>OZ005655.1:271169819-271897319 GCA_963930645.1 Salticus scenicus
GGATCTCAGAACTGCTCCAGATCATAGGATTGTAAACATGTAATTACTTCGCTCTCTCCCCCATCTTATGCGACAATCTCAACATTTAACCATGGGTTTATGTACTTCATTAGTAAACATTTTACAACGCTCTGTACAAATTGTTGGAAATATTCCTTGATTTTGTTGGACGAATTATTCAATAAAGACTTCCTGATGACTGCCATTGGACTCCTTATTGAAATATTGTTAATTCAACTTCTCTTGCAGATATCTCCATTAAATAACGATCACCAATGCGTCAAGAAACTTCGTAATATGTATGTAGTCAACTGTAAAGGGATTAAGAAAACATATGCCTTCCCCCCTTATGAATCAGTGTTTGTCAGTCATAATTTTTTTTTTATTTTTTTTAACAATAGTTTTATAATTGAAATACCTAATTTCACTATTACGGTGTAAAAAATTTCACATGCACTCACAATATATATATATATACACGCATACAATGTATTTTCATACAAATTAAAAGCATCCATATACATTTATCCGCACAACATAATCGTGTATCTTAGCAGAAATTTAAGAGATTGCCTAAAAGCTGTTCGTTCGCTTTCGCTACAAATTTATCTTGAACGAAAGAGGGAGCATACTCAAATAAAAATGAGAATGATGAACTTTCACAGTCCCACTTAATCGTTCTTTTTTTTACTGGCAGCTTTTAACAAAAGTAGTTAATCCCCTTTATCGATTAGGGAATTATGGCAGTGCTCTCTGGCACGATACCCCCTTATCTTGAAATGGGGAAGGAATAAGCTGCCAGGTGTAAGATCAGTTCGCAAATAGCACGGTTCGCAAATCACACGCTCGGAAGTAGCACGCAACCCTTCCACCAGTAAACAACACGAGCAAGAAAACGTTGCGAAACTGCTTCAATATCAGTCTTTGGTTGAGTTTCAAATACTTACATAGCAATTTTAGTTTGCAACAGAAATAGTGTGAAAGAAAAAAAAAATTAAAACGAAAGAGAGATTTATGTATTATGTTCTGTCTACTTTGCGGCAATTTCACGGCAAATTTATCGCAACAAATTTGTCATGGCAAGATAATATCAAGAAAAATCAAACTTGCTTCAAATGTGCTTGTTATCTGGGATGCTGGGGTTAGTTATTAAATTAGAAAACATTTTCTATAAATCCCGAATCTCTATCAAGTTTAAATTACGTAGTATTACAAATTTCTGATTATGATTTAGTTGTAATGATAATTTTATTGTTAATTAATTTGATTTTTTTCTCAATCTGCTGTGCCCTGCTTTCATTTTACTAAATATTTTAGTATGTATTGAAACTGATTAAAAATATTTTTGACTGTAAATCGTTTACCATTGAAAATGATATAAATAGCAAATGTTTTCTGGAGTCTCACAAAAGAATTAAGATGCATTACTTTTTCAGAGATCTATTCATTTAAAGAATATAATAATAATTTTTATGTGGCATAAAATACAGCAAAATTAACTAGTATTACTCCAAGGCACTTTGAAATTTGTTTCAAACTTTTCATTAAATTAATTAACTTTGTAGTACAAAATTCAAAAATTTAAAAAATAAAATTAATAAGAATAAGAATAAAATAAAGAAAAGGAAGTAAATAATACTTAAAAATTGTATATTTTTACCTATCCCAATTTATACGTTTTAATTCTTTAGTAATCTTTACATTTTATAATGAAAAATAAAAAATGGTAATATAATAAATGATTAAAAAATATATCGTATGCCTTAGTAAAAAATATGAGGCTATTTTTCTCAGTTTAAGAAAAACACACTACCTTCTGAATCAATAAAAAAAAGATTTTCAATTTATTTTCAATGAAAAGGTCACTAACCCCAATGTATCATTAAACAATTCATTCATTTAATACAATCATCAGTCCACAGTATCCAAATTTCCACAGTGAATTGAATTGAAAAACAGATAAATTAAAATCTAATAGTTTTTTTTTTTTTTTTTTTTTTTTTTTTTTAATATACGCATACTATTGTAAAAAAGTAATAATAGATATAATTCATTGTAAAAGTAGAATTCATTATTTAAATAGGTTAGGTTGAAGAACATTTTTTTAAATTCTATACAAAAGAAGCAAGTATTTATAAAATAAATATCATAACACGAAAACGTAAAATTTTTGCAGACTTTCTATTCATTTTTCTATTTAATTATGCATCTACAAATAAAGCATTTTTCAGTCTAATAAAATTAAACATAATTTATACGTCTCATTAATATATTAAAAACTTTTAAAATGAGATAAACTTTTAAAATGAGATGTAACTTTTAAAATGAGATAAAAAATACAAAAATTTTAAAACTTTAAAAATACATTTTAATTAAAAACATTAAAACACAAGACAGACGTTTCGGCCAGAACACTAGCCCTCCTCAGTGTCAAACATACAAGCACAAACAACATTTACAAAATTCATAATACATCATAGCAAGATTAAATATTCAGGAGGAATGGCTTTAGCTTCGTTCAAGGCAGAATGTTGCATTTTGATGAAAGCGCCCTCTAGAAAAATATTCATAGATATTTATATTAGAAGCTAAAATTTTAAAGTTTTCAAAATCCGGAATATGATCACTATTGAGAGAATGGATTACGAGTTTTGATTTTAAATCTCCTGTTTTATATGAGCGTTTATGTTCCTTTAATCTAATTTCACCTGTTCTGCCAGTTTCACCGATATATGTAGAATCACAATTTTTAGTCTTTTATCGAAAGGTTTTATACATAAATAGAAAAATGCTGTATCATGGCAAAGGTAAAAAAGCATCCGTTTCTCTCCCCCACCCCCACCCCCACCCTTTTTTTATTTTTCCGAAAAAAAAAATCATAAAATCAATGATGAAATATATATTCCAATTTAATCTTCTAATTTGCTTTAATCGGAAGCTGTGTAGTTTGTCTATCATGGGAATGTATGTTTACTAAAGGTCATGTTTAAATTTCTTCATTATGTAAAAGTGCATCTGCACAGGAAGTAATTTAAAATTTAAAACTGTCATATAAAATCTGTCTAACCTGTGTATTTAGTTATATTTATTTAGTTATATATATTTATTTAGAAGTTTTCTGCTGATATTTTAATCAAAAGTAAATCAAATTTTCTTGAAAGTGATTTTAATTAAAATTTCTAGAAAATTTTTAAAAGAAATATTATTTAAAACACAATTTTATATCTTTCAAATTGAAGCAAGTTTTAAAAAAATATATGCTGCATATTCTACATTGCATTCGGAAGTATTGTGTTATGGATATCTTAATTAAATAATTATGTAGTTTTATAAGTAACCTTAATAAGTAAATATGAGGGTGTAACTAAGCATGTGGGTAAGTATATGACTTTAAATATGAAAGTAGGTCATTGTGAGATAAAGTAAGTGTACAGTTGAACAGAAAAGATGTATGTTGTGTAAATAGCGTTGTAAACACATTAAAATATTTGTGTAAATGCATGGTCGCTTTATCAACTAAACTTAAAACGACAATCGTCTTTGTCGTGTCGTGACGGCTGAATAATAGAAGTTTGGGGGGCGTGGGGAGCTTGCGAGGTAAATAAATAGTAGTGAGCTTACATTATATATATATATATATATATATATATATATATACACATATACAGGGGAGAGTAGGGAGGGATGGGACAGTTTTTAGAAAAATATTTTTTACAAATTTACTTTTACTGGTACAACGCTGTAATTTTCAGAGAAACAAATTGAAACATTTTAACATCTTTTAAAAATATAAATTCGATGGTAATTATTAAAATATTAATTTTATAAGCCAATTAACATAGTCATAAAAATGCCCCATCCCTCCCTTATATGAGGGAGGGATGGGACATGTTCATAAAGTTAAAATAAGTACATAATATACAGACATACTATGAAAAATGACATAAACAGTTGGTCACTACGTATGTAAGGTTAATTAATTACTAATAACATCTAATTTTATCAAACATTAGAATATAATGTACCACTTAAATAAAAATTTTGAAATGATCGATTAGTTCATAATTTTTTTCTTTTTTGTTTCTTTTTTTTTTTTTTTTTTTTTAACTTCTAGCAGAGAAAGTATTGTTTTTTAGTTCAAATATTCAAAATTAAATATTTCTTATATTTACATGGTTTGTGGTTCCCTGAATATTAATAAAGTTTTTAGTGGTTTGTTTGTGTGTGTTATCAACATACCTCAAGAAGAAATATTACCAAGAAATCCTAACCGTAATTGATGAATGTATTTTTTTTTTTTTTTTTTTTTTTGCCATGTCCAGGAAAACTGCTCAGGAATGAAAATTAATTCCTCATACATATATGGTTATAGAACGTATTTTTAAAAGTTAAAAGGGTAAACAAAACTCGTGTGAGTGTCACACCAATTATTTTTCATGATTCTGAATTTTTTTCGTGCATTTTCTCTTCTATCTATTCATTCATTTGCCTCTTGATATTCTCTGTGTAAGGAGTATCAGAATCTTCATTCTCCTTCCTTTTCTTGGATGCCCCACATCTCCCTGAACTGCTCTGTCCCATCCCTCCCTTTTTATTATTTTTCAAAAAAATAACTTATTATTAGACAGATGCTACTGTTAAGCTTAATTTAGCTACTGATTCATAAAACTTATATTATTAGGTATATAAAATATGAAAAGTAATTATGCTAACATCAGTGAGTGACGTTGAAAACTTGCTTCGAAAATTAAGCAATTGTTTACTTTTGGTGTTATAAAATAGTTTTTTTGTTACATAAACTTACAGAATTCTCCAACTAAAATGATACATAGCAACAAATATGGGGCTTTAGTTACTTCACCTGGCGGAAGAGTCAGAAATCAAAAACAATGTTTATTTTAAGAATAGTTTTAGGTGTCCCATCCCTCCCGACTCTCCCCTATATATTCAACATGTATTTCAGATAATACCTTAACGACTAAAACATATGTAGATAAAATGAAATGTCATATATTTAGTATTAATTTCTCATAGCTTAATGTTATTATTATTATTATTATTATTATTATTACTATTATTATTATTTTATTTATTTTATTTATATATTATTATTATTATTTATTTATTTATTCATTTTTTTTTTTTACTTTTTAGTACCCTTATATATAGTAGAGTGCTTTTTAAGCCAATTTTCGAAAATGAGTTTTTGTCATATTTACACTTTTTTTAAACAACTCACTCTCTCTCTCTCTCTCTCTCTCTCTCTCTCTCTCTCTCTGTGTGTATGTGTGTGTGTGTGTGTGTGTGTGTGTGTGTGTGTGTGTGTGTGTGTGTGATAAATATTTTGCAAGAACAAATAGTAGGAAAGATTCGAAACTCGGTAAACTATGTTTTAAAAAATTGTATTAAAAAATACTATTAGAAGATAAAAAGGGAACAAGAGAGCCCTACATGTTTCTCTCAAATATTCGTGGATATACGGGAATTATTGTAAGAATTAAAAATTTAGTGCTTGAGATTATTAATGCAGTAAAAGCTAAAACTAGAGGCTTAATTATGTATATATAAATGATTTATATATTTTAATAATAAGTATGGAAATCAAAATATCTGTTGATTTCTGCTATTATATGCGCAATGCAGTACACCAATTGTTAAGATATAAAATTCTCAAAATATCGTTCAGATATATTTGTGCTAAATATACACTTATGCTTGTGTTACTTTTTTAATTGTAAATTTAAATTGTTATCTTATACAAAAAAAAAAAAAAAAAAAAAAAAAAAAAAAACACTATAATTAATTATCAACCATATTAATACCAGAAATACTTTACAAATCAAATTTTACAGCATAAGCTATTTTATTACAAAGTACTTGAAATTTTGTATCACTTTTCCGGGAAGCGCATTTTAATGATTAAAAATTTTTAGAATTTTAAAACAAAATGCAATCTATAATAATAAAAGGAAAGGTTTGTCTGTCTGTCTGTCTGTCTGTCTGTCTGTCTGTCTGTCTATCTGTCTGTCTGTCTGTCTGTCTGTCTGTCTGTCTGTTCTTTTATACGTTCAGCCCCTATTGAACGCAGAAGTACAAAAATTGACATACGGATGCTCTGGAGCCTTTCCGATGTTTTCCTCGAAACAGAATTTAAAAATTTTAATTAGTTGTGGAGATATTAATTAAAATGTCCACTCATGTCTAATCTAAAAGCGATCTCAAAGTAGAAAAAGTGGAAAATAAATTAGAAATATTTGTCCGATCGTTACAATTTCGATACCAAATGAAAGGGGCATTTTTTCTGAATCTAAGTGTGCAAGTGGTTTATCGGTACAACAATTAGATTTTTTAAAATTAACTAAAGTATGAATTTTCTGTGGCAACATCATTTCAAATGCCAGACATGAAGACCCATCGTCTGCCTCGAAAAAGGAAATGATTGCAACCGATCAAGATGTCACGTGTTTTGTAGTGGGGAAAAATATTGCAATTTTCAATTTTTTTAAAATTTTAATTCACGTTACATTTGAATTCATATTCGGCCTAGACAGCATATTATAAAGCTACTGTTAAATTTTCATGAAAGTATGTGGATAAACAAAAAAATTAGATTAAATTTTGTATTATATTTTTTTTAATTGAGAATGAGATATGCCGTTGAAATTTCGTAATATTTCTTTTTAACGCCCGATATTTCGATTCTGAATATTTTTGAAAGTGTAGAATTATTAGGAAGGGCTTGAGGGGGAGGGGGGGGGGGGAGCAAACGGCCAGAAAAAAAAAAAATAAATAAATAAATAAATAAATAAAAAGAGTTACAGCGTTTGAAATTGTTATTGTTAGGTTTCAAGGAAAGATAAATCGATTGCGGATATTTTCAAGTGTAAAATTATTAGAAGGGACGGAAAGGGGGGGAGGGGCAAAAACGTAGAAAAGGAACGGTTGTTTCGGAGAAAACAACGGAAAACCCAGAACGCCTTTATTCTTTTATATTTTTCAGAATTTCGAATTCTGATACTCCTTTCATATTTCATACTATGGATTTTGAACAGTATTCAGCCCGGAATTACGCAAGTTTCGGAGAAAACCACGAAAAAGTCAGACGTAAATCGTTTTATAATAGTGTTTATATCATTTTTGTATCTCAGCTTCTAATTAGCATAATTTCAAAAGTAATATGTCATTTTGAAAATTTTTTGAATTGAATTTTAAGAGCAGACGCCAAAAATTTCTGTCACATTCCAGTAACCGACCATCATAAGTAATGGAATTCGAGATTTCACGTGATTTACACGTTTTAAGGTTTCCTGATTAGGTTTTCTTTTGTATCTCAGCTACTAATTGAAATAATTTTATAAGTAATACATTATTTGAAAGCTTTGTTGATTTAGAATTGAACAGTAGATTACAGAATTTTCTACCGCCAGATGGCGCTGTAATATTTTTAAATTTCAATATTTCGAATTCTGAATATGATTAAATTATTTTTAATACATCATTCGAAAGATATTTTAAATTACTTTTATACTATCGAAAGTGGGATTCGAGATTTCACCTAATTTACACGTTTTGAGGTCTCCTGAATCGGTTTTCTTTTGTATCTCAGCTACTAATTAAAATAATTTCATAAGTAATACATCATTTGAAAGATTTGTTGATTTAGAATCGAACAGAAGATTACAGAAATTTCTACCGCCAGATGGCGTTGTAATATTTTAAAATTTCAATATTTCAAATTCTAATTATTATTAAATTAATGTTAATACATCATTCGAAAGATATTTTAAAGTACTTTTATATTATCGAAAGTGAAATTCGAGATTTCACCCGATTTACACGTTTTGAGGTGTCCTGATTAGGTTTTCTTTTGTATCTCAACTAATAATTAAAATAATTTCATAAGTAATACATCATTTGAAAGCTTTGTTGATTTGGAATTGAACAGTAGATTACAGGAATTTCTAACGCCAGATATTTTAAAATTTCCATATTTCAATTTCTAAATTATTTTTAATACGTCATTCGAAAGATATTTTAAAGTTCTTTTAAATTATCGAAAGTTTTCACCAGATTTACACGTTTTGAGGTCTCCTGAGTCAGTTTTCTTTTGTATCTCAACTAATAATTAAAATAATTTCATAAGTAATACATCATTAGAAAGCTTTGTTGATTTGGAATTGAACAGCAGATTACAGAAATTTCTACCGTCAGATGGCGCTGTAATATTTTAAGATTTCAATATTTCAAATTCTAATTATGATTAAATTATTTTTAATGCATCATTCGAAAGATATTTTAGAGTACTTTTATATTATCGAAAGTGGGATTCGAGATTTCACCTGATTGACACGTTTTGAGGTTTCCTGAATCGGTTATCTTTGGTATCTCAGCTACTAATTAAAATAATTTCTATGTTTACTTTTGCATCTCAGCTAATCGAGTTAGACCGATAAAAATTGGTATATGTAGGTTAATTAGTAGGGGCTGAAAGAGTGGGGAAGGGATAGTCGCGCGCAGCGAGTACGAGAGTGCGCTGCCGAAGGCAGTGGGGACCCGGTGCGACTTTTTACTTGATGAGAAATGATTTTTAAAATTTTCTTCTCTTAAGAATAAAAGTTTCATTTCAGAATATGTGCGCGCAGCGCACGTTATCTTAACACGTGCGCGCGCATCGCACATGCGTTTGGGATCCGGTGCGAGTTTTCACCTGATGATAATTTTTTTTTTTTAATTTTATTTTCTTAATAATAAAAGTTTGAGTTGAGAAGGAATATACGTGCACATTGCACGTATATCCTCACAAGCGCGCATGGATATGCGCTGCCTAAGGCAGCGGGGTCCAGGTGTGAGTTTTTACACGATGATAAATGATATATTTTTTAAATTCCTTTTTTTAAGAATGAAAGTTTATGAGTAATAACATGGAATTTTGAGAAATCATAAGGATGGTGAAGGGATACGGGTGCGCAGCGTACGGGTCTACGCTGCCGAAGGCAGTGGGGTCCCGGTGCGACATTTTTCCCGATCAGAATTTTTTTTTCTCTTTTTAACAACATGATAAAAAATTAATACAATTTTGAGAATTCATTAATTATTGTGATTCCTTTAAAAATAGTGACCAGCGAAGCGGGCGTAGCCTGCTAGTAGAAAAATAAATTCGTTTACGTTTCTCTAGAAGTATAAAAACTGTTATACTTTAAGAGTAAAATATTTATTTTTAAACCAGAAACATAATTATATTTAAAACATGATAAGCGCCGCCATCATCCCTTTAAAAATCGGAAATGATACAAAACCGGAAATATATATTCCACTCTTCTAGCATAATCTATTGAAAACGGAAGTCATCTTGTTTGTCTTTTCGACTAAATATCGTGCTACATTGCGCAAATAACATAAGGAAGGTAAGGGGATGGAGAGGGAGGGAAAGAGAGAGAGAGAGAGAGTATGCTTGTTATCAGACCCTATTTTAACTTAGGACTGTAAAGGAAATAATTAAAAACTTGCGATCTTTCAAGCCTGAAGTACGAAATATGTAGCTATAAATGATAGAATATAAATACGGAGTTCTAAATCTTAATTTTACTGTTTTTCTAAAAGTTATTTTCAATTAAAATTATTTACAATATTCGTAAAATATGTTTTTTTTTTTTTTTTTTTTGTTAAATGGTTTTACTTAGGCATTTTCGATTTTAGTTGAAGTGATTTATAATAAAAAATTTTATTAATAGTTTTGTTAAGATGAATTTCGGTTTCCTACAAAAACTGTATTTCTTAAATGTTAATATTTTAAATTTTTGCTATTATTTTAAATTTTAATATTTTATTTTCATCTTCTGTAATATTTTATTTTCATCTTTATTCAAAACTTTTATATTATTACAAGAATTTAAATTTCACTGGAACTGTTTCTTTTTTTTTTACTTTATTCAGAAACTTGTTTGTTTTTACAAAAACTATATTTTTCAGACCCTTTTCTCAGAAAACTATATTATTTAAAATTTATCAATTATAAAAGAAAAAGTTAAATGTTACACGAACGGTTTAAATTTTTTACTTAAAAACTTAGATATACTCTTTTAAAAGTTTATAAAAACTCAAGTTTTTCCTGCCTTAGCTGTAGGTAGCGGCACTTAAGAATTTTCTAATTTTTTTTTCTCTTCTCGGAAAGCAAGATGTTTTGGGGTAGACTGACTTTTCCAGATGTTGTTGAATGATGTTTACTGGGCTTCCCCTAACTTTCTGGAGAAACACTTTGTGTGATCTCTTTTCCCGGGAAACTGAGCGGTTGATGACTCGAAAAATGCTATCTAGCCTGTGAAATGCCAGAGTTCAGATAGGGAGACGAGAAACTTTAAACTTTTTATGTTTCTGAGGACTGCATAAAGCCGTATTTATGATACGGGGATGTCAGAAAATCTGTCGAATTCAAAGAGTTTATGACACGGGTATGTCTGAAAATCTGTCAAGTTCAAAAAGTCTAGGTCTGGAATTTTGTGGGTTGACGGAGAAATCCCAGATGTTTTTTTTTTTTTTTTTGTCAGGGGCATCTGGCGGAATTCTTTTATTTTTTTTATTGTATAGGGGTGAGAAAGGCTCCTCCTTGAGGCAGCCTAGTGGGCCTATCATCGCGTGGGGGTAATCACGAAGAGGTGTAGGTTTTTGAAAAAATTGGATTTCCATTGGACAATGAATAATTGTAGGAATACATTTTGGCAACAAGTGAGAATTGAGTTCCTTTTTTTTTTCGATGTGAAGACTCCATCCAGGAGGGAGATGTAGAAAAATTTTCCTTTTAAGGAGAAGGGGGCCTCCGGGCTCCCGGAGATGAGGTTTTGAGCTGGAGAACTTCATACGTAAAGGTTCGTTTTCTTGGCGCTCTCGCAGCATCACCGAAGGCAGGACTGAACGGTAGCGGGCCCTGACTCACTCCAGTGGCGGCGACTTGCAAGTTATGACGGTGAATCTCGACATCGGTAATGACATTTGAAGCCAGCGGCTATATCCAGTCAAAGGTTGGACCTTAATTGATTATGTTGACAAAACAAAAGGCTTTGCCGACCACCCCAATCAGTGAAGACCTTTTTATAGGTGGGAGATTGGGGCGGCATTAAGGCCATCGTCCGTTTTTGTTTTTAGTAGCATCCGTCTTTTTTTTCATTCGTTCAAGAGGAGCAGAAATGACCCACGAGTGGAAAAATGAGGTCATTGTAGCAATATTCTACGAAATTAAATCCGTCCTTGAAAAGATAAGTTTGAATGAGACAACTAATGCCCTGGTACTAAGCCCCAGCCGACCTTCAACGGCGTGAAGAAGGACTTCGCCCGTCAGAATACTCATCCAAGTCCCAGTGTTCAATTTTGAAAGCCATGATTCCTGATAGCCAGACTCCTGTTTAGTCTAAAAGAATAATAGCCACAACTCGAGAAGGCCTTAATTGTAAGTTGTTAAAGCTTTATTTTGATTTATTTAGTGTTTGCATTTTAACAAAAAAAAGGGTTTTAAATGATAAAGTGTTCGAAAGTGTATGAAACTCTTGGTTTCTTACGTTTATTTTTTTCATACGAAGTTGTCGTATGTTATATTGTGTTAAAAGAACGTAATATTTTTCCTGATTATTTATATATTTCTTATGTTTTGTTTGTTTAGTGTAGGATAATGAGATCAAATAAATATTATTGTTTGTATTTTAAGAGAACTTAGTTTTTTTTATAGATTCTGTTGTTATTTTTTTTTACTATTTTTTAATTTATATAATAGTATGTTTAAGTTGGAGTTTCCAGGAGGAAGCCATCCTTTAAATACCTAAATTTTTTATTATTGGAGGAGGTTCTCTAATTCATTAGAGAATTCTAGGGTAGAAAAATTATGTTATTCAGCCGAAACTAGAGATTACTAATAAAAGAAAAATCTTATTGTTTAGAAAGTATGTAAGATGATAATATTTGGGCAAAAATTTAAAGTCTCCAATGATGTACAGTGATGACAGTATACCTTTATTATTCTGGAGTAGGATGAATTTATTAATGAGAATTTATAGATACACATATTGAGTTAGAGCTGGTTAACTCTGTTATACCTTTTAATAACCATGCTTTAATATAGAATAAATGTAGTTTGAATCTATGTGTCTTCTAAAAATAGATCGAATTTTAATATTAGGAAAGTCTAATGACAAGGACTATATTAATATATAAAAAGTTGTAGGAACATTTTTTCAAATGAAATCATTAAATAAATTCGTAACTGGACACCTTCAGTTAGCTACTTTAACCTTCTGACTGGGAATTGTGAAAGAACAAAAAAAAAAAAAAAAAAAAAAATTGAAGTTAAATAAATGGTATAGTCAAATCCTGTGACTTAGATAGTAGGATTTAAAATCTGGTCAATAAACGATTCCCAAAGAGGGTTGAGGTGGTAAGTTTTCTTTCCAGGTGGCTCCTGAAAGAAGAAATAAATAAAATTTTTTTTTTTCTGGTTCATGTATTTGTGGTGTCTGTGTACTGAAAGGTCCAGTTGTATTGGAAGATTTAGGTATAAAATTTGTTTACATTGAGGTATATGATTTAATAATATAGTAACATAAAAGTAACATCGCTGTCATCATTGTCCTTCATTTTACTTGGGTTTCTTATGGGTACACAACGCAGGTTTTTTTTTATTTTTTTATTTAAAGTAAATTATATTTCATTTGTGAGAGCTAAATCGAAAGGTGAAGTAACGATTTTAAATCTTCTTTGACACTATACGTTTTCTTTTATTAAAGAAAAAAGTCTGGTGCTTTCTTGTAAATTTTTAGTAAACAATTCTGACAGGATATCAAAAGTTTGATTGTTATAAAAGTTGCATTTAGCATTTTATAAGAAAACCAGAGAAAAACTCTGGATTTGTTTTTTTTTATCTTTTGGCCTTATTTTAGAAACTTGATAAATATATATAAGAGGTGACTGGTAAAGATAATAGGTTCAAATTAAATTTAGACATGAGTTTTTTTTTTTGTTTAATTCTTTATTTTATTTTATTATCTTTTATACAAAAAAAAAAAAAATCTGTAGATTATAGAATCTTAATATTTAGTAATTTAATATATTTTATTTGAAGTTAGATTTCTTATTAATAGAGTTAAAATTCCAGGCAGAATTGAATTTACTAATTTAGAAGCAGAGTGATAGTTTATATCATTCATAAAGTGTAAATAGTTTTGTTTAAAGAAAGCATCAACTTTAAGAAAAGTAAAGAGAAAAGGCCAGTATATCAATTAAAGTAACTGAGTAGGATTAGGAAAATTTATATGTGTAAAAGATAAAAAGATTAAATTAAAAAAAAACAATGTGGTGAAAAGTATAAAGTACAGTGCAAAAGGTAAAAATATCATAACATAATAACTGGCAAATTTAAAAATAATGGTGAGAAAAACTAACCATGTTATCTCACTAAAATAACTGGTGATTGTTAAGATGAATTTCGGTTTCCTACAAAAACTGTATTTCTTAAATGTTAATATTTTAAATTTTTGCTATTATTTTAAATTTTAATATTTTATTTTCATCTTCTGTAATATTTTATTTTCATCTTTATTCAAAACTTTTATATTATTACAAGAATTTAAATTTCACTGGAACTGTTTCTTTTTTTTTTTTACTTTATTCAGAAACTTGTTTGTTTTTACAAAAACTATATTTTTCAGACCCTTTTCTCAGAAAACTATATTATTTAAAATTTATCAATTATAAAAGAAAAAGTTAAATGTTACACGAACGGTTTAAATTTTTTACTTAAAAACTTAGATATACTCTTTTAAAAGTTTATAAAAACTCAAGTTTTTCCTGCCTTAGCTGTAGGTAGCGGCACTTAAGAATTTTCTAATTTTTTTTTCTCTTCTCGGAAAGCAAGATGTTTTGGGGTAGACTGACTTTTCCAGATGTTGTTGAATGATGTTTACTGGGCTTCCCCTAACTTTCTGGAGAAACACTTTGTGTGATCTCTTTTCCCGGGAAACTGAGCGGTTGATGACTCGAAAAATGCTATCTAGCCTGTGAAATGCCAGAGTTCAGATAGGGAGACGAGAAACTTTAAACTTTTTATGTTTCTGAGGACTGCATAAAGCCGTATTTATGATACGGGGATGTCAGAAAATCTGTCGAATTCAAAGAGTTTATGACACGGGTATGTCTGAAAATCTGTCAAGTTCAAAAAGTCTAGGTCTGGAATTTTGTGGGTTGACGGAGAAATCCCAGATGTTTTTTTTTTTTTTTTGTCAGGGGCATCTGGCGGAATTCTTTTATTTTTTTTATTGTATAGGGGTGAGAAAGGCTCCTCCTTGAGGCAGCCTAGTGGGCCTATCATCGCGTGGGGGTAATCACGAAGAGGTGTAGGTTTTTGAAAAAATTGGATTTCCATTGGACAATGAATAATTGTAGGAATACATTTTGGCAACAAGTGAGAATTGAGTTCCTTTTTTTTTTCGATGTGAAGACTCCATCCAGGAGGGAGATGTAGAAAAATTTTCCTTATAAGGAGAAGGGGGCCTCCGGGCTCCCGGAGATGAGGTTTTGAGCTGGAAAACTTCATACGTAAAGGTTCGTTTTCTTGGCGCTCTCGCAGTATCACCGAAGGCAGGACTGAACGGTAGCGGGCCCTGACTCACTCCAGTGGCGGCGACTTGCAAGTTATGACGGTGAATCTCGACATCGGTAATGACATTTGAGGCCAGCGGCTATATCCAGTCAAAGGTTGGACCTTAATTGATTATGTTGACAAAACAAAAGGCTTTGCCGACCACCCCAATCAGTGAAGACCTTTTTATAGGTGGGAGATTGGGGCGGCATTAAGGCCATCGTCCGTTTTTGTTTTTAGTAGCATCCGTCTTTTTTTTCATTCGTTCAAGAGGAGCAGAAATGACCCACGAGTGGAAAAATGAGGTCATTGTAGCAATATTCTACGAAATTAAATCCGTCCTTGAAAAGATAAGTTTGAATGAGACAACTAATGCCCTGGTACTAAGCCCCAGCCGACCTTCAACGGCGTGAGGAAGGACTTCGCCCGGCAGAATACTCATCCAAGTCCCAGTGTTCAATTTTGAAAGCCATGATTCCTGATAGCCAGACTCCTGTTTAGTCTAAAAGAATAACAGCCACAACTCGAGAAGGCCTTAATTGTAAGTTGTTAAAGCTTTATTTTGATTTATTTAGTGTTTGCATTTTAACAAAAAAAAAGGGTTTTAAATGATAAAGTGTTCGAAAGTGTATGAAACTCTTGGTTTCTTACGTTTATTTTTTTCATACGAAGTTGTCGTATGATATATTGTGTTAAAAGAACGTAATATTTTTCCTGATTATTTATATATTTCTTATGTTTTGTTTGTTTAGTGTAGGATAATGAGATCAAATAAATATTATTGTTTGTATTTTAAGAGAACTTAGTTTTTTTTATAGATTCTGTTGTTATTTTTTTTTACTATTTTTTAATTTATATAATAGTATGTTTAAGTTGGAGTTTCCAGGAGGAAGCCATCCTTTAAATACCTAAATTTTTTATTATTGGAGGAGGTTCTCTAATTCATTAGAGAATTCTAGGGTAGAAAAATTATGTTATTCAGCCGAAACTAGAGATTACTAATAAAAGAAAAATCTTATTGTTTAGAAAGTATGTAAGATGATAATATTTGGGCAAAAATTTAAAGTCTCCAATGATGTACAGTGATGACAGTATACCTTTATTATTCTGGAGTAGGATGAATTTATTAATGAGAATTTATAGATACACATATTGAGTTAGAGCTGGTTAACTCTGTTATACCTTTTAATAACCATGCTTTAATATAGAATAAATGTAGTTTGAATCTATGTGTCTTCTAAAAATAGATCGAATTTTAATATTAGGAAAGTCTAATGACAAGGACTATATTAATATATTAAAAGTTGTAGGAACATTTTTTCAAATGAAATCATTAAATAAATTCGTAACTGGACACCTTCAGTTAGCTACTTTAACCTTCTGACTGGGAATTGTGAAAGAACAAAAAAAAAATAAATAAATTGAAGTTAAATAAATGGTATAGTCAAATCCTGTGACTTAGATAGTAGGATTTAAAATCTGGTCAATAAACGATTCCCAAAGAGGGTTGAGGTGGTAAGTTTTCTTTCCAGGTGGCTCCTGAAAGAAGAAATAAATAAAATTTTTTTTTTTCTGGTTCATGTATTTGTGGTGTCTGTGTACTGAAAGGTCCAGTTGTATTGGAAGATTTAGGTATAAAATTTGTTTACATTGAGGTATATGATTTAATAATATAGTAACATAAAAGTAACATCGCTGTCATCATTGTCCTTCATTTTACTTGGGTTTCTTATGGGTACACAACGCAGGTTTTTTTTTTATTTTTTTATTTAAAGTAAATTATATTTCATTTGTGAGAGCTAAATCGAAAGGTGAAGTAACGATTTTAAATCTTCTTTGACACTATACGTTTTTTTTTATTAAAGAAAAAAGTCTGGTGCTTTCTTGTAAATTTTTAGTAAACAATTCTGACAGGATATCAAAAGTTTGATTGTTATAAAAGTTGCATTTAGCATTTTATAAGAAAACCAGAGAAAAACTCTGGATTTGTTTTTTTTTTATCTTTTGGCCTTATTTTAGAAACTTGATAGATATATATAAGAGGTGACTGGTAAAGATAATAGGTTCAAATTAAATTTAGACATGAGTTTTTTTTTTTGTTTAATTCTTTATTTTATTTTATTATCTTTTATACAAAAAAAAAAAATCTGTAGATTATAGAATCTTAATATTTAGTAATTTAATATATTTTATTTGAAGTTAGATTTCTTATTAATAGAGTTAAAATTCCAGGCAGAATTGAATTTACTAATTTAGAAGCAGAGTGATAGTTTATATCATTCATAAAGTGTAAATAGTTTTGTTTAAAGAAAGCATCAACTTTAAGAAAAGTAAAGAGAAAAGGCCAGTATATCAATTAAAGTAACTGAGTAGGATTAGGAAAATTTATATGTGTAAAAGATAAAAAGATTAAATTCAAAAAAAAACAATGTGGTGAAAAGTATAAAGTACAGTGCAAAAGGTAAAAATATCATAACATAATAACTGGCAAATTTAAAAATAATGGTGAGAAAAACTAACCATGTTATCTCACTAAAATAGTTTATTCCTTAATAATAATAATAATAATAATAATAATAATAATAATATTCACAAAAAAGATAATAAACGGAAAAAAAGTAAATTTACAATATTGTTTACATAGTGTCCAACTTTAGTTTTTTTATTTTTGGACTACTTTAAAGGGGCCATGGTAGCTCAGTGGGTAGAGCACTGGGATCGTAATTGGAAGGTTGCGGGTTCGGTACTCGAGCCGGCCAAAGACCGTCGTGTACACCAATGCTGGTTGGTGTACGTAAAATCAGTCGTGGGCGCAATGTCCTCTATGTTCCTATAAAAAATTGTACCATGGGGGTAACCGAAGCGGGAGAGTTATCCCTTCCGTAGAGGATCAAAATTGTGATGGCATGTTTCCGGACCACCTCTAGTGGTGAGTCCCAGACCCTCTCCAATTGCCCATTGCGCAGCCCTAGTGCGCCGTAAAACCCATCCAATCCAATCCTGACTATTTTAAATATTTTAACAGAATTTTTAAAACAGTTTTTGCTGGTTTAATAAAATAAAAATTTCTATTAAAAAATTCCGTTAACCAAAAAGGGCTAAAGTTGTCGTATATGAATGTTTATCCACAGTCTCTCTAGGTTTGCACACATTTTTTCAGGTTGTTTTCCTGTCTTATTTTTATGAACAATGGTACTTATAAATGGTACTTATAAAGCAGTCACTCCTTAAGAAGCTAATAATAAAATTTTTAACATGTAAATTTCCCATAGACACTAACTCATTAGCTTTAATTATTTAAATAAAATCTGTTTTTGCATTCTCAATGAAAATGAAATTTTAAAACCTGTTAAAAAAAAAAAATGTATTTTTTATGGTTGATGGTGAATATTACTATTATTATTTGTAAATTATTGTCTTAGAATAAAAAAAAAAAATGCATATATATATATCCATTGAAATTTAACAATACTGTAAATAATACTATAAAATCGAATGGAAAATAAATAAAAATTGTCGAAGAACATTTTAAATTTACAATTTTATTTTATTAATTAGTTTATGAGAAATTTTAATAAACCTAAAATTATTATATTTTAATGCATGCATATGCAGCTTTTCATAACATACACTAAGACATAGATTTACTAAAGAATAATTTTAACTTATCATTCAGAATGTATATTATTATCAATCATTACACTTTAATTGTCGTTGACATGTATGCTTTATTTACATCAAAAGTTATATTTCGGATATGAACGTACAAAAAATATGCATATTTATCTATAGTAGACATTCATATGATGTGGTGAAATATTGGTGGCTATAGAAAGAACAGCTTAATTAATATCGAATTGAATCGTAACTTAAAACAAATTTTGAAAGAATTTGAAAACTAGTTGCCAGATTCCAAAACTAAACATCCCAATTTTGAGTGACGATGGTTACAGAAGATAGAATTCGAAAATGAAAAACTTACATATCAAATTCATCTTTGCTATAGTTACAAACATCGAGACTCTGCGTTATAGTTCAATAGTCGACGGTTGGAGCATATTTGGCACTGCAAGCAAGGGTTACATACAAACAGAACGCTTGCAACCACGAGTTTTTGCAAATACAGTCGGCAGCAAAAGTATCCGAGCATTAGCCAAAATTCCTATATAAAAAATGATGTACACTTAAAGCAGTTTTTATTAACCGACTTCAAAAACGAAGGAAGGTTCTAAATTCAAACCGTATGTTTTTTTTTATGTTTGTTAGCTCATAACTTCTGAACGGATGCTCCGATTTTGATACATTTTGTTATGTTGAAGAGGTATTGGTCTGAAATAGGTCCCATTGTAATATCTTTACGATCTAAAGAAAATACAGGGTGCCCAAAAAAATCAGTCCCAACTCTATTAACTGCTAAACGGCTATAGTGATAAAAATGGCATGTAAGTATAGCAAACTGGCCATGCAGTACAAGGTTAAACCACTTGCAGCGCCACCTGGTGGAAAATAGCAGAGTTAGTGTTCCTATCTTGAAAATGGTTCTAGACAAAAAAGTTGAAAAGTATCAACAAAGTTGAAGAGTATCATCGATTTTGTACAAAAATATAGTTTAGACATTCATGCTAGCGTTCCTATCTCGGAAACGGTTCAATACAGAGGGAAAAAGTGAATTATAAAATTGCAGAGCATCATCGATTTAGTACGAAAAGATAGTTTAGACATTGGTGCTAAAAATACAATGCTAAAAACGTGCATTTGTTTGTTCGCAATTTCTGACACTATGCACACTTGAGCTACATTGCACACGTTGTAGGTAGCTGATGAGACATACGCTATATAGCTCAAAATACGGTTACTTGATATTTTTTGTTTTGTTGTAAAGATCTTGGTCTGAATTAGGTCCCATTGTGATATCTTTACAATCTAAAGAAAATAAAGTGTCATGTGGTGAAAAACAGTGGAATTAGCGCTCCTCTCCCAAAAACTGTTCAAGATGGGAAAAAAGTTAATTACGAATTGTAGAGCATCATCGATTTACTACGAAAAGACAGTTTTTAGACATTATTACTAAAAAGAGAAAGCTTAAAACGTGCAGTTGTTTGTTCGCGATTTCCTACACTGTGCACACTTGAACTACGTTGCACACTTTGCAGCGTAGCGGATGACACGTCTGTGGTTCAAAGTACTCTTACTGTAAACGACCACATCGATTAGCGCGAAGTCGTTTTCAACCAACTTCAGAAAGTAGGGTATTCTTAGTTCGAGCTATTTGTTGTTGTTAGTGTTTGTAAGTTTATAACTTCGTAAGGGATGCTTTAATTAACCGACTTATAAAAGGAGGAGGTTCTCAATTCAAAGCGTATGTTTTTTTTTTTTTTTTTTTTTTTTTGTTAGCTCATAACTTCTCAATGGATGATCCGATTTTGATACTTTTTGTTTTATTGTAAAGGTCTTGATCTGAAATGGTCCGAATGTAATATCTTTACAACCAAAAGAAAATACAGGGTGCCCAAAACAGTCAGTCCCGACTCTTTTAACAGCTGAGCAGTGCAGCTATAGTCATAAAAGTGGTATGTAGGATATAGTAAAGTGGACATGTGCTACCCGATTCAACCGCCTACAACGCCACCTTTTGGAAAACAGTGGCGTTAGCGTTCCTGTCTCAGAAACGGTTCAAGACAGTGGAAAAAAGAGAATTATAAAATTGCAGAGCATCATCGATTTAGTACGAAAAGGTAATTTAGACATTAATGCTAAAAACAGAACGTTTAAAACGTGCATTTGTATATTCACAATTTCTCATTTAATGCACACTGGAACGACATTGCATATGTTGTAGCGTAGCGGTTGACATTTATGCTATGTAAAATTCAAAGTATGGTTATTGTAAGCGGTCACATCGATTAACGCATAGACGTTTTAAACCGACTTCATAAAAGAAGAGGTTCTCAATACAAACCATGTTTCTCATTGTTGTTGTCGTTGAAATTTGTTAGCTTATAACTTCGTAAGAGATTACTTAATTTTAATACTTTTTTTTTTTTTTTTTTGTCGTATTGATCTTGGCCTGAAACAGGTTTCATATTTCATTAAGATATAAACAAATTATATGATACTCACAAAAGTCTGTTTTCACTTTAACTGCTGAACGCTTGCAACTACACTGGTAGAAGCAGAAATTAAGTAAGTAACGATGTTGAAACTTCTGTCCGCCAGCTGCAGTGCATATTTTGCTATTTGTTCGAACTTTACGCTGCGCAATTTCAAGCGCAACGGGTGACGCGTGTTCATTGTAAAGTTCAATATATATGCTTAACAGAATTTTTGGTTACGAATACAGGGTATCCGTTCTTTACATTTCTAAAGACTTTTTAATTTAACGTATGTTCATTCAATAGACAGTTTTTTGTTCATATCCGAAAAAGGGAAGAAAAGTGACACAACTTAAAAATGCAGCATTTGAGAAAAATCAACTTAAAAATAACTTGACTAGAATAATACTGCCACAACTCTCTCTCGAGGGGATAACTCTCTAGATGAAGATGTAACTTTTTTGTTCACATTGGGTACATTTCAAGTATTTTTCAGTGACATAAACCATTTTTTGAGTTATGTCACTTTTCTTGGAAGTTGTGACCTGTGAAACTGCCATCGAACGCCTTCTAATGTTCTGCTATATGAATATATTTTCACTGAAAAGAGAGAAATAAAATCTTTTTGTAAAAAAATAGAACCGACTCCAAAAAGCAACTACTATTCAAAAAGCTAAAAAAAAAAAAAAAAAAAAAAAGAAAAGTATGAAATGAAACTGTAAATTGCGCCTAAAATTATAAAATAATTTCCTTCGCCAAACAACCTATATCACTACAATTAATCATAACTTTTGAAGTCGGCGCAAAATTAAAAAAATTATAATAATACCTTTATTCAATACAAAAATCAAATCCTATTCAAAATACACATCTCACATTGTCACCTGCAAAACGCAGCCGAAAACTACATTGATTCAAGAAAACAAATAAAATTTCATAAGTAGCAAAATTTGGCGAAGATGCTGGTATCTGACGTCCTTGGTGAAAGAAAAATCGCAAAATTATCTGGCAAACATATTTAATTTCTTTGGGATATCATGATTTTTTAATAAGGTATATTAAGAGAGTAATCAAGAATAAAAAACAATACTTCGTGCAATATATATTGTGAAGATATACATCTTGTGTGTATATTTTTGAATTACGTTTTGATCGCCAAATCCAAAAGCCACCAAGGATGATATTTATCAAAGTTATACCAAATTTGCAAAGGAAACTCTAATTTCGTAGAAACATAAATACCGCATTGTGAAGAATGTTCGCTGTTCTATGTAGATGCTACTAATGGACCAATTGTATACAGTGATAAAATATAAAGGAAACATGAAAATGTATCATTCGAGATAACAGCATTTGTTGCTACCGATCTAAAAACAAACCTTTAAAAACTAACTAAATCTTATTTAATTTTGCTTCGACTTCAAAAGTTATGATTAATTGTAGTGTTATAGGTTGTTTGGAAAAGGAAATTATTTTATAATTTTAGGCGCAATTTACAGTTTCCTTTCATATTTTTTTTTTTTTTTTTTTTTTTTTTTTTTTAGCTTTTTGAATAGTAGTTGCTTTTTTGGAGTCGGTTCTATTTTTTTACAAAAAGATTTTATGTTAAATAAATCCTTGTCGAATCCTGTTATTGGTTAGTCTAAGAACATGATTCGACAAGGATTTATTTAACAAAACAATGTCAAGTTTGCTTTTTCTACATAGGAAGTTTTGCTAAGGCTCGGATTCTTTTGCTGCCGACTGTAGTCATATATTTGGAACCCTTCAAACGGCTTTGCAACCGGAAGTGTTTCATTTGTATGTACCCACAAATCGTTGAATGGTTCATATGTAGAATATTTTTAATTTGTGCCAGTGCTAAGAGCATAGGTATCATAAGTGGAAAAACAAATACCTTTTTCATTTTTCACAATGATATGGTTGATCTAGATTTCTTAAGCTGTTTAATTCAAACTGGTAATTTCTCGATTTTCTTGTGCGTCTTTAAAACATTTTTTTCTCGATATACTACAGCAAAATCCAGAACCAACTGGAGTGTATGAATTTTAGTTGAGTTTCATTTTACAAGAACAATATTAACTTTCTATGATATAAAGAAAATATTTTTTTCTGAATACGATAAACGGTATATAATAATACTATAACATGCGGTTTTCAGATGCCCTCTTTTGTTTTTCTTGTGCAGTTAGAGGAGTTGTTAAAAAAAAGAGGAGTTGTTAAACAAACAAAGGAGATAAAACTATAATAAAATGTTTGAGTATTTTTCTCCATATATTACACCATGATTTATTCAACGCTACTGAACTTTGAGCCCATGGATCATAATGATAAAGAATTTTTCGTTGTGTCCCAGTAAAAACCTATAAATGCTAGATTCACCAAAATGCTTATAGTTAGTGCAACAGTGATTTATAATATTCCTATAAATTTTCAGCTTGATTGAATAACGCGTTTAGATGCTATCGCACTTTTAAAAATTTTGCCCCATAGGCCATAATGATAAAGAATTTTTCTTTGTGCCCCTGTAAAAAAAACTGTAACATGTGTACAAATTTTTTGCTCAGATTAGTAAAGCGTTTAGACACTATCGCACTTAAAAAAATTTTGCCCCATACGCCATAATGATAAAGAATTTTTCCCGGTGTCCCTGTAAAGAAATTATAAGTGCTAGATTCACCAAAATCAATAGGGTTCGTACTATGGTGACTTACAATATACGTACCAACTTTCAGCTTTTTCGAACAAACCGTTTAGACGCTAGCGTGTTCACTCACACACATACACACATACATATATTATCGCAAAAATATTGAAAACGGACTCAGGGGACCTCGAAACGTATAGAAACATCAAAATCTCAAATTCGGATTTTTGACATGATTACAATACTTTCCTCACTATAGTGTTCGGAAAGTAAAAAAAAAAAAAAAAAAAAAAGAAAAGGCTGAATAAATCTCAAAGTGAAAATAAAACAATCACATACTGTTATCGAATTCATTCTTTGTTTTGCTTTTGAATGCCAATAAATTCGTGTTTAATAAAACTATTTCTAAAATTGTTTTCAAGTATTTAAAGTTTATCCATATACAGTACTTAGTATCTTACTTTTTAACACTTTCGCGACCGCATGTTATTCTCTTTTTGACAGTAAGGTCCGCCTGTGGGCGTTATTCTCTCCATTTACAATATATCAGAACAAAATTTTCTATATTCAGATTTATATTACAAATGGGTATGCATTTTAATTATACTCTTTCTAATCAAAGTATCTGTATCCATAGTATATCGGTTGGAAAAATATAAATATTGTGTATATTCTTAAGAAAAAAAAAATGACATACAAATTGCAAAAGAATCGCCCACTGGTGGAGTTACAGATTTTGAAATGACGTGAATCTACGTCAGCGGTCGCGAAAGTGTAAATCTGTAATCTTCTTTATAGTATTGAAATGACGGATAAGAGGAAGTTGTGTGAATTTCACATCAGGTTATTTAACCTAACAATTACTTACCCTACATACACTAAGGGACAGAAAAAAAAAAAAAAAAAAAAAAAAAAAAAAGCCGCACTTGAAAAAAAAAAAAAAAAAAAAAAAATTTTTTTACCTTCTACAACCGCCAATTTTATCGTTTAAAAAGCAAATTTTCGAAACGATTTTAGTATATTGTCCTCCACTTACACATTAGCATTGAGTCCAGTGTTAAAAACAAGATGCCGTTATCAGAAAAACCTGTAATTTTAGTCATTATTTCAAAAATGGTAAGAATAAGGCAGTTAACGATGCCACAAAAAGTATAAATTTTTGAATGAAAATCAAAAAAACATTTTAATACGTGAGATGACAAAATAATTAAATGCTAACGAAATATTGGTAAAATGGCTTTTAGCAAAATATAAAAATTATTGGCCGTTTAAACCGGAAATTTGGCTTTAGGCGGCCATGCTGCTCATCCAAGCAAGATAACCTCAAGTTAAAAAGCAAATGTTTAAAAAATCGATTTCTATCATGTTCAGAACTTAAAAAAGATTTTAAAAAAGTGTATAGTAAATTACGTTCTTCAAAAACAATGCGGGAACAATTAAACAAAGCAGGTTAAAGAACAAAAGATCTGCGAAAAAAGCCATTATCAAGGAAAATAATTAGAAAAAAACAATACTTTAGTTCACCAAAAATTTAAAAACATTTTCAGTTAATTATTAGGCTGAACTTGTTTTCTCTGATGAATCAAGTTTTCTTTATTTCGAGCAGATGAAAAAAGCTTGAATGAGGACGAAAATGTGACCGACTTAATGAAAAATCACACTCTTAAAACAATGACATTTTCTCCGTACATTATGGTACGGAGGTGCTCAAATTTTCAAGAAATCGGGCAAATTTTCATGCTCAAGAGGTCAATTAACTCAAAATAAAACATGGTGATTATAAAAGTGGTGCCTGACCGACTATTTTAGAGGTATTTCAGACTTTTTGTCGAACAGCATTTCATTATGTTAATGCACCTTGCTGTACGGCGTCTGTGGTACACCAATTAGAATAAAATTGTTAAAATTACCTATCCATTCCCATGAACAACTATAATTCTGTAAGCAATAACATCGTTTTTACAAAGTTAAATTCCATAAAAAATATCGTAGAATTTCTTCTTTATTAGACTTCGAAACAGTCCTAATCTCAATTCGCTCGAAAATGTTTAGTCATAAAAAGGCGTGGGAAGAGAAAGCAGGATTCGAAATTTACACCCTACAACTTTGCAAGAACTATGCCACTGTGCATTACAGCAGTAATTCCATATAAAGATGTAATTAACCCAATGCAGAATACATATTATTATTAAAAAATTGCTTTCATCTAAGAAAGAAATAGTTTTATTTCATATATTAAAATATAACTTGTTTATTTTATCTAATAAATCATAATAAAGTACAAAGTGTATGGTTATTGCATTATGTTTAAAAAGAAAATTTTATGTAGATTTTTATAAAATATTTCGTAGAGTATAATAAAGCGAATCATTAAATCGAAAATGTACATAGGTATTATTTCATCCCTTTGGCATAGCTGCCAATATTTTAATTTATTCCGGAGTACTTTTAGCCCCGCCTTTATTTCGCACCACTTTATTTATAAAAAAATTTTCTTCAACACATAACTTCGGTAAAATAAGAAAAAAATACTTTAAAAAAATAAGTGGTACGAAATAGAGGAGGGGCTAAAATTACTCCGGAATAAATTAAAATAATGGCAGCTATGCTTTTGGTGTTATGGAAACATGGCAGTTTTATTTGTTCCAACCATTAATTTTAAAGTTATTACAAATAAAAAAGGTATAAGTCATTTTTGCTGCAATGCGGCTTTTTTTTTTTTTTTTTTTTTTTTTTTTTGTCGCTTAGTGTATTTATCGGGAAAAAACCACTTTATTAATGCAGATTCAGCGCACATGTCTATATATATGTTGTATTTGTTTGCATTGTATATAAAAATCACTTTTATTTTCTTTCGTGGCTGCTTTTCACACTAATTCACTGTGTATATTTCTAAAGTTTTACATTTGCTATAGATGTAACTAGAGTATATAGTTGTAATATAGTAAAGGAGTAAGAAATAAATCAAATATGCTGTTATTAAAACTGGGGTTTATTTTATCAAATAAATGTATAAAATGTATTTCTTTTGTAAAAAAGACACTTAAATAAAAAAAAAAAAAAAAAAAAAAAAACCTCTCGATAAAAAGTAAGATGATGAAAAACACATGCCCGAGAAATTTACGTGCAAAATATTTTATGAAACAGCCTATAGGGATAATTTTCCAGATACGTTAATTCAATTTTTGACCCTACTTTATTTATTGTCTTTCGGGAAAAATTGTATATGGAAATAGGGAAAAAACATAGAAAGACTATATATAAGTACGTAAATAAACTTCAGGGTATGTTTCTTCTTGGTTCTAAAAACATTTATTATCAGAAACTGCATTAAGCTGATTACATAGTCCAGATATTTAATAATTTTTTATACATATTTAAGGGATGGTCGAAAAACAAAATTTGACAAACAAGTCTTTATCATTTAGATTAATATATATATACATATATTGGAATTACCGGGAAATAAAAAATGTATTTACTATAATTTTATTTATTATAGGCGGCAACCATGAAATGCATAGTTAAGGATTTTAATCTCTAGTTGTATGTGCGCTTTTGAATAAGTATCATAAAATGCAAAAAGATCGCAACAATTATTTCTGGTCGAAAAAAACAGACCCTTTGTCTGACGAACAAAGTAGGCATTAATGCTGCAAACAAGTAACAACACGTTGCCGTTTGTTTGCAGCAACCGTGCCTAAATTTTTTGAAGGGTCATATTTTACTTTTAATTATTTAACTTTTAAAATTTTACTTTTCAAATCAAGTCCTCGTTGCATTTTTATTACAATTTATAAGTAAAACGTGCGTATTAAAAATCCTTTTACGAGATCTTTACAAAATAGGGAATGGACTACCTAGTTTCCACTAGAAAATCAAATGTCAAACAGAATTTTCGGTTTTTCATTTTTAGGAGTGTTATGCTTTTCTTTACATGTCTCGTAGGGATAATGAGTGTAACGGTGTCTGATCCTCGTTAATCAGTCCTGCTCAGTCAACTGCTCCGTTATTTGCCCAGAGCGTCAGGCTACCAAGGCAGAAATCGCAAAGCATCCTCCTTAAAGGATCCAAAGGATGAGGAAATGTCTGAGGACATCACCGATACTCTTCTGCTGGATACACCCCGCGACAAAAAGATAGGTACAAAGGGTTTTTTCTTTGATTTTACATAAAATAACATTATCTAAATTGGGCTTATCATTTATTATTACCATAAAATAACACTATTCCCGGACTAATTTTTGTTTTAAGACTACTTTAGAAAAGATTTAAGACTAAAATTTTTTTAATTTAAGGCTACACACCGCGGCAAAAAGGTAGGAACAAAGAAAGGGCTTTTTTTAAATTT
This sequence comes from Salticus scenicus, assembly GCA_963930645.1. Lineage (NCBI taxonomy): Eukaryota > Metazoa > Arthropoda > Arachnida > Araneae > Salticidae > Salticus > Salticus scenicus. The sequence continues at coordinate 271,197,527 of OZ005655.1, forward strand.
TTGAATATGATTATTTTGAATATGATTCAAATATTTAATGCGTTTTTGATATGATAATATTTTGTTATGATAATAAATGATCAGCACAATTTAGAAAATGTTATTTTATGAAACATAAAAAAAAAAAAAAAAAAAAAAACTTTATTCATATTTTTTTTTTTTTTTTTTTTTTTTTTTTTTTTTTGGTCGCGGAGTGTAGTCTTAAATTAGAAAAATTTTAGTCTTAAAATTTTTCTAAATTGGTTTTTAAACAAAAATTAGTCCGGGAATAGTGTTATTTTATGATAATAATAAATGATAAGCACAATTTAGATATTGTTATTTTATGAAAAATCAAAGAAAAAAACCCTTTGTACCTATCTTTTTGTCGTGGGGTGTATTGTGACATTAAGTTTGTCAATCTCAACCTACTTAAGAAAATATGTGTCAAGATAAACTTGTTATGGCAACAGGACATCGTCATTATTTAAGTTCGTGTTACAATGTCAGAATCAACATCAATTTCTGTAACAAAACAAGTAAAATTTAACAATCGAATTACCTGAAATGGTAGTTCTAGTACAAGATGCTGAAGAAAAAATCCAGAAGTTGTAAATGTCTGTAGGACTTTTTTTTTTTTTTTAAATTTTTTAATAAAAAGTTTGGGATATACGTCAAGTTTTGATGATTTATCAACCAAAAGAATTACAAGCAACATCATGCGTATTTCGCATAACATCGATGACTAGAAGTGAACTTCTAGACCTCTTCATGTGTTTCTCCTCTCCTCAGGTGAAGGTAAGGAAGTGTTTAGGCAGTTGTAGGAACTTCTCAAGCAATGTGATGATGATGATGATGATGATGACCACCTATTCATTTCAAATATTTCTGGAATTTTAATAAAATAATCTAAAGAATATTCCTATTTTAAAAATCAAATGTAATACTCTGGCTACCAATAAGTATTTGGACACTTGAATTTAGACGTTTTTTTAAATATTTGGAAAAAAATCTTCACGAAGCCTTATTAAATATTGGGAGTATAAAAAACACGTTATATGTCATATATTTAAATAAAAGTTTTGTCTTTAAAAGGAGAAGGTGACCAGTAAAGAATTAAAAATAATCAAAATGTTTTGGATCATCTTGTATAAAGTAATGCTTGAAATGTGTTTTTGTCTATACCATGTTTGTAATTATGTGGATGATTCTTCTTAACTGCATATTTTGTTTATAAGGCTACCACATATACAGTACGTCCACGTATCCTAAAACTAGCAGTGAGGACGCGTCCAAAATGTTGGAGGGATGCCAGCTTGATCGACAGTTTAAATTTGGAAAACATCCAATAATTCCGCGCTCTGTTATTGCTCATTTTCTGTGAGTCAGATTACTGTCACCCCTATTTTAGCACTGGACTCGTTGAATTAGCACTTGCGCAGATGCTTCCATGGTTTCATGAAATGTGGTCAAAGAATATCCATGGAGGTATAACGATTTCATAAAAAAATGCAAAACAAATTACCACTTTTTTAGTTGAAGCACGTAGGGTATTAAACCCAGTGCAAAGCTTTTTTCTAGAAACTTAGCGCACTATATTGTAGACACAGTATACTACAATTAGAATGAGAAAACGCTAAATATCGTACGAAATATGAGAATTTTTACTAAACAATTTTGAACTGCGCATGCGCAAGATTAAACACAAAATCATTTGCATAAAATAACAGCCAAAAGTATTGAGTTACTGGCATGAAAACCCGAAACAAATATCGTGTAAATTCAAAAAGTTATGAATTGTAGAAAAAATGTTCAGGTGTTATTAAAAAAAAAAAAAAAAAAAAAGAAGATAATAGGGATTTTATCAATATTTATTTACATTCTGCGAATACTGTATTGTCATTGGGCATTGCGTAATCAAAATAAATGAGTGAGTAAAAACCCCTTGTAGTTTAGCTTTTATTTTGGAAAGAGCTGAAATTCTGTTCATTATTCTTTCTCTTATAACTTTTTAAATTTACATGATATTTTTGGGGGGCTTACATATAAGTAGCTCAATACTTTTGGCCGCTGAATTATTCAAATGGATTTTTTTTAAAGCTAGGCATGTGTAGTTAAAAACCATTTGGTAAAAATGCTGCTATTTCGAAATATATTTAACATTTTTGCATTCTGATTGCAGTAGGCCGTGTCTAATGTAGTACGTCAAATTTCCTAGGAATGGCTTTTTACTGGGTCTAATACCTACGTTGTTATAATTTAAAAAGTGACAATTTTTTGCAATTTTTTAAAGAAACTATTATATTATTTAGAATATTTGTAGTAGCTTCATTAATAAAATTTATACAGATAATTAGAAGAATCCGCATAATGACATGCTGCACATTGAGAAAAAATTCTGTAACTGACATCTAGAATCTAAATTGTGGCTCTAGAAAAAATAGCTCCATGTCATACTTATAAATTCTAGTCCCCTTGAAAAGCGAGTTCTAGAAGCCTCTATTAGAATTCTAGAGCATTTGCCTATATTCTCGAGGGCAAAGCTATTTAAAAATCTCTGCAAATAAATGAGACTACAAGAGGCGGGTTTCAGCAACTATAATCTTTGTGTATGGCCCAATTCTAGAGAACCAAGCGAGAATTTCTCGCAATACAAAAGATTCAGTATATTCGGAATATTCAGAATATTGTTTCAGCGTCTAGAAATGTGTAAATACGAAATTCTTGACCATTTCGTCTATTCAGTTTATTGGCGTGCCTTATGCGCATAGTTCGGAAATCTATATTTCTAGTTAAGGGATTTATTAAATGGACACTTATTAATTCTAGAGGAAGGCGGTATATTTTTTTCTCAGTGCAGCAAAAACTCATTTCAAGTACTTTTTTTTAACTGTGTGATCCAAAACGTTTTGATTTGTGTTTAATTTTTTACTGATCCCATTTTCTTTTCACTTAAAAGCTTTTGCTTAAATACATGAGGTATAACATGTTCTTTATACTACAAAATTTTCATGATGGTTCGTGCAGAATTTTCCTAGATATCTGACAAAATATCTAAATTTAAAGAGTCCAAATACTTATTTGTAAGTTAGTTTATAAATAATAAAAATACTTTTTTCAATGGGAAAGCAATTAATTTTTTGAAATTTCAAAAAGATTTTTTAAATATTCTATAAAACGTCCAAGAATATTTATTAAATATGGATTTGAAAATTAGCAATTTTAAATAAATAAACGGCTATTAAAAGTTTCAGGTTTAAAAAGTCGTACTTGAAACGTATGCATTTATACATAATTATATGGTTATAATCATTTGCTGAGACATCTGTAGTTAAGATTGTAATTATTTTAGTTATTAATTTACAGTATGTTTATAACTAATCATGTGATACTTTTACCTTACACTACTTTGGTACTAATATTTAAAATTAACACTCATGAATTTAATTCCAAGAGATTTGTGCCAAAATATGAAGGTCTAACAATTCCATTTTTGACCAGTAGAACGACTTTTGATGACCTGTATAAAATCCAAGGTTAATAGTAGAGAAAAATAAAAGTTGTTTTAAACAACTCATGTGTACCTGAACACAAGTATAGAAAAAAAAAAAAAAAAAGTAGTCGGACAACACGCTTTCTTAAATTTATATGGAGTAGGGGAGAGTGTTGTACCTTGAGACATGATTCACATTTTAATTTTTAATTTCTAAAATCGATGTTAGATTTATATTCTGAAGACAATATTTAAATACTTCAACGTTCTCTTCTACAGAGTGTCCTAAAAGTTCCAGTACTGAAGCTGATATATTTTTTATTTACAAAACAACAAACCATAAAACGATTATTTTTATGCTAATGATAAAAGGAACATTTAAAATAACGGAGGAAAAAATACAGAACTTACATTTATAATAAATGTTCAAAATGTGCACCCTTTTCTAGAAGGCAAAGCAGAACTCGTTTGCGCATGTGTTTAGAAACGCGTTTTAACATGCTGGGAGTGACTTCTTGTAGAGAAACCGGTACACACCTGCACAGAACCTGTATTACGAAATTGTCGAACGAGCTGATACAACATATTTTTACTCGGTAATGCATCATCTGGATATTTATATCGCCAAACATCTTTGCATCTTTCATGCGATTTACATTCAAAATAAGCTTCAAACAGCGTAATTCTCTGAATGCGTGATAAACTCATTTCACTATGAAGAACAAAATAACATAAAACTTTATTCTCACACAACTTGAGCGAGAAAAGAAACAAACGATAAAAATTAAAGGATTGATGCAATAATAAGCAGACGATAAAATTTAATATTAAAAAAAAAAAAAAAAAATCATGGACACAATGAGTTCTTTAAGTTGTAGTACTGGAACGTTTAGGACACACTTTATAATACATTATTTTTTTAAACTTTTAACAGTTTGAAAATAAAAATTGCCAGCCATTTTAAGTAGGAAATGTAAGCTGTCCCAATGTACAACACCATGTTGCACCTTGGAACATGCTTTGTTGTACCTTGGACATGCTTCAAACTTCAGGCAATAGTCTTAGCCTAAACCAGTTTTTTGCAAATAATTAAAAGAAAAAACTGTATTTTAAGGAATTAAATTAAAAATATACACTTGCAGATGCATTACGCAAATAATAATAAATTTTTAAATTCAAATCTTAAATTAACCAAGTCTGTAAATTAACCAAGTATTGGTAAGTTTGTTTTTATACACTTTTTAAATTAATGCTGGTTTAAAGATCCGCCAATAAATAAAAGGTTAAATAAAATATAATAAATATGATAAATATCAATTTTAATAAAATAAAATTAAGCGCACGGTAATGTCTAGATTTTCCTCAAATCTATCAAAGCTCAGAGAACATAAATTATTTCCAAGTGTAATTATATGTCAATATAATGCTTTGAAATTATCGTAAGATTCATTTAATAAATTTATTCAATTATCGTTCGAAAATTGCTCTCTTGCTATAATCGGGAGATTTCACTTTAAAGCTAAATTTAATTATTTACGCAATTTATAATTTAAATAGCATTAGTTGTAGTTTATCTCTCATATATGAAATAAATACAACACTGTTATTTATTTGTTAAATATAAATAGTTTCTTTTTTTGGATTTCAGCTAATAAATTGTAATAGTGTATTGAAAAATAATTCCTTTACCAAAACTTTTTAAAATATGAAATGTGGTGTGAACGTCTGCAATATTTCCCAAAACTCATATGCAATAATTCTAACCGGGATTGATAAATTAATGTAAAGCTATAAGTTACTTTTATACAAAGAAAACACATGATTGCAATATGTAAAACAAAATAAATAAGAGAAATATTATAAATGAAGAAAGAAATTGTAAATATAATTTAGGTATTTTTGAATATAATCCTTGCATACTACGGATAATTTTTGTTGAAAAAAATAATTAACGGCAAACTATGTTCAAAATTATTTCATTTTGTGCAAGAATTAATGTTTTATTTTAATTATATTAAAACCACTTTTAAAACAGGTAAAATTAAATTTTATCTAAAAGAAGTTAAAAATTTTATCAAAAGCTTTTCGCTTTTAAATAGTAAAGCATCATCAGGGATTTTTATTACTCTTTTCCAATGAGCAGTTTTTAAATATTTTTCCTTTCGCAGTCAACATTTAGACTTTTAATAACGTGAAGAGCAGCAAAGTCAATTTCAAGTCCGGTGAAGGTTGTTCAAGGAGTTAATAAAAATAAGAAAAGCTGGAACTATTGAAAAATCAAACGAGTCTATTGTAGCGAAAAAAACCATAATGAACTTGCAGAAATAAACGTTAGTTATTTTATAATATTGTGCCAAATTACTGGCAAAATTGCAACATCTTAAGAATTTATTGTATTTTTGCATTTAATTATATTAATAGCTTCGGAAATGTAAAGTTATAATTTATGTAAAGTTTTAATTTAATTTATTTATTTTAATGTACGTGTTCAGTAAGGCAAATTTAATATTTATAAATATCACTGTCATAAAAACAAGTAGTTATCTGTATTTTTCTCACATCTGTCAGAGACTATAAATTATATTCAAAGGGTTTTTCCCTTTGGATATTAAAGTGAAAGGTTTAAATTACATGAAATATAATGCTTTAAAATTACTCCGCTTCGCTAGAGTATTCTGATTGGCTAGTAGACAGAGCGGCTTCTTCAAATTCATTTTACTCTAATTTGCTGTTTAGTTTTAATGGCGTAATATTTTTTAACATTTTCACCCCCCCCCCCCCCTCAGTAGTAGATCCTGCACCAATTGCAGATATTTTTAAATTTAAACACTTAAAATAGGCTTTCTACTTCTTGCATAGATACGATCAGCATCCAGAATTAGACTTACACTCCCATACGATTAATGTCTTGAACCGTAATGTTTTAAGCCGTCAGTTGTAGAATAATCAGTTTTAAAGTAATTTTAGTCAGTTTTAGAAATAGTTTAACTGTAAAGATTTGAACTTTTTGTCATTTGGCGGTTCCTTCTTGTAATTTTAAACGGAGACATAAAATGTCGTTTTCTTTGCCTCTGTATATTTTTAGTTGATTTCTTTTACCTTTTCCTAAACTATGACTTACATAATTATGCAGAGCACATTTATTGTGTGAAATTTTCGAATTTTGTATTGTATTAGCATGTTATATTTTTATGGGTGTCCATTACTGGTACCAAAAAATTCATCATGACCAGTAATGTACAGCTGTGTGCATTACCAGCTCATCTGATTTTTAAAGCGCGATCAACAGAGGGTAATTCTCAGTCATTTTCCAAAGTTAGTAGGTAACATGGAACAGCATTTCTATCGTCAAATAGTCTCTATAGTCTCTAGTCATTCTTATGAGTTGTTGTTTTCTCGGGTTCGATACTCAAGACTCGAAGATCATTATGTACACTAATTGTGGCTAGACGTAAAATCCCTCGTGGCTGAAATGCACTCCCTGTTCCAGAAAGAATATCTCTGGTTATCAAAACACGTTTGCAATCTCCTCCAAAGAGGATCAAATATGTGATGGCATGTCTCCAGACTACCTGTTGAAGTGAATCTTAGACCGCCGCCAATTGCGCACTCTGTAGCGATAGTGTGAGATTAAGCCTACTCAGTTCTATTTTATTGAACAAATTTTTTTTCTGGGATCCGTATTCATATAATTCATTAAATTCATCTTCCACTGAAACATCGACAGTGAAACAGTCCTAACTGAGATCAATAATTTTAGAGTTATGCCTCTAATTACGAAGGATCCCAGGTATTGGCGTTGCCTAGTCCTTGTTTGTCTGTTCTGCTCTGCTACATTTCACTCAGAAGTCGTTATGGTAAAAAAAGCGTAACTAACTTTAGACAGCCTATATATGGAAGGTAATGTAAAATGAAGAATTTAACGCTGCAGCGTATGCGCAAAGTTTATTTATTTATTTTATTTTTTTTTAAAACTAGGGTTTGGTTAAAAAAAATATTAACTGAATATTAATAAAAATAAATCTCTTAATATCTACTTTTTTCTATTCCAATCCTTTATTCTAGTAACAGTTCCAACAGTAACCAACAGAATCGAACGTTTTAACCCTTCATCTATACTGACGGTAATTTAAAGTACCATTAGTTTAAAAAAGCGTATAAGACTGAATTTATGGATAAAATGTCAAAGATATTTATAAGAAAATAATGTATATATCTCCCTTTAATCTCTTTGTAAAGAACTAGATGATATACATGGTCTGTCCCGAAAGTAATGCGCTCCATTCCATTTTCTTCTGCCGCGACTATCCGTCGTACAGGGTTGCCGCTTGCAGTGAAGGGTGGGTGGAGCCTTGGGAACACAGCGCCACCAGCGCCAGTCGGATCCGAGCTCTCGCAGAGTCGCAGTGCCTGTTTCAGTGAACCCTGGTGTGAGTGCTAAGTCGAAATCAAGATGGAACAAACTCTCGAGCAGAATTATTGCAGTATTGTAAGGACGATCCGACTGTTTTGGACAATGTGGTAAGTGATGACGAATCTTTTACCTTCTTTTACGACCCAGAAACAAAAAGACAGAGCGCAGAGTGGCACACGAAGTCGTCCCCACGCCCACAAAAGGCAAGAATGAGCAAATCGCAGGGAAAAACGATGCTCATTGTTTTTTTCGAATCCAAGGGAATGGTCTATTTTGAATTTGTTCCACCAGGCCAACCAGTCAAAGCCAAATTCTATGTCGAAGTACTGATAAGGCTAAAGCAACGGGTCAACCGTGTCAGGCGCGAGATCAAGAATTCCTGGAAGCTGCACCATGACAATGCTCCCAGCGTCTCAACGCTTCCCCAGTCGCCTTACAGTCCTGATTTGCCACCGTCCGACTTCTTTTCGTTCCCGAAGATTAAAAATTTCCTCAAAGGACAGTATTTGAGGAACCTGGAGAACATCAAGGAGGCTACGACGAGGTTATTCAAGGACATCTATGTGACGGACAGCCAGGAATAAAAAGCATAAAAATCGCGTTGGAATAAGTGTGTTGAAGCAGGAGGGATGTATTTTGAAGAATATTGAGTAAGTGTACGAATCGGTTCAATAAATTTCTTAAAATAAAAATATGCGCATTACTTTCGGGACAGACATGTATGTAGTCGTTTTTGTTCTAGAAAGGGTTTTATAGAATGTTCTGGCTGTTTTTGCTTAGAATTTTCTCACGATATTCACGTGTGTTATAATTAAATCCTATATTACCTCAAGATTTTCCCACTTTTTTTAGAAAGAAAAAAAAATATACGGAGCATAAAGTATCAAGTATTTCTTTATACTTCTTTCAGGTCTAAGCATCTTTTTCATCCTTTATGTACCAGTGGTATACGAAAGTACTACCTCACAAAATCCTCATTAATTATAATGATGATGTGATACCCTAACAGCATATCTTCTCCAAATGACATCCTCATGATGTCCTATGGATGAAGAGTACATCCTATGGACATCTTCAGAATGTATTTTGGGAAAGTGTGTTGTTAGGGATGCATAATTTTTATTGCATATATCTTTAAGTAATAATCTTAAGTAAATAAATATATATATTTCAAATACAATTTTCTTCTGCTTCATAATGCTCTAGATAAAGAGATAAACCCATTAACGACATTCTTAAATCGGTATGTTAGACAAAAAAGTTATCCAACTTCCACTCAACCGAAACCTAAACTTCGTTGTCTCTAATTCCTTAGAAGTGGAGTTACGAGCGTTGCATGATGATTTCATTCATAAATTCTGTAATTGCGAACTCATATCACTATTTAAATTATAAATGCACCATTACGTTAGAATAGAGATAAGAAATTTCAAAATACAGTTTAAAAGAAATTTTTGAAAATGTAATAAGTTTGTTTTATCTAGTGAGATTTTATGCGATGTAAAATTGAAATTAATGAATCTGTCGTTTACATATTTTCTTCATTTATTAATTAACTTATTTTTAACTCGGAGATAGTTTTGAAAAAATAGATTACGCTGATTTGTGATTTTGGCTTTTTTTACAATTGTTCTTTTTAAAATATTTTTCCTCTTGCGAAGTACAGGTAGAATTGCTAGTGAAATAAAATTTTAAATTTTGAATAACTGATAACTTTTTATTATATAAAGTTGCTTTCCAAAAAACGAGTTTCATTTCTTAAAATAATAATAATAGTAATAATAATAAAATAAAGTAAAGTAAAATTAAAGTACTTTGTAAAAAATATTTGGAATATATATATATATATATATATGCGTTTGATAAATTATTTTTTACCTATTAATTCATTTTATTCTCGAGAATTAATTATGTGTGTTGTCATAATAAAATGCTAAAAAACATATAAGCCAAAAAAAAAAAAAAAAAAAAAAAAAAAAAGCAAAGCAATAAAAGGAAACGTGATTATTACACAATGAAATAAAATGTAAATAAAAACTTACAGAATTAGATTAGTTAGGACATGCATTTTGCCCTGAGACTACTTTTATCAGATTAAAAAAAAAAAAAAAGAATATTAACGTTATTGGTATTATTTTTATTATATTCATAAGTATTTTTCTTTTTTTACAGGTGTTAAAGGTTTTGTATTAATATAAAAAATTAATTTAAAATGCAACGCAAAGAAATATCGTTTAAATACTTAGTGAAATAGTGAAATTTTATTTTTAAATTATATTGCTATTATATGATTATATTACGATAAAATTTTCTTATGTATATACAATTCAAAATGTTTACAAAATTTATATTGTTAAATGCAAAATAACATTTGAAATAAAATTGCCATTATCAGGATCGACTTAATTTAATTTAAAATTTAAATTAATTAAACTTTAATGTTATGTTTTTTAATGCTATTGCATCTTCTTTATTTATTTTTCAAAAGTTAGTTAATTAATGAATAAAATAAAATTTTAGGAACCACTTTTTCCAGCTTTAAAAATATTTACTGTTAATTTATTATTTTTTCGCTGGAGAATTTCACATGATTTTTCACAAGTATATTTGTAACAGAATCTAAAAAATATGAAGATATATAGTTTTACAAAATACAAAAAGTATTATCCTTAAAAAAAAAGGTAGTGGTTTTGGTGATATTAGTTTTAAAGTTTAAAATAAAGTATCAGAAAGTAGATAAAAATACATTTAGTACAGATAGAAAAATACTATTTGCTTCTATGTTACACACTTTTAATGTCGAATTCGGTGCCTTGGTAGCCTGGTTCGTTTAGCGTCGAGTTCGTAATAAACAGATTCCAAGTTCGGCACTCGATCTGCTTTCGTGGTTGTAAACCCCTTCAGGTCCTCATCAAATCCTCCAGTAGTACTGGATTAGTGGTCATTTGGCCCTGATGTACCATTTATTGTTAGTGCTGTCATCTATCGACAGATTCTCGATCCGATTTCGGACTTCCACCCTTATGGTGCTCACCAAATGGAAGGTGCTGTTTGCTTGTCTTAAATTCAGATACGAATTGGAGTTTCTAAGTGGCGTACTTGAAGGAATGGAGAGATGGCATGTCCATAAAAAACATGAAGCCAAAACCGTAACTGCAGAAGCCATTAAGCGACACAGTTATAAAAGAAATTTTGCATTATTATTGTGATTGTGAAATTTTGGGATATGGATCCTTTAAGACGAATGTCACTACATCTATAGGTCTCAAGGTTCTCCATTAGATGCCCTTTCGAATAATATAGTTGGTTAGTTCAGGAAAACTGTTAGGCGTCCTGTATAAACAGCTCAATTTCAGGTCTCGCAAGTGCGTTCCTTTAAAAACGGGTGTACGATTTTTCAAGTACGATTTTTCAACTCGCCATATTAACTCACTTTTAAATATCATTTTGTAGGTAATTATTGTTTTCCGGTCAATAACTGAGTATACCATGTTTTAGTTAAGGTTGTTACCTCAAAAACGGCTCTAACGATTTTCATGAAAATAGTTTCATTAATCCATTTTAGATGCACTTTCTCATGCATTGCATGGTTATTACAGGAATATTATAGGTCATCCTAATTAGATAGTTCCGTTTTAGATCTCGGAAATTGGTATTTAAAAAAATTACTCTTTCTTTTTTTTTTTTTTTCTTTTCTTTCTTTTTTTAAACTTGCTATATAAACTCTGTTTTATATGTCTTTATACGTGTATCAAGTTTCTCTTACTGGAAAATTCCAAATACGTGTCATAGTGGGTAATGGAAGTTGTGTGGTTGTTTCACACCAGATTTCTTTTTTTTTCTTTTTATTGCGATCGATTTTCTTCTAGAGAACCCTTTTCAACTGAAGGAACTCTGTGAGTGGAATTCCTTTCGTAGAGGGCATTGCTAAGATTCAAATAGTGTAACATTCTTCTGTAATTACATGGCCTTAATTAATGAGCGAATGCGACCAGGATCATCCGTTCCTTATTATAAAAAAAAATAATCTTGACACACTATGGTACAAACAATTCTAAACTGTAGGTCAATAATATTGATGAACTGTTGGTTAATGACTTACCTGGTCAATAATATTGATCTAAAAAATTTTTTATAGAACCTATTTTATGGTTTCTAATAAAAAATAACATATTAAAAAAAAAAAAAAAAAAAAAAAAAAAAACGGATTTTCAGTGTCTCTGCTAAAACTTCTCTTTCATATTCGTTTACCGCCTTCTTATTATAAACATACAGTACCAGGTTTTTCAGTAATTTGCTAACTAATTTGGATGCCTAATATTTAAAGCTTTCGCCATTGAAATCCCAACTGCTTGCATTATAAATATATTCATGCTAAAACAAATAGTGGTAACTTTGAAAAATGATCTTGGCAATGCATGCGGTTATAAGCACTGTAAAAAACTTCGTATAAAATTACAAAACAATATTGAGGCAGTTTACCATGTGGAGAAATACCACAACCATGTAAAGAAATGTTACCAGCACTACCTGTGTAACCGTACCATAACGAGCTACAGTTACACAATTACAGATGGTAATATTTTTCTGCATTGTTATGGCAAGCAGGCTGCCTCAATATTGTTGTGTAATAAACCGAAACATTTTTTACAGTGAGGTAATGAGGATACAATTACATTCTACAAGCACCTTAAATATATGGACTGTTTAAATGACATTCATTAAAGTATTGTATATAATCAAGAGCTTTCCTCGTTTTGCAATGTTGCAGCTACATCAACATTGCTAAAGTAATCAGTCACTCCAAGAAAGAAACGGATGAATATTCCTGCTTTCAAAATAACACTGAATACAAAATTCGAAGTTAACAGACTCTTCTAAATAAAATTTTTATATAAAATGTATGTGACTTCTAACAAATGAATTAATTTATTGGTGGATAAAGAACAGGGCAGCCTTCTGTAGTGCTGTATCGTTAACAACTGGCAATTGATTGAAACAATGCCATCTTACAATCGAAAGTTTATATCATATTGAAATCCCTCGAATGTATCTCAAAACAAATAATATTTGTAGTAGTATACAATAGTAGCTTTTCCTGTCTGCAGTTCTGACTTGCCTTAAAAGACTGATTAATATATAACAGCTTCCATGAATACAGAGGACCATTTTATTAATTAAGTTCGTTATGATTGAGGGCGCTGCTGATCTAAAAGAAACTTCACAAAGGCTCTAGTTGTGATAGCCTGACGCCTACAAAGGAATCTCTCTCAGACTTTAGTTCTCTCTGTTTCTCCACTCTAATCTTTATTAACTTTGTAAAGTGTAGAAAGATAGCGAAATGGCTATCCGGTGTTTAGTTATTAGTGTTCCCGGGTATTTTAGTTATCAGTGTAAGAAAATATATATATATATATATATATATATATATATATATATATATATATATTTTGTGAATCATGATTCTTTCTACAGTACATGTATTGTCCTGAAGAGGGTATAATCTTTTAAATGTTAAACCTCTCGATGCACTTACTGATGGATGAAAATAAAACGACGGTAAAAGTACTATGTTCTCGTAAATATTTTCAGTGGCAACTCTGAGACCAGTTGTTGTAGAACACACTTTAAATATTTGGAACAATATTGACATTATTAATGAATATTTATACCAGTTTATGGCTTCTGTCTTCTTAATAAAGCTAGAATCTACCAACAGGACAACGCGATGTTTTATGGTAGAACGCTAGTGTAAAGCACTGGTTAAATTATACTCATAAATTACATAAATAAATGATGAAACATATTTTTGACGGACACGTTTTTTTATATAACGGTGATTAATACACACTATTTACAAAAACATTTATACAGAATTTTAATTGCTTGGATATAGCGCCCTTCTCTTCACTCGTTTGAACTTTCTTCTCCACTTCGCTGTTGCTCTCCTCTACTACAAAAATGTTCTTTTTTAGATCTTTTTCGGCAGTTCCTTCTATTAGCGTCTTACAATCATATAATGTTAAATCATTTTAAGAGTATGGTGGGGAACTTCATTTGATGTCCTGATCTATAATTACACTGTAAAAAATATGTCCTATTAAAAAAAATTGTCCTATTTGAGAAAATACTCGTAATTTACGAAAAAATTACGTTGTCAGTATTACGTAGTTTTTCAAATTTCAGAGAATTTCTGTCAGCAAATAGAACATTTTTTTTACAGTGTAGCAATTTTCAACACCGTTAATCAACACTGATCAATGTACGGATCAATCAAAGGATTTGCAGGATTGACCTAAACTTAAAAATTTTAAATGTTCACTATTTCTGGTCACTTATTCAGCACTTATAGAGTTCAAACGAACACTAAATATAGATTTTCTGTACATGAAAATTACTCCCAAACCATTTATTTATTAGAGATAATCTTATTATTATTATTATTATTATTATTGTTTAATATGTATCGTTTGCTGAATTTAATATTAATGTACAATTTTTACAAAATTCTACATAATTTGGAATATATACATACATATATATTGCAGTTCTTAATATATAACTTAAACGCATTAATAAGAAATTACATTAAATTATAATCATTTTAAGTTAATTATTGTTTAAAACTGAAATTATTATGTTATTTGAAGGAAGGGAAGAAAATGTATATTAAATTTAATCACTCTTTTATCTTCTTAATTAAATTTTTGTTAATATCCTTTTCTGTAAATTAACTGATGTCAATGAAAAAATTTTGATGGATGTATCGTAGAAGGCTTTGAATACTTTAAATACTTTCAAGAAATATTTCTTTTGAGTATCGCCTTTTTCAACCAATTTCTTTACTCAGTATAAAATTGTTTTATTCGGGATGACCTAGATTAAAAAATATAGCCTAAAAGTTTTTTAATCTGTCATTTATTGCTGATGATAAATTGCAAAGAGAAGGACCCAAATTTATCTAGACATAGTTATGAAAGTTATTGACAGAAAGATCAAAATCTCTCAAGAAATTTCCTTTCTATTATCGAGCAATTGCATAAGATGAACGACTATCCCGTTCTTTGCATATAAGGCTTTTTCTTGAACTTAAGGCTAAATATCATATTTCCGAAAATATGTCAGTTATTTCGTATGATCCTTGCTGTTGATAAATAGCTTCATGTAAAATATCGAAAATTTAGTTTTTTTTTTAAGTAAAATATTAGTTAATTTTTCTTAGAACACTTTTCTTTTCATATAGGCATTATTCTTGTTTTACAGTATTTATTTTCTAGAGTTTCTGAATTAACAATGCATTAAAATTACACTGATATTTTACCTTCTAAAATAAATATTTATTAATAAAAAATGTTGATTTGTTCTACTCAGCTTTCCAAACATTTAAAATTAATAGTTGCTTAAATAAATTATAAATGATAAAGTGTTAAATAAACAAAAAGAGAAAAATTTTAACTACCTTACTACACCGTGTTAGCGAGAACCTTATAAAGGTGTATATATATATATATATATATATATATATATATATATATATACATATATATGCAAACTTACAGTAAATTACCAAGATGAACGCGGATCAAATGAAAAATTGAGGGGGGGAAATGCAGGTAAATAAGATTTACAATATCCAAAAATTCTCCAGGGGATTTCTGCGGGAAACATACTAAGCAAAATACATGGACTTCTGTGTAAGTCTGATGTGTGTGTGTAAGGTGTTGTAAAAAATTAATAAATTGTAAATATATGTATAGTATATATGTATTATATACATATTATATGTATTTTTTCTTTTTCATTTCTTTACTTTATTTTATTTTATTATATTATTATTATTATTATTATTATTTTGTCTAAACAGCCAGTTACATTATAATGCAGCTAAATTTAATTTATTTTCTTTTTCAGGTACAAGTCTGCATGCTCTATAATACTTAATATTTATAAAACATTTATTTTTGAAACTTAATCTCAATTTTAAAATTTGTTTTCGTTATTTCCTTCATATGTTATTTTACTAATTTTTTTGCTGTTTTAAGCCAAGGGAAAAGCGTATATAGGCTTAAAGCATACTTTATCGAAACAAAATTTTATTGGTTTTGTGTCTTTATAGCAATTTTTTAAGTTGGTTGTAGTTAGATAGAGAAGTATCCCATTTATTTTTATAGTAGACAAATTTAAGAATATTGTATGTAATCATACATAAATAAACACTCATACCAATATTTATTATTATTATTATTTTCTTTTAAGAATAAAAATTTATTTTGAACACACTTGAACTACCTTTATGAAGACATAATAATAATTGTTAGGATAAATAATTCATGCTGGAATTGTTTTAAAATTTTCACGATATATTTAGATTATCTGCAGTTAAATAAATAAATGACCAAATAATAATATATGACCAAATACGAGGGTTGCCTTTTATGTTTTTACAAAGGACCAATAGAAGGTGTTACTGAAATTTATCTTCAGGATATTTGTAAAATTCACATTTTTTTTTTTTTTTTTTTTTTTTTTTTTTTTTTTAAATCTTGGTATCAGTGACATCTTAGAAATCGTCTGCGTATTTTGTTTACAGTGAGTGTTTAAAAGAAGCGAGTGAGCGAAAAAAATGATAGTAACTCGTAAAGTTTTCCGTTGGATGATTTTTTATGATGTTAAGAAAGGCCTCACTCGACAAGTATGCATAGCATCGCTTCGTGAAACTTTTGACAATGGAGCACCATCAGAAAAGACTGTTTGCAATTGGTTTGCAGAATTTCGTCGTGGTCGTACGTCCGTCAGTGATGAATTTCGTGAAGGACGACCAAAATCGTTTGTGATTCTAAGCAACATCGATGCTGTGCGCAAGATGATTGAAGAAGATCGGTATGTCACTTGTCGTGAGATAGAAGCATTCCTTGGCATATCACCGACGGATACACACTTGATTTTGCACGAATATTTAGCTGTGAAAAAGATTTGTTCCAAATGGATTCCGCACAATTTGACAGAATCTCAAAAAGAGGCTCGTGTAAATTGGTGTAAGGAAATGCTAAAATAGTTCAAATTGGGAAAAGCAAAACCCGTATAGAACATCGTTACAGGTGACGAAATTTGGATACATTCATATGAGCCGGAAACGAAACAACAATCCACTGTTTGGGTGTTTCTGGATGAACCGAATCCTACGAAACTTGTTTTTTCACGAAGCACTTCAAATAAAATGATTGCTTGTTTCTTCAGCCTTACAGAACATATCGCAACCAATCCTTTAGATGATCGAAAAACTGTTAACGCTAAATGGTATACAGAAATTTATTTGTCAAAAGTCATCAACGAAATTAGGAAAAAAAAAAAAAAAAAAAAAAAAAAAAATCGCCACATCATTCTTCATCATGACAACGCTAGCTCCCAAACAGCACGTGAAACAATTGATTATTTGAAAAATAAAAATATCGAATTAATGTCTCATTGCCCATATTCTCCTGATTTGTTGACTAACGAATTTTTCTTGTTCCCTTATGTCAAACAAAAAAGGCGTGCGCAGCGATTTTCATCACCTCAAGAAGCTGTTGATGTCTTCCAAAACCATGTTTCTGAAATATCAATTTCAGAGTGGAAAAACTGTTTCAAGATTTGGTTTGAACGGATGGAAAAGTGTATAAATTTTAAAGGCGATTACTTTGAAAAGCAACAAAACAGTTTGTTCCCCAAAAATTGTTTTTCTTCCTCCTTTTTGTAGAAACTTAAAAGTTAACCCTCGTAATAAAATACATATATGAAAATCGACCTTTAACAATTGAATTGAAAAGTACTAAAATAATTAAACCATATTTTTAGGGAAATTTTTCTCTCTGAAATCGGGGGAAAAAAAAAATCCATTTCTGAGAGAGAGAGAAAAAAATAAAAAAATCAAACCATCATTGAAAAAGTAAATAATAAAATACTAATAAAATAAAATGTTCGAATCAGACATTTTTCTAACATGCTTCATACATTATTACTTCTGGCATAATTTTCATTAATTGAAGCTTTTTGTAAATAATCGGACGAGAAATCGTGGATTAAACTACTTTTTCACATGTTTCTACAGTTTAAAGAAATAAAAGTAAATAAATAAAGAAATGGGAATTTAATTCATTTAAATTATTTTTATTTGGAGTTGAAAAAAAAAAAATGATGTGGGCTCCACAAGACTTCCTTATACACTTTTAGAAATATACATAATGTTAAAAAACATTGACATTGGACCCGAAACAGTTGGGTAAAAATGAATTATCACCGTGTTCTGAGCTTTTCTGATAGTTTCAAATGTCTAGCTAGTCGGGAAGTTAGTTAAATAAATTTTTTGTAACCACATAAACGCTGCCGGAGGCAGCAGGGACCTGAAACAGTTGGCTAAAAAAATTTTTAAAAAATGAATTTTCACCGTGTTCTGAACTATTCTGAAAGTTTGAAAATTTTAGCTAGTCGGAAAATTATTCAAATAAATTTTCTGTTGAACCACATAAACGCTGCCGAAGGCAGCAGGGACCTGAAACAGTTGGCTAAAAGTATTTAAAAAATGCATTTTCACCGTGTTCTGAACTATCCTGAAAGTTTCAAATGCCTAGCTAATCGGGAAGTTAGTTAAATAATTTTTTTGTTTAACCATATAAATGCTGCCGAATGCAGCAGTGACCCGAAATATTTGGCTAAAATATTTTTAAAATGCATTGTTACCGAGTTCTGGGCTTTTCCGGAAGTTTTAAATGTCTAGCTAGTCGGGAAGTTAGTTAAAATTCGATTGCAAGATTTGTACTGGTAACGCTGCCGAAGGCAGCAGGAACCCTAAACAGCTGGCTAAAAGTATTTAAAAAATGCATTTTTACCGTGTTCTGATCTAATCTGAAAGTTTCAAATGTCTAGCTAGTCGGGGAGTTAGTTAAATAAATTTTCTGTTGAATCACATAAACGCTGCTGAAGGCAGCAGGTATTGGAAACAGTTGGCTAAAAATACTTAAAAAATGCTTTGCCAACGTGTTCTGAGATTTTCTGAAAGTTTCAAATGTCTAGCTAGTCGGGAAGTCAGATAAATTGCAAGATTTGTCCAAACCGTTTTTGAGTTATTACCGTTTTTTGATTCATTATGGCCAAAACCTATGTATTTTTGGTCATTATGAATCTAATTTTCCTAAATATCTCCAAAAAAGAAAATCATACAAAGTCCAAAAAGGGAGGTGCACAACTAGATGTTATAACAAACCTATGTACCAATTCGCCACTTTTTACGTCCAACCGTTTTTGAGTTATGCGACAAACACACACACACACATAAAGACGTCATGAAAAATCGTGTAAAGTCGCTTATATCTCTAAAACGAGAGCTCGTGTTAAGACGACACTTGCAGGTGTACAACTAGACATCATGGCAGTCACATGTATAAATTGGCAACATTCAGCGATAATTCATTTTCGAGCAATGTGAAATACAAAATCCTTTTCGCAAATCGTGATTACTATACTTCCTTATATTTTGTATAAGGAAGTAAAAAGAACAAGAAAATGCAATAATTAGAGTATATATTTAACTTAACACGTTATTGTTGCTAAGGAAGATAACTTTATAATTTACGAAGAAGAATGAAGCTGTTTCTAAAACCAATACATAAAATATACACAATAGTCCTTTTGTACCACAATAAATTCAATCTCTAACAGATTTTTTTTTTAAATGAGATAATAAATACAAAAATTTTAAAACTTTAAAAATACACTTTAAGTAAAAACATTAAAATACGCGACAGACGTTTCGGCTAGAACACTAGCCCTCCTCAGTAACAAACATACAAGCACTTTCGAAATATAATTTGATTAATATATTTATGAATCTTTAATAAAAACGTGCGATTTTTTTTTTTAACTTTTTCTGTATTTATTTGAATTTTGGAAGAATTAAAGACTGATGAGAAAGTAAAACACAAGTTTATATTTATAAATTTCAATTCGTTTTAAATATTATTTTAAAGATTTATATCTACTGAATACATTAAGGCATTGTAAATTATTCGTAAGGCTAATTTAAAATAAGCATGGCTAAACATACAATTTTCAGATTGACTGATTTCATCTTGGTCAGTTACCTTGTAAATAATATTCTGATGATATAATTTAAATATGAACGCACCCTTAGATACAAACGCACTTGCCAGAAATAATTTGAATTTTCGCATAGGTAAACATTAATATATATGAAATATATGAAGCGATGCCGCGAATGTGTTAAGCATTTATGTTATAGACAAAGATATCATAATTATTTAAATTCAAAGAATAGGAATTTTGAATGAGTGAATAATTTTGAAATATAATAATAACGAAATAATTGTAGAGAATCTAATTTTTTAATATAAAAAAAAAAGTTACCTGGGAAATTATAATATATAAATAGGGTATGTGCACCAGTGATTGACACTTTTAGAGCAATCTCTGATGTTGTTAATGTTATAGTCATCAGAAAATATTTTTAGAAATCTTAAGTAAATATGTATGGCATGAAAGACATTCAGAACCACATGTATGTTAAAATATATACATTTGATAACAATTATTTTTTTTAATGAATTTTTATTTGACACCCACTCAATGTTGCAGTAATTGACGCTGACATTTTTTCATTTTATCAGTAATTGACACCCTATGATCCAGTGTTTGACACTGCTAGTTATTCATTTTACCAGTTATTAGCACCCTATGCTGCAGTGTTTGACATAAAATGTTAAAATTCTTATATGTAAAATATATGGGGTTTTTTTAATTATTATTTCGGTATAGATGTCAATTACTGGAGCATGCCAATGACTGGAGCATTTACCCTATACACACACACACACACACACACACATATATATATATATATATATATTATTTACTTTAATACATAAATGCTCGACAAATTTCATAGCACACATGTTTTCAGAGTAATATTTAATAATAATATTCCGAGTAATAAACTCAAGTAATACGAGTATATAAAACCCTTTTATAGATGACTGCCTCCTATACAACTTTTAAAAAATTAAAAATAATTTTAAATTAATATAATTCAAATTTTGTTCAAATTTAATACAGGAACACCAGCAGTACCCTATTTGGATCCCCAACCTCTCTTTTATTCAATAGTATTCTTCGATAATCGTTTGTAGCACGTATCTTCAACAGTGTAATAGAAACGTTGCTTTAGATAAAAAATGTTATTAAAAAATAGTGACTATTGAAGACCCTATTTAATCGAAGTATAACATTTAACTTCATACTATAACTTTAAAGCACATTGATACTTTACGTAAACTGTGTGTACACTATCTACCAATAAGTATTTGAACACTTTGGAATTTTGACATTTTGTCAAATATCTGGGAAAGTTGTTTAGGAATCGCCTTGAAACTTTGGTAGTATGAAGAAAATGTTATACCTCACATATTTCAGTAAAAGTTGTGTCACGAAGAGGGAAAAGGGTTCAATTAAAAATTAAACAAAAAACAAAGTGTTTTGGATTACCCTGTAGAAAGTAATGCCTTAAATGAGGTTTGGCTGTAGCATGTGATTATGAACATTTTCTCATTAACTGCATAAATTTTTATGCGGCGACCACATATATTCCTGGAGATATAACGGTGTTATTATTATTATTATTATTATTATTATTATTATTATTATTTTTATTGGGAAAAAAAAATCCATTTTTTTAATTATAGCACATAGAGTATCACACTCAGAGAAAGATAGTTTTAAAAAATTTAGCATACTACTTTAATTTAGAAATTTTTTCATAAACCATGAAAGTTCATTTCAGAAAACTTTGAAGTGGACGGCTGAAATTTTGTTTATTCTATCTCTCATAACTCTTTAAATTTACACGATATTACTTTGGTATTTTCCTATAAGTTACTCAATATTTTTTTATTATTAAATTATGCAAATGCAATTTTTTAAAAGCTAGCGTATGCGTAGTTAAAAATTATGTTATGAAAACGCCCATATTTCATAAGGTATTTGAATTTTTGTATTCTAGTTGCAGTATGCTGTGTCTAAAATCGAATGCCATATTTCTTTAAAATGGCTTTATACTGGGTCCAATACCCTACTCGTTATAATTTAAAAAGTGGATTTTATTTTCTTTTTTACAATAATATATATATATATATATATATATATATTATATCCATGAATATATGTGGTAGCCTCATAAATATTTATACAGACAATGAACCTCATAATCACATGCTGTGGCTAAAACGCATTTACCGTGTTCCTTTTTCACTGGATGATCCAAAACATTTTGATTACTTTAATTTTTTACTGGTCTTCTTTAAGACATAATTTTTCCTGAAATATATAAAATATAACATGATTTTTACACTTCCAAAGTTTCACGATAATTTCTAAAGAAGTTTTCTAGATATTTGACGAAATGTCTAACTGCGAAAGTGTCCAAATGCTTTTTGAGAGATAGTGAAAGTGTTTTAAAATTAATTAAATTTCTCATTTTATTAATTTTACTTTACATACTAATATATATATTCTTACTTTTTACTTTCTTCTGTATCCAATAGAAGAAACTATTGGATTCGTAAAAATTTTCGACCCGGTTTTCGACGTTTTGAGAGGTCTAGGACAGGATTTGACCATTTTTAGAAAATACCTGTCTGTTCATCTGTCTATGTGTGTATGACATAAATTTTGTGGCGACTGTATCTCCAGAACTACTGCTCAGAATTGTACATAAATTTATATGTAGATGCACTTGACCTAAATTAGTACCTATCAATTTTTGGTGTCAACTGCTCAACAGATGACGCTGCTATACAGCGATTTTCACAATTTAAAGGAAGGCTAAATCTCAAGTTCTATTGCTTTTAATTAAACAAAACTTGATACATGAGAAGGTCATTATGCGATATCATGCTGATTCAATTTCGATGCTTATCGGACAGTAGGTGGCGCTTCTATACTGCAAATATTCTCGATAACGGGAAAGCTATACCTCAACTTCTATGGCATATAACTGTACGAAGCTTGATATTTGTGATAATCATTATAAACACACACTTTTTAAAGATGTTACTTACAGTCTTTTTTTTTTTTTTACTTTCTTCTATATGTAATATAGAGAAAGTATTGGATTCGCGAAAATTTTCGACCTCCGTTTTTTGACGGATCTACACGTTTTGGGATGTCCTGAACACGAATTGATAGTTTTTAGAAAATGTCTGTCTGTCTGTCTGTCTGTCTGTCTGTGTGTCTGTATCATTTTTTTGTGGACGCTCTATCTCACGAACCCATGAATGAAATTTAACCAAACTTGGTATTTAGTTGCACCCTGACATGAACTGGTGCCCATTAGATTTGGGGATCAATAGCTCAACAGGTGGCGCTGTGATCGCATTTTATGCAAATTTTTAACATGGCAGCATAGGACAAAATTCCGTATAAATGGGCATAATAAGAGTTGTTTTAAACTTGTGATTGTAAAATTAATATGAATTATTGATAATAGTAGTATGTAACTAGGAAAAAAATTTTCTGCATGGGAGGGCATCGCTTCCCCCCCTGGGGGGGAAGTACCCCCCCGGGGGGGATAAATTTTCAAGATGGGTATCTTTCGAAAGGTCTCGTCAATACCTTTAAAACGAATGGTTGAACTATAAATCTGTGATAATTTAAAACAAAGTTATCGATTTTGTTTACTTTTAACAAAAAAAAAAAAAAAAAAAAAAAAACTTAGAAAAAAAATCGTACTTTTTTTTTTTTTTTTTTTTTTAATATTGTTACTGATTGAATATGTATAGGTAAATATAGAAGAAAGTCTTGTGGTGGCCACAACATACTAGTTTTGTTAGTGTTAGTTTTCTCTAAGATGAAAATCATTTGCATTCATCATTTTTTGATAATTTTAATAAATAATTGTTTTAATAAACTATATTTGCACTTAGTGAATTTAGGAAAATATAGAAGAAAGTATTGTAGTAGCCACAATATACTAGTTTACTTATGTATTTATATATATATTTATTTTAAATAATGATTCCTTTTATTCTTCTATAACAATGAATGCGTTAATCGAGAATTACGTGCTATTGTGCTATTGAAAACACCAATATCTGCTTGGTAATCAAAAGTCCGAGACTGACATTCTTCATTCAATTAAACTGCCTCCAAATTGAAATTCCATTTCACTTGTCAACACCGAGAAATGATGTTTAATGGCATCGTATAAACTTTGAAAATGATTAATGGTTACGGGAAACAGAATCGCACAATGAATTAAAACATATTAGCGATAAAAAGGGGAGAAATATTTTTGGAACTACTTTATTTTACTCTTACTGAAATAATTTTTGGGTAACTTATCGATTATTCTAGATTGTTTGTATGGTAGTGACAGTCGTATAAAAAGATTTCTACAAGTAACTGAAACAAAAATGTTATTATAAAGAAGTTTTAATTTAAAAACTAGTATACAGTTTCAACCGCAATGATTTCTTTTATAATTTCCTATACAAATTCATGCGATATTAATAATTTAGTAAAATTATCTTCGGTGATCAAAACAGACGGCTTTCCTCTCAGAGAAATTCAAAATTAAATAAATAAATAAATATATATATATATATATATATATATATATATAAAGGTTGTGCCAAAAAGCATCTAAAATAATGCTCTTTTTTTTTTTTTCATAATGTTTTTAAAATGTTTATTTATTTTTTGTTAAACCTGAAGGAGAAAAAAAAATCGATGATTTGCTTCAAATTATCCCAGACGTATGGATTCAACCATTTGTTTTAAAAGCATTGATGTATTTTTTTTTTCTTGAAAATCACTCATATAGAAAATTTACACTCCATGGGGCCCACTCCTCACTATAGTGGATGATACTGCATAAACATGAAAAAATATATATTCATACACTTATACATACATTTATTATACACACATATATATATATATAAGCAAAATAATTAAAGCCAGATGGAAATTTAATCCCAAAACACGTGAGGGCCTTCATCAGGGGAGCTCCCCCATGTAGGGAAAGGATTATTAGAAGTTTGTGTCGAAACACTGGCAATTTAACCAAAAAATACGTTTCTAGCCCCCAACTTCTCACATATGGAAGCATGACCATACAGCAAACGAATTTTAATTAATACAAAGCATAAAAAAGCAATTAAATTTAGAAATCAAGCACAAAATTTAATACATAAATATAAAATACTATGTTTGCAATAGGGGTTCTATGTTTACAATAGGGGGTGGTTTTCAAGTTTTCATATTCTAATGACTATTCGAGTTTGTCCAAGTATGTATTTATATATTCTTGTATTATTTAAATTTTTGTATTTTATAATCAGGTTAATAGAACTTTTTTCAGAACATTAATTTTTTGAGTCCTAATATGATTAAAGGTAAATAAATATAATATTCAGTAACTTTAAAATAAAACTTTTAAAATTTGAAGTTTGTTTTAAAAAAATGCGGTAACTATTTCAAAAAAAATATATATATTGCTTATCAGAATAATGTATCCACTTCTCTCGTCTTTAGCTGAACTTTTAAACTTTTTAGCCAGTAGGGATAATAAAGAAGATGATATACATGTAGCATATTTTTAGATTCTAAGAGTGTTTACAATAGAACTCGAGAAAGCAAGTTCTTTACATCTATAATAAAAACAACAAAAATAAAAATTCTAAACTGAAAAATACATTTGACTATTATATGTGGAATGTAACTTCTGTAATAAAAATATCTAAAAAACAGTTTTTTTAATATATATTTTTTTTTTTTTTTTTTTTTTTTAAGTCGGTTATAAACCAAACTTCTTTTCCGATTTCAATATTTATAATAGTTTTATTATTAGCGAATGCATTAAATAAACACATGATAGGGTTAATAAACCGATGAAGCTTTACAAGAGAGAGTTTGCTTTAAAAATTGAGTAACGCCATAGCTACAAGCCGTTCCGAATTTCCAATACCAATATTTATTTATTGATATATTCATCTGATATAATTATAGAAATTTGTTAAAAAAGATCGAAAAATACTGAACCAAAAAATCAGGACGGTTGGCCACCCTGTAACCAAAACTAATATTAATTTATGATGATAAGTATTTGTAACATCCCCCCCCCTTATTTATAGGGTAAGTGCACCAGTGATTGACACGTTTAGAGCAATCTCTGATGCTTTCAATGTTCTAGTCATCAGAAAATATTTTTACAATTCTTAAGTTAATACAGATGGCATGAAAGACATTCAGAACCACATATATGTTAAAATATATACATTTGATAACAATTATTTTTTTTATGAATTGTTATTTGGCACCCACTCAATATTCCAGTAATTGACACTGTCAGTTTTTCCTTTTATCAGTAATTGGCACCCATTGTTCCAGTGTTTGACACTGCTAGTTATTCATTTTACCAGTTATTAGCACCCTATACTCCTCCAGTGTTTGACATAAAATGTTAAAATTCTTATATGTAAAATATATGATTTTATTATTTTTATTATTTATTAATTATTGCGGGAGAGATGTCAATTACTGGAGCATGCCAGTCACTGGAGCACCTACCCTATATTGTACAAAAAATATTGTTTTTGTGTCAAATTTTAAAAAACCGAGCTTTTGCTATGATAAAATGTTTTGAGGTTCCCTGAATTGGAAATATATAAAATACACTTATTCGTACAGATTATTATTATTATTATTATTATTATTATTATTATTATTATTACTTTTTTTTAGTCAATTATAAAATAAAATTTATTTTCTGAATTCAATGTGTAATACTTCTTCTTATAAAAAGATATTAAAACAATGGTTTTTATATTAAAGCAACAAAGCTTTTAAGAGTGTTTGCTTTGAAAACATCATAAATGCAATTTCCTTAATAATAATATAAATTGTATTCTTTTTATTCATCAATCATGAATATTCGTATTAGATAAACTTATTATATCTACAGACACCTGTGATATCTGCGTTTCAGACATGGTGACTTTGTCAACGGATATTATGTGAGAAATGACAGATTGGTTAACAGCCAGGGTGGGTCAGTGGTAGAGCATCCACATGGTAAGCGGAGTACCCGGATTCGATTCCATGCTCTTGCATTTTTTAAATAGTTGGTAATAAAATCAACCTCACACTGCAATTTATCGAATTGGAATAATGTATTTTTCTGACTTTTTTTTTTTTTTTTTTTTTTTTTTTTTTTTAACTTTCTCTTAAACATATATAGTAGAGAAAGTACTATTTCCAGATCAAATTTTAAAACCTGATATTTTAATACATTTAAACGTTATTTTGAAATTTCATGAAAAAAAAAAAATCAGGTGTTTAGTAGTTGTTAATATGACTGTCGGTATGTGTAAAGAAAATCTTGGATCAAAGATTAAGATGCAGATTATATGTAAATTATTTAGATTTTCATTATTTATGTTGTTATGTTGAAGTTCATTAAAAAAAAAAAAAAAAAAAAAAAAAAAAAAACGTTTGCTTTCTATTGTTATATCATCAGTTTCTTTTTTTCTTATTCTCTTGTTTCACACTTATGATTCTGTGGTTTATATATATATATAAAGAAAGTATGGGACTGTGAAATTATTTGACTTCTAGTTTTTAAGGTATTTACGCATTTTAACCCTTTGCGGCGCAAGACAATTCAGATCATTTAAATTATACTGCCACCGGAATTCATGAACTAAATTAAACTAAAATAAATTTTAAATTTTAAGGTTAAAAAAACCGGCCTTTTCTGCTATGTTATAAACGTAAGTTTTTGCTAAAAAATTTCCGGGATGGATTTTTGCAGCTGGTAGGTGGTTAAAATATATACCACCACCCCTGAAAGGGTTAAGATGTTCTGAACATGGTTTGATCATATTTGGAAAATATGTGTCTGTCTGTCAATCTGTGAATTTGTGTATTTTTTGCTATCTAAGTTTTGCAGTTAAGACGTTTTAAGTTAAAAAAAAAAAAAAAAAAAAAAAAAAAAACACGAATTTTCAAGAAACATCTTATTCGATAGAACTTTTACATACACTGATTCTGATTAAATTTTGATAGATATAGCGAATAGAGTTGCTATGCTGCAACTTTCGTATTTACGGAAACGCTCTATCTCAACTTCTTTAGTGTTTAAGTGCACAACACCTCATATGTCAGATGGCTATTATAAAAATAAATAAATAAATTACTAAAAATGTAAAATAAAAATAAATAAGATCATAAAGTACCTTTGGTTTATTGGTTTATTTATAGTATTTAAGTTTATAGAACATTTTTCATTAGTGAGTTTGAAAGTGATATTGATTGTATTCAAAACGAACTGTTTTACTCTAATAATTAAAGTTTATTATAATCTTTTTAATAGACATTTGTTACGCACGCTGTATATTTATTATACTGAATGTCTGTATATTGTTTAATTGCTATGCTAAAATAAAAAGAAGGATTTTTTTTTTTTTTTTTTTTTTTTTTAACAGACACAATAAGCTGCAAAATTAGAGACAGTTCATTCGCGTAAAAATAACGAATATCTCATATTTCTCCCTATAGAGGTTTAATAACAGCTCAAACACACATTACAAAGTAAATGCCACAGTAATGCTACATGTAACGCAATTTTCAGTAAAAATGGCTCAGCGAAACATCTTATCAAATTTGGTTGAATTTCATTCGTATATCTCCGCCAAAAGTACAAGTATATCGAAATTTGGATGGTTGGTTGGGTTTTACGTCGAACTCGTGCTGCGCAATGGGCAATTGGCGACGGCCCTAGACTCACCCCTAGAGGTGGTCCGGAGACATGCCATCACAATTTTGATCCTCCACGGAAAGGATGGCTCTTATGCTTTTGCCACTCCCAGAGGTATAATTTTGATGGGAACAGGGACGACATTGCAGCCACAACAGGTTTTACGTGCACCAGCCACCATTAGCATACACGACGGTCTTTGGCCGGCTCGAATACCAAACCCGTAATCTACCAATTACGAGCCCGGCGCTCTACCGATTGAGCTACCGCGGCCCATCGAAATTTGGAACCCGAAATAGAAACTTTACTTATTGAAAGGCAGGGAAAAAAATATAATCAGTTCTAATTTATATCAAATTTTTCAATGTATAAAAAAATATTTATCTATGAAGAAACATTAGTAAATTCCCGTTTATCATACACTTTTTATTTATTTAATTATTTAATTATTTGTTTAATTATTATTATTATTTCGTTTAATCCCTGTAAAAACATTTTTTAACTAAACATCGACGTAAACAGAATTTGTTTCTAATACCCCATTTCGAAATGCAAGCATTTCATAATAACTAAAACAGCTGTTGGCCTAGATTAATTTTTTTGTATGTTCTACTTATATTTCGTTATTTAACCTGAAATATTTTTAGAATTTGATTGAGTCAAATTTTTAATATAAAATACTCATGAGATTACAAGATACGTTTATTATTGAATTTATATTTAGTATTTTATATAAAACAAAAATTTATGCACAGTTTTAATCGATGAATTGTTACACATTAATTACGTAAATAATAATAATAATAATAATAATAATAATAATAAACTTTATAAGTGCATATAAACATTATTAGAAGAAGTTCACTAATAATTGCATCTAAAATTTATTATGTTCTTTAATAGAATGCAAATATACATTTTGTAAAAAAATTGTAAAATTATATATATATATATATATATATATATATACTGTTTTAACAGAAAGGGAACTAACTTTAAAGCAGAAATTCTTATGTAGTCAATTTACGGAGTCAACAAGTTTATTGAAAACATGTAACAAAAACTGACATAAACAAACACTGATAGAGCAATATTTTTCTAAGATTTCATTTCATTTTATTTTATTTTATTTTTTGTTGTTGTTGCCAGTGTTTCTTTTTCTTTAGAAAATGCTCTTCAAATATTGTACAGGTTAATACAAAATTGATTTGGCTCTTGTTTATAAGATTTAACTTTCAACATCTATCAAACACTCATTTAAATTGAAGAATGTTCGAAATATCTTATACTTATTTATATCTTATGCTTATTTATAAAATTTGAATATCTTATACTTATTTATAAAATAACTATTTCACTAAACTGTAGCTGCCAAGTTGTATGGTTTTAAACATAACTTTTTCTTATTAAAAATTTTAGCTATATTTAACAGTAGAAGACTTCTTTAAAATTTATGAAAAATTCCTACAAAAAATTCCGAATGCTAAAATCTTACAAGGTGGCAGCCATGCTATACCAGAAAATGCTTCTACCATTATTTTTAAGAAGCAAATATACAGGGTGTTTCCACGGTCATGAGACAAACTTGGAAGAGAGGTAGACCACATTACAAGGACTGAGAATTGTACAGGGACCCATGACCGCAAACTGAATTTTGATCATTTAAGAACTGGATGTTTTTAGTTATTTTCTAATAATAAAGCACAAATAACTCCGCCTACTGTGTAAATTTTAAAATCTTGTAAGCAGTGTTGCCAGATTTGGCACATTTTTTATTCAATAATCACCAACAATTTTTAATTATCATGTTTGTGTAAAAACTTCGAAGACTGGTAGTTTAGTTATTATGTATTTCAAATATCGCTTGTTAAAATTATTGGTGAATATTGGTTAAAAAAATCCGCCACATCTACCAACACTGCTTGTAAGCTTCCTTATTTCACTTCAATGTTCATGCACAATATTCATGTTCATTTTTCAAACATAATGTTCATATTAATGCCTTCAGTGTGATAAATATATCGATAAAAAACAGAATTATTACTACGCATATTTATTTATGCAAACATTAGCATGTAAAATCTTAAAAAAAGAATAATGCAACATCCTAGAACCACGCCCACAGGGGGTCGCATTTCCGCCCTCCTTTTTGTTTTTAGGTCTCTTGAATGAGAAATTTCTGCCGTTTTTACTACCACTATTTTTATAGAAAATTATCTGTCCTGTTTAATCACGACACATTACTCTCAAAACACCATAAAAATTTCTTCATAAAAATACTAGTAGTAAAAAAATCTGAAACATTTCATCTGTGAAAATTCCCTAAAAATAAATAAATAAATAATGAAGAGAATACGACCCCTGTGATTTTTGTTAATGTATTGAATTTTGAATACACTTTTTGAAAAAATATAATTATTAAAATGTAAACTATGAGCATCACCAGAATAATAAAAATGTCGATAAACAATTTTATAATGAACGACTTGTTCAATTTTCCCTTTTGTATGTATATTTTTTAAAAAATTATTCACATGAAAAAAAAAAAAAAAAAAAAACAGAAAATGAAGAAACAGAAAAGTCCAGTACATTAAAACAGGAAGCAAAATTCAGTTTTAATCTAACCTGTGCATGTATGTTCATCTTCACCTACCTGTAATGTATCGTTATGACAGTTTTTCATTAAATTTTCTTTTTTAAAATTGTTGAAATTTTTCATTTTTTTTTACAATGCTTACTTTTGAGAAAAAATGGATAACTTTTTAGTTAAAAAAAAATTATAACTCATGTTAAAATTATATAGAATTCGATTAAAGATATAATGAACCAAATTTTATGTTCATATAATCATTTGTTTAAAAGTTATGCGCAAAAGAAGAAAACGAGAAAACAGTTGCTTTAATTTTGAACACCATTGTAGTTACTATTTAATTTAAATATCATTATAATCATATATACAAGCAACAAATTCAAGTCTACATTATCATATGACATTTACATTGATACATATGTTATATAATACAAATGTTATATGATACATGTGTAATGTTGTATCATATAACATTTACATTAACAAAAAATCTGTTACTATGGAACAAATGTTTACTAGCAAGTGGTCAATGAATGATGGTTCACTAGCACAATTTTTTGTTCCGGCACGCAATTAATTCAATGCTACGTATTCGACAGCATAATATATCAGAAAGCATATAGTCTTTAACAAAGATTACTTTATTAATTTAATTAAAAAATGAAATGTTTGCATCTTTTTTTACATAATGTTTATACATCTTTTAGCATTAAAACATTCAAGAAAAAATTCTTGTTGATTACAGTGGTGACAATAAAATAAAATGTGGATAAAATTTTAGGAAAGCTGAAAGGCCTGATGTTACTACTTTGTTCTTCTAAAACGAAAAAAATCCAAACTAATTTTACTTGATTTTACTTTATATTTAACTGAAAGAACATACGAAATTTTTTTTCTGATTCTAAATCCAATTGTCTGATAAAAGATTCACCGAATAAAAATGACGCCAGAACAAATTTTCGTGGCGCATATCTGAACTAGTTGGCGTAAGTGGATTCTGCTGAGTTTGTGAATGACAATTTTGCTCTCATCCACTTCTACTATAGGACGTACTTTACTGATTATCAGAGAAATGAATTTAATCAAACACTCAACACTGTCTCAGACTTTCATGGAATTCTATACTATTTTCGATGTAACAATGTTTATACTGCACGCTTATGTGAAATATTGTTTTATTCTGCCATGTTAAGAAAATCTTAAATTCAGAAAACTTACAAAGTTTTTATAATAGAATATTTATAGTCAATGATGTTCAAGGTGATATCATAAATGATATTGCAAAAGTAGACAGATAAATGTACAATGAAAATATTTCTTGTAATGAATGCTTATGCGAAATTTTACCCTATTTAGCTGTGTTGAGAAAATCGTAAATTCGAAATAAAATACAAAATTTTAAATTAGAATTTTCATAGTTAATGATGCTAATGCCAGTGTCTTAAATGGTATTTTAAAAGTGGTCTGACATCTTTACGATGAAAATAAATCTCAAAAAGGACATTTATGTGAAATTTCGAACTATTCTTCCGAGAAAATCGTAAATTTTGAATCATTACGAAGTTTATAAATAAATTAGAATGCTTCAAATCAATAGTATTCTTGCCATTGTCATGTAACAATGGCAAATTTGGCGAATAACTCACAAAATTTTTAAAGTGGAATATTCATAGTTAATGATATTCATGTCAGCATCGTAACTGTTATTTAAAAGCTGGTCTGACAATTTTACGATAAAAACACGTCTTTTATTGCATGTTTAAGCGAAATTTTGTCCTATTCTTCCACGAAAAGAAAATCGTAAATTTTTAATAACTTTCGAAGTTAATAATTTAGAGTGTTGCAAATCAATAGGTCCTGGCCATGGTCATAAGCAATATTGTAAAACTTATCCGACCTGTTTACGCTATTTGAGATGTCGTGTACACAGTCTAATATACTAGCAAACTAACCCACTAGCAGACACCCTACAGACGGACACAATATATCTTTATTCATTTTTCGGTTCCTCATATCTAAAAGTCTAAAAAAGTAAAACAAAATCAATGTGGAAAATTTTCTTGTATACCTAAGTTACCCATACCTATCGTATAATTGAAAATTTAGAAAAAAGGAAAAAAAAAAAAAAAGCCTAATTTGAACTTGTTATTAAGGTTTTTTTTTTTAATTTTAATGTTTGAACAGTTTGAAATTTTTCTCAAAAATAGGAGATTTTTGTTGATTCTTATATGCACTTACTGTGAGGGTTTGAAGGAAATCCATTGAATATTTCTTTTTCGAGTACGAAAGAGTTTAATATTCACAATAGTTATGTATGAGACCTCGGTAATAGCGATGTGTATTATACTTAATTCTTCTCAGAAATTAATTAATTAGTTTTTATATTATAAAACAAATTATAATTTTTTTTTTTTTTTTTTTAACTTTCTCTTACCCATAAGGTAGAGAAAGTATTGTTTTTTTTTGTCAAATTTTTGAAAGTGAGTTTTTGTTATATTTACACGTTTTGGGGTCACCTGAATCCAAAAATCATGTTTTTAGCTGTTGGTCTGTGTGTCTGTCTCTGTGTGTGTCTGTGTGTCTGACTGTTATCAGCATACCTCAAAAAAAATTATAGCAGAAAGTTCAAACTTGGTATTTTAAATGTGTATGATATAGGGATGCTACACTAAACTTTTCGTTGAGATCAAGCAAATAGTTCGTGTACAGGGACACTAAGGAGAACTCAAATACATTACGTCTATTGGAGAAATTGAAGGTAAGTAGAGTTTAACATGTATAGACTGTCCTAAACCAAATGAAACGAATATATAATTAATGTAGAATATCGTATAGAAATCATTCACTGTTCGTTTACAGGGCTACACAAAAGAAATAGATTATAGTGCGATAATACATGAAAATTTATGAAGTGCACTTCAGGTTGGGCCGTGTGTTATTAATATAAGATTATATTTATGTTCACCATGCGATGTGTATACATAACTTTCGCAAGATATACAGGGCTGCCAATATTTAAGCCGTAACATTCTTTTTTATTGTTAGTGGAAGTGCTTTACTGTAATATTTTACCATGTCCAGGAAAGTTGCTCAGGAATTGACATAAATTTCGCATAGCCCTATAGTAAATAATGTATTTTTTTTTAAGCTAAATATTCATTGCTTGGTTTTTGTATTATATTTACATGTTTTGAGGCTTCCTGAATTCCGAAGTGAAGTTTTTAACGCTTGATCTTTCTCTGTGTCTGTTAGAGTAAATTAAAAACAAATAATTTAAGGCGATCCAAATACTAGCGCGTCTTTCTCAAATCGACTCTCTACGAAACGGGCGAGTTTGTTATACGTGCAGGTGGTAACGGAGAAAATGAGAGCAAGGAGGAGGAGGAGCCGCAATGACTTTAGTTTTGCTTTCGCGGTTAGTTTGGTTGCAGCTCGTTACTGTTTTGATTACGACTCAGGCAGTTTAAAAGTATGCAATAAAAGTATTTTTAAATAATTTTGGAATGATGTATTATAAGCAATTCAAACATAATTAGAATTGGAGTTATTGAAATTTTACAGTATTAAAGAGCTGCCTTCTAACAGATTTTTGACATCTAATCTTCAATTCCAATTCAAATAAGTTTTAAAATGATTTTGAAATTTTGTTAAATAGAAGCTGAGATACAAAAGTAATGTGTAAATATTATCAGGATCATTATTTGAAACGATTATTCACAATATTTTATTGAAGTTTCAATAATAAATCAGTTAATCTTGTAATTTTCTAAATATTTACGTGATTAAAAAATAACAATGTTTGTTGCTGTCAGAAAAAAAAAAAAAAAAAAAAAAAAAAGTGCAGCAAGCTATAACAAAGATTCAGAATTAAAGAAGTTTCAGTTGTATTATCAAAGCAAATTAAGCTATCTCTCTTAGCACAGGCAGCACGGATTAAAAATTCATAATCCGCGACATGCATACATCAACCGGATTTCCACATTTCACAGTTAGTTTCCGAGTTCGCTTCGCTGTAGAAGACATGCAAGTCAATCCATCATACACCCCCGTGTGAAAATAATAGACTAGTCTCACGCATGCCCAAGAAGGCCTAATAGCATTCTATCATAGAGAGCCGATTTGAGAAAGACGCGCTAGTGATCCAAATGTTGTACTTTGAAGTTAATATATTTATTATATAAAAAGTTTGTTTAAGATTGATAAGTTTCAAGGATTGTTGGTGTGAAAGTTGTCTGAATAATTTTAAATGAACTTTTTAATTTAATAACAATTTTGACTTCTATTATAAATGTAGGTACAGTAATGAAACGGGGTGTTGAGGAGGGTGGTAGCTTCCCTCCCACAGAAATACTTGTCAAATATAGCTGTTCCGAAGCCTAATTTGAATTGTTTTAACATAGGTTTGTACAACACGTTATCTTACCCCTTAATCTCTAATCTTTATTTATATTATTAAATTTCGGTATAAGAGAAAGTCGTGTAAGTGACACGCTAGATTGTTTTTTAAATATTGGTTCATTGTTTCGTATATTACAAAGAATGCATTAATATAGACTTGTGTATTTGAAAACCATCGGCAATTTCTTCCTAAACAAAAGTCTAGGAATGACATTCTCCGTTTCTTTTCACTGGATTATATTAGATTATCATACTTGCCAAACATCTCATTATGAACCGTACAATTTTTAGTACCCGCCTTTTTTTTCACACCAGTTTTTAGAGTAATTTTATTCTTATTTAATCGTAACAACATTTGGAAAGAATTACTCTAAAAATAAAGTGGTGTGAGAAAAGGGGCGTTTTTTTTAAGGGGCCTTAACAATTGTACGGTTATTAATGAGGTGGCTGTCAAGTATGGATTATGGTTTGGATGTGATTTGAGCTATAAGGGGCGTAAATACAGAATAGTTGTAGCGAATTTCATAAAACAAATTATCATTAGTTATTTATCTTGTGATTCTAATTCTTTTTCTTACTATTTTTGAGGAACATCACCTTCTATGATCATTATTTTGAACTATATATTTTTAATTGCTTAAACAAAATTTTTTATTACGAGAAGCTTTCTTGTACAAACCGCCCTCTCCTACGTCAATTATTTCGTATTATATCAAATTTTAAAAGATGTCAGACTTTTTTTGGACAACATTGTATATTTTAATTACTTTGTATTATTATACTATAATTTTAGCTCAACTAAAATTTATGTATAAATTAAACTTCACATAAATATGACATATAATTTTAAACCACAATAATAGTTCACATTTTTTTTTTTTTTTTTTTTTTAATGAGACTTTCAAATATCTTATTTTCTGTTCCAGTAAATAGTTTAAGTTTATATTTAAAAATAGTGTATTAGTCGTTTCAAAATAAGGATTCTTTTAAAGCTTGTATAATAATGAATACGTTAATTCGATTTATACGTTAATTAATTAATTATTTATGAATGCGTTAATTTGGAACTGGGCGTTATTGAAAGCACTGTGATATCTACTTGCTAATCAAAAGTCTGAAAATGACATTCTTCATTCAATTAAATTGTCCCCAAATTGAAATTTCATTTCACTCGTGAACACTGAGAAATGATGTTTAATGACATTGTATAATCTTCGAAAATGATTATTGCTTACGGGAAATAGAATCGCACTATGAATAAAATCACATTTTTATTATAATTCATTTACCTAACAATGTATATTTTTTTATGTAAATACATAAAAAACCTCAACGATATTATTATATAAAATTCTTTATCGAGTATAAAAATTTATTGAATCACTTATATATAAATCATTTATCTAGAAATATAGATTATTCATATGTTAAAATATTTCAATAACGGACATTTTGTACT
Source organism: Salticus scenicus (assembly GCA_963930645.1). Taxonomy (NCBI): domain Eukaryota; kingdom Metazoa; phylum Arthropoda; class Arachnida; order Araneae; family Salticidae; genus Salticus; species Salticus scenicus. The sequence continues at coordinate 271,234,663 of OZ005655.1, forward strand.
AAGCTTTTGATTCTCTATACCATGGAGACATCATCAGAATTTATTAATTTCTTTATAAGAAATTTCATTTAAAATACCTACTTTCATTAAATGTACTATGATAAAGACTCCATGATTCAAAAGTTTAGTATAAAATGTGGCTAATGGAAATACTTTAACATAGTTGTACATGAACGATTTAATAAGTTTTTATGTTTGACAAAGAGTTTTATATAATAATATTGTTCAGGTGTTTTATGTAGTTACATAAAAAATGATAATTTTTTAAGTAAATAAATTATAATAGCTTGAAATACACGATATCATTGAACTGTAAAATCGCATTAGTTAAAAAAAAAGTCAAGAAAATTTTTTAATTTACTTTTTACTTCTTATCATTTTAATTTTTTTTTTTCTTTTTTTTCAAAGTTTTTTTTTTTTTTTTTTTTTTTTTTTAACATATTTTAATTTTTGTAGCTTATTGACTCTTCTCTCAGAAAGTAACATGAATATTGAAGGAATATTGCAAAATAATGAAAATGAAATATTTTTTAACAAACTTTGCGTTTAAAAAATTTTTGAAATAGTAAATTTCAAAATAAAGTATATGAAATATGATAGCATTAAAAAAATATATATATCTTTAAATTGCGTTGAATTAATTAAAATAAAAAGATTAAAAATCTGGAAGATTAATTTTTCAAATAAATTAAATAAATCTTTTAAATAGTTTTATTTTCAAAGGAATGTTCTTTAGAATTCCACCCTTTTGGCACTTAATTTTTAACTAAATTCTATCAAACTTATAGTAAATACTCTGAATAAACAATCAAATATATGTATACATTTTATTTATCTTTTCTTTCTTTAAGTTATAAAGCACAATTTTAAGTTTTGAAAAAATCCTAAATTTATATGAAAATTTTATCATTCAAACATAAAAAATTTCTCTTTCTCTAAAAAAAAAAAAAAAAAAAAAAAAAGGGTTACAATCACCAGTTTTTATTATCTGAAACTGCGGTTTTCTTCACGCGAACTGTCTCAGGAACGAAAGAGCCCTTAGCGTCGCGAGGGTTACTGATGATTTTACAATAATCCAAAGAACATATTCTTTCGGTCTGAAATTCCCACCACCTTATAATTATAAACACTTTTTCCTAATCGTTGTTTTTTAAATCTGTGTTATCCATATTTATACTAACAAGAAATAGATAGATCATCGAGGGGGAAAATGTGACTTCATTTCAGCCGGGAAAAGACGGCCATTTTACCGTGTAATGGACGTCTTTCCTCTAGTGAATACACACGCGAATACACGAGATAATTTATGAAATAAAATTTATGAATAACTTATGTATTAAAGAAGAATGAAAAACTCCAGGTACAGTTTCAAATTCATTTTTCTTTCTTTCTGTTTTATTATTATTATTATTATATCTATTAGCTAAGTTAATATTTAAACATTTTTATATACTAAAACTAGCGCGCTTTGCCTGCTAACTATTTAAAAGAATTTTAGAAATATTACTTACAAAGATAAAATATTTAAAAATATTTAAAAAAAAATCAATTAAATATGAAAACAGTGTTTATTTTATTATAATAACAAAGCAACTGATTATAAAAATTATATTTTTCATAAATGAGTCATATATAACTTTCTGATGAAAACGTATCTCATTTCCTTTCATATATTTATTAGAACAATTAAAAACCACGCAACATTTTGGCATTTTTTAAATTCATCAACATTCTGTTCTATTACTATTGCCGAGTTTCAATACCTAGTAATGGCTGATGCCAAAACGATTTTTCGGCATCTAAAATCTTTGGTCGATAACATGGAGATGATAGATCTATGTAAATTACTATATCTATGGTATTGTCACAGTCACCAAAGAAAATAAAATTTCATTCATGGTGTAAAAAAATACTAATAAAATTGTGGAAAGAAAAGGGATTGGCGTCCTTGAGATCAGGGAAAAAAAAAAAAAAGGAAACGAGAACTACACTTGAACTATGTGTTGAATGTATTAATAAATTTAATCAATCTAAAGACGTGTGTTTACACCGTCTATTTGGAAGGCGATCGATAGAGTTTTTTTGGGGAATAGATAATACAAATAATATAGCACCTAAAAATAATCAAAATTTTGAAATATTAGGCAAAATTTTAATCCAGATGAAATGAATATTTGTTTCTATTTTGTATTATTAAAGCTAAATTAACTAGATATTTAAAAGGTCTCTCTATTCTAAATAAATAAATAAATAAATAAGAAAATAAAACTTTTAAGGCCACCAATATTCATTTTGTGTGTCTAACATGCAGTCGGCAGTAAAATTATTGAAGACTTTCCAACAAGGTAGAAAAGTATTAATGACTTCGGTTTGTCTGTCTTTATGTCCTTCTATCTGTCTTTCCGTCTGTCTGTTTGCCTGTCTGTCCATGTTCTAATTCCTGTTATTATTCGTGGAATTTCTTGAAACTGATATAGACTCTAGTTCACTATTGAAAATGGAATGAAAACGTCAACTGTTTTGTGTACAGGGACACCAGAAAGTATTCCAAAGCATTTCGTTCTACGAGAGGTATTTCTATAAACCGTCTTTTACTACATTTACTTTACACAAGTCTTAATGAAATTGAAATATGTTATTCTAATTCACTATCTGATGTTTTCTATAGAAAATGGAGTACATACCACAAAAAATGTATGTACAGGGACACCCAAAAGTACTCCAAAGAATTGCGTTCTGTGAGAAGTATTTCAATAAACAAATTTTAAGAAATTTACTTTTCACAAATTTTGATGAAATTTTTTTTATTTATATGCACAAAGGAATGAATTTTACAGAATTTCGTATAATTTGTATTAAGATTTAAAGGACCACACAAAAATATTCAGTTACATTAAGGGATATTTTTGGGAATTTGCAACAATTGCATTTTCGTTTATATTCAGGAGTTTGAACACCACCAAAAAATTTTAAGTGTGAATACACTGTAAAATATGCTGCAGTAAAATTACGGGCAAAGCCCGTAAAAGTACATTTCGACGATGAATGATGTATCACCAGTAATTTTACGTTGTGATGAAACATGCAACCAACCTGCAAAAAAAGTAGCATTAACCGTCAAATTAAAAGTTAAAGTTTCTAGAATGCTTTAAAGAAGTTTCTTACAATTATTACACATGCGTGCAGGGAGAAATACACAACACTAAAAACTTATTTATTTTTTTACACGCAAAAGCAAACTTATTAATTTTCATGTGAAACAAATCGTGTTGGGTAGTCCGGGATTCGAACTCACAATCGCCTGTGTCAGAGGCAGCGCTTTGCCAACCGCGCCGTTATGATCACAGACACGTTTCTTTACAAAAACAGATAAAGCGAACATCAGAACTGACCAGTTGATAAATCTTGTCATACGCACCAAAAGACTTCTGGAAAATTTTTTAAACTGATTTACAGCACAATGTTAAGTAACAAATCTTCAATTATTTTTACAGAACTAGCTATACAAATTTACAGCAACCTATGTTGTATTTATGTTAAAAAAAGTGCTTTATTTTTACAGAATTTTTTTACAGTCATTAACAATTGTTAACGTTCAAACTATGCATAAAAATTATTTCGTTTTAAGACTATTTTAAAATCTAGATTTGCTATTTTTGACAAAATTCAGAAGTTAGTCAATTCTCATATTGAAAAAACAAAAGCTTTTTTTTTCCCCCTATAAAGATTACGATACTGAATTTTGTGAAAGAAAATCTAACTATTTTTCGAAATACTTTTTATTTGTAAACGGACTGGATTGGATTTGGGAATAAGGCCGATTGAATGCTTTAAGTCCTAGGCCTCAGGGGGAGTGCCCTCCGAGGGGTCTTTCTAAGGGGTCCTAGCCCGTATTTACACAAGTTTCGGAGGAAATCACGGAGAACTCCGAAAAGCTAGACCGACGAGCTCGACCTGTGATCGAGCCCGGCACCTCACGTCTACTAGCTTTGAGCGCAGAACCGCTCAGCCGCTGGTGGGACTTTTTTATTATTAAACACTAGCACTAAAGAGGTAGTCTTATTTCAAGGTTCTCATTAGAGGTAAATAATGGGTGAAAATTTCTCACCCTTTTTCAAAAAAAAAAAAAAAAAAAAAAAAAAAACTTTTGAAAACTATGTGAGTTCTCTGAAAATTAACCGAGACGCAGAATAAACTTTGAATAATAATAATAAATCTTTTACATAAATACAGAGAAATTGTATCTCCAATTAATACGATTTTTTTCATGGTTTTCGATCTTTATGGTTTCAATAGTGGGTGCAAAGAAGAAATAACTAGAGCCTAATTCTTATTCATCCAAACAGGTTTTCATTTTAAGGCCGATTTCAAACTGTGTTATAAAGTGTTAGGAGTATTTGCACTTTTTAGAATAACAGAAGAGTGTTTTTTTTTTAAGCTGTATTCCATTGAAGGGAGCCCACCAGCGGCCGAGCGGTTCTGCGCTCAAAGCTGGTAGACTTAAGATGCCAGGTTCGATTCCAGGTCGCGCTCGTTGGCCTAGCCGTTCGGAGTTTTCCGTGGTTTTCTTCGAAACTTGAGTAAATACGGGCTAGGACCCTTTAGAAAGACCCCTACGGAGGGCACTCCCCCTCTGATCTAGCACCTATAGCAGTCAATCGGCCTTATTTCCAAAATCCAAATCTATTGAATGAAGAAAGGACTGAAGTATTTCGAGAGCAGAATCTGCTATATATGATGTAATGTACGTATCTGATGGTCATATTCAGATAAATAAGCTTTGTTTTTCAACAGTGAAGATCATACATAATAATCATAAGACTTACCTTCAAATGGTTAATTACATATTCATTTCATATTGAAATAAACTTTATTTTACCATATTGTAAAAAATGCGTTGTGGAAACAACATTAAAATTTTCCGTTTTCCAAGGCTTAACTAAAGGGTTAAGAGAAATTAGAATGCTGTATGCTTAAAAAAAAAAAAAAAAAAAGAAAAAGAAAAGAAAACGAAAATAAAAAAAAAATGCGTTTAGTGGATAAAACAATTATGAGGTTGTAGTTTGTGTTTTAGAAATCTGGCTTCAAATCAAGAAACCATTTTAGCTTTCTTTTTTAATGTTTTCGTGTTAATAGACAAAGAAAATCATTTTCATCAATATCAATTACTCAGTTTCAGTCAGATGGGAATTTTTTCAATTAAATTAAGAAAAACAATAGCTTATTAAAACCAATGGATGTTTCTATGCTTCATTCGTGCATAATTAAACACATTCAATTAGTATAAATAACAATCATAGTTTCAGTCTGAAAATGGAAGAAAATGGAATTGTATCATAATGTCACTGAAATGATAGCATTTGAAGAGATTTTCTCAAAAGAAAATGGTTTGGTGAAAGATAAGTGCAATTTGTGTAGATTAACGGCTTTTTCTCGTAAAAATTCAAAAAATTATACTTTCGAAACATCAATTTACGGGCTACGACCGTTTAGCTAGCAAAACGGTAATTTCCCGTAAAATTATACGGTTATTTCCTAAATTATGCTTCCAAAACATTAATTTACGGATTATGACCGTTTAGGTAGCAAAACGGTCATTTCCCCTAAAATTATACTGTCAAATACCGTGATTTTACAAATTTTACAATTTTTTTTTTACAGTGTATGATTTCAATTTGTGTATCTGTCTGTCCGACTGCCCATTTTCCTGTCTGTGTTCGTCTGCCTATCCCCTGCGTCCGTAAGTGTTCTCAGAAATTTAAAAAAATAATATATGTTATTCATGTTCACCATGGGTTGTTCCCTGCCTAAAAAAACTATCAATAGGTCCTGTATAACTGGTGTGTATACAAGGACACTCCATAAATACCAATGCATTGCGTTTTAGGACAGACATTTAAATAAATCAGATGGAAATAATTTTCTCCTTGAAAATTCATAAAAAATTGACATGTATTGTTAATATGCTAAAATAATGCTTTGTATACAATAAGATATAGTTATATTACTTTGGGTTAAGCATTTTTAGCACTTTCTAAAGATTTTTAAAGTGTGGGTATAATCCAATTAGCCTATCTGTATGCCTTTCAGTCCTTCTGTCTATCGGTTGTGTGGTAACGTAGGAAAAGTACATTCAAAGTTATACCATGCAGCAAGTACGCCCCAGCAAACACAGAACTATCATATTGACACCAAAATGATATCTTACGACAAACACGAAAGGTATCATTACGATGCCAGCGATTCGTAACTTTTCTGTGTCGAAACTGTCCGCGAAATCGATACCCGTAGCGATACGGGAATAGGTGTCGGTCCGGCATCGCGTATCTGATACAGATACGAACGCCACCGATAGCACCGATACGAAAATTTTAAAAAAATGACACTTCATCGATACCTTTATGTTGCCATTTCGATGCTTATATTTGACGCATATATGATACATATCGGACTTGTGCCAAGCTGCCGACAGTTATTCGAAAGTCGGCGTTTCCTGTCAATTTTAATATTTTCTATACATAAACACAAAATAATTATTTTTACAGGTATCGATTTCTTTTCTTTAATATATATATAACTATATTTTAACAGTACAGTCAAATGGTGGTAACTCTGACAAAAATAAATTAAATAAAAATCAGCAGTTTAAAAATATTTTTACTTAAAAGTTTCAAAAAATTATTAGTTCATTTTTCGCAATTGACGATTAAAGAAAACCATAATTTAAATTAAATAAATATATATATATATATGTATTTCATTATGGCATGTAATTACATTTTTTTTTTTTTTTAAGTTTTAAGTAGTCCCATTTGAATGATTTACTAAATCAAAACTAATTATTAAAAGTAAATCCATTTTAAAATTTAAGTTATGGACAATCTTTATTGTAATTAAAAAGCAACTAATTAAAGCTTTGAGTTTATCCACTAAAATATATATATAAATACATCTATCAAAGAATTTTTTTTTTCTTCTTTAAAAATAAAGGCTTTAATAAATTATTTTGATTTTAGTAAATTATTAGATATACATTTCTTTTTCTTAAAAAAAAAAAAAAAAAAAAAGCTTTTATAAGTTTTATTTTTATTATTAATTATTATTCTTTAAATTTGAACAGTCCATAAAAAATGTTTCATAAAAGGCATATTTATATATGTATTAGCATGCAGTGTTTCAGATATTCCAGATCATTGCACAGCACTCTCCACCAGAAAATCACTCTCAATTTATTTAAACCACAATTTATTATTATACAGAGATTTCTTGTGAATAATACTACGGAATGTTTGCAGTTCTTTTGTTACACACTATGTCTTCACTACTGAAAGAGAGGAATATTACATCAGAGGACAAACAAGCTTAAAAACAATCCATTCCCCCCCCCCCTTTCCAGTGTGACATGATTTTAAATCAAAAATTATTGTTGGTCAGTGCAATATATAATAGGGTAGAGTGTAAAATTTGTACCCCCCCCCCCCCCTTTTAGCAGGTCAAGTTTAGATATGACCCTAGAAAAAGTTTCATCTGTCGCTATGAGAACAAATGAAACACACAGTACAAGAAAGTGGCGTGTAGTATTAGAGTGTTTGAATTTATGTGTGGGAGGTATTGAGATGAGTCTCAGCAAGGTTTTCTTTTTTAATTTGAACTAAAAATTGTTTACATTTTTAATTAAATTATTAATTTAAAAAAAATATTTAATACATTACAGATTTTTTCAGCAAAAACAATTCTTTTTTTTTTTTTTAAGTTTTTAACAAGAAAAAATTTGTTAATTTTTTAAGATAAAATAAATGAATAATTTAAGGGAAAATACTTTTATATTACATTTAGATAAAATTTCATTACTGATTTGTTTTAATGTTTTATGCAAATTTTTTATTGAATTGCAAATAAGTTTTGATTGTCTAGTCTTAATTGATTCTTATTCATGCTACTTATACATAAAAAATTCTGAATCATAACAGCTGTTGCTAAACCGTTTGACATCACATTTAACGTCTATTTCAATTATTTTATAATTTTCAAATTTTGTGTTTTTGGGAGAACTGACAGTAAAATTGTGCACAAGGATTAAGCACAAATTTTCTCAATATGATTTCACTGATTTATAATTATTTTACATTGTAAAAATTTTCAAAAAATAAAACAATCTATTCAATGCACCTTTTTTTTTTAGTTTTAATTGCATTATTCGCAATAAAATTTTTGACATTATCCTTGAAGTTTTGCTTCCCACATGGCAAAGAGGTTCTGCTCTTGAAGTTGGTAGACAAGAAATACTGGATTTGATTCCAATCTGTGTTTAACAGTTTTCTGGGGTTTTTTTCTGAAATTCGATTAAATACAGGATAAAACCATTTAGAAAGACCCTCACTCTTCCAAATCCTATGACCTTTGTGTAGTCAACCAACTTTAATACTTTATTACATTGTTTACCTAAACCATTGTATAAGGCACAGCACTATTGAAGCCCAAAGTCTACCATGAGATGTAGATGCTAAATCAAGTCACTGCATGCCACTCACATCTATGCCTAGCACGCTTGCCAGACAGTTTGCTATAAGAGATACTTACCATGAATTCCTTTGTATTCAGGTTTTCTTGTCACTCACAGAAAAAACATTGAATTTTTCTTCGGCAGGAGTTTCCAAAAACAATTTAAAGTTAGCAATTAAAATTTTTCATTTTCTTCATTCTTTTTTGATAATTTTCTTCCTTCAACATTTGTACAAAAAGATTATGGTTCTGAGTTTGATTTTTACACAAAATATGTTTTTTGAAATGCAATTCGCATGTTGTGGTCCCTAATTCTCAACACCACATACATTGGTTTAACAGAGAATTATTTAATAATTTTTTGTTCCAAATTCTTGCATTATGAAATTAAAAAAAAAAAAAAAAAAAAGATGATCAAATAAATATGTGATGCTAGAAATTTATAAGAATTTTCAGGCAAAAACTTTTTTTTTTTTCTTCCTGTCCTTACCTTCTGCAGAGATTGGGGGAGAGGGTTGTTTATTTGTGAAAAAGCAAATTAGGATCTAGTGAAGTGTATTTTTATTTCATGTGGAAATGACAATATTTATTTTAGGAAATTTATGAATATTTCTTATAAAAATAAATTTGTTAGCCATATTTGAAAGATAACAATTGTTACTGGTGCAACCAATATAATTTTTTGCAGGATTAAATCTTATAAATGAACAGGAAAAAAAAAAAAAAAAAAAAAAATCTAAAAAAAAGATTCTGAAAAAGAAACTTTTTTTATCAGTGTCCTAAAAAATAGTAAATAAGGCAAAATTTTCTGTACTCAAACCAATTAAAAGTTAAAAAGCATTTATTGATGATAAAGTGTGTTATTATATAGTAGAATGTATTCATCAATGAATGCTTTTTATCTTTTAATTGGTTTGAATACAGAAAATTTTGCCTTATTTACTACTTTTTAGGACACCGATTAAAAAAGCATTCTTTTTTTTTTAATATTATTTTTTACTTGTAACTTAAAAGCTAGTCCCTCATATTCATAGGGATGACCCTCAAGTCAAAATATAGCAGAAAAGTGGCTCGATGACACACTGGCAGAAAGAAAGACAACCTGGCTGAATATAAGGCAAAATTTTCTGTACTCAAACAAATTAAAAGATAAAAAGCATTCATTGATGACAAAGTCTGTTATAGGATTTAGTCATCAATGAATGCTTTTTATCTATTAATTGGTTTGAGTACAGAAAATTTTGCCTTATTTACTAATTTTTAGGATGCCGATGAAAAAGCATTCTTTTAAATAGCAATAAACAATTTAGAATTAAACAAAAAACATTTTTAAACACTTGCCCTCGAGTGAGTTCGAACCTATGACCTTTGGGTTCATAGCCCAGCGCTTTTGCCTCACAATCACAGCGTTCACAGGTGAAATTGCTTTTGCTACATTTCTGCTTCCTTAGGCTCAAAATATAGCAGAAAAGTGGCTCAATGACAGACAACCTGGCTGAATAAAAAAGCCTTCTAAAAAGTCCATATTGTATTGTGGCCTGAAAAAGTCCCCATATTAGAAATACTATATTGTGATGAAGTACAACAGTTAATTTACAGGTCTACAACTTAAAAGACACTTATTTTTGTAATATCAACCATGATATATAATATACTTACCAAATTTGAACTCAATCGACTGCAATATTTAAGATATAATATGGCCTTTATTTATATATCTCTTTATTTGTAAAACAAAAAGAATTCTACAAATTTTCATCATGATAAAGAATCAGTTAAAGGACACATAATTTAAAGAAATTATTTCCTTAGTATTTATTTATTTATTTATTTTTTAAATCTCACAAAATAAATACATTCATATAATTTAAAATTCAGCTTCTTTCAGTCATGTTCTCTGCCAATAGCACTTTGTCCATATTTGTAGGTGAAGAAGAAACCCTAGAGAAATATTAAAAAAAATATAAACAATTAGTACATTTATTATAAAATAGGAACAAAAAAGTCCAGCTTTCACATTTCAGAAGGGAAAAAAAAAATTAAATATAAAACACAAATACGATTTTGTTTCCTACTTTTTCCAACCAGTGTTCAATAAAAAAAAAAAATAAATAAATAAAAAAAAACACCCTTCACACCAACACCACATTGTCTCCCAAGAGGTTGAACGAAGCACCATGCCATTGCAGTGTTAACTTGAACACACAAAGCAGGTTTCAAATCGAGTCACAATAGCCCTGCTCATACACCTAACTTGCTCACTAGATTTGCCATAAGTAAGTTACCTATCTTGTTTATGCTTTGGATTTCTGCCACCTGCAAAAGGGAGCATTAAATTTCTCTGGGGCAGGAGTCTACCAAAACTTTTGAAGTTAGAGATTCTATCAATTTTCATTTCTACGCCTCCTTCAATATTTAAGTGTGAAAAGTTGCAATGCCATGCTTATTTCTTTTTGCACTAAACAAGCACTAATGCAATTCGTGTGTGACAGCCCATAATTTGCAGCAATCAATACTTCATAAAAATTGTCAAATTTAAAACAAATGCTTCAGAAAAATCAGACAACTTAAAGAAAAAAAAAAAATTAAAATTAAAAAATTGACATTTAATAAAGGATAACCATAAAATGCAAGAACTCTCGACAATTGTTTCGGACTAAAAGAAAACATGATCCTTTGTCAGCTGAACGCAGTATGTATGAGTGCTGCAAACAAAGTGGTAACGCATCTCACACAAATAAATGAAAAAGAAAATTCAAAACCCAAAAGTGGGCGAAGTTAAAATCAAAAAAGGAAAAAAGGGGTTAAACAATCTATATATTTCTCTAACGTGGAGCAATTACGATTATATTTTGTAGAAACGATACGTTAGTGACAATAAAATACACGAGGATTAAATATATATAAACAACATTTAAGCATGCGGACTTAGTTCAGTGACCTAATAAAAAAAATGAGGACATTTGTCTGATGAGATAATTATATGGAAAAAATTATTTTTAAAATTTGCATCTTTACAATCTTTGCAAACGTCGTTTTAAACCTGGCAATACATTATAGCTAGAAACAAAATATGAACTTTGTGTTATAAATTGACTAAAAAACGCAACAATAAAAAATATAATTAAAATAGGTACTAAGTTTTTTTTTTTTTTTTTTTAACAAAAAATTATGCCAAAAATGAATAAATTAAAAGGCATCGCCAACATGGCGGTAAAAAATTAAAAGTCATCATAGGGGACCTATACTAAAGCTAACCTACCTGGGGATGTATGAAAAAAAAATTCATATTGGGTGGTGAAATTGGTATAAAACTTACAAGTTTCAAATTTTAAAGATAAGTTTACAAAAAAGAAAGAAAGAAATTGTGAAAATTTCGCAAGAGTTTGCTAGTTAAAAAATAATTGGTAAAAGAAAAATTTGAAATGAAATGCACAATAAATGAGAAAAAAAGGGGGGAAGGCAATTTAACAAAAAAAGGAAAACAGAATTATTCACACATCTATTCACCTGGTGCAAGAAGCCCAAAGAAGCGAGAAAAATTATATATACATATAAATAAATGGAAAAAGCACCACACAACTGGTGTTAAAAAGCAATAATTACAAAACTTTGAATAAACACCATAAAGTGCAAAAATTGGCAACAATTGTTTTGGGTCAAAAGAAAATACAACTTTTTGTCAGGTGAACAAAGCAGCAATGCACCTTGCCGATATATCCAATATTAAAATGATGAATATTGTTATGAATATATAAATAGTGCTTGTTTTTATGTAATTTTAAGTGTTAATTTATTTTTCGAAGTGAGGTCCTTACACGTGGTGTGAAGATTCTGCAAAATTTAATTTTTCTGTAACCGAAATTACATTAGTGCGACCTTGTGTGTGAATGCAGCCCATATGCGGGTTTTTACAGTATATATATATATTTATATATCTATACGTATATATATATAAACAGTACCCGTCACTCAGTAAAATCACGTTTGTTCTGAGCCAAAGTAATTTTATTTTAAGCGGCTGATTTATATATCCGACAAATATTCCCAAACTGTAGAAAAAAATATTTCTTCTACTAATTTGGAAAGAAATTTAAAAATGGAACAATAAATGGAAATAATAAACATGATTTAAATTTCAAAAAGATATTTAACTAATTATTAATTGAAAATTAATAAATTAATCTGTATAAAATTAAAAAACACATAATACACATTGAATTAATTAATATTTCTACATTAATTAAATATTAGGCTTCTAAAAAATTATTAGTGATTTTTTTTTTTTTTTCTTTACGGAATTAAGCATTTAAATCTTTACAAAAATGTAGCATTAAAGGCCTGCTCCCAAACTTTCATTATCCATCTGAGTTTATGAACAAGTTCATACGGTCTATATCAGGGTGCGAAATTTCAGCTTGCCAGCTCGCCAATGGCGAGTAAAAATTTAATCTATTTATATACAGAATTCTTACACGATTCAGTGATAGAAAGCATTCTTTTAATAGATTTAAATATGACAAAACTTTGCCATCTTATAACCTCATATTTAACCTCTCTTTTTACTCTTGGAATGCCGAGTCTGTATGTACGCTGCCCGACGATAGCCCTAGCCCAAGAAAGGAAAATTGCTTAGTACATGCCTAAAAGTTTTAATCTCTTCGGCAGTTTCGTTTCTCCTACCGTTATTTCTCTAACCAGAGTAAGAATAGACAAGCAGATACACTATTTTTCTGTTACCCACTATCCAAGATAAGAGAAGTGAGAAAGTTTGCCTATGTGATATTGGCACATAAAAATGAGCCCGAACCCTTTTAAAGTTACTGCCTATGTTTATTAATGATTAAAAAACAGTTCATATTTTCCAGTGTTTCACTGAAACCTTAATGATTGGTGCTTCTAATGATTTGTAAGCAACGATTTTATCGAAAAAGTTATTCCAAAATGGCTATTTCAAATGACAATAAAGGACAAGTTATACAAATCGACATTCCGTTGCAAAGATAAAATGGACGAAAAGACATTTCTCATGTAAAAAGTTAAATAAATAAATATATTAGGTAAATAAAGAAGCTTAATCTTTCATAATGAAAAGGTTTTCACAGGATATTGTTTGACAAAGAATTTTTTTTCCTTCTTTTTTTCTTTATTGACTCTTTGCATTTACGTTTTTATTTTAGGTATTTTAATCTTTTTCAAATTTTTAATACAATACATTAATGATTTTTAATTATAGCTGATTATGAGACATGATGATATACGACACACTTTTAATATATTTAATTTTAGGCATATTTGTAAAAGGATTTCAAATAGTTAGGAAAAATAACAAGCCCAAAATGTGAAAAAAAGAAAAAACATGAGCATGACAACTCTATTTGTGGCTAGTAAAACATTTTTTTCGGGAAGTGTAATCTGAGTTGAAATTTCGGGCCCTGGTTAAAATTTTTTGCTTGAATCTTCCACCGCTAATTTTAAATAACAATTTTGCCCTACTAAGCCCATAAATTAAAAAAGCTAATTGCTAGTAAATAGTAGTGGAAGACTTCGGGGCAAATTGTGGCCCATATGAAACCAATATGAAGAGCTTTGCAATGTGATGTATCCGTCAACACATCTAAATTAGAAATTTCATCTTTACTCGGTACTCTAATGCAACTCTTGAACATGAGAACTAATCCAAGATTTCAGTAGAAGATATTTCAGTTGAACTTAGGAAGTTTTCATCAATCTTAACACAATGAAGGAAGTCCTTGTCAAATTGTTCATGAACTTCAAAGATGGAACATTTTTTCTTCAGAATCTTATTCGGACTTAATGCTAAGAAGCATTTTGTGACTATGTCATTGTACTCTCCCAAAACATTTTTATGCATAGTGTAACCATGTTTCCTACACCTAGCAGTGAGGACGATTCTAAAGGCCTGGTGGGCTGGCAAACTGACTGACAGTTTAGGATTTGGTAAGCACCCAAACATTTGGTGTTCCCTATTGTTTATTTTCAGTAAACGACAAGGTTTATCACCCCTATTTTAACACTAAACTCGTCGACTCTGCATTTGTACAGAGGATCCCATGGTCATAAAAAATGCAGTCAAAGAATAATGCATTGAATACAAGAAACTGACAGATTTTGCTGCAGTGGTTACAGAAAATGATGCAGATTAATCACAGACATCGATTTCTGATAGATTTTTTTGGCTAATTCTTTTCTATTAATAGCATTTAAAGCTCTGATTCCCGATTAAGTGGTTGAATTAGGCAGAAAAAAATAGTTTTGTGTGTTACAACATTAAATATGCAACCTACTATGCAACGCAATTGTTCTAAACCAGAATAATTTTTTCAGTTAGCATTTTGTTTCATTTCATGAAAAAATCAGAGGACTGCAGATATCACTCATGTTTTCTTATTATTATGTTAATCCACAGGCAAATTCACTCCTTTAAAGCACCAATGTTTCTTTCTTCCTTAAAAAACTAAAGGTATTTTATTAACAGCTATGTCATATTGCACGTCAGAAGATCAGTTATTACATTGTCTAATTTTCTCGCACCCAACAATGTTTTTGACATTGAACACATCAGCATGTTTTGTTAAAATAAAAAAAGAAAGAAAAAAAGAAAAAACAGTGCACGTTAACCAACATATAAGATCTGAGCTACATCATTCTTTCAACAAATCTGACTGAACATCCGTTTTGTCAGAGTAGCGTTAAAACCCACATCTTGCTTTGCTCTATGAAGTTTGCACAAAAAATAATTTTTTTATACTTTGACTTCGAATGCTTTGGGATGGATGCAGCTGTAATAGTCACACATCTTCTAGTTTATCAACCAGCCATCCATAGTAATAAAATCTATAGTTGTAAAGTTTTTGACCCTCATCATTCATACGAACTTTTTAGTTTTTATGCACAAAACCGCACGAGAGTTGGGAATTTTCTGTAACTTGTCATTTTTTAACAAATATAGAAGTGCTGCCTTGAAGGTCTGCTTTTTCTACTTGATTCTACTTTATATTTTCATTTTTTATAACGTGTACAGCAATATTATCTTTAAGAAAACTTCATAATTTTTTTTTTGAAAAATCAAATTTTCGATGCTGCTTCTTTTGGTTACATTTGAGGAAAATCATAATTTGACAAAATTTCAGGCCTTTTTCTTCAAGTTTAATTATTTACTAGCAGAATATTGTTTTTTAATTATTTCAATGTAAGAACTAGAAACTCTTTTAATAGTTAATGAGAAAAACTGTGATCGCCAATCAAAGCACATTTGTAACTTACTATTGCACTAAAATTATTCCATGCACAAAAATTTCCATGAATTTGTTGCTAGGAAACCTGACAGAACATGTTTGTTTTATTACTATGCTGCAGAACGTAAAATTTTCCTTAAGAAAGATAATTTAATGACTTGCTGTATTTTCTTAAAAAAAGAAAAAAAAAAAAAAATCAAATGAAATTCAAAGTTTGTTTTCTAGCTTTTCATAAATATACATTTTTGCTTCTGTTGAAAGTTTTATGAGTTTATTAACTGGTGATGTTGATTTTATTAAATCGCGGTTTTAAAAGTAGTTTGCCTTGATTTGATTCTGGCCCTGAAAATTTGATCAGATTAAGCAGCAAGCACTGTATATAATCAGGGGTAGAAATTAAGAAAACAAAGCTACTGGTTTACAAGTTCAGCAATTTCCATATTTCACTGGTCCGTACATACTTTGACTAGTCCTTTCTTTCATTCTATTATATTTTTAAAAATATTTAAAAATTTGTAAACTATTTGCTTCACTAAGACTTTGTTTATAAATTTACAAGTCAAGTACAACAAACTTTTGTAAATTAATTAAAAAATACAAATGAAGTCATTTATGTATAAACAATTTATGCTTTAATAAACACGCTTAATGTCATGTACATTAACTATTAAGAATTAAAGGTAAAAAGTTATAAGAATGAAATTAAATGAAAATTACAGAGAATAGGTGATATTAACAATTATAGAGTATACTTCTATTGTTATAATATAATGTTCTGTGACAGATTTACAGGCAATTTTAGAGAAAAGTAAAAAATACAAAAAAATTGAAAAGCGTCAGTGGTCTGGTAGACCACTAGAATTCCTAATTTGATGGGTCTGTTACCATTTATTTTTATCATCCCAGACCAAGAGAACACTGTTAATTTCGAGCCTTGTATATTGAATAGAAACCCTTTCAAACATATCACAGGAAGAAATGAAAAATGTAAAATATCACTGGAAATAAATTTTTGATCCAATATTATTTTGGTATCATTATTTAATAAGTTCCTTTTGTGAAATTAAAACATTAAACAAAATTCA
This sequence comes from Salticus scenicus, assembly GCA_963930645.1. Lineage (NCBI taxonomy): Eukaryota > Metazoa > Arthropoda > Arachnida > Araneae > Salticidae > Salticus > Salticus scenicus. The sequence continues at coordinate 271,251,509 of OZ005655.1, forward strand.
GGAAAAACAATGAAATCAATAAAATAATCAGTACTCTTCAGGGGCAATAGTCTAATTATTGTATTACAATATAAGGATAAATTTTATTTATTCTATAACTTATATAAAAGTAAAATTGTTCAATACTTCTCACTCATATGTCTTTTGATTCCCCCCCCCTCCCCCATTTCCCACACTAACAATCAGTCATCAAACTGGTGATTGTTTACAGGATTACCCAAAGTATTTGGATGCATTGGGACTATATTTCGAAATTGCTGGAAGTGTATTTAATTTTGTATTAAGTTTTATTCATATAAAAATAAATTTAAGTGCACAGTGTGAAGTGTATATAGTTTATAGACAAACACAGGGCTACCTAAAATTAAGTTAAACATTCTTTTCTATTAGATGTAATTGATGGAAGTACTTTTTGCTACATTTTACTATGTTGATGAACACTGCTCAGGAACGATAATTAATTTCTTTTACCCATCTATAAACAAAGTATTTTTTTTTTTAGTTCTATTTTCAACTCTGGTTTTTCTTTTTGTTTAATATCATGTTTTGAAGCGCACTGAATCTGAAAAACCAATTTTTAGCGGTTGATGTGTATCTGTTATCAGTATAACTTCAAAATAAATAACTGCAGGAAATTCAAATTTGGTATTTTGAAGTTTGTATTAGGTTGCTACTTTTAAAATTTGATTAGAATTGGTAAGTTTGAATGCAAATTAATAACAGACTTATATAATATATATATATATATAGAGAGAGAGAGACAGAGAGAGAGAACGAGTAGGCATTATAATTGAATGGGGGGATTAAGAGGACTTTAGCCCCCACAATATTAATTGTGAGGGGGGCTGAATTTATAATTTTACCAACAGTTTTTTATTATTTATTATTTTTTTAAATTAATGTTTTAATGACAGTACCTGAAAAAATTTACAAAATTTGATGAAAATTCACCTTTGGAGAGTCGTTTTATGATACAAAAACTTAATTAGAGGTGAACTGAGAGTATATACTCTGTATATACTTGGTACTCGGCCAAATTTGGGCTAAGTATTTGGCCAATACAGAGTAGTACTGAGAATTTCATTATTTTTATGCATTATTGAAAGAAATGTGTTAATGTGAGATATTTATTTTATAAACAAACTAAAAAATTATGAATATATAAATACAGAGTCATTATAATTAAAATTTTTGGTACAACAACACTCTGCAGTTAAAACGGGCAAGTAGATTGCCACCAAACTTGGTATAAAGAAAGTTAAGGATATAAACTTGTACATTTCAGGTATAAGAATTTAATTATAACTATCCTGTATAAATATGCAATATTTAATAAAAATCTATTACATAAAATTGTATCGACAAATCAGACAAAAATGAAATATTTAAGAAGAAAAAACCTTTATGTATTTATTAACACAAAATTTTAGTTATAATTTTGCACAATTATAAAAATAAGAAAAGAATAATTTTGATTAAAATATATATATATATTCTAAAATACCATTCAAGCACCCCCTCAATGTTCAAGGAAAATCGGGATATATTAGGAAGGTGTGGCTAAACGGTGCAAATACAAAAATACAGAAATTAATATACATTTGCGGTATAAAAAAAGGATTAATAACAAAGCATATACAGTCAAACCTCGTTAACATGAATTACTTTCAACATGAACTGTTTCCACAAACCTCATCAAAATGAAGATTAGTTTATACAGTTGAACCTCGTTAATGTGAATCTCAAGCAGTGGCATCACCAGAAAAAATTTCAGGAGAGTAGGGGGGGGGAAGGGGCACAACCTGAAAAAAAAAAAAAAATTCAGCACTAATGCAGTGTAAAACAACCAACCAATTTACTTTCTTTCCTTTTTCTTTTTAGAATATAAGAATTAAACAAACAATAAACTACTAACATTTAACTTGAAGCATAATTTTGAACTCTCGAAATCCACAACTCACATAAATGGTTAAAAAATATTATTAATCCGTTTTTTAAAATTTTAAATTTTCAACTTAATACAATTACTTAATACAAATTCTTTTTAAAATAATTTACCAATGTGTGACAGTGAAAATTTACCTTATTTTTTAATTTAAAAAATATTTATATGATTTTTAGATGAATTAGTAATGTTCATTCAGTTTTCGAGTTTCGGGTATAAAGAAAGCGGGTTCGGGTTGGGTATGGGTCGCAAAAAAATCTTTATTGCGGGTTCGGGTTGGTTTTCAGGATTATGAAAAAAATTTGTCGGGTTTCGGTTATTGAAAAAATTTTTGTCGTCGAGTTTCAGGTTGATTTAAAATTCGTCTGTCGGGACCCGACCCGTGCGCAGTTGTAACCAAAGCGAGTCACCTACAGACGTCGAAAAATGAAAACACCTCATAAAAGGTAGAAGTAAAGTAACAGAAGTGCTGACACAACACCTAGGATTTTCGGAGTTTAAGCCTGATCATGGTATGTATCCACACCGAAAAATTTAGCAAGAATTTCCAAGTAGGCCGTTTTCTTGAATTTATATTATTGTGAGTAAATTTTAAATTTCATGAAAAATGCTCAGTGTTCCAAGGATGCATAATAAATAAATATGTCGAGCTGATGGATGTTTACAAACTTAATTTCCTTGTTTTTGATAATTTTATATGAAATTTTGGTAAAATGCAATCACTATAACATATTAATAACAAAAAAATAAAAATAAATAAGTAAAGTAACAGTGATAAAAGTTCATGCATGAAAATTTCATGTAAATTTATCAAAAAATAAGAAAATTAAGTTTTAAAACATCCATCAGCTTAACTTACTTTTATATATCCTCGGAGCGTCATTTTTATCAGAAACATCAATAACTTTTTCATAAAGTCTTATACAATAAATCTTACCTGCTCAATAATAAAGTTAATGTTATACAATTTATTCATAAAATTAATTTAGTAAACAACAGAGTGATTTCAAAAAATATTTTCGCAGCTTCAATCTATTTATCTAGCAGGCTTCGCTGGTCACTACATTTAAATGAATTTTAAAAAGAATCAATATTTTTATACCGTTCTACAAATTAAAACTAAAAAGAAAATATATTGAAATTGCTTAAAAACTTCGTTTCGGGCCCTCGCTGACTTTGGCAGTGACTTCTTCACCACAACGTCTTGGTACTGGATAATTTAATTTCATTTATAGAAATGTCAATAATACATGAAAAACTGCATTAGTCATTTTCTTTTTGATAATAAACAGAACGAAAAGTGCAGGGGATATTTTATATGGAGGTAATTTGTATAATTAGATTAGACAAATTTAATAGTATGCTTTACCTTTTTTTCCCACTCGCATCCAGTGACAGAAAATTTTGTAGCTGTCTGCGACAGGTTTTTAAAATTTCGTAATCTGTATCAAAAAGCCTGAAAGCTGAAAGCGGCAATCTGGGGGGGGGGGGAGGTGTTAACAACAGTGGTGATCTCGTGCAACAATACACAATACAATTTTACTACAGAACAATATAGTATAAACAATTACAAAATAATAAGTTTAACTCATTCAATTAAATATTTCATAGCAATGTTTGACAAAACACAATATAAATAATTATAAATAACAAAAGTATTAGTTTTAGTTTTGATACAGAAATTTTTATAAGTGAATTTTGAAGTGGAGGAGAAGTTTTGGAGCAGTTTTAAATGAAATTAGCACTTTCCTACATTCCCGTAGAATCTCAGTAACAGGTATCAGGAGAAAAGAATACATGCATAACACTGCCTATCAAGGGAGATCTAGGCTCCTAGGTCGTCCTTGTTAAGCACTGTTTTGTGTGTTCCTACCAAGGCACTATAGGGGGCTCTAGAGTTCCTACCAGAGAGCGTCTAAGACGTCATACATCAGTAGCGCATTGTCGCGGTCGAAAAATGTCTAAATTGTAGACATTTTTTTATGACTACAGACAAAAACTGTTTTAAAGTTGTGGGCAATTTTTTTTTAGTAGTACAGACAAAGAGTGTCTGAAAGTTAGGGACTATTTTTTTTATTAGTGCAGACAAAAACTGTCTGTAAGCCGTTTTTCTGTGTCCGCGACTATGTTGCCATGTCGCAGCATTTCTGCCACTGGGCACTCGCATTACAAAACTATTTAAAATAAAATTGAGAAAAATTATGTTAAAAACATTGAAAGAGCTTGGACCTTTTGGTGGAATTTGAAATTTGGCACTGAAGTAGCTCAGACGTTTCTCACCAAAATGTTTACTTATGAATTTGCGATACCCATATCAACTCATCGTCAAAATGACAAACTATTAAATTATAACTAATATTTATTTTCATATTTTAATTAATTAAAAGAAAACTTTGCAACGTAATATATTTAATAACTTGATGCATATAATGTCTACACAAAAAATGAACAATTTTTAGAGCTCTTTTAAAAAGTATAACATCTATGCAGTTATCTTTTTAAAAAATTCCTCAGTTTTTACTAAAAAGAATGGCCAACTTTCACCAAGTAGTTAAATCTAGACCAATCAAAAATAGGAGTGGTCCACCCAGATGTCTTCCTGACAAACTTTTTGCTCTATTTATATAGATTGTTATACAAGGTCTGAGATATAATGTATTATATAACTCTGAGAAAAAATGTAAAAATTGTAAAATAAAATAGCATGAAATTTTTCAAATGAAGAAAGTTAGTATATAAAAAAAGACAAACTTACCAGAATTATGCCAATGTCATGCCTTGTTTTTGAAATGAAGTTTACTTCACAGCATCTACAATTTGGGGAGAAAAAAATGTGATAAACAAGTATGAAAGCTCCTGGTGCATTTTTAAAAGACTTAAAATTTTACTCCCAACATTAAAAAGTTTATTTACGACTAGCAAATAGATTGCTGTAATTCCTCTTTGGCTTAAAATTTTACAATATTGCGATGCGATAACAATAAACAATTTTAAGCTTATTCCCGAGTAGCCTGTTTTGACACTGATCAAACACTTTATATATATCTAATATTAAATATATAAAATTGAAAACCCACTTCATAATATATAGTGCATTTTTGACAAATTCTCTCATTATCATATTAATGTTTTCTATACCATCATCTGTTATCAAGGTTTCAATATGATGAACATTGTCAAACTCAATTTTAATTGAGAAAGTATAAATGGATAGTTTATGTTCATCCATTTAAATGAACAATCTTATTTTCATACTTAATTCTTATTTATCACTGTAATTCAAAATACAATATTTTCTGATGTTTTTCTTATTTTAAATTTTATAATTGAACATTGTTTATTGTATTCGCTGCAAAATATTCAATGCAGACATGAATAACTCACAACATTTATAAAAGGTAACGATACCTACAATCATTACATTTACTTCTTCTGCAAACGAGTTAAAATAGTAGGTATAAATAACTCGCAATTTCTTTCTCCTAAGATTTTGGCTTTTATTGTTTAAGAAATATGAAAAATACGTTTCTCATAGAATTAAAATACAACACTGGCTTGGAATAGTCTAGTAACTAAGACTAACACTATGAATATTTTACCTTCTACTATATTATTTAAACTTAGCACCGGAGGATATCACAAAGTTTATTATTATTATCAATCAAGAATATATTATCAATTATATTCTCGAATTTATATTAAAATAAGTGAGTACTTTGACTTTTTAAAAATCAAAATGCATTTATGATACAGATTAAGCCTAAACGTGCGAATCATAAAAAAAACAAATTTCCGAAGAAACATTCTTAACTGAAGTAAGTATGAAACACCAGATACGTTTATAATTTTCTAAAAAGTCAATACTATATTCTCTTTTAAATTTTTGAGAAGTATAAGAGCATGTAATAAAGAAGAAAATTCCTTACCTAAATCAATTAGCAAAATATATGAAAATATCCATAACAGGATCCACGAGAGCTTCGGTTCGGTTACCCCGGCTCGGCTTGTAAACAAACAATGTGGTTCAGTTAGCGGTTACGGCTAGCAAACCAAAGCAATGCCAATGATGTTTATTCGATAACTTTTCGATACTTCAAAAAGGGATGTCAAAAAATTAACATGTTTCTGATATCAGATCTATATCATATTTTGGACAGTTTAGTGTGATGTCATAAATATGTCGTGTTTTAGTTATCGTTTCGATAACAAATATTTATACAGAAATTGCACGTCATAAAGTCGGTAGGTTTTCGATATTTTAAAGACATCATTAGATGATATAACTTTATTTTATCGTGAAAAGGTACCTAAATGTTACGCGAAAATCGATATATCTGACAAGTCTGACATATCTGACATCATTTTGTTATGTTTCCGACACGACTGTGTTTGCTGGGGCACATTTGGAAAATGTTAATAATCAATGCACACGGCATGATTTTTCGTTCTTGTTTTTAACTGTAGATCAAAAAATAGCAATATTTAAGGAAGTTTAATAACTTGTATTGCAGACATAATTGTCTACTAGCTGGCTTCACCAGCTAGCTGACCATAGACCCATGAAAGTTTTTACCATGAAACATACTCTCGGGCACGCTGCGGCGCCAATCGTAATTTTTTCTCTGTAAAAGTCGCATAATATTAAAATATTAAAAATTCAAATATTTTGAAATAAAATTTAAACGTAGCTCTAGTTCAACGTAAAATACACTCAAATGAATGAAAATCAAATAAACCAATCAAATCTCTCGTAATTCCTCATAACGTAGCTCTAGTTCAACGTAAAATACACTCAAATGAATGAAAATCAAATAAACCAATCAAATCTCTCGTAATTCCTCATAACGTAGCTGTAGTTCAATGTAAAATACACTCAAATCAATGACAATCAAATAAGTCAATCAAATCTCTCCCAAGATTCTCAGTTCTGCGTCATTATAGAAATGGGATGTTTTATTTTCATATTTTTATTAATTAAAAGAAAACTAATCAAAAATTCGAAAATCTGACTTAGATGTGCATAATGACCCTACGGAGGGCACCTTTGTGGTAAATCATGTGATTGTCCGAGCTACCGCTTTCAAGACAGTGAAATATACATATATATATACATATATATATATATATATATACAAATATTGCTCACTTAATAGTATAAGATATTAATTCAATGATGGTAAGTATTCACGATAAAGAATCTTCATATAAAGAAGAAATATTAAATAAGCGATATGAGTGATTGGCATGGTTCTACTAACATTTTCAAAAACGATTTTATAAAAGTAATTCGAACACACGAACTTGTTTTTCCGCATAATAGGATAAATATGTTTAAAACATAATTTAATCATCAGCGAACGTAAAGATTAATATTACACGCGAAGAAATAAACTAAGCGAGACCTTTATTGGAGAAAGTATGATTATTTTGCCTCCGGGTGTTCAGAAATTTAGATTACAAAATGATCAAACGGTGTAATAAATTTTGAAATGTTGGAAATAGTTAGATATTGAAAGTATTTTTAACTTATTAGAATAAATAATAAGGTTAATGGAATTTTCTCTAGAATATTAAATTTTCACTCATTATATGATTAAAGGGAAATGAATATTTAAAAACAGAGAATTAAAATTTTTATTTTCTTCGAAAATCTAAAATTAATTGTACATACTACAACTATTTCAAAAAACACAAGAATTGTTGTTTATTGAAAAAATAATATATCCCCATTTCTCGTCTTTAGTTAATCTTTTAAACTTTTTAGCTCATAGGGATAATAAAAGAAATATTTATTGTCTACATTTAGATTCTAGCAATGTTTACAATAGAATACAAAGAAAGATCTTTACACCACCATCCCCCCTGCCCCCCCCCCCAATAGTAAAAGAAAGAAAAAAGATAAAAGATAAAAATTTCCAAATTGGAGGAGAAAGTATTTCAAAGTTACATGTAACGGTAACTTTTGAAATAAAAATAACTAAAAATACACTTTTTCCTACAGAATAATTTCTCTTTTAAAGTGGATTGTAAATTAAACGTTCTTTTCTGAATTCATTGCATAAAAGTTGTAGTTATTTGTTAAGGCATTAAAATAAGTTATAATTTACATTCCATACTCTTATATAAAGTATTATACAAGAATTTTTTCTTGCGAGATGAATGAGAGAGAAATTTTGCTTACGGAGATAGTAGATGGGAAGTGATGAGTAGATTCGAAGCCAGGTAACAGTCGCTACTTAGCCTCTCTGAGATTTATGTTATTTCTGAAACTCGCGTAAATACGAGTTTGTGTCCTACAGAAAGAAGCCCACCGAAGGAAGTCTACTCAGGCCTTAATCGCAACACCACACTTTCCAAACTGATTTCTTTTAAAATGATTATAATTGTAGCATTTTATTTTGTCTATATGATGCTGTTAAACTTGTGAATATGTGTATGTTTTCAAGAAAAAAAATTAAATATTGCATAAATATTTGTTTTCAATGATAGTGCATAAAAAGTTTGCAAATATCTATTGTAAATTTCATGTCATGGTGTTTGCTTATTTATATATTTTCATTTTAAATAATCTCGGATAAATATATTAGTAAGTCTTCCCTTGATTCACATATTTAAATTAAGTCCTTCATGCATGACTTTCTTCTTTTTCTATTTTATGAATATATATATATTTATTGGTTTCTGAGGTTAGTAGACCATATTGACAAAGATTAAAAAAAAAGAACTTTTTATTTTCCAAAATAAAGATAAAAAAAAATTGTTTCGCACACTTCTGTCATACCATGCAAGTAAAATGCAGTATCCAGCAGTTCAGTGATTTTTAATTCTATTTTACTATGCGACCTAACTACTAGTTTACTCATGCTCTCCAGTGACACATGATGTACATCATTACTTCTTTTTTCATTCTGTATGGAACATTTTGAAACAGTTCCTGCCCTTATTGACACGCGAATGAACTTTACACTTTTCACACTGGTAAAATGGATCTACCCTTGCATTTTGGAAATTTGCATCGCTGTCGATCTCCCCATATGTCCGATATTGTTCAATCGAATGCGGGTATCAAGAACAACTTCAGAAAGTCCATTTCACTTCTTCTTATTCATTTCACTCTGAACTACATTTTTCGTACGTTCTCCATGATACATGGCAGGCTTGTTCATTTTCCACAAGGCAGTGGCAATTTTACTTTTGAAAAAAAAAAAAAAACTATGTCATAGACAAACCTGTCTTGCGTCGTCACAATAGCCAAGCACATGCTATCGACCTCTCAAGTAGGTGATGAAATGTTCTCATCGACCCCTTTCATATATTCGTTAAAAGTTTTCACAATGTTTAGATATGAAATTTGTTGGAATTCATTCTTAGATTTGAAGAGATGTTCAGTCTTTTCAATTGGCTGGCTTCCTGCGAATGATGAAAGCAGACTTTACTGTCATACCAAGCGACCGTACATAGCTTCACACCAACAACAGTTGTATACTTCTTAATGGAGGTTCCCCTTCTTTTTTTCTTTATCGCTGATTGTCATATAAGTGAACTAAGCCTATTCAACCTGACATGTCGTAGTGAATTTATATCTTCTTTTGCAGATACATCTGAAGTAGTATCTTGTTGAGAAGCAATTGTCAAAGAAAATTGTATGCCTTTTTGACATCATAAGACAGTGATTCTTTTTTTCTCAAACTCACTTTAACCATACCTTTCGTATGACACCACTTTCAGTCCTCCACTCCTATAATTAATATTTTAAAATTTACGACAAATTTCATGTTTCAGTATTAATATATAGATGAGTACTTTTTTAGTACACTGATTATTTGCAAATAAGTTTTAGATGACTAGCTACACAAACGCAAACTTTTTTATTATTTTTCTTCAGTGTGAGATAATTGATTTTTTTGATTCCTTCATCTATAATTATAAACAAAATATACTTTGCTTATAAACAAAATATACTTTGTTGTTTTTGTGCAATGTACAGAACTACACAAAAGCTTTCTATTGTATAAATTCTTTGAAATTGAAGTGTTAAAGGTATCTTTTTGAAGCTGTTATTATTCCATAATAAAATACAAAATATACTTTAATGCCTTATTACACAGTTAAAATATATTTAAAGGTTAAAATATATAATAGGTAAATGCAGTCAGAAAGTATTTAGAATCTATTCAAAGGGCATGCTTTTTTCCTTATTTTTTGTTATATCTTGAACTATCCGCCTTCTGCGACCAGCTGCTTCGCGATCCTTGAAAAGTTCGACTTTACGAAACTCCCACTTGGCGGCGCCTGCGGCACATTTTTCCCGTTTCAGGTCCTTCAACTGCTCATTGACATATAGTGAAAATAACTTTATTGAAAAATTTAATCGCAGTAAATTCCCGCTCGGTAGCGCCTGCGGCGTCCTCTTCCCGTTTCGATATCTTAAACAGCCATTAAACAATATGCTTTACACCGCTAAACAGTTTCCAACAAATAACAAAAATGCCTGTAATAAATAAAAAATTTGTATTGAAATTTATAGCTTGTTTGTATTTTGTATTTTAATGTATGATCGCCCTAGTGGATTTTTTATTTTACCATGTTTTTATTAACTTCGATTCTTGTTTGTTTGTTTGTATGTTTGTTTGTTTGTCTAGTACAAATCTTGCAATCTATTTTTAACTAACTTCCCTTCTAGCTAGACATTTGAAACTTTTACAGTAGCTCAGAACCCGATGACAACACAATACTTCGAAGTCCGATTTTCAAATTTTTGATTATTTTCCTTATAATTAATTAAAATATGAAAATAATAACATCCTAATAGCGTTAAAATAGCCATTAAAATATTATCTATAATTACCAAAAAAAATTTACGATCTTATTTTCTTTCGACATAAAAATAAATACATTTAATTAAACGTGAACGTTAAAAATTTATAAAAAGTTAAATTATGCATTTCAGAAAAATTGACGTCACTATCACTTAAAAAATTTTATGCACATTAATAAGAGCTCTATGATTCATTAGAAAATTTAAAACAGGGTATATAATTTTTTTTTTAATCTTATAATTATTTAAAAATATATTAATATCTCCATGTATGTACGAACTATTTTGATACAAAAAACACAGTTAATAAAAGGAAGTCTCATATTTATATACTACAGTTACAACCAATTCAATCATTTAATTTTTTCTTTAATTTTTATCTGATCAATTTGTTTTGGCCTTTTACGACAGAACATATGCTGAAATATACATAGTATGATATATACTATCTGATATAATGTAATCTGATATAATATATAATATGATATACGATCTGATATGATTTATACTTTATAGTATCTTTACACTTCTGAAATTCTGTAAGAATCTATCAAATATTTCTTTAGATATTTGATAGAACGAAAAAATTCAAAATTAAGCAAATACAGTTTTCCATATAACGTATTTATATATATGAAGAATATAGAATAAATAATTATTTAATAAAATAAGTAATTATATAAATATATTAATTAAGAATTTTACCGAAAAAGTGTCCTATGTGAAGCTCTTCCATTAAATTAGCTCAAAAATTAGTAATGCGGTTCAAAATGCTGATCTGCAGATCCATTTGAATATAGAATAAATAAAAAATAATTTCTCAAAAAGTAATAATGCATATGGAAATGTTGATCTGTAGATTCATCAGTATAGAGAATAAGTAAAAAATAATTGCTAAAAAATGTTTAATGCAAAAGTGAACAATGATTTTTAAAACTATGAGCAGTCCACTGTAAGTGCGAAATCAGGCAGTTATTATTTACATCTGAACAAGAATGCCATGACTATCACAAAACTTTCTCATATATCATCCTACGTAAACGCGCCTCTTATCATTTAACACGCACGAACGTTTAATCATAGTTTCCCACGATAAAGATTTCATGTATACAGTTTAGTGAAATTTTAATAAATAAGTGTTTAGATGTATCTATATGGACAGTTACAGAAGGTGAGCAATAGCGACGCCACCTGTCGGCCGCTGTATATCTGATATATGTAAACAATGATTTGTAAAACTACTAGTAGTCGTCCACTGTAATTGCGGAATCAGGCAGTTATTATTTACATCTGAACTAGAATGTTATGGATATCACAAAACTTTCTAATATATCATTCTACGTAAACGCGAAACTTGACATTTAACACGCACGACGTTTAATCATAGTTTCCAACAATAAAGATTTCACATACACTGTTTAGTGAAATTTTAATAAATGAGTGTTTAGATGCATCTATGTGGATAATTACAGAAGGTGAGTATTAGCGGTGTCACATGTCGGCCGCTGTATACATAATGAGTCAGAACTAGTTTTCATAATTGTTATCTTACATATCAAATGTGGTGCATTTATATGCCATAGAAGTTGAGATTTAGCCTTCTAATTCAAAGGGCAATTTGTTTACAGGACTACACAAAAACAGTCTGTTTTATAGTTAAAAGCGCAAAGCTCTCGGCCAATGTGCAAACAAATTTCAACAGCATAACGTTTCATAGAGGTCTTTTCAAATACCAAATATTATGCAAGTTCATGAGATAGAGTCTGAGATAGAGCCTTCCTATTCACGGGTTAAATTGCAGCATAGAAATGCCACCTATTGGTTGATATGCACCCAAATTAAATCAGTATAATGTTTCTTAATTGTTTCTCACATACCAGGTTTTGTTCATTTATCTACAATAAAACCTGAGATATAGCCTTCCTTTAAATGCGAGAAATCGCACTGCCACTTGTTGTGAAATTGGCACCAAAGTTCCTAGACACTAATTTATGTGAAGTTGTAATTCCACATAAATTTACATAAAATCCTATTCAGAATTTCTTGAGTTGCCACAAAAATTTTTTACACACACAAGGATACACAGGGAGACATTTTCTAAAAATAAAGATATCGCTTTCTGGAATTCTCAAAATATGTAAATGCGTCAAAAACTGGAAATCGAAATTTTTCACAAATCCAATACTTTTTTCTTTTGAATATAGAAGAAAGTGAAAACGCGGAATGAAGATCGTGATCAGATAAATGCAAATTACATAAGTATAGAGCATTTTCGATTTAAGTCCAAATTTCGTTTTAAAGTAAAAATATCTTTATTTGAAGTTTTCTGGCATCCGACCACGGATTCAAATATATCAATAAAATATGAAATTGAAACAAAATTTTCCAACTAAAAATCGGAAGAAAATTTTTACATGTTTAGAATATTGACTAAAATATGTAAATGGAAACGTGTTTTAATATATGCTAAGGGGAAAAAAATCCTTTACCTCCTTTGGAAGCCATAACATGATTGTAAAAAAAGAAATATTAATTATTTGCATGGACTGTAAATGCATATGCCATATAATTATCTAACACTTAATGTCTAGGTTAAGCATTACTAAACATGAGAGCTTAGCTGTTTCTTAATTATACTACCAATGTTTTGCAAATTAGTTAATCACGAGAAGAAAAGACAGATTATTAATTTTGAAAACCACATATTTTGAACAGTTTTTAAGGTCTCACACGCAGCTGTTGTAGGAGTGCTAGAAGTTGCAAAGTTTTATGAAGGTTTACTTAATTCGAATGTTTTTGTTAAATCAAGTCATTAGGTGGAATTGGAGGTTTTTTTTTTTTTTTTTTTTTTTTTTTTTTTTTTTTTAAGAAAGTTAGAGTGGAGTTACACGTTTTAGTAGAGATTTGGATTTCGGTGAAGTTGTGGTTGTTTAGCTGGAATAAGAAATATTTTACGTGAAGTTCAATTAGAAAGAACGATTCTTCATCATGATATACACTGGTCAAAAAAATTTAAGGATCAGCCCGTTTTCTCTTTATCTTCTTTTGCACATAATTTTTAAACAAATAAACATAAAATTTGGATGGCCTGTTCATTATCATATTATTAACCGAATCTTATGCAATTTTAGCATAAGAATAATTTTTAAGCTAATAAATATTCAGTTTTCTCTCAAAAGTAAGCTTTAAAAAAAATGAAAAATTTCAATAATTTTAGGAACGAACACTTAATGAAAAATGGTCATAAAGATGCCTTACAGATAGGTAAAGACGCACACGCGTTCCTATGTTAGATTACAACCAAATCTTTCTACCTGCATTCATTTTCTGTTTCTTCTTTTTTCTTCTTCTTTTCGCATGTGAATAACTTTTTAAAAAATATGCATACAAACATGAAAATTGGATAAGATATTCATTATACAATTATTTTTCGACATCATTATTATTCTAGTGCTGAGTATAGTTTACAAATTAGTAATTATATATTTTTAAAAAGTTCATTATAAAAGTAAAAGATAAGCTAATACAAAAAGAAAAATCGAGATTTAGTTTAACATTTCAAGGTATGAGCGTCTTTACCTATCTCTAATGCATCCTTAACACCACTTTTCATTATGTGTTCTTTCCTAAATTTGTTGAAATTTTTCATTTTTTCCAAAGCTTACTTTTGCGAGAAAAAGGAATATTTATTAGCTTAAAAATTATTCATATGCTAAAATTACATAAGATTCGGTTAATAATATGATAATGAACAGGCCATCCAAATTTTATGTTCATATGTTTATTTGTTTAAAAATTATGTGCAAAAGAAGAGAAAGAGAAAATGGGCTGATCCTTAAATTTTTTTGACCAGTGTATTTAAGTATAAAAAAACACTTGAAGAAAAGTGTTTTTTTTTTTTTCTTTTAAGAGAGAGATATTTATTGATGATGTTTTAGACAGAATTTTTGGAATAAGTTTTTTAGATAAGAGCTTTTACTCTCCAGAGAAGCATCCATCGTAAGTTAATTAGAATTCAATATCGCTAGTTCGATAGGCGTAACACTTGCTCTACTCAGTTTGTGTTATATTTATTATATACAATCACTTCAGTTAGAGATTAGCAGTTTCCTCCTTTAATAAATTATCACTTAATAAAGTATCTAATATCTAAAGTTAAATATAATATACCAGTACTCTTTTTTTTTTTTTTTTTTCAGCCGCAAAATGTCATCCCAAAATGACATTGAAAACAACGCACCCCAAAAATTTTATATATTAAGAACTGCAAATTTAATTTGAAAGCGCTTTCGAATAAATTTGGAATTTTTTAAAACAAAAAGTATTACTTTTATATTATTAATACAATCATGTATGTATGCCACAAGAACATTTTGAATTTACGTATTATAATGCATTTTGATTTAAGATTAATAACATTACCAGAGGTTTAAAAAAAAAAAAGAAGAACTTCCTAAAAAATTAATACGTATAGTAATAAAAACTTACAATTATTTTTTATTCTAAAGAAATCTCATTTTGGAAAATAAATCTGTTTCCCAAACCAGTCGCAAAAAGATTTCAAAGTATAAACTTTACTGAAAAAGCTATATTTTGTTTCTTTCTGAAAAATCAATGGATCACACAAAATTAAATATTTAAATAGGTATAAAAAAAGAAAATAAAAGTTTAGATTTAATCTTTTTAATTATACAAAAAATTAATGTGAATTTGTTAACCAATATTTTTTTTAACAGTATAGAAATATTAAAAGTCAAACATCTGTTTTATTTTTTATATTTGTATTAGGAGTTTTCATTTACTACTTGCATTATCGAAATAAATTAAGTATGTATTAAAGGAGTTTTGTTCTTTTCTGCATAACCAATCATTTTGGAATATAAATACATAAAATTCTAGTTAGAATCTCAGTTCCCCATGATATATTTGCTCAATGAAATTCTATAGTATACAGCATACTATAATCATGTTCAGAGAAATTACAACCTTAGATTGAAATGCACCACCCACTAAGCTATCCCTCCCTATTTAGATATATTTTTCCTATACTAATTTGCTGAATAATTTTATTAGGGTTAGCTTTGTTTTCTAATTTTCCTGCAATTCCACAGTCTTTAACTATTCCCGAAGCAATAATTCTCAAACTGCAGGTTTATTTGTAATATTACTTTACTCTTCAATGCTATAAGAATCTTCAATTTCAAATAAGTTAAGAAACTATTACTTTAGAATATTAATTTTTAATAAGGTTTATGTACACACACCAAAAAAAATTCTGTATCTGACATCTAGAATCTAAATTGTGGCCCTAGAAAAAATAGTTCCATGTCCTCCTGATAAATTCTAGTCCCCTTAGAAAGCGAGTTCTAGAAGCACCTATAAGAATTCTAGAGCGTTTGCCTAAGTTCTCGAGGGCAAAGTTATTTGAAAATCTCTGCAAATAAATGAGAATACAAGAGGCGGGTTTCAGCAACTATAATCTTGGTTTATTACCAAACTCTAGAAAATCAAGCAAGAATTTCTCGCATTATAAATGATTCAGAATATTTAGAGTATTCAGAATATTGTTTCAAAATCTAGAAATGTGTACACTAGAAATTCTCGATAATTTCGTCTATTCAGTTTTTTGGCGTGCCTTATGCGCATAGCTCGGAAATGCTATATTTCTAGTTAAGGGATTTAGAAAATGGTCACTTATTCATTTTATTCATTCTAGAGAAAGGCGGTATACTTTTTTTTTCTCAGTGTAGGTATCTTAAACGATTTATTTAAAACTCTCCGATATGTTAACATAAAAAATTTTTCATGTTTCACGTTTGTACACAAAAATGCAGTTTTCTGAAGTGTTAAGATAATCTTAACAATTTCAACAGTCAATTATATTCATGCAATTATCATAAATGAAATTTTAAAATTAGTCCAAACTCTTTACGGTGAAGAATATTCTAATAATTAACTTTAGTGAAACATTTTGTCTCATTCCATTGCGTTATGAAAATTTTAAATATTGTATAATGTGTTTGAATGTGGGGAATGAATAGGGTTATTGTCAGTATCTTAATTTCTTAATCATTTAAAATTGGTTAAATTACATTACGATCATTATTTCTTAAGATAATATATCGATAAACTAAAGAATTGACTAACTAATAGATTAAAATACCAACTCACAAATGTATAAACCAACATCATAAATATTCCATAATATTCAGATTCATAAGACTTAAAATGTATAAAAGTTTCAATAGCGCAAGGTCGAAAATTTTCGAGAATCCCTAAATTTCTCACGCATGTAGATGATAGAAGTAAATATACAATTAAACGTGTAAAACGCAAGTCGAAAATTTTCATAAATATCGAAGTTACCCTTTCTTACAATAGGATGGGAAATTCATAGCAATTAAAATTGCATATTTGCAACAATTTCTGGTGGAAGAAAATAATTTTCTTTGCAAAATTAAACTTTTAAAACTGTGTGATAGAACATTTGTCATTATTTATAGTTTAAGCAAAATATCTCATTAAAAAAAATGTCGGAACAGCAAAATTCTCGTTTTGGCTGTATCAAGAAAAATAATTTGGTGATTTAAAAAATTGTTTTGTTCTTTCAACAAAAGATTTGTTTTTTTAACAAAGAGTTTCGTTGAAACAACAGTAATTTTGTTAAATTACTGTTGCAATTAAATTGTTGTAACAGCCTCAACTAAAATTTTATTGTATTAACAAAACTTCTTTTTTTTTTTCTGAGTGCATTAAATTAGTTTAAAATATATTTTTTTTTTTTTAAATCTATTATCTTCTTATTAGTATTCCCCCCCCCCTGCTCCAAATTTTAAATTAATAATAATAATGATAATAATAATAATGACATTTTGATATAAGGAACAATACTGGGGTTTAAATATTTTTAGTTTTAGTTTTTATTCCAATATTTTCGGAAGCATTTTTAAAACAAGTTCATGGTGTGAATATTGTTAAGCTATTTTTAATGAAATGAAATTGTCTTATCAGTGTCCCGAATAATCGGCTGTCTCTGTCTAAGCTGGAAAACGTGAAGTGCTCGTCGGCTAACCTTTAGGATTTTATTTTTATTTTTATTGATTTAATTTTTTTGTTTTAATCGGTAAACCTGAAGTAATTCTCTCCAGATCAATTTAAACTTAAAGATAAATTGTATAATTAAAAATATAAATTACATTAATCCTATTTAATTACATATTTATAACTTCGCTCTGTAAAAAAATCCTGTTATATTACAAAAAATGTCTGGCAGCAAAATAGTTAGAAAACATCCGTATTCTATGCAAAACATACGTCTACAAAACTTTCTGTATTAGAACAATGTAGTAAAAGTTACTCAAGATACTTTTTTTTTGTGTGTGTGTGTAGCGTACATTGTAGAATATTTCACATTCAATAAAATTCTCTTGTTTACCAGCCAGAATCGAACAAGAGCCAACACCATCATACAGGTGGCGATGTTGTGTCTCGGCCACGGATGCAAGATTAATTCTCTAGATATACATCTAAGCTTAAAGATAAGTTATACAATTAAAAATAGGAATTACATTAATCTTATTTAATTACATATTTATAACTTTGCACTGTAAAAAAATCCTGTTATATTACAGAAAATTTATCGCAGCAAAATAGCTAGAAAATATCCGTATTCTATGCAAAAATACGTTGACAAAATTTTCTGTAATAGAACAATACAGAGAAAGTTACTCAAGATACTTTTTTTTCTGTAGTGTATACTGTAAATTCTTTCACATTAAACATTATTCTCTTGTTTACTAGCCTGAATAGAACAAGAGCCAACAGCATCATAGGTGACGATGTTGTGTCTCGGCCATGGATGCAAGATTAATTCTGTAGTTATACATCTAAGCTTAAAGATAAGATATACAATTAAAAATAGGAATTGCACCAATCCTATTTAAATACATATTTATAACTTTGCACTGTAAAAAAAATCCTGTTATATTACAGAAAATTTCTCGCGGCAAAATAGCTAGAAAATATCCGTATTCTATGGAAAAAACACGTCGACAAAATTTTCTGTAATAGAACAATACAAAGAAAGTTATTCAAGATTTTTTTCTTTTTTTGTGTGGGTGTAGCGTACACTGTAAAATCTTTCATATTAAATAAAATTCTCTTGTTTACCAACAAGAATCGAACTAGAGCCAACAGCATCATAGGAGGGGATGTTATGTCTCTGCCACGGATGCAAGATTTGTCCAGCTACTTAGTACTTTATAATATTACTTTGATAGCAATTATGCGTATAGAAAAAAATGGATCTACCATATGAAATTTAGTATCAATAGATGCATATTTTTTTTTTTTTTTTTTTTTTTTGGTTACAGTAGAAAAAAAAGTTTCTTTTGACAGATTAAAAAGTAATTTTTAACTAAATTTCTTTAATTTTTGAAAATATATTCTTTTTTTTTTTTTTTTTTCTTCCCAGTGTATGACGATTTTTTTTTATAGGCGTTATCACTTTAGATTTGTCAAAAGAACTTTAATTTCCGTGCTTGAAATTACAGTTAAGAATGCGTATTATCATATAGAAGCAAACCATTGCAATAAAGCTTGCCCTTCATATGAAAAATTAATTTTCAAAATCGTCTTCATAAAGTGCGGTAAAACGTCTGTAAAATCAAAAAAGTCATAAAAAATTTCTATTTTTATAAAAATTGTTTGCGAATATCGTATTTAATTTCTTTGTTTTATTGATTTTATAAAACGGCAGTTGTACTATTTGGACTATCAGTATTTTTTAATTATTAATTAGTGCTATTTTACATCTGTTTAAGGGGATGGTGAACATTGATAAGGGTGAACGTTGACAATTTGATATTACTTTCTTAGAGTTACTGAAGTTTTCATACCTACAAAGAGAAATAAAAGTTGTTAATAAAGGATCCAAGAAATGGCATTCAAAATTTTATATATATAAAGTATAAATTGTTCATTTAAAGAAAGAAATATCCTTTTACACTTTTTCTAGAATTTAAATAACTATTGTTAAATTTAATTGCTATGTAAATATTTTACTTATTTCTAATATCTTTATAGAAGACATACGACCCCGATCTTAAAAGACATACGACCCGGAACCCGACCCACACCCGCAGCCTCTGACCCGCAAAAAAGAGTATACCTGTATTCATATTGCATCATATAAGAAACTGAATTAAAACTCTATTTCGCGAAATACGGCTATATTATTGAACATATCTTTCAGAGAATTAATTATTACATACATTATACAAGTGTATAATAATATTCAAACTAATTAATGACTAAAATTATATTAAAATTAACTAGTCTAATTATAAACAAAATTTCAGTGTATAATATAACAAATTTTCTTGTGTATTACCATAGCCTCTTAAACTCGATGCCTGTCGCGTGGCTCAGAAACTTGGCAACAGTTGAAGCAGTAGACTTTTTTATTCAACTGTCACCAATAATTTTAAGAAGAGATATATGATATATATAATCGACGTTTCTTTGATTCTATTCGCCTTTTATGTATATCATATCAAACTTTTAAAAAATTTTGATGGCTGTTGAATAAAAAAATCGCCCAATCTGTACCAGGTTGCGCTGTCTACTGCTTCAACTGTTGCCAAGTTTCCGAGCCACGAGACAGGCGTCTAGTTTAGGAGGCTATGGTATTACACTTACTTTTAAAAAATCCACTGTTTTAAATATTCATAGTATATATATATATATATATATATAAGAAGTAAAATGAAGTAACATACGTTGGAAGGCAAATAATATTCTCATATGACGTTTTAAACGTCATGTATTAATATTTATGTATTTCTTCTTAACGAATTAAACTTATGTCATGAGTCATATAGTTTTAAACTGCTATAAAAAAAGAAGAGAATATAATCGAATCTCTGCATTCAAAAAAATTTATTTATAAAAAAGTAACATAAAAAGTTCTTCGAGGAAAATAATTTGCGAGTAGACTCGCGGTTTCACCCGTGGGTCAAAAATTAATCTAGCTCGACCCGCAAAGCGGGTAACCATCAGGTGACCGCGGGTACCTGACCCGATGCAATACTCTACTTTATGATAACATAATGGTATAACTAATATTAAAATTAATAATAATAATTATGTATATAATGTATCTTATCTATGATAAATTCTGTATATATAAAGAAAAGAAAATCTATTGTTAAAGTAAAATCTTTTAAACTTTTTCAGACACACTAAAAGCTAAAGAAATATTGTTAAACTCTAATGTCTTTCATACCCAATGAAATTTCTTTACAGTTTCCCACCAATCGAACTAGAGTAGAGAGTGGCGCTGAAAACGCAAGAATAAAAGTATACGATCGCTCCTTCGAACGCAACAACCACTTTCACATTCAACTAGAAGATATCTTTGATTCAAGTGCGAGCGGTGAATCGCTTAAGTGATTCATGGCAGAGAAAGTTCGTGTTTTCACGTTTGGGCTTACCGATATTTATTGAAGAAATTGTGTGTTGACAATATTATAGGATTGTTCTATAACTTGAAGAAAGTCATTATTGTTGTACAAAGGTAAAATATAACAATAACAACTTAATATTTGTTTGAACATAGATTTTAAAAACGTATTTTGAAAAATCACATGGTTGTGTGAAGAAAAACAAAAATTGAAAGTGTTATGTTTGAATGAAAATTTTATTTGGTGAGTAAAAATATTTTTATCATTGTTTTATTATTGTTGTCAAGTATTAATATTTTTATTATTATCGTTATCATATTAAAGTAATTTTTGTTTCATTAACTAAGAACTTTTTTTTCTTTATTTAGATTTCATTTGATTGTTTTCAGGTTTTAAAACCTAATCTTTAAACAATTATAAACAAATTAAAATGCATGCATATTGAAAAAAAAAATTATTAATTTTCTTTTCATTTAACTGCTTTTTAAAAAGCTAAAAGTACAAATAAGTGTATGTAAAATTGATTTAACGATAAATATAAATAAATATATTTTACAAAAATTTAGTTTAATTGTTACTACATAAAAATACAGATTAAAATGCAATAATTGTTGTAATAAATGAATTAATCCGTCAAATACTAATATAGTTCCCGTGCAATAAATTTTATTACATATAAAAATTTAGTAACTTTTTACTTTCATTGTTTCCTTAAAAAATAAAAAAGAAAAAAAGAGAGAGAGAGATTTTTATAACTTCTAAATACTTTCCAATTTATTATCGAACAGCGTCTAAGAAATTAATTAAAATAAGTATTTATCGGAAAAAGGAAAAATAATAAATAAAAATATATTTATATAAAATTTAAAGAAGTAAATAATGAAAATAACGCAGCAATTTGGGGATATTTTACTCTTTCAACCACATAAATGCATATAATTTGTCATTATTTACATATTTATAGATATACAAGGTATTCCATAAACCTTTTCTTTAATTCGTTTAATATTTTCTTTGGAATACGTAGAGAAAACTATAAATATGTCTGAAAATGATACAGAAATTCATCAAGTTATGATAAAAACTATCAACATATTTAAATAATGGAATTATATATGTATAAATTTATATTTATTGAAATTTATTTTTCCGTTTTTTTATAGTGAAAATAATGCGTGGACCGGGAGTCGAACCCCAGATCTTTGACTTACAAGGTCAAGGCTCTACCAATTGAGCTATCCAGACCGACAAGCGGTGGACATTACTCACTCAGACAACCTACTCCCGGTCCAGGCATTATTTTCACTCAGTCGGAAAAAATAAATAAATAAATAAAATAAATTTCAATAAATGATTTTCTTCCCAATCAGTTGATTGTGTGATTTTAATATATTAAATTTATATGTTGTCCAATACGAAATATTTCCAACTGGTTCTTTCATATTTTAATAAAATCCTGTACTAATTATAAAATTTTCGAGAGATATTTTTATAAAGTTGTTGACAGATTAGTCACGATTAAAAAATTTAATTACAATTTTATGTATATTATATTTGTTTTCTCTCGTAATTTATGTGAAAAATCTATATCGAGGCATTAAAAAGTGTCTTAAGCAAGCTTTTTTTTTTTCCTTGCCATATTCCAGAAAAATTTATTGACATAATGCTCAAATTTCAAACATGGTTTTATGATTGTGTGAGGCACTTCTAACTCACTAGAAATTTTTTGTAGGGAAGCCGCAATAAATCGCATTTTAAAAATAATTATTAAATATGAACGCGCAAAAATTTTAGAACCCCTTTGAGAAATTTGAAATTTGGCACCGAATTAGTTCGTATGTTTCTCGCCAAACTCTTCACTTATGCAATTGCGATAGCCATTTTAAATCGTCAACAAAATGAGAATAAAAATTTAGAAGCCGCCAAGAAGCTCCTAAGCTAATGTTCTATCAAAGAAATAATTAATAAATTAATTTTAATAATAATAATAATGATGATAATAATAATAATAATAATAAATTACCTTTAGAGCTATAATGACGTCAATTTTACCCTGCAAATTTAATTTTTCACTAAGTTTTATATCAATATTAATATTTAAACGGGAATTTCTGTTCATTAAAAAAAAAAAAATTAAAATCAACTCGTAAACTTTTTTTTGTCAACAATTAAAAATTAAAATAAATTATGTAGTTTTGTGTAAAAAGGGGCTGCTTCAACTTTTTTGATACCGAGTATTATTAATTTTCTTTTCTTTCAAAAAAAAAAAAAAAAAAAAAAAAAAAAATTTTGATGAAATTCTGGGAAAAGTAGAATTTAGTCAAGTACGGAGGACTATTATTATTATTATTATTATTATTATTCAAATTATAACACAGATTATTCAATATTTTCGATAAATTTTCGATTTCGATAAATGTCCAACCACCGTAAAGCCGTTTTATTCGTAGACTTAGACTAATAGTTCTCCGTACTAAAAATAAATATTAATTAAATAACTGAAAATTCAGATTTTTTTTCTTTAAAAGATTCTTTATGTATTTTTATGAAATTTCGTTATTTATATTATATATCTGAGAACAATACCTAGAGAATTAAAACCAAGAGTAAGTTTAAATAGGCACACTTTATGTAATATTATAGTAATTAAGTACAACAATAATAATAATAAAATAAATGCACGTAGATGCATGCATTTTTTTTTAAGTATGATTTTGCAGTATTTTAGAAATAAACAAGGTTGAAATTTGTATTTTATTATTTAAATATTGAAAAAAAAATTAATCGATTTGAATAGGAAATTTAAATATTAGCCATTAAAAATTCAATAATTTTGGCATATATTAAAAAAAAAAAAAAAGAAAAAAAAAAGAGTAAATTTCATTTAATATGTTCGATTATAATCGGTAAAAACAAAATAAATTTGGTTAGGAGGTTTCATATGATCAAGGAACTTACGTTTTAATAATTATTAAGTAAAAATGTAACAAGAGTAATGATGAAAATTTGAATTGCAAAAAAATTTATTTAATAACTTTCAAATTAGGATAGAAATTTAAATGCTATGTTATCCTAAAATATTTCATAATTGTTAAATTGATGGAAGAAAAAACCAAATGATTCAAATATATATTTCGCCATTTATTTCTTTTTCTTCCACGGTAAATAGAAAGTTAAATTTTTATTTCTTTTCGAACAAAATTAGTATACTTTTCTTAACATATTGAAAAATGAGAATGAAAAACTTATGTAATAAATTGTAAGATTTGAAACAACTAAATATTAAACTTCATACGATACTTCGAAAGTTATTTTCGACTTTAATTGATAAATAGTCGTTTAGTAATATTACATGCTAACGAATATATTTATATTTATAATATATATATATATATATAATAAGTAAGGAAACCAGGGAAGAAAATTAATTTTAACAAATGGATAAAACAAAGTTTAAAAAAAGTTAAACTGTCATTTAGAAATAAATTACAGGCCAAATAAAAACAAAAAGAAAAAAATTATATAATTTTAGTTTTATCCCTTATAAATTTTAGTAATATTTTTTTCGTAAGTAATTTATTTCGATATAATATCATATTTAACTTTGACATTTTATTTTCGCCTAAATTGAAAGTTAGAAATATTTTTTTTTTATGTAAAAATAATTAAAGTACTCAAATATTATAATTCGTATACTAAAACGTATTACTAAAATTATTATTAGCAGCCCTTAAATATTTTTATTACTTATTTAGAAATTTTTAGTTTCTCATCATACTACAGGAATGAAGAATTTTGGTAATCATGAAAAATTTTCCTGTTTTTTCTGGTTTTTTTTTTTTTTTTAACTCGTTTTTAGGAGCGAGGAATCTGAGAATAACAAAATGGGTATGGTGTTCGTCTGTAGGGTGTCAGTTTGTTAGTGTGTTAGTATGTGTGTCTGCGTACATGATTTCTAAAGAACAAATGAGAACAGAGTGTTCGGGCTAGTTTTAAAATATTACTTATAACACTGGCAAGAATATTTTGGATTTTTAACATTCTTAGTGGAAAACATCGTAAATTATACGAAATTTACGATTCACATAACATGGGAGAATAGGGCAAATTTTCGCTTAAACGTACATTAAAAGGTATATTTTTGTTGGTAAGATGTCCTCTTTAAAAATATCATTTATTATACTGGCTTAAAAATCGTTCACTACAAAAAGTCTAATTTGAAAATTTCGTAAGTTACTCGAAATTTAAGATAACCTCAATACAGAAAAAAAAGAGCAATATTTCATATAAATTTGCATGAGGGAGACAGTTGCATTGGAAATAGTATAAAATATCTTGATAAATAAACGTCGAAACTAACTCTAATAAAATAAATTAATAAATTAGGATGATGTAAATGTATCGAATTGAACGGTGTATTGCCTAGTAGGTGGAGCATTTCAGTCTGTCACCGTGTCCATGCGATCGGTCAAATTGATATATCTCAACAAAGATGGATATATTAAAATTTTCACAAGAAATTTATGAGAACAGATATAAGTTGAAGCTAGGAGAGAATGCGCGGTAGGAGAGATTGCGTATATAGGGTATCGGAGGAAGAAGTACAACGGGCGCTCTGGAACTCCAGGTAGTTCTACAATATCGATAGCGGAGTGACCACTTAAATGTGCATGTTCATTGCTTGAACAATCTAAGATTAAACATGGTCATTTCGTCTCGTTTTCAAAAACGTTTGCTTCAATTTTCAAAGCCCTTTCTAGGAATTTTTATAGAATGGTAGTATTACAAAATGTTTTTTAATTTAACGATTTCCCGTGAACTCGTTTATAAATTTTACTTGTGGCAGGTGGTTGCATGAAAGTTGCATCATTTATAACAACGAGTGCAACGATTATAGACAACGACAGGTTAGGTCAACCAACAAGAAACCGTTCTAACTGAAAAGAGACTTTATTAATTTCAAGTTAAATATATTATCTAGTAACTAAATGTTACTTTTTATTATCTAGTCTTATTATTATTATTATCATTATTATTATTATTATTATTTTACATGCTTCTTTAATTTATTTTCTTTAAATAAAAATTTTCAATACTTTTTGCTTTATTATTATTATTATTATGAAATTGAAATACCTACAGGTAATACAAAAATATTTGTTTACAAAAACCTTATACAAATGTAATTTAGATGCAATGATCGTTGTTAATAATTTATTTGTAGTTAAAATTAAGCGCAATCTCTCCTACCCATTTGCGTAATCTCTCCTACCCTATAAGGACAGATTACGCAAAATAGTTCTCTTGGTTTTATTACAGCAGTTGCTTTAAATCATAGTATAACAACGAAATAGTAATGAAAATGTGTACAAGAACGATCACTTCAAAGCTATGCGCCAACAGCTTAGCAAAAAACTAAAATTTAGATTTTTTGTAACCTTTTTGTTGTAATGTGCGCAAACTCTCATAGTTTTACCTTATAATGGGGTAACTAAGCAGAGTTCACCAGTGCAAAGTAGCTTAGATATAGAGGCTAAATAATTAAATATCCGTAGACACAATAAAAAATAAATGAGGGTGCTGGTTTTGATGCGGACTGATCCCACAAAATTCTGGCCAGCGTGGAGTGCCCGTGATAGTTAATTTATGTTTGGTTGTTGTAGGAATTAAAGCCGATTGATTGCGCTAGACCTATAGGTGGTATGCCCTTCGTAGGGGGTCTTTCTAAAGGGCCCTAGCCCGTATTTACGTGAGTTTCGGAGATAACCAACGAAAACTCCGAACGGCTAAGTCGATGGCGGGGACTTTGGATTGAACTCGGCCCTTCTTATCTAACAGATTTAAGAGCAGAACTCGCTTGGCCGCTTGTGGGAATTTTTCAATAGAATCATAATCCATACACACTCAAGTAAATGTATATATATATATATATATATATATATATATATGAAATATAATTAAAAGCCCCCTTAAAACTATAGCTTTATTTCTCCTTTACCTCCCACTAATCCACTGATAGCGCCCTGATTAATTCTTTATTAATTAATTTTCTAAAATATTTCATTAATTACGAATTCTGTAACTTGTTCTCAATTCTTAAAATTATTTTTATTTTATTTTCCGATTAAACAAAACTGTTATTTATTAAATCGAGAATATTATGATCCCTCCTTGATATCGTATGACTCCCCTGAGCCAACGAGAGCGATCGCTCCCGCGAAAGGGAATATTCAGTCGGTCTCAGGCCACTGGCTTGCTAGTTGTTTGGTTGTTCGTCTGAAGCTTGGTTGTTTTTAAGATGTATGTCTACAAGGATGGCTAACCTTCGCATGAAGGCTGTAACATCTCGAGTTAATAAAACCACCACTTGGTTCACTGACTGCACTTAGTTAATTATTTTAACGTGTGGCTGCCCATTTTAATATGGTATATATATATATATATATATATATATATATATATATATATATATATATATATATATATATATATATGTATATATATATATATATATGTATATAAACTGCAGACAACTAAGCGAGCGAGAGTGAACTGGCCTGAAACCCGACACTTACAAGCTTCGAAAATAGATTTGATTAAATAAAAACATTAAAAGTGTTGTCCATGCAGTTTCTGTATAAAAGTATTATTTTTTTATTTAAGCACCTAAATTAATGATGATAATATATAATTTAGAAAGAATTATTTATTAATTTGTTGTGTGAAAAAAAAAAAAAATCTTTAATAAATCGTTTTGTGTAAAATATACTTAAGAAAAAAAAAAAAAAAAAACTTAAAACTAAAAATTAAAAACTAACAATAACTATAAATCTATAGAGGGAAAAAGGATAACGTATTGGTAAATAAAAATAAACAAATTTGCTGTCTTTTTTTTTTTTTTTGTGTGTGTGTGTGTGTGTGTGTAACAAAATAATATTTCGTTATGAATTATTTTAAATCAGATCATAATATGAATCTGCATAACAAAATAAATTTAATAATTAATTGCCAAGTTCTTAAATTATTAAAAAGTGTATATATACATAAATTTCCATACAGTAGACATAACTTGTTACATTCAGCTTAAATTTATTATAGATTTTTAATCTCCTTACCTCGAAAAATTAAATATATATACGACAGGTATTAAAATAATTTTAGAGTCACTATTCTAGTATTTTTCTTAAAATAGAAATGTATTCCCGTAATGGAATTAATAAAATCTCGAAATGAATTAATTAAATCTTATGGGATTTGTTATGTTAAAAATAATCTTAAGATCAATATAAATATTTAAAAGGAGTAAATAACAGGGATAAAGATTTCAAATTTGCATTTAAATGAATATTTAATGTTTAATCAGATATAATCGACCATGTTATTATTTTATCGCTAGTACTTACTTATATTTTTCAATAATACTTATATAAACTTACCAATATTTAAAAATAGTTCGCAGTTACTTATAAAATAATTTAGTATGTTTTAATTATGAGTCTTTTAATATATTTTAATCAAAGAATTAAATGTGAATAAAAATTGACAGGAAAGAATTTATCACAAGAATATTTTTAAATTATACTTTACACTTTAATTAGAAACTTTAATGAAAATGTTTGTTATGAGAAGAACCAACTCTTTTAATAACTACAGACAAGGAAAAATTATTAGAGCAATTATAGAATTTCTTTCTTACTTTCATTTTTAACTTTCTTTCTTTCTTTCTTTAATTTTTTTTCTTTTAATGCGTGCAATAAAACTTAAAAAATAATTCCAATTTTGTATATAGTTTTATTTTCATTCCCCGATAATATCTTAGAAGTTCTTTTTAACATTTTTTACCAAAGTTTAAAAGTGTTCATGGCTTTAAATCGACAGTCTGACCTGCGTTTTCATTTTTATAAAAAATTTTTTAGAATTCCATAAAGTTTACGTATGTTACACAGTTTTTTTAGTTTCCCTTATTTATATACCGGGTGATCCAAAAGTCAGGACAAACTTTAAAAATAAATAATTCGAAAACGAATCAAGATACGGTTTGCACCAAACGAATGGAAAAAAAAAAGCCGAATTTTGTGTGGCAACGAAAAAAAAATAGTTCTGCTGGCGACCAACAGATGGCGCTGTCGGATTTCTGATGTAGGATTATGCAAAGCAACAAACGATATAAAAAGGAGCAACTGCGGCAGGTAATGGTTGTCGAAGCTTACATGCATCGAAATATCGCATTCTCAGTCGCTACTTTAATCACGCATAACCTCCAAGATCTCCCGATCTGACACCTGTGACTTTTGGCTGTGGGGATTCTTGAAGTCAAAAGTGTACCGCGACCAACCGGAATCACTAGCAGCACTGAAAGATGACATCCGCCAAAATGTGTCTGCCATAACACAAGAAATGCTACTAAATCCTGTGAACGGTGTAGTGAATCGTCTCACAGCTGTACTTCTGAATGATGGACAGCACATTGAGTAGTTATTGTAGTTGTACTAATTAACTGTAATTAAGCTGACTTGTAAATTATCAACACTTTTTTCATTTGTAAATAATCTTTTGGTGAAATAAAACACTATAGCGCCAACTGTTGGTCGCGATCAGAACTAATTTTTTTTTTTCGTTGCCACACAAAACCCGGTTTCTTTTTCATACGTTTGGTGAAAACCGTATCTTTGTATCTTGATTCGTTTTTGAATTATTCATTTTTAAACTTTGTCCTGACTTTTGGATCACCCGGTATATATAGTATTTCAAATTTTCTAAACTGAGGTTTTGTTATATTTACACGTTTTAAAGTCCGTTTAATCCAAAAATAGCATTTTTAGCGGCTGGTCTGTATATATGTGTCTCTACCCAAGCAGCACCGAAATGTTCTCTGAACGTTCAAAAATTGTTCTGCAAACACGTTCTAAGAACGTTCCCTTTGAACGTGTTATAGACGTCTATCTGTCCATCTTGAACACGTACAATAGTTCGGTTCAGGGAACGTTCAATGAACGTGTAGCTATCAACCATCGGTGTTATAGAAGCGTCCAGAGAACGTTCTGTGTATACGGTCTCAGAACGTTCTAAACGTTTTTAGAACGTTTTCAAAACGTTATACACATTTTCAGAACGTTCTAGAAAACGTACTGTAAACGTTCTAAAATAATGTAGAAACATTCTAAAAACGTTCTATACACACGTCCTCACAACGTTATGTAAACAATTATTGAACGTTCTTTGAACGTGCTAAAATGTATTTCATGTATAATAAAATGGAAGAAGCCGCAACAATTGTTTCGGGTCGAAAGAAGACACGACCCTTCCTCAGACGAACATAATAGGCACGAGTGCTGCAAATACAAGAGCTACGTTGTAGATTTTTTGCAGCACTCGTGCCTACTTTGTTCGGTTGATGAAGGGTTGTGTCTTTTCTCGACCCGGAACAATTACTTCGAGTTCTTGAATTTTATAGTGTCTGTTCAAAGTTTTGCACTTGTTATTTTATTTACTTTTTTTTTTTTTTTTTTTTTCCTTTCCTTATTTATCTTTTCTTTTCTTTTTTTCTTTTTGTGTAGTTTTTATTTTATCTTTTTATTATTATTATTTTTTTTCATAAATAATTGTCTTAGTATTATAAAATTTTACATACATGCATTGAAATATGTTATAACAAAAGATCAAGTATTTTGAATATTCTAGATAAATATTTGAATTCAAAAACAAATAAATAAATAAATTCAAGTTCTGGAATATTTTGAAAAATTTTAAGATAATATGCTCCCTGCTAACTAATTATTATTCCCCCCTAGATTTTGCATCATTATAATTTAACAATGAATATAACCATATTTGGATATTAATTTTAATAAGTTAACGGCCCTCTTCACTTACCGTCGCAGGTAGCCCGAGCCAATGTTAATCTATGGGGAAATTTTCTTTACAAATAACTTATTAACTAATACATAATTTTAAATTCTGTTTTCACATTCAGAAAATTCCCAACTGTTAAATTGACGGACCTTTTTTTAAAAAGTATTTTTTTAATTTTTAATATTTTATTTTGAAATTGCAAAATGAAAAAAATTCACATATTGAAAATTCATATTTTGCAGCTTCGAAGTAAAATACAAAAAATTAAAAAAATTTTTTTTTTAAAAAAGGTCCGTCAATTTAACAGCTGGGAATTTTCATAATGTGAAAACAGAATTTAAAAATATGTATTACTTAATAAGTTATTTGTAAAGAAAAATTTCCCATTGAATAACATTAGCTTCGGCTTCCAGCGGCGGTGAGTGAAGAGGGCCCTTAAGCAAAAAAATTTTAAAATATTTATGTCTAAATTTTGAAACTTACTGCAAACTTTTAGCATTCAAACACAAAAGTATTTTATTAAATTTTAAATTATCAATGAAATCTCAAATTAATGCCCAGATATGTTACATATTCTATTTTTAAACTATAATAATGCACAATCAATGGAAAACAAAAAATAAAAATTAGTTAAGAGAAGTACACAAGCGTACAAAATTTAAACAATAAACTGTTTTCTCGTTTTCTTTTTTTTTCTACATAATTCTTAAACAAATAAACACAGAAGTATAAAATTTGGATAGTATGTTTTTTAAAATACCATAAATCGAATTTTATATAACTTTAGCGTAAGTAATAATTTTTAAACTAAATATCAGTAAATTTTTCTCAAAAGTAAACATTGAAACAATGAAAAATTTCAGCAATTTTAGAAACTTAACGAAAAATGGTCATGAAGATGCATTACAGATAGGTTAAAGATGTATGCGCATCCATGCGTTAGATTAAAACCATATATTTCTTCATGTAGTCACTTTTTTGTTTCTTCTTTTTTCTTCATTTTATCGCGTGTGAATAATTTTTTAAAATTTTTACATAGAAATATGAAAATCGGATAAGGCGTTCAATGTGTCCACATCTTTCTTTTATCAATATCTCAAAAAAAAAAAGAAAGTAGTAACAGCAAAACCAAAGTTGGTATTCTAAATCTGTATCATATACGAATGCTGCACTAAACTTTTCGCTGAGATGAAGCAAATAGTTCGTGTATAGGGTCATCTAAGAAAATTCCAATCCATTATGTCTAAGAGTGAAACTTTTGGTAGGTACAGTTTAATATTTATATGTTCCACTAAACACAATGAAATAAACATATATTTTTTAAAGCATGTTTCGTGTAGAATGAGGAATGAAAATTATTCACCATTCGTTTACAGGGTTACCCAAAAGAACTGGAATATAATGGGGACTATACTTGGAAATTAAAGAAAAACATATCAAGAATGAAAATTAATTCCTCATACGCATAGGGTAGATAAAGTATTAAGTTAATTTTTCAATGCTTTTTTTTTCGTATAATTAAACGTTTTGGGGTATACTAAATACTAAAGTCAAGTTTTTAATTTTTTATCTTTGTGTATGTCGGTTATCTGAGTAACTTAAAAATAAATAATTTCAAGAAATTCATAGGTTGTACACTGAGAAAAAAAGTATACCGCTTCCATCTAGAAAGAATAGGTGGTGCTTTTCTAAATCCCTAAACTAGAAATATAGATTTCCGAGCTAATGAGTATAAGGCACGCGAATACACTGAAAAAAAATTCTATAACTGACATCTAGAATCTAAATTGTCGCTCTAGAAAAAATAGTTCCATGTCATCCTTACAAATTTCTTATAAAAATGTTTCTAGTCTCCTTCGAAAGCGAATTCTAGAGACCTCTATTAGAATTCTTGATCGTTTGCCTATACTATTGAGGACAAACCTATTTGAAAATATCTCCAAATAAATGAGAATACAAGAGGCAGGTTTCAGCAGCTAAAATCTTGATTTATGACCCAATTCTAGAAAATTAAGCAAGAATTTCTCGTAATACAAAATATTCAGAATATTGTTTCACCATCTAGAAATGTGTAGACTAGAAATTCTCGACCATTTCGTCTATTCAGTTTATTGGCGTGCCTTATGCGCATAGCTCAGAAATCTATATATCTAGTTTAAGGATTTAGAAAATGACCATTTATTCATTCTAGAGGAAGGTGGTATATTTTTTTTCTCAGTGTACTTTGAGGTTGATACTTGAAAAGTTTGACAAAAATTGATAAATTTCAAGAACTGTTGCAGATAAAAGATGTCTAAATAATTCCGAGTAAACTTTTAAATTTAGGATCAGCCTTAAATTCCATATAAATGTAGGTGCTGTATATTCAAACGGGGGTGTTGAAGGGGCGGTATTCTCTGCTAACTCAGAACTATTTGTCAAATAAAACTATTCCCAAACCTATTTTGAAATTGTTTTAACGTCGGTTTATACACAATATTTTTTTTTTTTTTACTCTTCAACCTGCAATTTAATTTTATAGTATTGAAATGCAGGACAAGAGAAAGTCGTACGGAGGCTGCATGAGATTACGCCAACATATATTATAGAAAGCTTCCTATTAAAAAATGTAACAGTATCACAACTAGTACGAGCAGAATAACTCATAAAATAATTCGATTAAAATAAGAGCGTACAATTAAAAAATTTGCCGAAATCCAAAGCACATGTTACTCTATGCGGAAATTTAGTTCCACAATTACTCTTTTAGAACTAATTTAATAGCTGTGAATTTTCTTATTGTGAAAACAGAATAAATATATATTTGAACTGACTAACTGTGCTTTTAACTGATATCTGCTTGTTAATTTTTTACATGTGTCTCGTTTATTATAACTTTGAGTTGCATCTTTTTCAATAATAATTTTTTAAGTAATTTTGAATTATTATTTGTAGTGGTGAGTTTATTTTGATCTACGATTTTAAATGGTTTTGAATTATGATTTTTAGTGAATTGTTTTATTTTGATCTTCATTTTTTCTGGTTTTACTATGGGTGTTTCGGGTCTGTGAACAAAGAAATTCTTAGCTTTTGCTTTCTTTGTGACAGAAAAACATCCATTTTTTAGCATATTTGCATTCTACCAGGCCCTTGAAAACGTTAGAATGCAAATAATGCTTTTTTCTCATTCCAATTTCCAATAATTCATTTCGATTTTACTTTATTTCTTTTTTGGTTTGATTTTGGTAGTGTTCGCTCATGATCTGAATAATTGTTTTAATACTGAATTTAAATCATCTTTAAATTTCAAAATTTCGCACTGATAATATTGTATTACTATATATATATATATATATATATATATATAATACGTAATTTGTAATTGTGAAAACGATTTTCTCCGTGAAATAACATGAGTTTTGGTTGTTTACGAGGTCAAGTGTTGTTCGTTCTCAAGATATAAGAAAGCATTTCTTATAAGCACATTTGGTTAGATATCTTTAAGCTATATTAAACATACTACATTAATATACAGTTTTTTGTATGTTAAAAGAATATGTATAGATAAAGAATGTTTCATATAGAAAGTGCTGTTATTAACATTAATGAATCTTTTACAGTGGTATACAAAATTATTTCAATTACGGGAAATTTCCGGAAATGTATTTTCCGTTGTTTTCAGATTTTGCATGTACTTTCTATGCTTTACAATGATAATAAATAAATAAAAAAAATGTATAAACATTATATGTTGTAGTAAACTAATAACCGTTGTTTCGAAAGAAAATAAAACGACGACCCATCGTCAGGGGTGAACAATATAAGCATGAGTACAGTTAACATAGCGTGCGACCTTGCAATTTATGATGTTTATATATTTTTTTTATTTATTACTTTTGAATATACTAGTCCCCTGGCGCAGTTTTACTTACTTTACAATGACGTTTAAAAGTATCTAGTCGTAGTGTAAATATGTGAATAGATCAATATAGAAGTCATCAGAGCTTTTAAACTTTGTCTTAAAGTGTCAATAATATCACGCACAATATTGTTAACCCATTAACGCCCGAATTAATTTTAAATAATTAATGAATTAAAAATTAAATATTTCTAGCTGATTATTTCACTTCTAAATTAATGTAGACCATTGACTGTAAAATACATTAACTTAAACAATTCTTCTGATAGTTTTAAATTTAAAGCCTGTCCTCATTTATTGACGTTTAGTATTCTAGCGAAAAAACTTCGAGGTAGAAAAACTTTGAGATAACAGATTAATTTCTTATTATATGTTGACAAAGATCTCAATAGTAAAGTATTATAATATGTATTATTATTCGACTTGATTTAAGTTAGTATACCTGCACAAAATGCAAATATATGTGCGACGAATGAAAAATCATAAAATGACTACCCAAATTATGAAATAATAATGAATAGTAGGCACATAAAACTTCCATGGATCATTTAGAGTGACGCTACCAACTACCACTAGAAAGCAGAAATCATTCCAAGAAACCAAAAAAAGAAAAAAAAAATATGCGTGTCATTTTATTAGCAGTCCTCAAATGAGGACACTGGGTGCTAACGGGTAAAACAGTGAAAAATAACTGATGTAACCAACTGAAACAAATTTTCTTGAATTACTGCAAGCATTTAAAAAAAATAATAATAACAACTTAAAAAATTAAAAATTCTCTATTAATCTAATAGTTTTTGCGCGTCTTTATATATTTTAAATTTTATTATTTTTTAACTAAAGATCGTAAAGAATTATCGCACATCAGAAACAAGAACACTGAAAAAATTTGTTAAAAAAGTGAAAACTTATATTTCTCTTATTACAAAAACGTATTAAGAAAATTTAAAAATTCACTATTAATCTAATAGTTTTCCCGCGTTAACACGCACACACACACACATATATATATATATATATTATTCTTTAACTGAAGTTCGTAAAGATTTATTGCACATCATAAACAAGAACACTGAACGAAACTATTGTTAAAAAAGAGAAAACGTATATTTCTCTTATTACAAAAACGTATTATGAAAATTTAAAAATTCACTATTAATCTAATAGTTTTCGCGCGTCTCTCTATATATTTTTTATTTTTATGATTAGTACTTAATGACTTAAAAATGTATAAAACACATCCCACTAAAATGGCTTCGAAACGAAAAAATTAAAAATGGCGTGACCATGAATGGGTTAGCTGAATTTCGTAAAGATTAATTGCACATCATAAACAAGAACACTGAAATTAACAATTGTTAAAAAAGAGAAAACGTGTGTTTCTCTTATTACGAAAAAGTATTATGAAAATTTAAAAGTCACTATTAATCTAATAGTTTTCGCGCGTCTATATATATATTTTTAATTTTATTATTTTTTAACTGAAGTTGGTAAAGATTAATTGGACATGATAAACAAAAACACTAAAGAAAAAAAAAAAAAAAAAAAAAATGTTATAAAAGGGAAAACGTATATTTCTCCATGAAAATTTCCCTTTCTTAAAACAGTGAAAATATACTATAAAATTACGCTCGATCTATCAAATTTCACTTTTAACACTTTCCAACAGGGTTGAAAAGTGTTATTGGCTTTCATTTGTCTGTCTATCTGTTTGTTCGTCTGTCTGTCTGTCCGTCCACGCTCTAACTCCCGTAAATATTTATGGAATTTCTTGAAACTGATATATGGTATTCAAGTTTACTATTGCATGTTCTTTATTTAAAATGGAGCTATTATCTCTACTTGTTTGTGTACACCCAAAGGTACTCAAAAGCATTGTTCTTCTATGAGAGGTATTTCTATAAACCATATTTTAATACCTTTACTGTACACAAATCTTAATGAAAGTGAAATATGTTATTCAATTTCACTATAGGATGTTCCCTATTGAAAATAGAGCTAAGATATATCTCTAATGGTTTGTGTACAGGGACACCCGAAAGTTTCCAAACAATTGCGTTCTACGAGAGGTTTTTCTATAAACCAAATTTTAATAATTTTACTTTGCACAAAGCTTAATTAAATTGAAATATGTTATTCATATGCACAGAAGATTGCTTTCTATTGAATATAGTATGATCAGCATTAGATTTACAGGGCCATACAAAAGTATTGTGTTATATTAAGAGCTATTATAAAAAATTTCTGGAATTGCACTTTCGTCTACGTTAAGCGTTTTAACATTTTCTAACAATTTTTAAGTGTGAATATGATTTCAATGTATGTATCTGTCAGTCTGTCCGAGCTCTAATTCCCGTACATATTTATGGAAAATCTTGAAACTGATACATGCTATTTAAGTTCACTATCGGATGTTTCTTATTGAAAATGGAGTGAATACTTCTACTGGTTTGTGTACACGGACACCTGAAAGTATTCCAAAGCACTGTGTTCTATGAGAAGTATTTCTATAAATCATATTTTAATAACTTTACTGTACATTAAATCTTAATGAAACTGAAACATGATATTCAAGTTCCCTATCGGATGTTTCCTATGTAAAATAGAGTAAATAATAATACTGGTTTGTGTACAGGGACACTTGAAAGTATTCCAAAGCACTGCGTTCTATGAGAGGTATTTCTACAAACCAAATTTTAATAACGTACTTTGCACAAAGCTTAATGAAATTGAAATATAAGTTATTTATATGCACAAAAGAATGCTTTCTTTAGAATATAGTCTGATTAGTATCAATCTTACAGGGCCCCATAAAAATATTCAGTTACATTAAGAGTTATCAATAAAAATTTGTTAGAATTGTATTTTCGTTTACATTGAGCGTTTATAACATTTTCTGACAATTTTGAAGATTGAATATGATTTTAATTTGTTTATCTGTCTATCCGATTGTCTGTCTTTCTGTCTGTCAGTCTCCCGCCCACAGCGTCCGTAAATATATATTAATGAAGTTTACTATGTAATGTTCCCTTTTTAAAATGACATTAGTATGTCCTGTATAACATGAAACTGACATGAAATTTGGTACGCATGTTCATGATCCCCACGAAATTAGCTGAATAGTTTTGGGTGTGCATTTCATTTGTAGTTCGTGTACAGGGACACGCCAAAGTTTTTTTATCATTACGGCCTATGGAAAGAATTTGTATGTACCGCGATAGCGGCCCCAAAAATCACACTATTCACTGGAAATTTGGTACACATATTCATGAGCTCAACAGACATAGCTGTATAGTGTTAGGTGTGTATTACATTTGTCCTTCGTGTACAGGGACACGCCAAAATGTTTCTTATCATTACGGCTTATAGGAAGAATCTGTATGTACCGCGATAGCCACCGCAAAAGTCAAGCTATTGACGAGTCAAGCTATTGACGAGCCATAATAACTGTGGCTACTTTTCCGGAATACATAAAAGAATTTCGTACAGTTACGGTTTACAGTCGGTATTTCTTAAAAGTGTATTTTAACATGGTTACATCCCATTAAATATAATGGAATTTTATTAGAATTTTAAAAGCATGTTTTTCTGTTGAACACTGTGGACCAAGAATTAGTAATTAGCTTACAGGATTCCGCAAAATATTTCCGATATGCTATGTAATTTTTTTTGCATGAAATTTGGTACTTATGAAATTTGGTATTTAAGAGTTTCAGGGAACTAGTACAAGAGCGTCGCTTATTAAGAATACATATATATGATATACAGATAGGTATACAAAGAGAGATACAGCGGGGGGGGGGGGGGGGTTGAGGTGGGAGGCAGCCCCCCTCAGGAATGTATCTGATTATAGTAACAAGTCGATCGAATCAATATATACTATTATATAATAAGGAATAAATAAAAATGACCTATTGAATAATGTCTGATGCAAATAGAACGTTGAGGCTTCTGATCTGCAGATCCACTAGTAAATAAAAAAGAATATATATATTTTCAATGTTAAAATTATTATAATCTTGAAAGAAACTTTTGATTGAATTTAAGTACCCAAATTAAATATTAAAATAATATAACTAAAAAAGAAAAGGAAAAGAGAAAGAAACAGGTTTATTAATAAATAGAAAAAGAAGTTCTAAAATAATTCCCATTCAAAAGTTATTTTCTAATTGTTTCTTTCACACATTACGTATTAAATATGTAAGCAAACTAATAAAGCGTTAATAGAAAAATTAAAACAAAAATAGTTTGCAAAATAAAAATAATATGTGATTAAAAAAAAATATAAAAAATCATAAATATTTTTATTTTCGGACTTTTATTTAAGCTAGGATTAACAAATTATCAATTGAAGCGCAGTAAAAAAAATTTATTATTTTTTATTTTTCTATATGTAAGGTGCAAGAATGCATACGTGGTCATAAAAATTCGATTCTTTTTTGTCGATTTAAGTGTATGTTGTTTTTTAAATGGAAACTTTTACTTTTATGCATTCAAGCGTAACATAATTAGATTCCTTCGCAATAAATATACTTTTCCACTGGAAAAGAATAATAAAAATATTTTCGTAAGGTTATGATTGCTGTAGCAAGAATGAGCATCAGCTTTCACAAACTAAAAAAGAGAAGAAATATATAACAATGAAATATAACTGCAAAAATATTTGTAAAGAAATGAAAATGAAATTGTTATACTATCTGAAGGTTTTATGATATATTTCGAACATAAGAAAGGTAAAACTTTCGAAAGCTACCGCTAAAAAGCTTTTAAGATTTTAAAGAAAAGTTTTACAAAAAGATTTTTTAAGAAATATTTTAAAAGTGTCATAGTCACCTAAGAATAAGTAACATAAATTGAATTAAGGAGATATTTTTGTGTTTAAATGCCCGAAACTTGCGTTTTTCAGAATTTGAATGCATTTTCTCAGAAAAATATTTAAAAAATTTAGCTTATCAACCAATCTGCAGAGCAATGCCCAACTTGGTTAAAATCTAGTTTTAAACTGTAATTACACAAAATTTAAAGAAATAGTTAAAAATTTGTTAGGAAGAAGAAATTTAAATAAATTTTAAAATAAATAAATAAATAAAATTTTGTGTTTTGTTTCATTAAATTTAAATTGATTTTCTGAAATTTTAATATGCTCTATATTGTTATATTTCAATGCGTATGTAAGCCAATTTTTACAAATCTAAGATAATAATTTACAACAAAGACTTATAACGTGAGATAAAGTCTACATTGTAATAAATATATATTAGAAACACTTGAAAACACGTACTAAAATTTATTAAAAATTGTTTACTTAGCTTTTCGCCACAACGTTATGCCATCTTCAGTAATTTTTTACATAAGAAAAAAGTAGACAGAATTTTATATAACAAAGGAACTTGATACAGTCTGTAACAAAAGTATACGAACACTAGCAAAAATTCCTGTATAAAAAGAAGTAGAGTTAATACTATTTTGTTAAATAAATCCTTGTTGAATCATGTTCTTAGTCAGTCTAAGAACATGATTCGACAAAGATTTATTTAACAAAACAGTATTAACTCTACCTTTTTATATAGGAATTTTTGCTAGTGTTCGGATACTTTTGTTACTGACTGTACGGTTACAGTCGAAAAAAGATAGCGTATACACAATATCATGAATCCATTAGTTGCATGAATTCAGGAAACAAGGTTGAGTTCCAGTAGGGCCACACTAGGGATACAAGTCATAAAGTCTTGTAGAAGATACATAATCTTGACAAAGAAGACTGGAGATTTCCGAAAACAACTTGCAAGATTATTATCTTCCACAAGTTTTTAAGACATGTATCCCTAGTGTGACCCTACTGGAACTCAACCTTGTTTCCTGAATTCATGCAGCTAATGGCCTCATCATACTGTGTACACACTATCTTTTTTTTTTTTAAATTCGTATTCAATTCACGTGTTAACACAGTAATTAATATATATTAAAAACACTTTAAAACACATATTAAAATTTATTAAAAATTATTTACAAAGCTTTTCGCCACAATGTTACGGCATCTTCAGGTAATTTTTCACACAAGCAAAGAGTAGACAGCATTTTTTATAACAAAGGAACTTGATACGGTTATAGTAAAAAAAATATAGTGTGTACACAACATGATGAGTCCATTAGTTGCATGAATTGCCCATCTGCGCAGCACTAGTGCGACATAAAACCAAACCAACCAACCAACCATTAGTTGCATGAATTCAGGAAACAAGGTTGAGTTACAGTAGGGTCACACCATGAACACATGTCATAAAAACTTGTGGTAGATATTATAATCGTGCAAGTTGTTATCGGAAACCTCCAGTCTCCTTTTTTAAGATTATGAATCTTCTACAAGACTTTATGACATGTATCCCTAGTGTGACCCTACTGGAACTCAACCTTGTTTCCTGAATTTATGCAACTAATGGACTCATTATATTGTGTATACGCTATCGTCATTCGACTACAAGCGTACCGTCAGTAACAAAAGTATCCGAACACTAGCAAAAATTCCTATATAAAAAATAGAGGT
This sequence comes from Salticus scenicus, assembly GCA_963930645.1. Classification (NCBI taxonomy): domain Eukaryota; kingdom Metazoa; phylum Arthropoda; class Arachnida; order Araneae; family Salticidae; genus Salticus; species Salticus scenicus. Next base: position 271,293,029 of record OZ005655.1, read on the forward strand.
AATACTGTTTTGTTAAATAAATCCTTGTCGAATCATGTTCTTAGACTGACTAAGAACAGGATTTGACAAGGATTTATTTAACAAAACAGTATTAACTCTACTTTTTTTATTCAGGAATTTTCGCTAGTGTTCGGATACTTTTGTTACAGACTGTATCAAGTTCCTTTGTCGTATAAAATGCTGTCTACTCTTTGCTTGTGTGAAAAATTACCTGAAGATGCCATAACGTTGTGGCGAAAAGCTTTGTAAACAATTTTTAATAAATTTTAATATACGTTTTAAAGTGTTTTTAATATGTGTTAATTACTATGTTAACATGAATTGAATACGAATTTTAACTTTTAGAAGTTTTAATTAAAGTCTACATTGTTACAAATTCCATTAAAAAAAGTACTGGTAATCATATATCTTAATTGTTATGTAAAATTACAGAGAAAAAATAAACGGAGATGTTAAAAAAAATCTATTTTATATATGCATTTTAATGATTAACATTATTTTAATTAATTATTGACAAGATTATTTTTGTGACTTATAATGCTTTTTCTAAAGTAGCAACATTCATTTTTAGATATTATTGAGAAATTAAATATTAAAAATAAGTAAAAATACAGAATAAAAATTGAGAATCTCAATTATTTATGTTTAACTAAGAATTATTATACCTTTACAGATACTCTGGATAAACATATTACTAAATTTACAAAAAAATTTTACAGTATAAAAAACAAAGTAAATTCTTTGATACATTGTATTACTGAATAGTACAATAAAAGCAATCTCTTCATACAGGGTGATTATAATTAAAGTTACGATTTCAAAACGCTATCATTTTAAAACCACCCATCAGACAGATTTGATATTTTACCAGAGCAGCAATCATGAGGATGTGAAATTTTGTTTGGAAAAAAAAAAAAAAAAAATTCTCCGTAAAATATTTGTTGCATGAAAATCCTCTTTTTCTATTTCACTATGACTGCTACCGCTGTAAACACGCATACTTGTCTTTTTGCTAAAAAAAATGTACTAAACCCTTGAAGTCTATTGTTTCCTGCTATTCCATTGTGTTGCTAACAACATTCCTGTGTTTTAGGCGTTTCCCCGGACATTACCCTGACGGCGCCGTCTATAGGAACATGTTGGAACTACTGTTTTCCTCCCCAAAACAAAATTTCATTGCCTCATGACTACTCTGGTAAAATATCAAATACCTCTGATGGGTAATTTAAAAATTATATCGCTTTGAAATCATAACTTTAATTGCAGTATGTACTTAAAAAATTCTACAAACTGGAAACAACACTTTTCAGTAAATATATATACAAATATTATTTAATGAAGTAAACAAATTCATATATCACACACAACCAAACTCGGTCATTTTAATAAAAATAAATTAAAAATGAAGGAAACTCTAAAATATTTATACAAATTAACTCATTTAACACTATATATTAGCTTAATTAAACTAAAAATTAAAAATAAATGGATAATTACAAAATATATAAATATATAAAGGGTAAAATATAATGTATTCGACACCTAATAAATGAACTAAATGTAACTCATAATAAACGGTATCATACAATATAAATTAATATAATTTATATTTTACACTATTAAGATCGAAAACCATCTGAAATTTCATAGCAAAAATACTTATTATTATACTAGGAATTTGAGTTTTATTCTTAAAACTAGCAGGCTTTGCCCGCTTCGCTGGACATTAAACTTAAATGAGTTGTCAAAATCGCATATCTTTATTAATAACCCAAGTTCTCGCTGTGATTGGTAGAGGTTTTCTCGCTCGCAAAGTGAGGAGTCTAGGTCTCCACTGTCTTCGGCACAACTTACCCACTTCTTACTTCCCCTTCCTCAGCGGGTGAGTTCGAAGTCTTGCAAAATCACACTAATGTACATAATGCGTACACTTAATCAATATACAGTCTGGGTCCCCACTGCCTTAAGCACAACTTACCCACTTGTTACTTCCCCTTCCTCAGTGGATGAGTTCGAAGTTTTGCAAAATCCCACTAATGTACATAATGCGTACACTTAATCAATATCCGCACACCAAAATTCGCCATTCTAAGATAATTCAAAGCGAATTCAAACGGAAAAACATGTTTTTACACATGTTTATTGGGAACGACTTTAGTATAAACCCACAACGATATTTGGCGATTTTTTTGTTGGCGATTATGGCTAAATCATAAATCTAAAAATCATAAATCATATATGATAAATGATAAAATCATAATCTAAATCATAAATCCAAAATAAGCAAAATATTAGGCTGCCATATTATATCGCAAACAGTCCAGAACGACATCGTTATCCTTCAAAACAACGCCAAAGAAAAATCGCCAAATTCAGCTGTGGGGTTATACTGAAGTTATACCGTTTATTGCCCTCCGACTCCGAGAAGGGGGGGGGGAGATTTCGAATTTCGTGAAATCCAGTTACAATAAGTGCCGGATGCAAACAAACAATTTACGCACCAAATTTCGTGACCACAGAAGTCTTTAATAGAAAATATAAATAAATAAGTACAAAATGCACAGCTTTAGTATGGGAACCCTTTGGTGACTTTAAATATTTTAAGCCATTTTTGCGATGAACTGAATTGGCTATCTCAATTGTGCAATCAAAGATCTTGGCGAGAAACGTCCGAGCTACTTCGGTTCCGAATTTCAAATTTTGCCAAAGGGATCCAATGCTAAAGCTGTTCCATATCGAATCTAGGTTGAAAACGGAAAAAGGGTAAAATAAATTAGAAATATCAGACCTATATTTATAAATTTGGTACCAAATGAAAGAGGCGATTTTTCTGAATCCAGGGGTGCAAACAGTTTTTCGATGCGACAATTAGATATTAAAAAAATAACTAAAGTATGAAATTTAAGTGGCAACGGAAAAACGGAAAAAGGGGAAAATAAATTAGAAGTATCAGACCTATCGTTACAAATTCAGTACCAAATTATAGAGATGATTTTTCTGAATCCTGGGGTGTAAACAGTTTTTCGATACGACAATTAGATGTTTTAAAATTAACTAAAGTATATGAAACTCAGATGGCAAAACTTCATTTAAATCTTTTCATAATTTGTACTGCGATTCACGCGAATGAAAAAAGTCTTTATCTTAAAAATTTATTTTTGCATTTTATTTTTCCATTCAAAGCGTTTTAGTGAAAAAATATTTATGGCGCATGCGCAGGCGTTTTTTGCCCACAATTTAAACACTAATCAGAATTTTGAAAAATTCTATAGATATAATTTTAAGTTGGGTGAAGACCTAAGTTTCTGCCAAGCGCCGTTGAATTCCGTCCAGCCGTTCTCGAGTGATGCCCGGACAAACGTGTTTTAGTCTTTTACCCCCCAGGGGGGAATGGGGGAGAATTTCTGAAAAGTTGATGGATATAATTTTAAGTTGGGTGAATACCTAAATCCCTGCCAAGCGCTGTTGAATTCCGTTCAGCCGTTCTCGAGTGATGCCCGGACAAACGTGTTTTAGTCTTTTACCCCCTAGGGGGAGAACGGGGGGGAATTTCTCAAAAGTTGATAGATATAATTTTAAGTTGGGTGAAGACCTAAATTCCTACCAAGCATCATTGAATTCCGTCCAGCCGTTCTCAAGTGATGCCCGGACAAAAAAAGCGACATTCGGACACGATGACATACACACAGACACACACACACACACACACAGGCAAAATTTTCTGAAGTCATTTTCGGCTTTCATGGGGTGTAAAACGTGAAGATATCGCAAAATTTTTCGATTCCGACAAATTTACAGACAAAACTCTGATTTTATTAATATAGATATTGTACTATTACAAAGCAGGTATATCATAAATCACCATAAAAATAGTGAAAAGTGTCTGTTTTACAAATGAATCCAATTTTTTTTAAAACAAAAATATAGATAAAAAACATCAAATTTGTTGCTATAACCATAATGCATTTTTCTTTTTTGTCTCTCACTTTTCACAAGCATTCAGAATTTCCATGTTGATATCAAAACTTTTCTATGAAATGAAATAGCAAAATCAATAATAATGCCATAAAGATCATTTTTCTTTCTAACAGGTTTTTTTTTTTTTCCTTCTTTCTTGATAGAAGGATTTTTTTTTTTTTTTAGTATTGCTGTTTGGCGTGATTTTAAAGTGGAGTTGACGAAGAGCTATTATTATTATTATTATTTTCTTCTTTTAGAAAATTCTCATAAATAGACTTTATCCGTGTTACATCACAACAACCTTCACATGTGACCACAGCAGAAAAAACTGCAAAAATTATAATGTTTTTATTTGTATTGTATGGGGAAATTTTGTATTCTATAAAGGAATGTTTGTATTCTATGGGGAAATTCACAGAGGAATGGAGAATCAAAAATCACATGATCGTTATTATTTAGCCTCGAACACAAAAAATGGATATCGTCCATTCCCATGAGAAATACATGGTCATAATTAATCATTTTTAAGTTTCTCGATTAACAGAGATGTTATATTACTAACTCACGAGTTTATCCTTACTATTAAGTGTTAGAAGATCGCTTATTAATTAATATTTTTCTTATATAAAATCGACAGTAATGAACAAATTCCATTGTCTTCCTTCATTTAAGGTTAATTTTATGTGAAAGGGAAAAAAAAATAATAAAATAACAATTTTTAATTTTTCTTCATAGAAAACATATGAAATTTCTCAAATAATATAACACATTATATATATATATATATTTTTTTAAATGTACATTTTTAGTTTAAAAAGCAAATTTGAATGTAAAGTTCAGTAAGCAATAATCTATTTAAAAAAAAAATAAAATAAAATAAACTCAAATTCTTATTATAGCGTATCATATAAATCTAAGTTAGAATAAAATTTAATTTGCAAAAAAAATAATAACTTTTTTGTTTATTAACCAAAATTAAGGAAATTTGAACTGTGTTAAGAAAAAAGAAATTATTTCTTAAAAATTCACAACAGATGGCAGCACCACACGATTGCCTATAAGTTTTGTAATTTAATTTTCTGATTAAGGGACAATATCTGTAATTTAATTATTTGTTTGAGGCACCTTTTTATTATTATTTTAGTTTATTATTATTTTTTTTTATATTATAACTTAACGTTTTACTGATTTGGTTAAAGTTTATGTGTTTTTCCTAATCATTTTTATTTTGTATTGTTAATTGTTTCATTGACATTTTAGTTTATATTCTGCCCAATAGAGGGCGCTTGTAGTCCACACAAACACTTTTTTGCTTCTAAAACGAGATGTAAGAAAAAGGCTTCTTAAAAAAATTCTTCAAAAATCCTTAGAATACTATGTAGTCAACGATAAATTTTCTTTTATCAATTGACATCTTTTCTACTAATTGTCTGCAAAAATCAACACCGCGGACCTACAGGGTATCGAACGTAGGACAACCGGATAACTAGCATGGCGCTTTTACCAACTGAGCCACGGAGAGACAAATTTAAAACCTTGTATTTACCTTAAAATAGAGGCGCATTTCTTATTTGGTTGAGATTCACAAACATACCGTAGTGAATGACAGTAAGTACATAAGAATTTGGGGGAAATAATTGTAAATTTTTACACGTATCATGTTTATTATGCTATTAAATATCTGTTTATATATATATATATATATATATATATATATATATATATATATATATATATATATATATATATATATATGTATGTATGTGTATCTATTTATTAAAATATAATATCTATATTTTGACTTTATTAAGTGTACATTATTCTTCTTAAATTAAAAGTTTTGTATTACATATAAGTAAGATATATACCCATATATCGCCACACCAAAATTCATTAAACTTTTATCTACTGCATTATGAAACAGACAAATATGTATTTGAAGCATATTATTTTTAGTTAGTTTTTAGTTAGTTAGGAGAGATTACTCTATAAATTCCTGTCTGGAACAAAAACGGTTACATGTAGCGTCTAGTGCCATATAGTGAGATTAAAGTGATGTATATACGTTCTATTTTTATGAATGTCTGTTTGACGTTTCTTCCTTAAATTCGATTTTATACGCTTTTTAAATGAATGGTGCTTTAAAGCACTGTCAGTAGATAAAAGGTTAAGATAAATTAATAGGTAATATTAAAAATTAGACAAGAAAGCTGTCTGCGCTCTAGTTCACTGTAAATAAAATTAATCTTTAATTAATCTCATAAATGATATTTCAAAAAATATTAAAATAATTAAAATAATAATAATAATAATAATATTTTTCGTATTTCGTAAAAGAATTTTATAATGATTATTTTTTTCTTTTCCATTTATAAAAATTAGATAGTGTTTTGTTCAAAGAACAAAAATTTGGACAAATCAATTTGGTTCATTGAACAAAATTAGTATTTAAATGGCAAAATGTATCTAAAAATCAATAATCAATATATATATATATATATATATATTATTTTTTTTTTTTTCAAATAAACTTTTTTGTCGGTATATAGAGGTAATCTTTTACAAAAAAAAAAAAAAAAAGGAATTTTTTTAATATTTATAACGTTTAATATTTTTTAATTCATACTTATGTAAAATTCATAAATAAAATATTATGTAGGAAATAAGTTTTATATTTACATTTTGAAAAAAAAAAAAAAAAAGAAAAAAAATCATAAAAGCTATGTATATATACATATTTTTTTTTCTGACAAAGTGAGATGAATTTTAAAAGGAATTTTAGGATGAAGACGTTCCCATATAAATATTAATCTAAAAATAAAACTTTTTCTGGGAGACATAGAAGTAAAATAAAAAATAAAGTTTAATTTCTCGAGAATCTTCTGAAAATCTGCATAACTTTTTACTCTATATCTCATTTCTGTATGTTAATAGATACTTTTTTATACATCGCAACATTTTATGTGACATATTCTTTCAATTGTTTTTAATTAAGTTTTAATTTTTATTGCATATTAAAGAAGTTTAAAAGAGAGATTACTTTTTAAGGGAAAATTTTATATTGCTTATAAGATTTTTTTCTTTCTTTTATTCGTATACTTTATTAACTAGAACATATAACAGTGGCAAAATTAATGTAATATATTTTAGCTGGAAATACAGTATTAAATTTGACGAGTTTGAAATTAGATTAGTTCGATATCGAACCTAGGTCTTTGAATCAATGATCCGATGCTTCATCAACTGAGGTACATGTTTTATCCCTTGACAAATAGAAATATTTATCTGTTTAACGAATTTTTAATTGACATCTAATTTTATTGAAATCAAAAATACATCCCAAACGTTTCTCACATATCAAAGTGAAATATTGTAAATACTGCTACATTAACCCTTTAGTCGTGCAGTAGTTTTTTACCATATCTGTTCAATAACTCATAAAATCAATACTAAGTGAAGTAGAAATTAAAAAAAAAAAAAAATGAAATATATGGCTAATGAGTAATTTTATTTCCTAGGAGAAAATAATAATAGTAATAATAATAATATTTTTCGAAAAATTGTCACATTACCCTTTTATTTTAATTACTGAGTGACGAAAAATGCCGTTTGTAACGATTAAAGGGAATCCGTAATACTGCAAGGTAATTCGAAGAAGAGATAGGTACTTCAAACTGTCAAGTGAGAAATTAAAACTGGTTAAAAGTCGATCGAGTACCTAGCTAGTAGCTAGCTCACTTGGCCGACTATTGGGACTTTATCTCAAGGACACAGATTTGATTTCATGTCTACTAACTTTTGAATCTTCTTAAAAGTAATTTGGTTGAAATATGTTACTTTATTATACAGGGTGCATAGGAAAGTCCCTTTAACCTGAAAATACTTGCGAACGGAGAGTGCTACAGCCACGCAAGTGAGGTAACGATATAGTAAAGTGACTAAGCCCGACCTAATGCAAACGACAGCAGCGCCCCTAGTGGCAAAATTTGGAAATTAGCCATTGCAAATCGAAAACGAAAAGAGATAGAGCAAAATTTATGATTAGAAAGTTTTAGAGCATCAATTAATTAGTACGAAACGATATTTGGTTCACACGGATAAGATAAATTGGCGCCTGTATACCCAAAAATGTCCGTAATCTATGCGCGACTGTTCTACTCTACATATTCACATTTCGGAAATGTAGCAGTGTGAAAATGCCGTTTGTGACTTTGTATGTACTGTAATGTCTGAAAACTTTAATTTCCATTGCATTTAAAATTTTAGTTTAAAAGGTGTTGGCGCTCACTTGATACAAAAACATAATCTCATAGCATAAAATTATTGATGGCAGACGATAATTTTATTCCTAATGTGCGAGCGCTTTCATTTTAAAAATTTTATTTTCTGTGTTGTGGCAATTTCAATCGTTGCCTGGCGACGGGTAGAAAATATGTGTTCTTTTTTGAAAGTGACAAAACAAATGGAATTTTGAATGATCCTAAATGAATGAGATCCTGCAAAAGATACATTTCTTAAAAATAAACGTTTGGATTTAGAATTTTGGAGCTGTGTGAGAATGTCAAGCTTCACTAACTTTTGCGAGATGGTGCTTATTTATGGCGAAAGTCAACGAAACGCAACGCATGCTGCACGGGAGTATGACGTTCGTTTTCCAGGTGGGCCACATCAAGTGCAGTTACCATCGCAAATGTAGTGCGACGGCTCATCGAGACAGGAAGCACTAAAAGTCGTCCGCGTTCTGGCGGACCAGTGAATGCAGATATGCGTATACCGCCAGTGAGTATTTTGGCATATGCACTAGCCCATTCACACAGCAGTACAAGAGAAATCAGCATGGCTTGTAGCTTAACACGGGCCCGAGTATGGCAAATACTGCATAGTCAACATGCACATCCCTATCATGTCACTCTGCAGCAAGAACTGTTGCCACGGGATAATGAGCGTCGATTTTATTGGTGCAACTGGGCATTAAATAATGTTGAAGATAAATCAGATTTTTTGTCCAACATTTTTTGGTCGGACGAGGCACTGTTTCAGCGTACCGGAGTACAAAACCGACATAATGCCCACTACTGGGAGCTGGAAAATCCCTTGTGGGGACTATCCACAAAACACCAAGTGCGCTGGTCCATTAATGTGTGGGGCGGTATCTGGAAGGATCGCTTACTGGGACCTGTGTTCTACGAAGGCACATTAAACGGACAGAGGTACCTGCAACTGTTACAGGATATCATACCCGACTTTTTGGATGATATTCCCCTGTCCGTATTACGGGACATGTGGTTCCAACATGACGGTGCTCCTGCACACCAGCCACCTGGTGTGCGAAGCTTTCTAAAAGATTGCTTTGAACAACAAATTATTGGGTATGGTAGTAGTATTGAATGGCTTCCAAGATCGCCGGACCTGACTCCGATGGACTTCTTCCTGTGGGGTTACATAAAAGATCAGGTTTATGCAACTCCACATACAAGTCTGCTGGATCTACGTCATCGTATTACAGATGCTTTCAATAGTGTAACATCTTCTATGCTGAGAAATGTGCATGCAGAATTACTCACACGAATACAAGCGTGTATTGTGAGCAATGGCGAACTTTTCGAACACTCTCAACATTAACTTTTTATCACTATGAGACTTAGAGTTTAGTTTACCTATTTTGTTTTTGTGTGTGATGTTATCAAAATGTATTGATGTAAGTACATAGTATTTATTCATTAAATTGTGCATATTTCTTCTTTCCTCTGGCTATTCCTTTCAAATATTTACACAAAATGGAGTGCATCGATTTTGGATATTTTTTGGGTATACAGGCGCCAATTTATCTTATCCATGTAAACCAAATATCGTTTCGTACTAATTAATTGATGCTCTAAAACTTTCTATCTGGAAATTTTGCTCTATCTTTTTTCGTTTTCGATTTGCAATGGCTAATTTCCAAATTTCGCCACTAGGGGCGCTGCTGTCGTTTGCATTAGGTCGGGCATAGTCGCTTTACTATACAGTTACCTCACTTGCGTGGCTGTAGCACTCTCCGTTCGCAAGTATTTTCAGGTTAAAAGGACTTTCCTACGCACCCTGTATAAAAAGGTCTCAGGAAATGTCTTCGATGTCTTCTTGATCGTGTAAGGGATAGCAGAAATTGCAAAATTTTCCAAATATGAAAAAATACCTTTACATAAACCTACTTTTTCAATAACATGAAAACAAATTTGGTGTTAAACAAATTACCATCTGTTGTTTTAAAAAAAAAAATTATATATATATATATATATATATTCTTTATGGGGCAATAAATTTTTATAAAAATATACACTATAGTTAATTACGTTCTATGACTGATATATTGGAAAGAAAATAATGTTTTAAGGTCAAATTTTCGAAATTAAAACTCCTTATACACAAGTTTTATAGGTCTCCTGAATCTGAAAATTAAGTTTTTAGAGACTGGTTTTCGGCAGTTGTGTTTGTGTGCCTGTAATAACCATAACGAATTGGTTTAGAATTCAAAAAAGTCTGCTGTTTTTTCCAGTAACTCTGTCACTTTCTCCTTTTTCTCTTTACAAAATTTCTGAAATAAATTTTTGTACTAACAGTAAAATATGTTGGAGCCCATTTTTCCAACACATTCTGAAATAAAAAAGTACAACACTTTCAATACATTGTGCTCTATTGCTAATTTTTATGCTTTCACATGCTTTTTCTTAAACATCAAGAATTTTAACTATTAAAAACCCCTATTGTTTAATAGTTAAACTAATATGTCTTAATCTTATTAACAATTCTTTTTTTTACTCTGGAAAACACTAATGATAATTGTTTACTGGTGATAAATATGTGCTAATGTTTCTGTTTTAAGAGTTCTTGATACTTAAAATCTAGATTCCACGAATTCCATTATTCTGAAGTATAAGAATTTATCGATTAGCCTAAATTGAGATCATGTTCTTGATTAGTCATATACAAAAATACTTACAAAGAGTTTAAAGTTTTGGTTTAGTCTAATTATTAATTAATAAAAGACAATTATTACATGAGACACTGTAAATTTTCTCTTTTATTTAAATAAGAAATATTATTGGTTGCTAAAATTTATTTACAGGTGTTAAGAAAAAAAATGTTAAAAAATTTAACAGTTTAAACAATTTAATGCAAAAATAATTTTAAAAAAATATTATTAAATTACTTGACTTGGTATTAACAGATTTAAAAACAGTAGAGTACAATAGTAGGTGTATTATGGCTGCTAAAGTTAAAGGTTGTTCATGATCTGCTCGATATAGATTAAGTATTTTTTCTTAAATGAATTTTAGATTTGGTACATTGATATATAAGTTAGTTAAACAGATGATTTTTTCTAAATTTTTATATTGCAGTAATAAAAATTACATACTCTTGATTTTTAACAAAATGAAAAGTTATAATAATAATAATAATAATAATTATAAGATAAAAAAAAACTTTTTATATACCATGTTTAAATTTTCTGATGAATCATACAACTCTTATCAATGTGCCTAAAATTTTTAAAGGGATAATGACGTCATTTTTTGTGAGATGCATAATTTAAATTTTTATAATTGTTAACGTTCACGTTTAATTAAATGTATTTATTTTTGTGGCGAAAAAAAATGAACTCGTAATTTTTTTTTTTTTTTTTTTTGCAACAATTTAATTATAGATAATATTTTAATGGCTAGTTTAACGCTATTAGGATCTTATTATATTCATATTTTAATTAATTATAAGTAAACTAATCAACAATTCGAAAATCGGACATTGTAAAAGTTTCAAATGTCTTGCTAGTTGGGAAGTTAGTTAAAATTCGATTGCAAGATTTGTACCGGACAAACAAACAAGAATAGAAGTTAATAAAAACATGGTAAAATATTTGATACTCACTTTAATTTCTCTCACTTCTTGAACTGGGTGTGAGGGTAGTTGCCTACTCTTCTATCACCCGTTTAATTATTGTACCTACATTCATATAAAATATCAATGTTGTTAAGAAAAGTATATTTCAAATTATCCAGGCGACTTTTTACCACATAGCGCTTAGAAACCTACAAACATAGCTGCCAATATTTTAATTTATTCCAGAGTAATTTTAGCCCAGCCATTATTTCGCACCACTTTATTTATAGAAAAATTCTCTTTAACATATAACTTCGATAAAATAAGAAAAAATTACTTTAAAAAAATAAGTGGTACGAATTAGAGGCGGGGCTAAAATTACTCCGGAATAAATTAAAATATTGGCAGCTATGCTACAAATCTTAATCAAAATTTTCGAGTAGCATCTACAAATGATCTTCAAAATATTAAGTTTAAACGTTTATTTATTTAATTTTTTTAAGTGTTTACTGATTTGTCATTAGCTTACTATGCTTTAAAACTAATTTTAAAGATAATATAAGGTCTTTGTTTTGATATTTTAATTAAATAAAAACAAACTAATTGAAAATTCAAAAATTGGGCTCCGGCGTATATAGGAAAGGTGAAAACGAACCTCCATAAAAATTCTTTAACTCTGAGATCAGTCCTTTGTCGACAAAGCAAATGCTATACACGCATACAACACAAACATACCTATTCTTTTAATATACATGAAAATTTTACCTTGAAAAATGACGATATCAAACCTTTTGAGATGGACTTTAGTAATTTACGATTATGGAAAAATAATCTACTTAAAAAAACTTTTAAAACCCAGATTCTTATTATAGCGTATCATATAAATCTTTTCGAAGTTAGAATAAAATTTGATTTGCAAAAAAAAAAAAAAAAAAAAAAAAAAAAGTAAATTTTTTGTTTATTAACGAAAATTGGGGAAATTTGAACTGTGTTAAGAAAAGATAAATTATTTCTTAAAATTCACAACAGATGGTAGCACCACACGATAGCCTATAAGTTTTGTGATTTCATTTTCTGATTAAGAGCCAAATTATTCGTTTGAGGTACCTTTTTATTATTATTTTAGTTTATTATTTTTTTTTATATTATAACTTAACATTTTACTGATTTGGTTAATGTTTATGTGTTTTTCCTAATCATTTTTATTTTTTATTTTTAATTGTTTCATTGGCATTTTAGTGAATATTCCGCCCAATAGAAGGCACTTATAGTCCACAAAAAACTCTTTTTTGCTTCTAAAAAGAGATATAAGGAAAAGGCTTCTTAAAAAAAAAAAAAAAAAAAAACGCTTCAAGAATTCTTAGAATACTATGTAGTCAATTATATATATATTTTTATTGACATATTTTCTACTAATTGTCTGCAAAGATTAACACTCCGGACCTTCAGGGTATCGAACGCGGGACCACCGGATTACTAACATGGCACTCTTACCAACTGAGCCACAGAGAGACATATGAAACGGTTTGTATTTACGTTAAAATAGAGGAGCATTTTTTATTTGGTTGAGATTCACAAACATACCGTAGTGAATGACAGAAAGTACATAAGAATTTGGAAAAAAGGGCAAACTTTTCTAAATTGTAGGGAGAAAAAAATATATATATTTATATAGCGATTGCAAGGATAAGGGCAAAAAAAAAAAAAAAAAAAAATCTGTAAATACGATGCTGCAACAACTGCAAAATTAAATCGTAACTAGCTGGCCAGAGACCCATGAAAATTTTTACCAAAAAACATGCACTAATCAAATCTCTCGTAATTCCTCATAAGGTAGCTCTAGTTCAACGTAAAATACACTCCAATCAATGAAAATCAAATAAACCAATCAAATCTCTCGTAATTGCTCATAATGTAGCTCGAGTTCAACGTAAAATACACTCAAATCATTGAAAATCAAATAACCAATCAAATCTCCCGTAATTCCTCATAACATAGCTCTAGTTCAACGTAAAATGCACAAAAATCAATGAAAATCAAATAAACCATTACAAATCATTTGTAATTCCTCATAACGTAGCTCTAGTTCAACGTAAAATGCACTCAAATCAATGAAAATCAAATAAACCATTCAAATCTTTTGTAATTCCTCATAACGTAGCTGTAGTTCAATGTAAAATACACTCAAATCAGTGAAAATCAAATAAACCAATCAAATCTCTCCTAAGATTCTCCATTCTGCGTCATTATAGAAATGGGAAGTTTTATTTTCATATTTTTATTAATTTAAAGAAAACTAATCAAAAATTCGAAAATCTGACTTCGATGTGCATAATGACCTTACGGAGGGCACCTTTGTGTGAAATCACGTGACTGTCCGAGCTACCGTTTTCGAGAACACTGAAATATACACATATATATATACAGATATTGCTCACTTAATAGTATAAGATATAGTTAATATTATTTGGAATAAGTAAATGTAAATCTAATTAAAAAAAAAAAAAATGTTTAAATTACATTGTTTTATTGAAAATTCATGTTAGTTTCATAAAAATTTAATCGGGCAAGAATTTTGCTTTAACAGATCTAACAAAAATTTAAGTATTTTATGTACAGACACTAAATCTTTTTCCTATTTAGAAAACAATTTTCTCGAATTAGAAATTAAGTATTCATTTCAAATCGTCTTTAAGCTTCATTATAATTATTATTTTTTTTTTTTTTTCATCCATCCCTTAGATATAATTCAAGAAATTTCTTTAAAAGCTTTTTAAATAGGAAAAGGAAATCTTTGATCTCTTTTTGATTATCAAAAAGTATTGTTACGGAGTGGATACTTTTATTTTTTTTCTTCCAACGAAATATATTCAGGGGAATTTTTTCATTTTAAAAGGAAATTTAACTTGATTCTTTTGAGGATAGATGAAAATTCCACTAGGAATTTAAGTTGTCAGATCTTACATTTGAGTATGTGATTTTTATTGAAAATTCTGTAAAATGCAAATTTTCTTTCACTCTTAAGATCAAATTTAAATAAAACAGATAGTATATTCGATACTTGTAAAAAGAAAAGGAGATAAAACATGTAATATTTTAATAGGGATAAAATGTAACTGCGTGTAAATGTAAATTTATTACTTTCTTTTACATTCAAAGGATAAAGTATTAAATTTGTAAAAATATTCGACAGATGGATTTCAATGAAATTATAGGATTCGAGATAGCCTCAACACGATTAAACATTTTTTTTTTTTTTTTTTTTTTGAGAATGTCTGTCGGTGTGGAAGAACATTGTTGTGGTAGTTGTAGATCAAGAAATAATGCATTGAATTTCTAATATATATATATATATATATATACATCTATATGTTTGTAGCTTGACATACATTTGTTTCTATCAAAGTTTGATGCATACCAACCAGAAGTAGTCCTGCTATGTTACGACTTCCCTTATTCACAGGAAGGCTACATCTCATGTTCTATTTTTTATAATTACAGAAATATTGATACAGGAGAAAGCCATTATAAAAAAAAGAAAAAAAAAAATTCTGGTGTTGAACAACCACACGACTTCCATTACCCACTATTGCACGTGTTATATGCATTTTTTGGAGATATTAAGTGCATTTTTTTTAATTTTCCAGTAAGAGAAACTTGATGCGCGTGTAAAGATATATAAAACAGAATTTACTAAATACAATTAAGGAAAAAATAAAGAAGGGAAAAAAAAGATATTATTATACACAAATGTCCGAGATCTAAAACTGAACTATTTAATCAGAATGACCGTTAATTTACCTGTAATAACCACTTAATACATGAGAAAGGGTATCTAAAATGGATTTATGTAACCATTTTCAAGAAAATCGTTAGAGCAGTTTTTGAGACACCAATTTTACCAAAATTTGGCATGCTCATTTATTGACCGGAAAACAATAATTACATACAAAAATATATCTAAATGCTGGTTCATATGGCGAGTTTGAAAAAAATTCAAAACAACACAAAAATATTAAGTCTCTAAAGGCAGCCATTATTAAAGAATGGGACAGGCTCCAAATGAATCATACACGTGCTGCAATAGATGCTTATGCGAAGAGACTTCGCCTTTGTCTCTCAAAACAAGGTAACGGATTTGAATAGAAATCTTATAAACCAATGTGATAATACTGTACATATGTTTTAATAAAAGTTATACTTTTTTCCTGCTTAATCTTTTAAAAATAATTAAATAAATCTCAGTCCAAGATTTTATGGCCCATCCTGTATGTTATCTTGAAGGACTGATTAATTTTTTTATGTGTATTTTTAGTTGTTTAGTTTTTATTATACATCATTATGAAAAGAAAAAAAAAAAAAAAAAAAAAAGATATTTTCACTCTCTTCTATATTCAGGAGAAGAAAGTATTAGTTTCATGAAGATGACAAGTTTTAGATGGTTTTGTGGAGTCTAGAAAACGATTAGATTTTTTTATAATATGTCTGTCTGTCTGCTTATCTCTGAACGTATGATACAAAAATTTGAGTTAACTGTATCTTAGGAACTACAGCGCGATATTTCATCCAAATTGATATGTAGTGCCACCAAATTAGTGCCTACCAAATCTTGGTGAAATTTTCCTATCCCGTGGAGTCGCCATCAAGTTTATTTTAAGTTTTGAACTTGGCGGCATAGAACAAAATTTCTTATAAATATGGTACTTGGTGTTTTGGAAGTAAGGCCGATTAAGTACTCTAGGATCCTAAGTCTGAGGGAGAAATGCCTTCCATCGGGGCACTTTCTAAGGGGTCCCAGTCCTTATTTAAACAAATTTCGGAGAAAAACACTGAAAACCCTGAACGGCTAGATCGACGAGCGCCCCCTGGGTTCGAATCTTACGTCTATCAGCTTCGAGCGCAGAACTAATCAGCCGCTGGTGGGCCCTATAAATGTGAAAAAGAAGAATTATTTTTAACAAATTATTTATAAGGAAAAATAATTACTTATAATTGTAATAGTGAACGAGAAAAAAAAATTCTTGGACATCTAGGAACAACGTTTCCATCCCTAGAGATGAAGTCCCCCTCTTCAGAGCAGGGATAAAAATTCAATATGAGTGTGCTTCAAAAGTCGTGAGCACCTTTAAAATGAATAGTAAATTATCGATCTGTGGTAATTTAAAACAAAGTTATGCACTTTTTTTTTATTATAAAACAAACACAACATAAAAAAAAAAGAAAGAAAAGCGCAATATTTAAAAACTAGTTGGCATAGGTGGACTCTGCTCAGTTCCCCATCATATTTATGTTCTCATAAATTTCTAGTGCGAGACATATTATAATCATGTTAAAAGAAATGAATTTGACCAAAGCTTGATACAGGGACAGAATGAAATCCCCGCCTAATAGGCTATCCACCGTTCACTTCGATATATTTATCTTAGTATAATCTATTAATTTATTTTATCAGGGTCAATTCTGTTGTTTAGTTTTCATGCTACTATTTCCAAGGCAATAATCCTCAAAATTCAGATTTATATGAAAAATTTACAATTTCGCTATGTTGATAAAATCGTAAATTACGAATAATTTACGAAATTTTCTTATTAGAATATTTGTATTCAATCATGTTCAAACAAATAACATAAATATAATTTTGAAGTTGTCTAATGTATTTATGATCCTCAAAATGGATGTTTATGCTCAATTTTGCCTTTTTCTGACATGTGAAGTAAATCGTAAATTCCAAATAACTTACTATTTTTTAAATTGGAAAAATCATAGTCTATGATATTCATGTCAGTATCCAAAATAATATTTAAAAAGTGGTTTGACATCTTTTCGATGAAAATAACCCTCAAGATTGACGTTTATGTGAAATTTTGCTCTATTCTGCCATGTTAAGAAATTCGTAATTTTCCAATAACTTACGAAATTTTTATATTGGAAAATTCATAGTCATCAATATGCATACCAGTGTTCTAAATAATATTTCAAAAGTAGTCTGACATCTTTACGATGAAAATATCTCTCAAAATTGACGTTTATGTGAAATTTTGCCGTATACTGCCATGTTAAGAGATTCGTAAATTTCCAATAACTTGCGAAATTTTCAAAGTAGCATATTTATAGTTACTGATGTTCATTCCGGCATCAAAACTGATATTTTAAAACTGATCTGACATTTTTACAGTAAAAAGTTTCCATTTAATGCACGTTTAAGTGAATTTTTTGTACTATTCTCCCATGTTAAGAAAATCGTAAATTTCTCATAACTTACGAAGTTTTTTAATTCGAAAGTTGCAACTGAATACGGTTCTTGCCAGTATCAAAAGTAATATTTAAAAACTGATCTGACCTCTCTGCAATCATTTGTTCGTGAGATATCGTGTTAACAGACTAACAAACTAACGGACTAACACACTAACACACTAACGGACTGACACACTACAGACAGACACCATACAAATTTTGTCATTTTCGGATTCCTCACACCTGAAAACGTATAAAAAAGTCAAAAAACCTAGGTCGAAATTTTTCACGATTACCTAAGTTCCCCATACCTATAGTATGATCGGGAACTAATAATGTTAGTAGCGCGTAAATTAGTTTTTATTGACTTTCAGTGCTATATTTCTATGAGAGAAAATAATGTTTGTTTTAATAATGGAAAATTATTTCAATAAATTACACTGCGCTGAAAAAAAAAAAAAAAAAGAAAAAAGAAAGAAAAAAAAAAAAAGAAAAAAATCGAACCCTGATACCATTTTTGTTGATTCTTGTGTAAAATGACCTTCCTGAATCCGAATTTGACTCTCATTTTGCCCCATTACCCAAAGTTTCCTCTGGACGCCACCTCCTCTCCCAATTTTTATCACTGTTCGATAAATTTATGGCAATGAATTTTATTCGGAGATTGAAAAAGAATTAATTTAACACTTGAAAACATAAATATATAATGTTTAAAAAATAACATTAATAATAGATTAAAAAAATATAAGAAATGTAATACATAATTTCAGTGGCAAATCCGCCCCCCCCCCCCCCCCCCCAAATTTTCCCCTTGTTGCAAATGTGTATGTTTTAGAATTTTCCAACTCTGTAGCTCCTCAGAAGATATTTAACAGATAAAACACTCCTTTCCCCTCTAAAAATCAAATATGTAGCCATAAAATTACTGAAAAGGAAAACAAAAATAGGGGGCTGTTCCCAAAAAACGATAGGTTATTGGGCAAAATGGGCGCCAGATTTGGATTCAGAAGGTCATTTTACATAAGAATTTGCAAAAATGGTGTTGGGGCAATTTTCATGCAGAGTAATGTTGTTTGTACTCTTTAACTACATTTCTTGCGACCATGGAAGCCTCTGCGCAAGTGCGGATTCAACGAGTCCACTAGTAAAATAGGGAAGACAAGCTTTTCGTTGAGAGAAAATAAGCGATAAGGGATGACTGGATGTTTACTAAATTCAAACCTGTTGGTCAACTTGGAAACCCTCCAAGATTTTCGACTCGTCCTCACTGCTAGGCGTAGGAAACGTGGTTACACTATACTGAGTGAAATTGTATAAGAAAGTACAGAATATAATTTAGTGATAGCCACAACATACTGTTTTTTCCTGCTGTCGACACTGCACAAAAGTTTTACCTGTTTTATGGCAACAGATAAAAATCAATTTTTTAGTTGCAATTCTTTACAATAAGACAATATGACAACAGAGAAGACAATATAAAATAATGTCAACACTTCAGAGTCAATCTATAAATAATTCTATTTAAGTTTGTACCTATGTTCTTACGAAAATAATTAAATTTTAAAGGCATTAATTCGATATGCACACAATAACGGATTATAATGCAAATATTCATTAATTGCAAACTATATCTTATGAGTCAAAATTTTCATACTGTAAGACTGACAGCAAAGTAGAGATTTGTAGATGAAGTTTAATTTTAAAGAAAATTAATTTAAATTATGTGTTAAAATGGACAAATGTGTCAAGGTATTTGACATGTGTCAGATTATTTGATCTATTTTAAAGATAAATTTCAGTATTACATTTTAAGTTAATAATTTAATTACAAACTTTCATAAGATTTTGCTTTAGAAACGATTGTTTCGGAGAATGAATTGGAATTAATCAAAAATGCAAATTCATAAAACAAATGGTGTAAGTATATTAAAAATTTTCACAGTGCACTATTATCATAAAATTAATTATAGATATCTATTGAATAGTTATATTATTCTTCTCTAAAATATAATTTGAAACTGATTTCAAAACAGGAGATTCATACGTCGAAATAATTCTTTTCTTTTTAATTAAAATAAAGTTCTATAGTAGTTTAATGCATATAAAATAGGCACAAATTGGATATTAGACATTGATTTATTATTATTATTATTATTATTATTATTATTATTATTTTATTATTATTATTATTATTATTTTTTGTATGAATTAATTTAGATAATAATAAAGGAAATTTCAAATGCAATGTTTAAACTACGTTTAAATTAAATAGAAATTATTACTTCGATTAATCTATGTTTAATAATAAACAGAATGCCCGAGAGCTGTTAGATATTTCTTATCATACTCGTTGCTTAAGTATTCTGTCCTCTAAAATCTCCCTCCTGCTTAAGTATTCGTTGCTAAAGTTCATGTTACTGCCATTAAAATGTGTAATACTCCTCAATCAGGAATGAAAAGTTTTCCTTTTTTTTTTTTTTTTTTTTTTTTTTTTTTTTGCCACGAGTATTTTACCTGCAAATATTTATTCCCTATAAAATCACAAAAATAACTGTAAAAATATTATAAACATTTTTGCACAGAAATAATGGTGCCTGAAGATCGGAACTCTTCCATACCTGTCATTATCGACTAATGTCTTAAAGTAACTTATGTCAAACGGATTAAAAATATTTTTCTTACGAAATATTTGACCCCCATTCATGTCTGACCGTCAGTTGCCGTCATTGAAAGCAACATACATGGATATAAATAGATTAAAGTTGACATAATTTTTTCTTCAGGAAGCTCGAAAAGATTCCGAAAGATTATTTTTCCCCACCACTTTAAATTTCGGAAATATATTCCTCGGTTACAAAATTTCCTATATAAACTATAAACTAGTTCGGTAAAACTATAACTTTTGTTGAACAAACTGAAATTTTATAACTTTACCAAAATCATTCTTATAAGCAAAAAAGAAGAAACAAATCTCTGCGGACAGAAACATACATGAAAACTTAATTTAAATAAAGTTTAAACAACAATTTCTGTTTTATCGCATTCTGAGCCCGATAAACCAATTACTCTGAATGCAAATACGAGCAAGAAATGTGTCAAAACTATTTCTCAAAAAAAGTATACATACAGGGTGATTCAAAAATCATGAGTTAACTTGCAGGAAACTTAGAGAACATCACAAGGATTAAGAATAAGTTCTTATGCTTCCTAATTTAATATACAGGACTTCACAAAAGTGATCCGACAATATCACGTAATTATCCAAATTATGTCAACTTTCCGACAATTATTCATAAAAAACGTAGAATAAAATCAATAGTTTTTACAGATGTATATAACGTTTATAGTTCATTTACAGAGACACACAAAAGAATTTCATGACATTATTGCCCATAGATAAAGTTTTATATAAGCGAATTCTAGCACATTTATGCTGCAATCAACAAAATGGAAACTACATGCATTATAAAGATACTTAAAAGCATGAGTTCTCGAAAAAAAAAAAAGAATGTATAGAATAAATATTTTATTTACAGGACCGCATAAAAGTATTCCGATGACATCCTATAATCATCCAAATAATGCCAAATTTGGTTCAAGTATTAATGTGGCATATATGTATGTGAGTTATATATCTGTATATATATCTGTCACTTCTTTTCAGGGACACACAGAAGAATTTAGTACTATTACGATGTATAGACGATATTTCTTAAAAGTGCATCTTAACAAGATTACACACCATTAAGTATAATGAAATGTTATTGGAATATTTAAAAGCATGTTCTCCTATGGAAACTTTCGGGCATAAAACTTGTAATTAGTTTACAGTGTTACACAAAAAAATTGCGATATGTTATGCAATCATTTTGTATGAAATTTGATGCAAGAATTTATCAGTTACAAGGAATTAATTCAAGGCTATCAGTTATTAGAAATACATATATATACAGATATTTATAGAAAGAGAGGTACTGGGAGGTTTTGAGGGGGTGGCAGACCCCCTCAGAAACGTTTCTCTTTATGTAGAAAGTCAATCGAATCAATATATATATATATATATAATAAGAAATAAATAAAAATGATCTGTTGAGTAATGCTTGATGCAAATAGGAAGTTGAGGTTTCTGATCTGCCGATTCACTAGTTTAGTACTTGAGAGTATTTTTTTTAAATTATGCATACTACCTCCTCATAGTAATTAATGAGAGTTTTGTGAGGTGGTATTTTTGTATAACACTGGTATATAGACACCGAAAATCGTATTTGGATCTTAAAAAGTGCAAAAATGCATTTACTTTTTATGTTTCTTATATTTTTTTAAAAGATTAATGGAAGATTCTTAAAAAAATTTGGAATTAATCTTAATACACCTGAAGATCATGAAACATGCAAAGAAAAAACAGCAGAAACACTCTATAAAATCCTTTCTGGAACAAATACGGCTACATGTAGTGTCTAGTGCCTAGTAGTGAGATTAAAATTAGGTACATTTGTTCTGTTCGTATAAATCCTTTTGAGGTTTATTCCATTAGTTCGATTTTATACGCTTTTTATATCAATGGTGCTTTAAAACACCGTCAGTGAATAAAGGGATAAAAAATATTTTATAATTTAGTTATTAAAATTTGGATCTATAAATTAATAGACGTACAAGAAACACATAATGCCTACATTAAATATTTTCCTTAACGTTTGCGCATTAAAAATAAAAAATAAAATAGCATGTATTTTTACAGAAAAAATTCGTATTTTCTACTGAAAAAGAAAAAATATATATATGTATATATGTATATATATACTCTCTCTCTCTCTTTATATATATATATATATACACACACAGAGAGAAAAAACTCTGTACCTGACACCTAGAATCTAGTTTGTGGCTATAGAAAAAATAGTTCCATGTCATCCTTATAAATTCTAGTCCTCGCTGAAAGCGAGTTCTAGAAACCATTATTAGAATTTTAGAGCGTTTGCCTATATTATCGAGGATAAATTTATTTAAAAATCTCTCCAAATAAATGAGACTACAAGAGGCGGGTTTCAGCAACTATAATCTTGGTTTATGACCCAATTCTAGAAAATCAAGCGAGGATTTCTCGCAATACAAAAGATTCAGAATATTCAGAATATTTTCTTTCCATTTCTAAATATGAAGACAAGAAATTCTCGATCATTTCGTCTATATAGTTTATTAGCGTACCTCATGTGCATAGCTCGGAAATCTATATCTCTAGTTTAGGGATTTAGAAAATGACCACTTATTCGTTCTAGATGAAGGCGATATATTTTTTTCTCAGTGTATATATACAAATATATATTTTTTAAAGAAAAAAGAAGCATTTTTTTCTACTTTTCATCCTTGGTGCATAATAAGGAACATAAAACCAATAGGATATTTTCACTGTATAAGTTAGCGGAAACGTGTTGTTTTTGATTGTAGAAGTGTCAAAGGGAGCTTTTTCGGATTTCCCCTCATAAAATTTCCCCCATTTTTCCATGAGGTTTATGGTATTTTTTTACTTTTTATAATATTAATCAATTGGAAAAAATTTCAATGGATATTATACTATATTTATAAGTACATTTGTTCGCATATGTTAGTAATAGCCGTTCAAAAACTAAAAATTCATTGAAAGGTAGAAGTTTCTATTATAATAATGATAATAGAAACTTATACATTTTAGCGAATTAAATAACCAGAAAAAGACAATGAAACACGACACAAGATATTTTTCTCTAAATTTAATAATTTTTTCCCCATAATATTCCAAAATAAAAAACATATTTTTAATATTTCATCTGCGTAGCAAGAATTTTTCTTTCAGTGTTTGATTTTTGATACAGGTATTCCATATTTTGTAGATTATAACAGCGGATTTGCTTTATCATTTCTTTTATCCATTTTTTCTTTATGTATGTAATACTTTTTTTTTAACTACCAATATGAAATTTTCATCTTTGAAAACCTTTTGTTCAGAGTGAGATTTCATTTCTGAAATTAGCATTTTAATAATGATAATATTAAATTTTGTCTGTTTGCATTTTTCTCATACTACAAAGAATAAATTTTCTCCGCTTTTACGTATTTACTTAATTACAGGAGAACCTTTTTTGAAATGAAACGAATTCGGACAATAGACTTTTATTATGAAAATCGAATAAAGTTAATATGAAATGGTAGTTTAATAAAACATTAGTTTTCATTCATATCATATTTGTACAAGGACGTAACCATTTCTTTCAATGTTGAATTTGAATTTAAAAAAAAACAAAAAAAAAAACAAAGAGTTAATAAAATGTATTAAAAATTGTAAATCAAATAATAGGATATTTTTAATATAACAACTTTCTAAATTATCATAAGCAGAAAGTGTATTTAAAGGACAATTATATGACTTTTAAAGAATTTAGCTACTGTTAAAGGAAAACATAGAATAGCTGAAAAAAATTAACAAAAGTAAGATAAAATTACAACGAATGTACAAATTGATATATTAATGATAATAATAGAAAAAAAGCTGTAAGTGGGTTTGTATGAAAACGATCAAATTTTTAACAAAAAATATACATTTTATTATATATTTTCAGAAGTATTAACAATATGTGTGTAATGCGAATGGTGGTTTTAATTTAATTTTTAATTTTTAATTTTTTCAAATATCTGAAATGAAATATTATTGTTTTAATTCTTTGTTGTGAACAGTCATTTCAAATTGAAAATTTCCTAATTTTAATGTGAAAAAAAAATCATAATTTTAATTTTTAAAGTTCTTTTTTTAAAGTAAGTTTTATTAGTATCTAATAATTTAATGAGACTTATTTATAAATAATCTAGCAGTCTTTACTCACTTTGCTGATTATAAAAATTTATATGAATTTTCAAAATGCAATAACACTTTTGACAGAAAAAGCATTAAAAATTCAAAAATTTCATTGAAATAGACCAAAACAACATCGATTTGAGTTCTCGCTACTTCCGATTGTAGCTGGTGTTTCCGCACCATGCTGATTTCGGGTTTTTACTGCCTACAACAGCGCACAGAAACAAACGCACTCGCACACGAATCTCGGCTATGAAAGCCTGTGTCTTCGTCAGTGACTTTACCACGCTATGAAAGGACCTAGTCCTTATTGTGTGCAGTAGAGCTGTACTCACCCTTTTTTATGATTTAATTTTAATTTTACCGCTACAGAAACAAATGAAATCAATTCCCTTCTATTCCTCGCCTACTAAAATTTTTAAAGTTCTCTTTTAAATAACATTTTATTAGTATTTTATTAGTTTATTTAGTCTAATTTATAACTAATTTAGCGGTCTGCATTTATCAGTCTTGCTTCGGTAGACAAAAAAATTTAAATAAATTTTGAAAATCCAATATCGCTTTTAACAGAAAAAATGTCAAAAAGCCAAAAACTTTACTGAAATAGATCAAAACATCGATTTGGGTTTCCGCTGCTTTTAACAGTAACCGTAGTTCCTGCACCACGCTGAATCCGTGTTTCTACTCCGACAACGGCGCCCGAATAAAGCGTATTCGCCCTGAAACAAGCGTATTCCGAAGGGAATCTCGTCTATGTCCCCTATGCCTTTGTACGCGTCTTTACCGCACTATGCCAGGACAGTAGTATTGCATGCAGTAGAGCTGTGCGCGCCCTTTTCTATGATTTAGTTTTAATTTTACCGCTGGAAAAGTAAGAGCAATGTCACTCATGTAAAAGCCAACATACGTATCAAAAATCGCCTACCTGAAAAATTTTGGAAGGGAATTATGCTTGAAAATGTACTTTTTGCCTACACCGGGGGTTTAAGCGAAGAATTTTACAAAATCCCGTAAAAATGCCTATTGGGTATACATATATCGACACTCACACACCAAAACTCTCGCTACTGAGTTAATTTGGAACAAAATTATGATTGAAAAATACCTTTTACTCCCCTCTCCAAAGGCTGGAAAGAATAAATTCTTAAACTCTGTTTTTATTGTTTAACTCACCTGGCACCAAAATCGCCTTTCATAGATAATTCGGAGCAGTGTTATGCTTGGAAACTTTTTTTTTTTGCCCCTCCCTTCCGCTATCGCAGAGACGAAGAGGAAAAATTTGCAAAATCCCCTCACAGTGGTAAGTAGATGCACATAACCAACCAGCACCAAAATTCGTGAGTGGAGCTCCTATCAGTTCACCAAGAAAAATTTAATGCGAAATGGGGGCTCTCAAATTCGCAGTCCGAAATCGCCGATTTCAAATTTTTCTTTAATTTTTTCCTTACATCTCAAGTCTCTTCTTGTGAAATTTTTCCACTCTGAAGTTATTTGGAGCTGAGTTATGATCGCAAAAGGGTTTTTATCCTTGCGTGTCTAAGGGGAATAGAGATGAGTAGTTTCCGTAAATACCGACTTAGAAGAGAGGGGGGACAGGTCTCCGAAAATAATTTTCACATCAAAAATCGTGAGCCAATCAACTATAGAATCGCCATGGCCGTATTGTGTCAGCTATATATAGTGCCTATCCTTTTTTACCATATATAAATTGTACATATCAATACAATATAAAAATATTTTTGTGATACTTTTAAAACTTTTAAATATTTCATTTCGTGATTAGCAAAGTTTCTCAGAAATCCAAATATATCCTTTCATTATAGCAGGAAAATATAATAATAATAAATTATACAACACGTTGAGAGAAAAAGATAAATGTAATAACGTCTATGCTAGGTATTAAAAATGTTTAGATTCTATAAAATAAAAAAATTAAAAATTCGAAAAAAAAAATTACACTAAAAGTGATTAGATAAAATTTCCGTAAAGAACATGCCATTCCACCACTGTGTCATGAAAATAATTACAACTTGCTTTTCCTGAATTTAATATAAAGAAAATAACACTAGTATGTTATTGTCACTACAAAACTTTCTTATATATTTTCCTATAAAATTTACGCAGTATAAATATTTAAGAATAAAGCAAAAATCAAATCGACAAAAAAAAAAAAAAAAAAGATTCGATCATTCAAAACGAAAATTTTAACAACAAAAATAATCAGAGATAAACTTTATGAAAATTTGAATATAGGCTCAAAAAATGAAGAACATGTCATCAGGGACATATATATATATATATATATATATATATCTACCGGGTGATCGAAAAGTCACAGAAAACATTAAAAATATATTACTCAACTTCGAAGTTTCCTCTCAATTTTTAAACAGATCCACCTGATCAAATAACACCGTATTGTGAATACTGAAACATTTTTAGGAGAATTTCCAATATGCAACGTCTGATGATCATGTTTACCGTGACAATGAACATTTATAGTCCTAGTTACGTTGTTGTATATTCTGTATCACTATGGGGAAAAAAAAAAAAAAAAAAAAAAAACTAATTTTAAAATTAAAGTGCCACTCAATGAAGAAATCCAACTATGTAATTTGATAAATAAATCTTTTGCTACCTAAAAAAATCCCATGTCCTTCTTTAAATTACAGTGAAAATTGAATTGTGCTACGGTCAATACTTTCTGAATAACACTTTTTTGTGTGTGTGTGACTTTTGTATCACTCTGTGTATATCTATCTATCTATCTATCCCCCATAGCAGAAAATGCGAGACTCGCGACGTAAGTCGCAGATTTTTTTTTTTTTAGTCTGCATATTATTTCCAAATCAACATTATGCAGAAATTGCAAATCTCCCGATTTTGGCAGGAAAGATAGTGATTTTCTAGCTTTTTCCATCCACAACATAAATGTCAATATTAATTTTAAACATGCTTTATTAAATTCTAGAACATATAGAGAGGTAGAACTGTTCAATATTTCTCACTCATATAATTTTTTTTGTGACCCCCTCCCCCGTACCTCCTGTTAACGATCGGCTATCATACAGATCGCGAACTCCTTGCAATTTCCATCCCCCCCTCCCATAAGTAACATAAATATCAATATTATTTTTTTAAACTTACTTAATTAGATTTAAGAACTTATAAAGAAGTAGAATTGTTTAATATTTCACTTATATTTGTTTTACTCCTCCCTCCCCCTCCCGCTAACGATTGGTGATTAAACGTTCCACAAAATCAAAGGGTTGTAATTTTTAAGCTTTCCTCCATTCACAGCATAAATGTCAATATTCATTTGAAACATGCTTTATTAGATTCTAGAACCTACAAAGAAGTAAAATTATTCAATATCTCTCTTTCATGTAATTTTTTGTGACCTCCCCCCCTTCCCCCCACTAACGATCGACAATCAAAAAGCTTGCGGAATTCTTACGATTTCAAATTTTCTCCATCTGCAACATAAATCCCAATGTTCTTTCTAAACTTATTTACTTAGATTCCAAAACCTAAAAAAAGGTATTGCTTACTATCTCTCACTCGTATATTTGCTTTACTCCCCCACCCCTCTCCACTAACGATCAGCAATCAAACGCTCCATAGAAGCATTGTAATTTCCAACCTGCTTCCATCCAGAGCATAAATGTCAATGTTCATTTTAAGCTTACTTTATTAGATTCTGAAACTTATAAAGAAATAGAAATGTTCTATATCTCTCATTCATACAATTTTTTGCCCCCCCCCCCAACATTTGCTACCGATCGGTAATGAAGTTCCCTGCAGAAGATTCCCATTCTTTCTCCATATGCAGCGTAACTGTCAATATTCTGTTTAAATTTGCTTCATTAAATTGCAGAACCTATTCAGAGGTAGAATTGTTCAATATCACTCACTACTCATGTAATTTTTGTTATTGCACCTTTGAATATATACTAGATTTTGTATCAATTTAAAAATTTGATGATCTTGAGCTTGACACACTTTTGTTTGAATACCAGTATTTTTATAAATGGATCGCTAGCACTATAAAAAATAAATTGGATCTGAAAGGATCACAGGTTTTATTTGAAAGTATTTTATTGAGCTGTCAAAGAAAATACCTGTGCTTATTAAGTTACTTAACTCATTGATGTTACATAACCCATTAAGTTACTTAACCCTGCTATATGAATCTCACTCAAAAATTTCGCATTTTTGTACGCTTTGGTTGCAAAATGCATTTCTAATCATATATAATTTAAACAAACAAAAAAAAAAAAAAAACAGTTATTTTGTTCAAAGACATGATATAGTTCCAAAATGGGAGACATGGCACCTAATGGAGGTAGAATAGATGTTATTAAACTGCATAACTCTTAAATTTTCTTGATCCCTCTTTGTTATAATTGAAGAAACGAATTTTTTAATTAATATCCATCATTTTAAACCCCTGCAGTTGAATAATAAGTCATTTTTAACGATTTTCTCTTCTTATGCAGTAGAAACAGATGATTTTATTTGAATAATTAAAAAATAAAATAAAAATACAATTTGCATTACAAACTTTTTGAAAAAATTACCAGCAAATCTAGGCACTTCAATGTTCAATGTAAAAAATAAAAATATATACTTACCATAATTATTGTAGAGAAAAAAAATCGTAATTAAATGTTCCTGCAGCGAGAGTTTTGTCGCCTAATGGGTTAAATACAGTTTCAATTCCAGTGTTATAAGTTTTCTGTGAAAGTTCAGACTCGGACATTGAGAAGGTGAGCAAAATGCAATTAAAATGTACAGATGGCAATGACGAACAAACTGTAATTGCACTGTAAAAAATAGGTTCTTAAAAATTAGTATATATTGTCTCAAAATAGCCCCGAAACAATATATACTTAAATTTGAAAACTCATGTACTCATTTTTGAGTACATTGACATGCCAAACATGGGGATATTGGGATTCTTATTGGTCAACCCCATTTTTGAGCATGTCAATATACTCAAAAATGTGTACATGGGTTTTCAAATTTAAGTATATATTGTTTCGGGGCTATTTTGAGACAATATATACTTATTTTTAAGAACCTATTTTTTACAGTGTGTTGATAAGAAAACGTTTATACGTCATGTCCCTCCATCTGGTTACAGAGGAACCAGAAAATTTTAGAAAGTTGCATTAATTTCAATGTTTAGAGTTTCCTGCATGTATTTTACTAAAGTCAGTATGAACATGAACAAAATCATAAATAAAATAGTAGTTCTTATACAATATGAAATATAATTGCTAATGCTCACTCTTTATCTAGCTATATGTAATGGAAATTTTATAACTACAATGCTTTGACATATCTGACAGATTAATAACATTATATAAATGCAAACTTGTGATAAAAATATGCTTACTGAATCTGGTAATTTTTTTTCCTCGTAACTCTTTGTGAAATTATGCTGCAGATTATTTTCTAATGCTAAAACAGTTGTCGCAGATTGACAAAAAAATTTCTGCTACTGGGTATCTATCTATCTATATATGCCCTTGTTGAAAATTTCAAATTTTTTTTGAAGTACTGATATTAAAAATTTACCGATACATTTTAAGGGGGAAGCAATGCTTCTAAATCTACACTGTTAAAAAAAAATGCAACTCTGCTGCCAGAAATTCTTCGTAATGACAGAAAAATACGTTTTGTCAAGGTAAATTTTCCGTAATTTGTGACTTTTTTTTCTCAAATTACAGAGAATTTCTGGCAGCAAAATTACATTTTTTAAACAGTGTACACTGTTAAAAATGATTTCTTAAAAGTGAGCTAAATTGTCTCAAAATAGCTCCGAAACAATATATACTTAAATTTGAAAACCCATGCACTCATTTTTGAGTATATTCACATGTCAAACACGGGGATATTGGGATTGTTATTGGTCAACCCCATTTTTGAGCATGTCAATATACTTAAAAATGAGTACATGGGTTTTAAAATTTAAGTATATATTGTTTCGGAGCTATTTTGAGACAAATGAGCTCATTTTTAAGAAAGTATTTTTTACAGTGTACATACACAAAAATTTTATCCTGGTTGATTGTTATTACTATAATTACTATATTTTAATTTCACAATCATTTATTAAAAAGGATTCTTCACTGTGTTCATTTACACGAAATTAACTACAGTGCCATCTGTCAAGTGATATACAACAAAATTTCATAAGCACCAGTTCATATAAAGATACAACTAAATTTATCTTTTTATGGGATTCTGTGGGTTAGTTCTCGAGCTGAAGATGGAAGATTTTTTTTTTTTTTTTTTTTTTTTCACAATCACAGACAGACATTCAGACAGGCTAACAAACATTCCCTAAAAATGTTAAAATTTTATTCAGCTCATCAGAAAACGTGTAAATCTACCGAAAACTGGACAGGTTTCTCAAATTTTTTCTACGAATCTAATACTTTCTTCTATTGAATATTTAAGCAAGAAAGAGTATATTTAAAACTACGCCACGCTTAAAAATTTGTTAAACTGGTCTAAAACTAAAACATACAATTGCATAGATCTCCAAAATAAAGTAATTTTGGCAAAATCTGATTTGATAGTTTTAGCTGATATATACATACAATCGGTAACAAAAGTATCCGAACACTAGGAAAAATAAAGAAAGTAGAGTTAATACTGTTTTGTTAAATAAATCCTTGTCGAATCATGTTCCTAATCAGTCTAAGAACATGATTCGACAAGGATTTATTTAATAAAACAGTATTAACTCTACTTTTTTATGTAGGAATTTTCGCTAGTGTTCGGAAACTTTTGTTACCGACTGTACATACATATGTACATTTGTGGGATGAAACTGCAAATGAAGCCAGTTTTTCTCTAATATAATTATATAGTAGAAGATCCACGGAAAACAATGTATTGGCAGACAACCTGTATTGACAAAAATCTATGCTACATGAAGAGAAAATCTTGGTTTCAATTTCGATTTCACCTAAAATCATAAAGATCAGTCAAAATTATCAAATCAAAATTTTAGAAGTAGATTTCTGTTATTGAAAAGAAAGATTAATTCTGAAACTTAAAGACTAATATTTTTACAAGTTTAAAAGAAAAAAAATGTAAAATTGAATACTTTTAAAGAACGTTTTAATTTTTTATTGCTCTGAACCTTATATATGTCATCTATATAAAAGACAAGACAAACTTCAACAGAGAGAGTTATATGAAACAGTTACATAAGCATTCTGGAAAAAAGAAGAAGAAAATAGATTCAGTAGCTTAAGCAACACTGTCTTTTATTTACTTTTTTGTCACGTATCTTGTAAAAGTGTTTGAAGAGATAAAGATACTAATGTTTACAGATACATCGTATAAAATTTTTTCTCATGATTTATTTTAGAGAACAAGATAACTTTTTTAAAATTTTTATTAAAATGTTAAACAAAAAAAGTAAATAATAAAGCAGATATATAGTGAAGCGATGTTTTATTTATACTTTCCCCTATAAAACTAATTCTAATGGAGGAAATTCACGTCGTCCCAAAACTTTAAGCGAAATTTTTTTTTTTTTTTTTTTTTTTTTTTTAATAGTAAAAGAATAAACATAAAAGAAAAATCAATAAATTATAAAACTCTTTCTATCTGTTACATTGTTTTAACTTCCATAATTTTTTGCCTAAACAATGGTATTATAAAATGCATTTTAATTTGCATTATAGAGGAAGAAATCTCCTTAAAACTGTTTTTGTAGCCTTACATTTGAAGAGAAAATTTATATCAAAAATTTTTGTGAAACCCTGTATACTGTCTAAAAATTACATAGATAAATATATAGGTAAATATGAGCAATGTTTTTGCAGAAAGACCGTCACGAAGGGCATCTAACCTATGCATCGATTCAAGAGCAGTCAAACAAAAGATTAAATTTATAGGTTTTCCAGTATATATACAGGATGATCAGTCTAAAAGAGTACCCATGGGTTTTTCTTATAAACTTTAAATCTGACGGATGTGGCATTGAAGTAGGATTCTAACATTGAAGTAGGATTGTTTGAACCTTATTTAAGTTTGTGAGACAATTTCTAACACTGTTGGACTGTTACAACTTTATTTGTGAGGTAAAACAGAAATGAAGACGCACATTTTTTTTAATCCTGTAATAATTTTATTTTTGAAAAACATAATTTAATTCAATTTTTTTACATTATCATTCTTCACAGAAAGTGCTGAAAATGTTCGCCACCATTTTGAATGCGAACATGAACCCGTCAAACCAGGTTTTTACACACTTCGCAGCATTGTTGGTGTTATTGAGGAGATTTCTTCAGTTATGATCTGTTTTATTTCATCGATGTTTGCAGGACTTCTCTGGAAAAGCCTATGAAATGATAATGGTAATGTACATGTAATGTAGGAATGACAATGTAATAAATTTTAATTAAATTTTGTTTTTCATAAATAAAATTATCACAGAATTAAATATCATTGTGCATCTACATTTCTGTTTTACCTCGCAAATAAAGTTGTAACAGTCCAACGGTGTTGGAAATAGTCTCCCACACTTAAACAAGGTTCAAACAATTATAGTTCAGTTTTAGAATAGTTCCCACATCCATCATATTTAAGGGTAATAAGAAAAACCAACGGGTACTCTTTTAAAATTATCACCCTGTATATATATATATATATATATATATATATATATATATATATATATATATGTATATGTATATATATATAATAAGCCCTTTCTAAATATATCTCAAAGCCGTGTATTGTAATGTCTAAATATAATTATACGTGCGCTTGTAACTGCTATTGTCATTAAAATTAATATTTAAAATTATCCCTGAGATGTTTTTTGAATTATTTATGACAGTAGCAGTTACAATAGTAGAAGTTTCAGTTTTCTGACTTCTTTTTACAGCGCATTATTATTATTATTATTATTATTATTAGGACTGAGGGCCTATTAGTCTCAGACAGGGATTTTTGCGTTGTCGTTTTCGATAGTTGGACATTTGTCGAAATCATTTTTCGATAGTTGGACATTTATCGAAATCTAAAATTTATCGAAAATATAATTGAATAATTTGAAAGCGATGTTACAATTGGGAAGAAAAAAAAACTAATAGTCCTCCGTCCTAAACTAAATTCTGCTTTTGCCAGAATTTCATCAAAATCTTTTTTTAGGACTGAGGACCTATTAGTCTCAGACAGCGATTTTTGCTTTGTCGTTTTCGATAGTTGGACATTTGTCGAAATCATTTTTCGATAGTTGGATATTTATCGAAATCTAAAATTTATCGAAAATATAATTGAATAATTTGAAAGCGATGTTATAATTGGAAAAAAAAAAAAAAAAAAAAACTAATAGTCCTCCGTCCTAAACTAAATTCTGCTTTTGCCAGAATTTCATCAAAATCTTTTCAAAATGACCTTGACTTGAGTCCCCCCAAGGCACAACAATGACATGAGTACCCCCCAAGGCACAACTTTGACATGAGTCCCCCCCAAGGCACAACTTTGACATGAGTCCACCCCCAGGCAAAACTTTGACATGAGTCCCCCCAAGGCACAACTTTGACATGAGTCCCCCCCCAAGGCACAACTTTGACATGAGTCCCCCCCAAGGCACAACTTTGACATGAGTCCCCCCAAGGCACATGAGTCCCCCAAAAGGCACAACTTTGACATGAGTCCCCCGCAAGGCACAACTTTGACATGATTCCCCCCCCAAGGCACAACTTTGACATGAGTCCCCCCCCCAGGCCCAACTTTGACATGAGTCCCCCCAAGGCCCAACTTTGACATGAGTCCCAC
This sequence comes from Salticus scenicus, assembly GCA_963930645.1. Taxonomy (NCBI): domain Eukaryota; kingdom Metazoa; phylum Arthropoda; class Arachnida; order Araneae; family Salticidae; genus Salticus; species Salticus scenicus. The sequence goes on from OZ005655.1 coordinate 271,327,719, forward strand.
CCAAGGTACAACTTTGACATGAGTCCCCCCAAGGCCCAACTTTGACATGAGTCCCACCCAAGGTACAACTTTGACATGAGTCCCCCCAAGGCCCAACTTTGACATGAGTCCCCCCCAAGGCCCAACTTTGACATGAGCCCCCCCCCAGGCACAAGCAACAATTTTATGCTATAAAACACTAATACTGTCCGAAAACTTCATGAAAGCGAGGAAGGTTAAGTTTAAAATTTTTATTATTATTATTTTTAATTTTTAGTTAAAACTATTCAATTCCAGTGAAACAAAACATTATCGTTCACGCTTAAATTATATACTATTCTAAAAATCTATTTTTGCAAATGTGTAAAAAAGAGCGCTTTCTGGATTAAATGATATATATCTCTATTAAATTCTCCGATATATATAAGCACTTAATAAATAACATTCGCTCATTCATCTTGTAGAAGCTGGTTATTATTATGTTTTATGAAACAGAAAGGTAGTTATTTTAATATAAATCATTTATCAACACCAAGCATGCATTATTTTGTCGCTGTAATAAAGTCTTACATAAATCACATTTCTGTTGGGAGGAGAGACAAATCATTATCTTTCACAAGAAAAATTCTGACGTATTTGCTTTTATTATTATTAGTTATTACATTCTATAAGAAATCCATTGCTACGGAAAATTTCCAAATGATTGGATTTTTGAATGATTACTTAAGTTTTAGGAAAAAAAAAAAAAAGGAACTACTGTAAAGTTTGATTTAAAAAAAAAAATAATAATAATCTTTTTTATTAAATTTCATCTACTACAATAGAATATGCTTAACTATACCAGGATACAATGCTCAATTAAAGAACTGGTGTATAATAAATATTTAAGCTTGAAAGCTTCTTCACACACCATAAAATTAACAAAAGCACAACCGGTTTCGAAAGGACGTGGTCTTTCTTCTTTAGATGCAAAATACGTGCAAGTACGTTACAAATAAATATAAACAAATAAATAAAGACTAAATAAATCAATTAAAAAAATATCTGGTGTGAAACATCCACACGACTTCCATTACTCACTAGTACACGTATTATATGCTTTTTTTTTTTTGAGATAATGTTATTAAAAGACATAAAATTGACCTAACGAAGTAGAAACCTAAAATTTTTCCTGTAAGAGAAACTTGGTACACGTATAAAGACACATAAAACGAAGTTTACATAGCGAATTAAAAAATAAGAAGAGTTATTATTTGAAATACCAATTTCTGAGATCTAAAACTGGCCTATCTAAGCAGAGGGACTGTTAATTTTCCTGAGATAACCACGTAATCAGAATTTTCCAAAAAGCACTTTAAATACTGATTCTAAGCCTCCAATATCAAATATTAATCATTTTTTATTATTGTATGAAATATTTATAGAAATATTTTATGGTAAAATTTTCTGTTTATCTTAGAAATATATCTTTAAAGTTACAAGCATATTTAGACATGTATTTTTATTGATTTTTTTTTTTATTATTATTATTTATATTATTTTTAAAGAAAAATATTATAAAAGTCATAAAAAGTTTATAAAAAATATAAATATAAACATCAAAAACCTATTTTTAGAACAAACACTTAATAAAATTTATATTTTACGATTTTCTGTATCCTGACACTTAAAAAGTGTATCTTGACACTTTTCTTGAAAGGTTCTTTGTCACTAGTTAATATTATTAGTTTTTATTCAATAAACGATTTTATAAGAAGTATTCAAAATATTTTATAAAAAATTCTGTGTTAATTTTAAACTATCTATACACATAAACTCTAAAAATGCAAAATGTTTAATAATATATGTATCATGTATTTTTAACACGCTTTTATTAGCTTCACCTGTATATATGTTTGTAATCGCTTTGTGAGCAAACAAAAAATCTATATTGTAAAAAAAAGACTTTCCCTACGTAAACACCATGGCGTTGAGGTATAGCTCAACTCTGCGAACCTAAAGGTCTAGCGTTCGATCCCAGTCAGGGGAGATTTTTTTAAAATGGTTTTTGTTTAATTCTAAATTACTTTAATTAAAGATTTAAATGTATGTAAATATTATGGTGTGTCACTCACACGATTTTCTCTTACCCTGCATTTTAATACTAAGATAGATATATATATATATTTTTTTAGTTCACATTTCTATAAAAGCGTGTTCTTTAATTTTTTAAAATTATAATATTATTAAAATTATAATTAAAAAAAAAAACCCATTATGTATGAGATTAAAGTAATGTCTTACATCTTTCGTAGATTAAAAATCTGGTGTGAAACAACCACACGCCTTCCATTACCCACTATTACACGTATTATATGCACTTTTGGGAGATAATGTGATCAGAAGCCGTAAAACTGACCTAACAAGGTAGACACCTAAAACTTTTCCTGTAAAAGATAGCCGATACGCGTGTAAAAGCATATAAAACAAAATTTACTTAAGAAGAAAAAAAAAACGGTAGAACTATTTAATTAATTTATTTTCAAACAACAATTTCCGGGCTCTAAAATCGACCTACTTAATCAGAATGACTATTAATTTTCCTGTAATAACCACGGAATATATTAAAGGATATCTAAAGTGGATTTATATAACAATTTTCAAGAAAATTCTTAGAGCCATTTTGGAGATACAGACTTTTACCAAAGCTTGGCATACTGAATTGTTGAGCGGAAAACAACAATTGCAGGCAAAACGATATTTAAAAGGGGGTTAATATGGCGAGTTTGAAAGAAATCCGTACAGCCTTTAAAGGAACACACTTGTGAGACCTGAAATCGAGCTATTTATACAGGACACTTATAAATTTCCCTGTACTAACCAATTATATCACTCGAAAGGACATCCAATAGAGTGTTTATATAGCAACTCTGAAGAAAATCGTTAGAGCCGTTTATGAGGTATGGACTTACGGTCCCACTTCCGGTTTTCCAATTTTCACGAAAAGTTACAAAATTTATGTGTACACTAGATCTGTCTCAATTCGGAAATTTCGTCGCTCTATCTTTATTAGTTTCGGAGATATGGAAGCCAGAAGATTCTGCACATACGTACACACACACACTGACCAATTGCCAAAAACTACTTTTTTGGACTAAAGAGTACTTAAAACGTGTGAATCAGGTGAAAACTTGATATCGAAATCTTGGACCGAATACAATACTTCCATTACCTACGGTAAACGGGTAATGGAATTAAAAATAATGGAATATTTAATTTCAAACGTTAATAATAAGTTTCAAATATTTAAACAAGTGAACGATTTTAAATTGTTTACAAATAGCTAAGTTTATTTAAGTGTTTTTTTTTAGATAATGTTATTAAAATATATAAAATTAACCTAACTATGTAGAAACCTAAAAATTTTTCTGTAAGAGAAACATGATACATTTGTAAAGACATATAAAACGAAATTTACATAGCGAATTAAAAAATAAGAAGATTTATTATTTGAAATACCAATTTCTGAGATCTAAAACTGACCTATCTAAGCAGAGGGACTGTTAATTTTCCTGAGATAACCACGTAATCAGAATTTTCCAAAAAGCACTTTAAATACTGATTCTAAGCCTCCAATATCAAATATTAATCATTTTTTATTATTGTATGAAATATTTATAGAAATATTTTATGGTAAAATTTTCTGTTTATCTTAGAAATATATCTTTAAAGTTACAAGCATATTTAGACATGTATTTTTATTGATTTTTTTTTTTTTTTTTTTTTTTTTAATATTATTTTTAAAGAAAAATATTATAAAAGTCATAAAAAGTTTATAAAAAATATAAATATAAACATCAAAAACCTATTTTTAGAACAAACACTTAATAAAATTTATATTTTACGATTTTCTGTATCCTGACACTTAAAAAGTGTATCTTGACACTTTTCTTGAAAGGTTCTTTGTCAGTAGTTAATATTATTAGTTATTATTCAATAAACGATTTTATAAGAAGTATTCAAAATATTTTATAAAAAATTCTGTGTTAATTTTAAACTATCTATACACATAAACTCTAAAAATGCAAAATGTTTAATAATATATGTATCATGTATTTTTAACACGCTTTTATTAGCTTCACCTGTATATATGTTTGTAATCGCTTTGTGAGCAAACAAAAAATCTATATTGTAAAAAAAAGACTTTCCCTACGTAAACACCATGGCGTTGAGGTATAGCTCCACTCTGCGAACCTAAAGGTCTAGCGTTCGATCCCAGTCAGGGGAGATTTTTTTAAAATGGTTTTTGTTTAATTCTAAATTACATTAATTAAAGATTTAAATGTATGTAAATATTATGGTGTGTCACTCACACGATTTTCTCTTACCCTGCATTTTAATACTAAGATAGATATATATATATATTTTTTTTTAGTTCACATTTCTATAAAAGCGTGTTCTTTAATTTTTTAAAATTATAATATTTTTAAAATTATAATTAAAAAAAAAAAACCCATTATGTATGATTTTAAAGTAATGTCTTACATCTTTCGTAGATTAAAAATCTGGTGTGAAACAACCACACGCCTTCCATTACCCACTATTACACGTATTATATGCACTTTTGGGAGATAATGTGATCAGAAGCCGTAAAACTGACCTAACAAGGTAGACACCTAAAACTTTTCCTGTAAAAGATAGCCGATACGCGTGTAAAAGCATATAAAACAAAATTTACTTAAGAAGAAAAAAAAAACGGTAGAACTATTTAATTAATTTATTTTTAAACAACAATTTCCGGGCTCTAAAACCGACCTACTTAATCAGAATGACTATTAATTTTCCTGTAATAACCACGGAATATATTAAAGGATATCTAAAGTGGATTTATATAACAATTTTCAAGAAAATTCTTAGAGCCATTTTGGAGATACAGACTTTTACCAAAGCTTGGCATACTGAATTGTTGAGCGGAAAACAACAATTGCAGGCAAAACGATATTTAAAAGGGGGTTAATATGGCGAGTTTGAAAGAAATCCGTACAGCCTTTAAAGGAACACACTTGTGAGACCTGAAATCGAGCTATTTATACAGGACACTAATAAATTTCCCTGTACTAACCAATTATATCACTCGAAAGGACATCCAATAGAGTGCTTATATAGCAACTCTGAAGAAAATCGTTAGAGCCGTTTATGAGGTATGGACTTATGGTCCCACTTCCGGTTTTCCAATTTTCACGAAAAGTTACAAAATTTATGTGTACACTAGATCTGTCTCAATTCGGAAATTTCGTCGCTCTATCTTTATTAGTTTCGGAGATATGGAAGCCAGAAGATTCTGCCCATACGTACACACACACACTGACCAATTGCCAAAAACTACTTTTTTGGACTAAAGAGTACTTAAAACGTGTGAATCAGGTGAAAACTCGATATCGAAATCTTGAACCGAATACAATACTTCCATTACCTACGGTAAACGGGTAATGGAATTAAAAATAATGGAATATTTAATTTCAAACGTTAATAATAAGTTTCAAATATTTAAACAAGTGAACGATTTTAAATTGTTTACAAATAGCTAAGTTTATTTAGGAGGCCTTTCGCAAGTTTTAATTATTAAAATTAAATACAATTATTTTTTCAAAAAGAATTAAAATATTGTGACGCCTATCAAAATGATATACTTATATTATATGACTTCCAAGTAGTTTAATTTTACTTTCTGCTATATACATAACAAGAAAACTGTTGGCTTCGTGAATATTTTCGAACACATTTGGAAAGACTTTACGGTTTTAAGATGGCCTGAACACGATTTGTTCTTTTTTTTTTTTTTTTTTTAAGAGTCTATCGATTAACAAAATTTTTTGGGCGGTGTTTCTCATGAAGAAATAGATGGAATTCGACAAAGCTTCATATTTTATTTAACATTGACACAAAATTGTTCTCATTAGATTTTGGCATATATCGCTCAACAAGTGGCTTTGTCAAGCGTCAGTTCTCCCCATTTACGAGGAGATGCTATCTCAGCTTTTACAGTATATAATTATACAAAACTTGACAAGTAGGAGGGCCGTTAAAAGAAAAAAAAAAAAAAAAAAAATGATAATTCACTTTGGTTTTATTTGTATATCAACCCACAAATGGCATTGAAATTCTAAAATTTACTCTATCAAAAGGAGTGCTTTATCTCAGCTTCTTTTTAGCGTATAAATATATCAGAGTTCATATGCGTGACAGCCATTTTTAAAACACAAATATAATTTTTTTGGCTGCATATGCACCAACAGGAGTCGCTGCTATTCTTCCTTTATTTTATACCTAAGTTTCTACGATATATAAATGAACAAAGTTAGATATGTGCCTTACGAAAGTATATGCTGGTTCCATTTGAGTGTATATCGGATGATAGGTGGCGCTTTTTTTTTATTTACTGTCTATGGTACTTCACATGAATGTATCTTAGCACCTACTGGTTAAAATTTCACCAAATTTCCTATGTACTATCTTTATTGCGCGAAAATATGTTGATTACATTTTCATCATGTTAACCAGCAGGTGGCGCATTTATCTATGGTATAATAGAAAAATTATGAAGTTAATAATTTTAAGCATTTCCTAATAATATTTTAATATATTGTATAGGAAATACTACGCAAATTAGAAATCCTTTAATATATCTTATTTATTGTTTTCGTAAAATTTATTTGTAGAAAAATACAAAGACGTAATGGAATAAATAAAAGCAACAAAAGTGCACCAATCTTATTATTGGAACGGGAACATTCTGATGCCAATTACAGACATCGAACAAAATAATTGTACACACACACAAAAAAAAAAAAAAAAAAAAAAAAAAATACAATCATGTAATAAATTATTGCAACATATTTTATCTGAGATTAAAATGTTCATTCTTTTGAAACTTGTACCTTAAAAAGAAAGTCGTATTATGTTACTTTCTAACGCAAGTTTTTATACAAAATAAATTAATTTTATCTTTTATTTATTTTAAATACAGTTTAAAAACTCTCATATATCTAACAAGAAAAGCTTTAAAGCATATGTTTATCATAAGGCAAAAAATTTAAATATCTTAATTTGTTAAAGATATTTCTTTTTCGTAATTGAGCAAAACAACTTTTGGTTTATTGGGGTAATTTATATTATAAAATTCTTTAATATCTATTAAAATTTTGCTTTTAAATTTTAATAGTCACAGTTTTTAATTCCATTAACTTTTATTCATATTATGTTTTTATAAGTAGGTAGTAGTGTGATAGTTATTATATAATTTGTATTTTATTACGACTGCTCTTCATTTATTTTGTTTAATCTTCGTTTTTTACTTTCTCTTACCCATAGGGTCAAGAAAGTATTGTTTTAGGGTCAAATTTTCGAACGTGAAAAAAAAAAAAAAAAATATATATATATATATATTAATGTAATATTGAGAATAAATTCAACTTTTTTTTATATATATTTAGTGTTATACTACTTCTCTAATACGGAAATCGTCTGCATTATCATAAAAATTAATTTGTTTAAATAATAATTTTAATAAATTATTTTTTAATAATCGAATTAAATTCTATAAAAATGTTGGTGCATTAATGAAACGGGTGGTTGGGGGGGGGGGGGCGGTAGCCTCTCCCCAAACTAATTATCATATAAAACTCCAGAACTAATTATCATATAAAACTCTTTAGAAGCCTAATTTGAATTGTTTAACATAGGTTTACATAACAGTACTCGTTATCTTATCTCTTAATCTTGAACCTGTATTTATAGTATTAAATTTCAGGGTAAGAGAAAGTCGTGTGAGTGACACACCAGAATATTTATGGTCTTTTTTGAAATTATTACAATGATTTATAATAAATTTAATTCGTACATGAGAGTCCTGATAAGAAAAAATTCTAAAATAATTTACGCTACATATTTTTAACAAAACTAATACAAAATTTCATTGCAATGATAAATATCAAGAAATATTTAGCGATACATAAAAGTATTTCTTCAATATAACTACTCTACCAGACTACAAAAAAAAAAAAAAAAAAGAAAGAAAGAAAGAAAGAAAGAATCTAAATATATATTCTTATAACAACTCTATTTCTGGTGTTTTATTGCTTGAACCTAATAGATAGTTATTACACTAACCTACTTTTCCAAATCTTTTAAGCCTTTCGAAAGAAAATAGCCCGCAGTAAAATCAGAATTCATTGTTACCCACAAATCAGTCTTAACTTTAAAATATTACCTGTATATTAGGGACTTGTATAATGTTGTCATATATTGCATTTCCAAAAATATTTTTAGAGATAACTAACCTTACCGATTCAATAAAAAATGGGTTAATGGAACTTTCTTTTGTGTATTATTTACAAAGAGAAAAGATGTTGAAATAAATTTTCATTCGTTGCACATTCTAAAGCATCTTGAATAACGTACTGGTATAAAAACTATATTTTATACATAGCGTGTTTTAAAGGATGTGAAATAGTTTTAGTGGCCACAAAAACCTCATTTATAGAGAGGAAGAAAAATGATAGGCTCGCTCCAGGCTCTCTCTCTCTCTCTTTTAAATCTTTGAACATAGAAGAATGAGTTTTGTGTATTTATTTAGAAATATCTGAGCATTTAGTTTTGTATACAAAAACTATAACATCACTTAGAAATAATATAAAATTTACAAGTCTTCATATACTGAAAAAAAAAAATAATAATAAATAAAAAAAAATACTGCCTTAATCTAGAATGTATAAGTGGTCATTTTCTAAATCTCTTAACTAGAAATATAGATTTCCGAACTTTGCGCATAAGGCACGCCAATAAACTGAATAGAAGAAATGATCGAGGACTTCTAGTCTACACATCTCTAGATGGTGAAACAATAGTCTGAATATTTGAATCTTTTGTAATGCGAGAAATGCTCACTTGATTTTCTAGAACTGGATAATAAACCAAGATGTTGCTGAAACCTGCCTCTTGTATTCGCATTTATTTGCAGAGATTTTTTAAAAACTTTTTAATCGAGAATATAGGCAAACGCTCTAGAATTCCAATAGGGTTTTCTAGAACTCGCTTTTAAAGGGAACTAGAATTTACAAGGATGGCATGGAACTATTGTTTCTAGATCCACAATTTTGATTCTAGATGTCAATTATAGAATTTTTTCTCAGTGTAAATTTTTTTAAATAGACTGAATTTTAGGATTGAAAGTAAAAGAAATAATTTCTTGCTTTTTAAATAAGTGCATGTTTTTGGGATTTCTGAACATAATCATTTTCTAAAGAAATTTTTAAAAGGAAATGGATGAAAAAGAATGCATAAAAACATTATGCACATTTAAAAAAGAAAAATTTGGTGACATTTTCCTTACATATCGTTAACATTCATATCTTTTACAAACTTATAACAGGTTCGTTGCGAATACCAGGTTTTTCTTTAAAAAATTTTACATAATTTAGGAATTTAATAATACAGGGTGATTATAATTAAAGTTACGATTCCAAAACGCTGTAATTTTAAAACTACCCATTAGAGTGATTTGATATTTTACCAGAGCATTCGTGAGGGAATGAAATTTTGTTTGGGAGAGAAAAAAAACAGTTCCAATATGTTCTTATAGATGGCGCTGTCAGGGTAATGATAGGGGAAACGCCTAAATGGACTCATTAAACACAGGAATGTTGTTAGCAAAAAATGGTTGGTTGGTTGGGTTTTACGTTGCACTAGTGCTGCGCAGATGGGCAATTGGCGAAGGTCTGGGACTCACCCCTATAGGTGGTCTTGAGACATGCCATCGCAATTTTGATCCTCCACGGAAGGGATAGCTCTCCCGCTTCGGTGACCCCCAGAGGTATAATTTTTTATGGGAACATGGAGGACATTGCGGCCACGACAGATTTTACGTGCACCAGCCACCATTAGTGTACACGACGGTCTTTGGTCGGCTCGAGTACCGAATCCATAATCTTCCAATTACGAGGCCGGCGCTCTACCGTCTGGCCTACCGCGGCGCAGGAAAAAATGGAATAGCAGGAAACAATAGGCTTCAAGGGTTTACTACAATTTTTTTTTAGCAAACAAGCAAGAATACGTTTTTACAGCGGAAACAGCCATAGTGAAAAGAGAAAAAGAGGAGTTTCATGAAACAAATACTTTACGGATAATTAACGGTAACTTTTGGAACTTTTTTTTTTTTTTTTTTTTTTTTTTTTCCAAACAAAATTGCATTACCCCACGATTGCTTTGGTATAATATCAAATAGCTCTGACGAGCAGTTTAAAAATCAATTTTAAATATATATTCGATGGTTACTGAAACAATCAAGGAATATTACCGGAAAATATTGGGCAACTACATTTGACACAAATTTTACAGGAAATTTTTTTTTTTACAGTGTACGTATATCGTGAATTTGAAATCTAAAGTCAATACGCTTTATATTTAAAACTTCAAATAAAAGCATGAAAATAATATTTTAGGAATTCTGTTATTAGGACATTATTTTAAAATTCTTATATATAATTTCACACATTTTACATTAATTAAAGCTAAATAAATTTAATTGGTTCAATGCTGAATATTTTCATTTTCCATTGTCCCCTTCATAAAGAAGATAATACCTACAGAAGCAATTTTCAAAAAAAAAAAAAAAAAAAAAAAAACGTACTGTACGAAAATTTAATAAGATTTATTTTTAATTGTACAACATTCGCTTTAATTTACGAATGTTAGAGCATTTTTGACAGAAAGATGAGACAAAGTTCAGAAAGACCGGATTATCGAAACTAAATAGCGTGTATTTAGGCACTTCCTATGCAAATATTGCTGCCAGACCACAACATTATTTTGTCTACTGTGTATGCAGTTTTAATTTATGATTAAAAAAAGTTCATAAAGCCAACAGTGTGTTGAAGCCGAGTGGGTTAAAAGTCGAATTGGAGCTATTCAGTGGGCAAATACTACAGTCCCCACCCCACCCCGCGGCCTATGAGTGGTCTGGAGTCAAGCATTCGTAACTTTAGTCCTCCGCAGAGCAGAAATAGCAGATGAGGAAAACTTCGGCGCAGTTTTGCATGCAATTTGTATAAAACTGAAAATGTTTGGCATTTCCTTCATATGGAATATGTTATTTGAGTAAAATTGCAAAACATTACCTAAGATACTTCACATTGTTGAATAAGGAATGCCTAAATTGGTATTGAGTTGGTGGCAGTAGATAATGGTGATCCATGGTAGTGAGATAATACGTACTCTTCACTATATTATGTTGCTTTTTAAACAAATCTCTGTTTCTTCAGCTTACAATATTTCAAAGGGCAAAAAAAGTTTGGAATGTAGACAGCTGTTTCGGTAGTATTTAGCGTATCGTCTTTCGTGCATCAAAAGACCGTCAACCGTCTTTAGTTAAATCATTCAAGACAGTATGGTATATGTTACCGAAACAGCCGTCTACTTTTCAATTTTATTCTCTTTGACGTTCTAGACGTTGTAGCTTGCGTTTTTTTTTTAATGATTCCACGGCAAGTCTCCTTTTAATATTAGAGGTTTATTTTATTTTATTTTCGAAACATACACTTATTTGCTGAAAGCTTGTAATGGCAACTGACCTTGGACTTTTCTCATCGAAGTGCCTTGATAGCGACAGAAGCATTGCTATTTTGATAGTAAAATATTTTTACTATCAGCGTTCAATCTAGTAATGTGAATGTCACGACCAATGAAAAATTCCTCAACACTTTTTTTTTTTTTTTTTACATAGGCAGAAAATGTCATATATATATATATATATATATTATGCAAATGTGAACTCGGAAGTTTTTCCGCAGATATAAAAATAGCATACTCAGAAAATTATGTGTCTGAAATATGGCCGAGACCCCAAAAAATATTTTTTGCATAAAAGACGCGTAAACACCTCCTGTACAATTTATATACTTTTCAAATAACTTAAACAGGGTGATCATAAGCCACATTTCCCCCCTAAATCTTCCATCAACTTTTTTTTTTTCGGAATTTTTAATAGTATGTTAGCACAATTAACTAAAAAAAAAAATTATATAATAAATATTCTGGTGGTAGAATCAGAGAAAAAAAGGGCGGGTTTATAAACACCCTGTTTAACCCGTTAGCGCTCAGTGTTCTCATTTGAGGACAGCTAATAAAATGGCACGTATAGTTTTTGTAGTTTCTTGGAATGATTTCTGCTTTTTTAGTGACAGTTTATAGCGTCCCTCTAAATGATTCCTGAAAGTTTTATGTGCCTGCTATTAATTATTATTTCATAATTTGAATAGCCATTTTATAATTTTTCATTCGTCGCACAAATATTTGCTTTTTGCGCAGGTATACTAACTTAAATAAAGTTGAATAATAATATATACTATAATACTTTTGTTTTCTCGCTAGAACACTAAACGTCAATAAATAAGGATAGGCTTTAAATTCAAAACTATCAGAAGAATTGTTTAAATTAATATATTTTACTGTTAGTTGTCTATATTAATGTAGAGGTGAAATAATCAGCTAATAATATTTTGCAAAATTAATTCGGGCGTTAACGGGTTAAGAGCAAAGAAGCAAAAAGTAGACACGTCAGAAAAATCTCCAAAGCATGCGCATATACGTTTTGTTCTGTTGTCAAAGTTTTTTTTTAATTTATTTATTTAATCATCCAGTAATTCGTTAACTTTTAAAAATATTTTATATGTATTTAAACATTCTGATTTCGAAGAAAAAAAAGTAGATACTTTCTGCATACGTCATTTTAAAGAGAAATTACACTGAAGATACAAACTTATAAAATGTACTAGATTCGTCAAATTTTTAAACTTGATTAATATTTACATGTCATGCTATGTCGAACGAGGGAGGAGTAAGTTATTCTTATTGATTTATGAAACACATATTTTAAATTCTCTCCTCATATATATAAAGTTATAAAAACATATCCAGATAGGAATGAAAATATAAAAAATCATGATGTATAACTTCGGATTTAAAATGGAGAAAATATTTTTGTTCCTTCATATTCAAAACGTCAAGAAGTCAGATGATAAATCTTAAATCTTTGACGTATGAAATTTCTGTTTATTTATTTCTTATTTTTAAGCAAGCGCATGTTGAAAGAAATGTTTAAATAGTGTTCACAATATTATTTAATACGTTTCAGTAATAACAATTGAAAGCTTACAAGTATTATTATAAAAGTAGCATCATAATTATTTCTTAATGTATTTTTTTTTTATCTTAATTTTAAATAATAATTTTCGTATTCCCGAAATGTGAGTGGGGCCTCCCTGCCCTCATTCAAAAAGATTTTTGTGTCTGTGGGTTTGTGTGTCTATGCACCACGACAACGGCCGCAAAATTCACCCTAATGACTTGTAATGGTACATATATTCATATGACATACAGAATTCACTGTGAATTTTTTGGTGCATATTCTGTTTGTAGTTAGTGTACAGAAACACATTAAAGTTTTTCTTATATTACGGTCTATGAAAAAAAACACACAAAAATTACACGATTGATTTGAAAGTTGGTACACCTGTTTACGAGTCATGCAGACTTGCTACATATATTTTTATGTATTCATTTTTTATGGTTGTTGCACAAGGACATATGAAGTAAGTATTATTATTACGGCCTACGAACAGAATTTTGTTTAAGAGTATTTTAATGTGGCTACATTGAATTAACTCATTAAAATTTAACTCACGTTTTTAAGATAGTTAAAATAATGTTTTTTGTGAAAAAAAAAATTACATCTACATCTAATAATTAATATACAAGACAGCACACAAATGTTAGTATAATATTACGTACAATCATCTAAATGATATCCAGTTTGGTACAAATACTTATGAGCTACATAGTTATATAGTTTCCATTGTTGGATATAATGTTTGTGACTGGTTTACAGGGATATACAAGAAAATTTAACATTATTGCAGACAATGGGCAGATTTTCATTTAAGCATAATTTAACGGGGTTCGTTCCATTCAAAATAATGAAATTAACATATGTTACGAAAATGCTTAAAAGCATAGTTTCTATAGATAGTGGAAGGCATAAAGTTCAAATTAGTTTACAGGGCTACACAAAAGAGTTTCGATCCGTTATGCAATCATTCATTGTGTAGAAAATTTAATACCAGTATTCATGATGCAAAGATTTATCTAAATAGAATTTTTGACACGTATAACATTTGCGGCCCCTGTACAAGAACATAAAAAAATATTTCGTACCAATACGGTCTAAAAAACGGAATTTCTTCTAATTTAATTTGGTATGTTTGCACTCGAATTAACATAAAGAAATTAATATAGGCTTGTTTACTGGAGAAAATAGTACATATTGTTACAATTTAAAAGTCTACAGGGTTACTCAAAGCATTTTCTATAAATTATGTATTGAACATAGTAATTACCGAATATGTATTTAAGGTTTGCAATATATATTTTAGGAGATATATACACAGCCCTAATAACACACTTTTCCACAATAATCCTGAAGATGTATATAGGATGTCCATAGACGTCCATTTCATCATTAGGACATCCTGAGGATGTCATTTGGAGAAGATGTGCTGTTAGGGAGATATATATATACATAAATATAGACAGATAGATACAACGGTGGTTGAAGGGGGCAGTAGCCTCCTTGAGAAACGTATACCGTTACGTAACGAGTTAGTCATATATATGTAAGTACTATATATGAGTTTAAATAATGCGAAATAAATAAATATCATCTGCTCGGTAATGAATAGTGGAAATGGGATGATCAGATTCCTGATCAGCAGATCCACTAATTAAAATTTTTGAAAAGTAAACTGCAAAGTGTGTAAACGTACATATCGGGAGTGTCATTATGATAAACGTGTTTTTCTTGTAGATCTCAATGGCCAAGAAAATCTGTCCTCAAAGTTGATAGACGGGTATGCTGGAATTCAAAATCTGTGAGATTGTTTTTCCTGAATACGCTTTGATTGTATTGATTTGAATACAAATGATACCTTTTCCTGCTTACCTGAATACGGGCTAAGATACCTGGAAAAGATTCCACGGAGGGCATTTGAGTTGACAATCCACTCGACCTTAGTATACTCATCACTCTATAGATATTTTACCATTGTTTTTATAGATAACGCTTATTAAAAAAAATGGTTGTGTGAAAAAAGGTTTACTTTCTACAACTGAGATTTCAGTAAAATAAGTTTAGTTATTTAATAGTACGAGCATCAGTAGAAATAGTACTATTTGCAGCCTAATGAGTAGTTAATGTGGGGAAAACTGGCCAATTTCTTTTTATTGCCAGGAAAAAGGTTATCGATTCTGGATTTTTTTTAATGTGGGGCCTAAACTTTGGGCGTTAAAATTAAGAAGCTTGCAGAAAATTTTCTTATTCACTTAACTATTAGTTTAAAAATATTCAAAATTTTTTACATGCAATGAAGACATTCTTCTTTCATTATTTTTTATAAAAGTTTTAAGTACTAACGTTATTTTTTTACTCAGCGTTTCTAATATATTATGTATATATATAAATTACTTTTTTTAAATATCTAAAAAAAAAAAAAAAAAAAAAAAAAAACTTGACGATTACGCCCAGTATTGTATCTATCGTGACTGCTTTTGTATAAAAGTAGTTTGCTGTTTATGCGAATAATTTTGTAATTCAGTAATACTTTTGAAGCAATAAAATAATGTTTTTCATGCGTATTTATTTTACTTGGTATGAGGTTTACTTTTGTGTTGAATGATCTTTATATGTGGTTAAAATCTAAGAATTGAAATTTAATCCATTTGCTACCATACGACTAACCTGAAATTTTGCATGCATGTATAACTCCAATGACAATACATTCTCAAATAGTATACACTGTTAAAAATGGTTTCTTAAAAATGAGCTAAATTGTCTCAAAATAGCTCCGAAACAATACATACTTAACAATATATACTTAACAATATATATATAAGGTCTCTAGCCCTTCCCAACACCAGTTAAAAATTTGCATTCGAATTTTTATCCATTTCTCTACTATTTCTGTAGTTTTCATTTCTTCTCTGACCAAAAATTAAGGTACTTTACTTATTTTAATGATATATAGATACCTTCAGTAAAGATATTATAATAATATACAAATTTTAGGCTTAATTAATTTACGTTAACCATTACTAGTGTAATATGTTAATCCATTACTAGTCAATTCGTTCCTACACAATTTATATACTTATGTAATCTTTTTAAGAAATATGCTAGCCCTTAAATGCACAGTGTCTCCAAAAGCGAAACAGTGTCTTTAACTTCTTAAAGTATTAACCGTAGTGAAACTTTTACTTTTGGTTGTATGCAATATTACTACGATAAAATCAAACAAAATATGTCAAAAAATAAATAAATAAATAAATAAGATAAAATAAGATAAGATAAGATAAAATAAATAAATAAAGTTTTGTTATGGTGAATATATATATATATATATATATATATATTATATATATATATATGTATATATATATATATATATATAAACAATTTACAGCAAAAAAGTTACTATATCAATAGCAACCTTAAATTACCAACTCAAATTCAAACTTAATTATCTTGTTTCCTTTTTTTATTTTCATTTTCCAGGCGCGCTTTTTATTTCCTAATTCAGAATTACTTAAAAAAAAAAAAAAAAAAAAAAAAAAAAAACTTTTTGATAGTGTTTGTTTCAATACTGATTATTATTAATTTTCTTTTCTTAAAAAAAAAAAAAAAAAGGATTTTGAGGAAATTCTGGCAAAAGCAGAATTTAGTTTAGGACGGAAAACAGTAGTTTAGATTAGACGGTTTTTTTCAAATTGTAATATTGCTTTCAAATTATTCAATTATACTTTCGATAAATTTTAGATTTCGATAAATGTCGAATTATCGTAAAACTTGTATCGTAAAAAACCGCATATTGTGGCTAATTGTGCTCAGTCTAGAATAAAGTCTAGACTAATTGTGCTCAGTCAGTTTAAAATCTACATACTATATATTATAATGATTATTATTATTATTATTATTATTTACTATACCTACAGAACGATCTTTACATAATAGATTTTTTTTCGGCCAAAATTAAACATTCATGTACTTAACCCTTTCAGGGGCGGTCATGCCACTACAACATCCCCTAATTTTAATTTTCAACTGCAAAAACTCATCCTGGAAATTTTTTAGCAAAATTTTACTTTTATAACATAGCAGAAAACGTCGTCAAATTCTTTTATTTTAACTTTGTTCATGAATTCCGGTGGCAGTGTAATTTAAATGATCCTAATTACCTTGCGCCGGAAAGGGTTAAGGGTTAATAGTTATTACTCCGTTTTTGTTACTTTAAATATTCACATGGATTTAAAATATATTTTAGTTTACCTTTAAATAAATTTTCCAAGCAAAAGTGATAGCTTCCTAATTTAATAAAGTTTTGTATTTCAAAGAGCAAGTAATTTTAAGTATATTTTTTTTATTAAAATTTTTTTTATTAAACCAAAACAGATTTTAAAATATCAATTCACTGCAGAAAACGTTAAAAATTATGTACATACGTTGGCTCATCGATCATCACATTCATATAAAACTAAAATTAAGACTGTCATTCTAATTTAATTGATTACTAATAGAAAGTAATGTTTATTTAAATAACAAGTGATTGAATATGTATTTAAACGAAGATAATAAAAACAGCTAAACACAATATTTAATATTTCATAAAATATCGTTCGCCTATTTTATTTGCGTATATAAAATTAATATTAATATTCAGAATTCAAGAAAAATCGCAATCTAAATTCAAAAGTAAATTTTAATATTTCGTTGCTGTAAAATAATTTTAAAATTTGATAAAATATGAAAGTTTTAATATATATATATATATTCTCTCTAAAATATAAAGAGTGAGATCTCACTCTCAAAGAGTGGCATCTCACTCTTTGAACATGCCAAAATGGAGCCAACCTCTAAAGAGTGAAAAGTCTCTTTTCGAAAGAGTGAGATTTCTCACTCTTTATTAAGAGTGAGATTATTCGGAATAATTTAAAGAATATGACAGTTTTTTTTTTCCTTAAAAAATTGTGTACACTAGACGATGTTGCTTCATTTCACCTGGCGAATCGACTCCAATTCAACGGTGCAAAGAACGCAATTTGGATCTGTCGGGAATCGAACCCAAGCCGTTTCCGTAGCAAGCGAGTATCTTATCCACTGAACCACTGAGCACATATACAAGCTGCTTAATTTACATTATTAAGTCATTCTCATGCGTGATCAATCATATTTTTAAATTTTTACTTCATTTATCAACAATGTAAAATTAAAGAATTCTAAAGGATATTTTAAAATTTAAATTATTTTGAAATTGCTAAAATTAGAATTATTTTCAAAGCTGTATACTTGAAAAAAAATCTTAATGACAAGCAGTCATTTAAAGTAGCTTATGCGGAAAAGAGGTTACTCAAGTGTACATGTTTAAAAAAAAAATAATAATAAATAAATAAAAAAATAACTGTTCGCATACAAATCTACAGAGTTTCCTGAATAAGTCGCCTGTTCAGAAGTATAAAACTTGCTGTTGATTTTAAATATTAGTAAAATATTATAGCCAAATTTTTGAATATTTCACATGTGTTAGCTGTCAATAAATATAATAAAAATATAAACTGTTACAGATTTTAAGGCGTTGTGCATTAAATATTTGCAATGATATTTTCTTTTATACCTTATATATTTCTAAATAAAACTATTTACTTTCTAAGACTAATTTCGTTATGTTTCTTGGGATTTTCGATTCTCCATTAATAATATTACTTCGATTTTGTCAATCGTATAGAAAAAATAATTTACCAAACTATCTTTTAACATAATTATTTTCTATTTTTATTCTTCAAAAATCTTCAATCTTCGTTCTGTTAAACAAATAGATACATGAGATCGTTCGGAAATAGTCCTTCATATTTCGTTTGAAATATGATAACCAGATGGCGCCAGCAATTTCTCACTCTACAAAAGTTTCATCTCGCAATAGATGACGACCTCACTCTTTGTGACAGAGTGACTATACGTCACTCTTTCACAAAAAGTGAGAAGTGTCACATTTTCCAGAGTGATAATATTGTTTTCTCACCTTAATTGGTGTCAAAATAGGGGTCACTTTTTTAAGGAGAGAGATTCTCACTCCAGAAATTTTAGAGAGTTATATTGAGTGTATTTAATATAGAAAAATTATCTAAAAAATGAAAACAAAAATGAATAAAGTGCATAGTTCCAGAAATGTGAATTAATATATATTACATTTGAATTTCTTCTATAAATATTTCTTTATGATATATCTTCATAGAATATTCTAAACATTTCCCTTTTCCATTCAGTCAACGGATACAGTGCTAGGTATCATATATCATACTCGATTTTTTGTGCCTTGAATTTAGGTCTGATAACTTCCTGGATGTATATGCATGCTTATTCTTCCAAGCTATATATCACTTTATCAAAGGTTTGTCATTTCCTTTTCTAAAATTCTTATATATAGGATATGTTGACCTCTTTTGTGATGAAGATTTACATTTTCCTTTCATTTTAAGGTGAAAAATATATTGTATAGATATTTTAAGTTTACTGAATTCCCGTGGCTATAAGTTTGCATCAAAATTTGGAGTTTGAACTAAATAGAGAACTATTCTTATTATTAGATTCTGTTTTGCATAAAAATATTATAAAACACAGAAACATTGCAACTGAACGATATCTCAAGATAATGTGGTCAGAAAGAAACATATAAGCAGTTTCTTAATATACAATTCTGTGTTGTAAATGTGTTTAAATATTATGTGCAATTAATATTGTCACGACAAACTTAAGACTGTTTTTTTTTTTTTTTGGTGTTGTTGTTGTCGCTGTTAATTGTAAACAATGCATATCTGAAAGAGAAGGGAAAGATTAAGTTTTATAAGATATTTGTAGAGTATTTTAAAATAGATTTTCTCGGTAAACAACATGTGTAGCTAAAGAAATTAAATAATTTATATATTCAATAATTCATATCAAGAAATTAAAAGAGAAATCAAATTTCTATTAGGTGGTCTTTTACAACCTATAAAAATAAATAAGATAATAGATCATAAAAATAAATAAAAAAAATTAATTAATAAAAAAAATTAATTTAAAAAATATAGTCAATATGGAATTCATAAAAAATGTTTATTAGTTTTTGATTCCGTGTGGTTCATAAATAGACAATAGGACTTCTTCACACACCATAAATTTTAAGCCAGCACAACCGGTTTCGAAAGGACGTAGCCTTCCTTCATCAGGTGCAAAAAAAAACACGTGCTACTTACTTTAAAATTTATGGTGTGTGAAGAAGTCTTATTGTCTATTTATCGTTTGTACACCAGTTTTGCATTTTGTTTTGGTTTCCATGTGGTTCATTCACATTTTTAAATTTGCAACTTTATCATGGAAAGCGCCATCTAGTTAACATATTTTGCGATATAATGGTTTTTTATTTCCTTAACCGCATTTCATGAACATTCAGTATACCAAAATTGATGGCGATCCCATTATCAGATTTAAATGTAGATTATTGTTCGTAGCGAATTTAAATTATAACATCACTGTAAATAAAATTAATACAGAAAATCGAAATTGAAGAGAAATTTTAAAAGAAATTAAAAACTGAAATTAAAAATGAAACTGATGTAAATAAATCTACACTTTAATGAAATAATTAAGAAAATCATGTTTATTTTTTATGTTTATGAATTTACTTATGATAACTTAACGATTTACATTATTTCAGAATCTTGAATGATCTCCAGCACTTCTATAAAAATTTCTTTATAATATATTTTCATAGAATATTCTAAACATTTCTCTTTCCATTCCGTCAATGAATACAGGTATCATATATCATATTCAATATTTTGTGTTTTGAATTTAGGCCTGATAACTTACTGAATGTATATGCAAGCATCGAAGATATATATCACTTTATCAATAGTTTGTCATTTCTTTTTCAAAAATTCTTTCGTATAGAAATATATTGACGTCTTTTTTGATGAAGCTTTGTATTTTGTTTTTTCAGTTTAAGGGGAAAAATAAATTAAATAAATAATTTATATTCTTTTAAATTTCAGTTAGTGTAACTCAGAATAAAATGTCTCAGAATTATTTGGATTTTGACTTCAGTAGGCAAATATTCTTAAATTTAGTATTTGGGTATTATTAAAATACCATAAACCTTAAAAAATCATTTCAACCTAAAAATATCATTTCAAAATAAATAGTAGTACATTTATTATAAATAAATGTCGTGGTGGTGTTTGAGTTAAAAGTGACTCTCTACTCGAGAAATCTAAGCTTTGAAGGGTTTAACTCTATTAGGGGTCTTTTTAAGGATCCCAATTCATATTCACACGAGTTTTGAAGAAAGCCACAAGAAGAGGCAAGACCAGGCCACCAAATTCATAAATGCCTAGGTGGCCAGAATTTTTTTGTTTTGCTTTCACGGGACAGTACATAATATATGCATTGCATATGAGTAGATATGCTAACGACATATTTAGAGATGTACAGGGTGATTATAATTAAAGTTACGATTTCAAAACGCTATAGTTTAAGATCTGCCCATCAGAGCGATTTGATATTTTATCAGAGCAATCGTGAGGCAATGACATTTTGTTTGGGGAAGGAAAAAAAGTAGTTCTAACATGTTCCTACAGATGGCCTTGTCTGGGTAATGCTAGAGGAAACGCCTAAATGGACGCATTAAACACAGAAATGTTGTTAGCAACACAGTGGAATAGCAGATAACAATAGACTTCAAGGGTTTGCTACAGATTTTTTAGCAAAAAGACAAGAATACGTGTTTACAGCGGAACCATTCATAGTGAGAAGAGAAAAAGAGGAGCTTTATGAAACAAATACTTTACTGATAATTAACGGCACAATTTGGAAATTCCTTTTTTTTTTGTTTTCTTTTGCCAAACAAAATTTCATTGCCTCACGATTGCTTTGGTAAAATATCAAATCGCTCTGATGGGTAGTTTTAAAATTATAGCGTTTTGAAATCGTGAGTTTAATTATAATCACCCTGTATACAGACATTACATAATTTTAGTTTACAAATAGATTTTTAAATTGCATAAGTAGTTCCTCAGAATTCCTAACAGTATTTTAATTACTAAAATACCATTAATTGCTATAGGTACTGTTACATAAATATAAATTTAAAATGAACACATTTAGGGCCTTATTCACCAACTTCCTAACACTCGGATTAAACCATGGATCAGCAAATCCGAGAATTAAAGTAGCCGGTGAACAGCGGATTTGGTTGATCCGTAGAACAGAGGTTCACTTTCTGCTTGGCGAACTTCCGTAGCGAGAAACTGCCTATCCTTATAAACATAACTTAACAATTCTATTATGACGCAGTATGGAGAGATTTGATCGGTTCATTTGTTTTTTATTGATTTGAATGTATTTTACCTTGCACTAGAGCTACATTATGGGTAATTAGGCTATATTTAATTGGTTCATTTGTTTTGAGTATATTTCACGTAGCACTAGAACTACATTACAGGAAATTAGGCGATATTTGATTGGTTCATTTGTTTTGAGTGTATTTTACGTTGCACTAGAGCTACATTATGGGAAATTAGGCGATATTTGATTGGTTCATTTGTTTTTTATTGATTTGAGTGTATTTTACATTGCACTAGAGCTACATTATGGGTAATTAGGCTATATTTAATTGGTTCATTTGTTTTGAGTATATTTTACGTTGCACTAGAGCTACATTACAGGAAATTAGGCGATATTTGATTGGTTCATTTGTTTTTTATTGATTTGAGTGTATTTTACATTGCACTAGAGCTACATTAGGGTTAATTAGGCTACATTTAATTGGTTAATTTGTTTTGAGTATATTTTACGTTGCACTAGAGCTACATTATGGGAAATTAGGCGATATTTGATTGGTTTATTTGTTTCGAGCGCATTTGCACTAGAGCTACATTATGGGAAATTTTGGTCTTAACATGCGCGATAGTGATTGCCGCGGAGCCGAGTTACGTGCGTTTTCAGATTACTGCACAGCGAGGTACGGGTGTCCAGTGATGTTTTTTTTTTTTTTTTTTGGTTTTAACATGCGCGACAGTGATTGCCGCGGAGCCGAGTTACGAGCGTTTTCAGATTCATAGCTTTATACAGCCATGTTTCTTTGTTGGTTCATATACCTTAGGGGTATGTCCCAATTCATCCTCCGTCGTTACAGTGGCCGGATCCGTGAACTTCTAAACAGAGAAGCTTTAAATTGCTACAATTAACTAATTATGATGTATTTGTTTTTCATTTTTAATTAATAAGCACTAAAAATAAAATTTGAATATTAAATAGTTTACTTTCTATAATTTTTTAAAAAATTATAATAATGCGAATAAAGTCAACGTAGACTGTAGAAAATGGGGATATTTGATTGCCGTACTCATTGCCCACAACGTATCACTAGTTCGATGTAAAACTCACTCACTCAATCACTTGTTGGTCAAGTTTATGAAAACTAGGGAAATTTCCCCTCCGCAAAAATGTAAGTGTTAATGAAAAATTCGAAATGATATGTGTCTGGAGAAATGAAAGCGTATCATTTGATAACTTGAAAATATGTTTTTTATTTTATTTGTATATTCTCATAATTTTTATACCGATGTGTTTCGATTCATTTGAATGCGGTTTTAGAATCCTCGAATGTTACGAATTAACTGAGCGCGAAGTGAAATATTTGATACGTGATTTACGTATTATGGAGTCAACAGAAATTTCTAAATGGAAAAAAAAAAAAAAATAAATAAATAAATTCATGTTGCATATATTGTAAGTTTTCATGCTTCTTTAATTATTTTTAAAGTTATATTTTTATTCTGAATTTTCATTTATTTAATTACATTTATTGTGTTGCTGAAATTAATTTGCTCTTAAAACTTCGATGACAAAACGTGCATTTTGTTAAGTATTTGCTTATTTATTAAAATATTGTAGTTAAAAAGTTAATTAACCATCGCCATTTTATGAAATTTCTTCGATAATTTTATTTAATTACGTTAAATAGTCGTCTGCATTAATATTTCTTTCATTTCGAACGTAAACAAACGTTTTGTAAGGTTGCCATAAGATAAATTTATTTCCTTCGTTCGTTGGTGCACGGATAATATCGCCAAAATGTAAACAAACACCAGTGAACCTCTGTTCTACAGATCTGCCGCGGATTTTTGTTGGAGAATACCGATTTTTGTATGATCGAGCGAGTACCACTGACCCGAGGTTTAATCCGAGTGTTAAGAAGTTGGTGAATAAGGCCCTTACTGCTTGAGGGAGGGGGCAGAAATGATGAGAACAAAAATTTGAAATTAAAAAAAAGTGAAAGATGGATGAATCAATCTCTTTCTTGTAGTTGTGCATATTTGGCACACAAGTCGATCCTTGTCAGAAGGGCCTACCACGCATAAGAATGTATTTTGCTTAGCTATGTAAAAAAAGTGAACTCGATTTCCGAACGTATGTAAGGAAGGTATTGTAATCATGTCAAAATTCAGAATTAGAGATATTGATGTTTCTATACGTTCTGAGGTCCACTGAGTCTATTTTCACTATTTTTACAATACGTATGTATATGTGTGTGTATGTATCTATGTATATGGGTATGTATGTTTGTGTGTATGTATGAGTGTGACTGAACACGATAGTGTCTAAACACTTTGCTCGAATGAGCTGAAAGTTCGTACGTGTGTTGTAAGTCATCATTGCACGAACCCTATTGAATTTGGTGAATCTAGCACTTATAGTTTTTTTTTTTACAGGGACACCAGGAAAAATCCTTTATCATTATGGCCTATGGGGCCAATTTTTTAAAAGTGCGATAGCGTCTAAACGCCTTATTAATCTGAGCAAAGAATTTGTACACATGTTATAGGTCACAGTTTCACGAACTGTATAAATTTTGGTGAATCTAGCACTTATAGTTTTTTTTATAAGAACACCAAGAAAAATTCTTTATCAGTATGGTCTATGGCACAAAATTTTTAAAAGTGCGATAGTGTCTAAACGCCTTATTCAATTGAGTAAAAAATTTATACACATATTATGGGTCACTGTTTCACGATCTCTATAGGTTCTGGGGAATCTAGCACTTGTAATTTTTTTACAGGGACACAACAAATAATTCTGTACCATTATGGCCTAAGAGGTGAAATTATTTAAAGTGCGATAGCATCTAAATGCCGTATCCGTTTGAGTTGAAAATTTATATACGTATTTTAGGTCACTATCAGACACATTGTACTAATTTTGGTGACTCTAGCACTTACAGAGTTTTACAGGGACACAAATAACAATTGTTTATCATTACGTCCTATAGGATCAAATTATTTAGAGTGCAACAGCGTCTCAACGCCTTATTCGAATGAGCTGAAAATTTATATACATGTTATAGGCCACCATCACACGAACTTTAGAGAATCTAGCACTTATAGATCTTTTTACAGGGACCCAATGCAAATTCTTTATCTTCGTGGCATATGAGCTTAAACTTTAAAGTGAGATAGCGTCCTAATGTCTTATCCGATGGAGCTGAAAATTCATAGAAATATTATAAGTCACTGTTGTGCTAACTATAAGCATTTTGGTGAATCTAGCATTTATAGGTTTTTAAAGGGACACAACGAAAAGTTCTTTATCAATATGATCTGTGAGCTTAAAGTACAATATCGTTAAATTAAACATCGTGTACTATATGGAGAAAAATACTCAAATTCCCTATTATAATTTTCTCTCTTTTGTTTATTTGACATATCCTCTTACTTTACTTTATCTACAAGACAGTTAATTACTCAATATTCGAAAAGTAGAGTGGGGTCACTCCAGATTTTTTAAATATGGAATTTAGAGGTTAACGAGAAGTAATGAATATATTTAATTAGTCTTAGAAATGTGCTGAATTGACGTAGCTTTGTGAAAATAACAACCCTGCCATAGGTGGATTTTATACATAAGTGGGAATCACAAAATGAAAACACATGTCTGCAACCAAAAATATGTTTTACCTGTTACTTATAGATTTTGACTTACTAAAACAAACAAAGAAACAAACAACCAAAAAAAAAAAAAAAAAAAAATAGTAACAAAGATCTATAACATTAATTATTTTTCTGCAAAGCTCATATTATTACTTCATTTTTACATAAAAATATTAAATTTAACATCCTATGGTAGGTTATAAAAACCATATTCAAAAACTATTACTTACTTTTCTTAAAGTTAGTTTTTGTGTATCAGAAAACATCTAATGGTGAAAGTGTGTTCATTAGGGCAAAAAAAAAAAAAAAAAGTAGTAGAAGAAGTTTCACAGGTTTAAAAAAAAAATTATAATTAAATGTATCATGAAGGAATTCTATGTCTAATAATGAGATACAATATGATTTAATTTTAAATAATTACTCTGCTTGGCATGAAAATTGCCTCTGACACTGTTTCAGCATATTCTTATGTAAAATGGCCTCCTGAATCGGAATATGATGTCCATTTTTCCTATCACCCACCGTTTTTTAAGAATGACCCCCTATTTTTATCATTTTTCAGTGATTTTATGGCTATAAATTTTATTTTTAGGATGGGGGGGGGGGGTATTTTAACCGTTAAATATCTTCTGAGGGGCTACAGAGTTGGAAAATTCTAAAACATGGACATTTACGACAAGGGAAAAATTTTGGAGGGATTTGACACTGAAACTATGCATTACATATCTTATATTTTTTTAATCTGCTATTAATGTTATTTTTTAAACTTTACATTTTTTTGTTTTTGTTTTTAGGTGTTAAATTAATTATTTTTCATTCTTCAAATCATATTCATGGTCATAAAATTATCGAACAGGGAAAGAATACAGGGAGGGGGGGAAAACGTGACTGGGCAAAATTGGAGTTATATTCGGATTCAGGAATTCATTTTACATAAGAATCAGCAAGAATGGTATCAGATCTCGATTTTTTTTTCTTTTCTAAAGCAGTGTTATCAATTATTTTTTTTATTATAAACACTAGTGATAGCAGAAATGGAGATCATTTTTAAATTCAGTCTCCTCAAAAATATAATATAAATCAATAAAAATAAAATCATGTAGCTATTTTTTTTCTTTTTTTCAGAACTGTCTAATGTATAGTTTTGGGTAGCGAATTAATATGGAATTTGACAGAAAAAGACACCTTTACATAAAGAATAAAATGCATTCTTTTTTTTTTTAGTAAGATTTAGTGAAATAACGGACTTACATCTTTCTTTTCCCTTAAGAAAAAAAAAAAATGCAAATAAGGTCAATAAACGCCGGACACTTCACAATGAACAAAAATTTAATTTCAGGTCATGGTTGCCATAAATTTTCCGTTATGTTTTACTTCATGAAAGAACTTCCGACAAATATGTTGTGTGGAATTCCATTAAAACGTATTCCACTGAAATATAAAGTTAGGATTTTTTTTTTAATAAAACATACTTGCGCCATTTAATGTTTATTATTGTAAATTATTTAATAGCATTTTTAATTTGAAAATGTAGATGGACATTTTTTTTTTTTAAAGATTTTTTAAATAGAACGAATTTTAGGCTCCAAAATAACATTCATCGTATTGTGTTAAATTATTAAAACAAAAATTAGATTCAAAATTACATCTCAATTGTACTTTTCTGTAACTTTATAATTTTGCAAATATAAGAGTATGTTCTAGATATGATAAAGTGTTTTTCTTCATAACTTATTTATATATTTCAATTCCCATAAAAATATATTTTTAAAATAATCAAGCATTTGAAAATTAATTTATTTTTCAAAATATTATTATTATTAGTATTTATTTTACATTTGACTCTCTCAGTAAAATTCCTAAGTTGCCAAAATCAACACTTTCAAATATTTCTTACCATTATATGATTGCTTTTTAAAATTTCATAAATTAAATCTGGAATAATACTTAATCTCGAAAAAAAAAAATAAATAAATAAATAAAGGAATGCATTCCGAATTTATTTCTGTTCTAAAATTGCTGTACAAAGTCGCTGTTATGCTTTTGATGCAGAATTTTTAACCAGTTGAAAACAAAATCTTGTAATTTTGAACGTGACTTGTCATAAAATATAAAACTTTATCCTATTCATTTTGTAACTTATCCGGTGTTTTATGATGGAAATAAACTTTTTATTTTCTAAAATATATTTTTATTTGAAAGTAACTTTAATAAATCAGTGTTTATAATTTTGTTCACCATTCATTTATCACTTTAAAAATGCGCTCGCGATTTAGTTTAATAAATCTATATCAACTGCACTGCAAAAAATAAACCTGTAAAAGTACAGGAAACATCTGGCAGCTGGAGTGCCAGTATTTCTCCGTCAAATATACAGTTTAAAACCGCAAAATTGTATCACTGACATATATTTTACGCAGAAATCCTGTAAATCAAACTGGTTTTTTGTTAAAAGGTCAGTTTTGCTCTGTATATTTGACGGAGAAATACTGGCACCCCAGCTGCCAGATTTTTCCTGTACTTTTAACAGATATTTTTTACAGCGTGGGGAGTAAAATTTCATATTTTCTGTTAAGCTAATACGAATGAAATCATGCTAAAATTTAATTTTCATTTGTATTTTTATTAGACAGCGTCTTAAGCTGTAAAAAAAAAAAAATAATAATAATAATAATAATATGGTGTGAAACAACTACACGACGTCCATTACTTACTATTACATGTATTATATGCATTTTTTGGAGATAATCTAATCAGAAGACATAAAATTGACCTAACAAATTAGACACCTAAAACTTTTCTGGTATGAAAAAGCTCATACAGATGTAAAGATATATAAAATAGATTTACGTAGCGAGTTTAAAAATAGTAAGAAGAAAAAAATCGGTTTAGAAATTTTTCGAAACATTAATTTCGGGCATCTATAACTGATCTTCCTAATCAGGATGACGGTTAAATTTATTTAATAATCACGTAATACATACGAAAGGATATCTAAAATGGAGTTGTGTAACAATTTTCAAGAAAATCATTAGAACCGTTTTTGAGATACCGACTTTTGCCAAAACTTGCCATACTCAAATATTGACCGGTAAACAATAATTACATACAAAAGGATAATTAAAAAGCAGTTTATGGCAAGTTAAAAAAAATCTGTGCAGCCGTTTTTAAAGGAAACGCACTTTCAAGGCCTAAAATTGAGCTATTTATACAGGACGCCAATCAATTTTCCTGAACTAACCAACTATATCATTTGAAAGGAGATCTAATAGAGTGTTTATATTGCAAAATTGAAATTAATCCTACTGAATATCACTGTGTATTATATTAATAAGAGACATCAAATAATGTTAACTGTATAGTAAAAAATCAGAACTTTTATTAAAATTCATACAATTACATAGTTACATAAAGAAAACTATGCGTGCAGATAATTCAGTAACAATAATAATTCAAGGAGAACCGTTTATAGACAAGTTTATATCTACATATCTGTGCTGATAAGTATAAAGGAATTAAGTCCATATTCTTGATTTTCCAGGAGACGTAAAATAAAGTTATACTAATTAAAATATAATCAAAAGAATCGATTAGGAAAAAGGGATTTCGTTGACTTATACCCTTTATACCATTCAATGATGTTCAACCTTCATTTAATAACGGGAAAAAATTGAATTAAATATTTTATACCATAAAAATGAATGCTAAATTTCTGACTTGAATCTTTTTTACTTTCTTCTATCTTCAATAGAAGAAAGTATTGGATTCGTAAAAATTTTCGATTTCGGGTTTTTGATGGATTTAAACGTTTTGAGAGCTGGAGAACACGATTTTACCATTTTTAGAAAATGTCTGTCTGTCTGTGTGTGTGACAAAATTTTGTGGCAACTGTATCTCTGGAACTACTGCACAGAATTTCATACAAATTGGTATGTAGATGCACCTTGACATAAATTAGTGCCTATCAACTTTTGGTAAAAATCGTCTTACAGGTTGCGTTGCCATCCCGCTTTTTCTAAATTTTTAACAGGGTGATATAGGGCAAAAATCTGGGTATCTTTCGAAAGGTCTCGTCAATACCTTTAAAACGAATGGTTGAACTATAAATCTGTGATAATTTAAAACAAAGTTATCGTTTTTTTTTTACTTTTTACGAAAAAAAACTTAGAAAAAAATCTGTTTTTTTTTTCTCCCCTTAATTTTATCAAACTCCCACGGTTTCCGTGTTCTGACAAACTTAAACTAATTTTTGCTTTTTTCCTCTAATTTTGTCAAAGTCCTACGGTTTCCGTGTCTTGACAAACTTTAACATATTTTTGCATTTTTCCCTTAATTTTGTCAAAGTCCCACGGTTTCCGTGTTTTGACAAACTTTAACAAATTTTCACATTTTACACAAAATTTTGACAAAGTCCCACTTTTTTTTTCTCTCCTCTTAATTCTATCAAACTCCCACGGTTTCCGTGTTCTGACAATTTTAAACAAATTTTTGCATTTTTCCCCCAATTTTGTCAAAGTCCCACGGTTTCCGTGTTTTGACAAACTTAGAATAATTTTCACATTTTACCCAAAATTTTGTCAAAGTCCCACCTTTTTTTTTTTTTTTTTTTTTTTTTTTTAATTACTGTTACTGAGTGAATTTGTATAGGAAAATATAGAAGAAAGTCTCGTGGTGGCCACAACATACTAGTTTACTAACGGATTTTCTCAGAGACTAAATGACATAGACTTAAATCCTTTATACTAATAGATAGAGAATTTTTTTCAGAATCTGACAGTGTACTTAACACAAAATCAATATTTTTGGACTTAAATCCTTTATACTTATCAGTACAGATATGTATAGTACACAAAATTTATTCTATAACAGTTCTCCTGCAAGCAGCAATTGGTAATTTAGCATAAGTATTCATAAAAAATATATATATACATAACAATTTGCAAGACTAACCGTTCCAACAGGGTTATAAATTAGATCTACTAAATTTTGCTGATAAAAAGGATCAACTAACATATTTCTTGAATTAAACTTGATTTTCGAACAGACTTTTTCTATAGTTTTCAGCTTTGCAGAATATGGTGGTAGAAAAACTAGAGTGTGCCTTTTCTGACCAACAAAAAATATTTACTTTATTTGCTTTAAATTCGTAATTTTCAAACAAATTTTTCGAAAAATTAAAATAAAGACATTTTAAAAAAATGTTGCTATATACATCACAAAATACCATTTGTAAGCTTATATTTATCATAATTTCTTATTAAAGCAATTTTCTTTGTATATCAGAAAAATATAATAAATAAATATATTTTTCATTTTACATTTTTGGTGTAATTAAAAGAAAAAAAAACTTCAACTTTTATTCGTATTTTATTTTGTTTATTCTCATTAAAACGTATAGTTAGTCATTGATAACGGTTCATTCTATAACGGTTTTTAATATTTGCTTAAAAACTGGGATGTTTTCATCTTATTTGAAATGGGAAAATATATACTAATACTTTTAAAACTTGTTAAAAAAGAACTTATCAAAAAATATTTATTCATTGTACATTCAAGCATAACTTATAGAAAAATGTTGCTTTATGACGTTTGATATTCTGTGACATATAAATTTGAAAATTTAGACAAAATATACATTTAGTATTTATGAATTTAACAAAGAGTTTGCTGCAATTTTTATTCATATATTTAGAGAAATTTAAACAAAAACGAAAGTTTGAAGATTAGAACTACTAATAAACTTGTTTCTTGTTAATGTAAAATATTTGTCACGTCAGTAAATTTTCGTTACTTGCTAAGATATTACAACGCTGACGTGTATAAACATGTATGATTCTGTAATTCTCTAAAATAGTTCTTGTCAATTAAATGCTTTTGTTACAGTAATAAACAGACTTAAGTTAACGTGTAAATAAGAAATAAATTTAGCTGTAAAACTTTCTTGTATGTGTATAAAGTGCATAAATTCTGCAAGCTAAATTTATATGTACATATATATATGTATATATATATATATTTACTCTTATCTTTTCTGATATATATTTTATATATTTTAGTTTTCTTAATTATGCATATGCAGTCTAGACAATGTTGCCAAATTTGGTAATCTAGACTATACATGCTTATGAATAATATCTTAATATCTTAAGAATATCTTAATATCTTATGAATAATATCTTAATATAATGTTTAGTTCTTTAATCACATTTTTTAGCAAATATATATGAATGTGACAACATTTTCATTTTTTTTTAATATCATTTTATCATCTTACTATATATATATATATATATATATGCAAACATTAATGAGAATGCGTCAAATAATCTGAATGCATTTCTAAAAGTGTCAATTTATAAGGGTTATGGGGCAAAAAAAAAACCACATATTTTAAATTTTTACATGAATTTTTATTTTTATTTTTATTTTTTTCTTATGTAATCACAGAAATAACAAAAGACTTCAAACTAACGCTTACTTTTTTTCTTTCTGCACAGTACATTTTAATATTTTTCTGTACTCTGAATTTAGTTTTGGGTTTTTTATACCTTTCTATGAAGAGTATTTCAAAATGGTAAGCTAATAAATCCATTACACAAAAAGTCTAGCTTACAAAAAAAAAAAAAAAAAAAAAAGAGAAGAGAAGAGAAGAAGAAAAAGAAGAAGAAGAAGAAACATATATATACATAAATTTTTAAAAAGCAATTGCTTTAAAATTATTTATGTGTCTTACTTTTTGTAGCTTTTGCAAAATATCAAACACACTTATCACGTTTCAAACGTCTCTCTTACATGAGTTTCCATTTGGGAATTCAGCAAAATGTACCAAGATACTGGTATTTGATGATGATACATAAAACTTTTATTAATAAACGAAATAATTGGAAGAAAATACAATTATTTTTAACAGTATTAAAATAATTATGTGCTAAATTCTAATAATTATGCATAACAAAGAATATCTTTATTAATAAAATCAGACTTTTGTCTGTAAATTTGTTAGAATAAAAAAATTTTGCAATATCTTCACGTTTCACACACCATGAAAGTCAAAAATGATTTCAAAAAATTTTGCCTGTGTGTGTGTGTGTGTGCGTCATGGTGTCCGCGTGTCTGTAACGCTATTTTTGTCCGGGCATCACTTGAGAACGGCTGAACAAAATTCAACGGCGCTTGACAGAAACTTAGATCGTTACATAATTAAAAATTATATCTATCAACTTTTCAGAAATTCACTCACGTTCCCACCTGGGGGGCAAAATACGAAAACACGTTTGTCCGGGTATCACTTGATAACAGCTGGACAGAATTCAACGGCGCTTTGCAGGAATTTAGGACTTTACCCAACTTAAAATTATATCTATCAACTTTTCAGAAATTCACTCACGTTCCTCCCTGGGGGGCAAAATACGAAAACACATTTGTCCGGGTATCACTTGAGAACGACTGGACAGAATTCAACGGCGCTTTGCAGCAATTTAGGACTTTACCCAACTTAAAATTATATCTATCAACTTTTCAGAAATTCACTGACACTCCCCCCTGGGGGGCAAAACACGAAAACACGTTTGTAAGCATAACTCGGCTCCTAATTACTTCACAATAAAGAAATTGCATATGGGGAGACTAGACATGAGTACAAATAATACATTATCTGCGATTTAGGAATTTTTGATTTTTAAGGGAAAATCAATTTTTGGCGGGAAATATCGAAATTGCCTGATTTTTGAGTAGAACTCTACCAAAAATGGAACAAACATATTGAAAAAAGTCTATGCGACTTCCTTAAGATATTTCCAAAAACACATTTTTGATTTTTTTTTTTTTTTTTTTTTTGGGGGGGGGGGATTTACGAATGGGCACAATCGAGAAAACCCTTTAGCGCTGAATCTGTCCTGAGAAATCTATGGGAGCTGCAGTCACGAACTTTGGTGCTGTGCTTGTTTATATGTATCTGACGCATAAAGTAACGGGATCTATCAAAATTACCCCCCCCCCCCCCGCGAAAACAAAAACAACTTTGTAAGCATATTCGGCTCCAAATTACTTCACAGTAAAGAAATTGCACGAGGGGAGACTAGACGTTAGTACAATTAAAAAATTATCTGCGATTTAGGAAATTTTGAATTTTAAGGGGAAGGATAGGGGAAATCCATTTTTGGCGGGAAATTTTGCAAATTCTCGATTTTTGAGTAAAACTCTGTCAAAAATGGAACAAAGATGTTAAAAACAACCATGCGTCTTCTTTAGGATATTTCCAAAACACATTTTTAATTTTTTGTGATATGCCTTTTTTTTTTGGGGGGGGGGGGGTACGTGCTACAAAAGACAAATTCGAGACACTCTTTTTTGTGCTAAATTTGTCCTGGGAAATTTATGAGAGCTGCTGTGACGAAGTTTGGTTCTTGGATTGTTTATATGTATCCCACACCTAAAGAAACGGTATTTATCAAAGTACTCCCGCTTTCCCCTTGGAGGGCAGGAAGCAAAAAATCGTTTTTAAGCATAACTCGGCTCAAATTACTTCACGGTGAAGAAATTGCATATGGTGAGATTAGATTTGAGTATAAATAAAACATTATGTAAGATTTTGGAGTTCTTGATTCTTAAAGAAGAGAATGGAAAAATTGTTTTCGGGGGGAAATTTCAGAAATTCCGAATTATTTAGTAAAGCTCTAAAAAAGATTTTACAAGGGTATTGAAAACAGCCATTTGTCTTCTTTTATGATATTTCCAAAAGCTACTTTTTTTTTTTTTTTTTTTTTTTTGGGGGGGGGGGGGCGGTTATGAAGTAGCAAATTCAAGAGTTCTCCCTCCTCTTTTAGCACTAAATTTGTCTTGGGAAATTTATGGCCATGAAATTTGGTGCGTAAATTGTCTATATGCATCCGACACTTATTGTAACGGGATTTTACGAAATCCCCCCCCCCACCTTATCCCTTTCAGCTCGGAGGGGGCTATAAGCACAGGGAGAAACACGTTTCCAGTTTGAATTCGACTTAAATTATCTTAGAGTGGCGAACTTTGGTGTGTGGATGTTGATTAGGTGAGATTCCGCAAAACTTCGAACTTATCCACTAGGGAAGGGGAAGTAAGAATCAGTTAAGTTGTGCCGAAGGCAGTGAGAACATGGACTCCTTACGTTGCGAGCGAGAAAAATCTTTACCGAACACAGCGGGAGCTTTAACTCAGGTTAACTAATAATGATACGGGATTTTGACAAATCATTTAAATATTGTGTCCACCGAAGCAGGCAAAGCCTGCTAGTATATGTATATATATATATATAAGTATGTAAACATCATAAATTAAAAAAGATGCTTCAGTTACAGATGCTTCAGTTAAAAAAAATATTCATCGCCTTTCATTAGGCGAAAAGAAATACATAATAAGGCAGCATAGGGAAAAAAATGTTGCTCTTTATATACTGCATTCGTGTCTGCACATTTTCGCCTGGTATAGTATTCCAATGCAAATTGTCATCAGTTTGACATTTAACTAGAGTTGATAAATACCTTTCACTTCGTATATACTTTTAATTTTCCAAAAAGGTTTTAAAAAAAGAAACTCTAATTCTTTTGTTAATTTGTATACAATGGAATTGTTTCAAAAAACGTATTTTTTATAATATATATATATATATATTAAACGTATCCGAATTTTTTTGGAGGATATTTCTGTTGTTTTACTTTATTCTTTTATTTTTTTTAACATGACTTGTATTATCATTATACAATAAAACTTTAAAATATCATAAACAAATAAATTTACTTTTCTTTCTTTCTTTTTTTTTTTTTTTTTTTTTAATATTTTACTATAAAATTGAGTAAAAAGCGTGAAAAATATGAATTTTTATAAAACATGACAAATCAGTTTTAAATGGAGATATTTTAATTCTCTAAGCTTTACGAATATGTTCTGCGATAAAAGCGCTCAACTCTTTCTGCCACCAGCATTTCTCTAAAGAAAGTTTCAATATTTTTTTACAGTTATTTGTGTGATTGTCATACAACAGAGATTTTTGTTGAAAAAAAAGAAAAGGCGAATCTTTTTCATTTCTTTGTTGCAAACCACTTTCCAAAGGAAAAAACATCCTCATATTAGTAACTTGAGAATTTCATATATATACAATCTATACCACTGACACATCAGAAATTATAAATAATGCACATTGCAAATACTGAATTTTTTTAACGGTAACACAAAAACTAATGCATCTACATTTAGGAGTTTAATTCATCCTTTTTATCACTCTGAAAAAGCCGTCCAGACGGTATAGTGGTTAGCGTCCCTAACTCATACACGGTTGGGCCTGCGTTCGAATCCCGGAGAAGATATGAATGTGTTGTCCCTGGTAGGGGTAAGACTACTATATAACAGGCTGAATCATTCGCCGCCATTTGTACGTCAAGTCCGTCATTGCTAAATTTAAGATTACTATATAATTGACTTATACAGTTACATATAATAGTCTTATATGGTAGTTTGTCATTGCTAAACTTAAGATAACTATATAATAGTCTTATATAGTTTCATATATATATATATATTTCATATATAGTCTTATAGAGTAGTTTTAGGTTAAGCAATGACGGACTTGACGGACAAATGGCGGCGAATGATTCAGCCTGTTATATAGTAGTCTTAGGTAGGGGGTAGCGATGACCGCCCACTGCGTGCTCCCTCCAAAATGGTCGTCTATTTCGGCGACCCCTCCCCCTCCCCGGCCTCTGCTAAGCCGCAAAAGGTGCCGCGCCAATGGAGAAAAAAAAAAATACTCTGAAAAACCTGTGTCAAACATTTCCTTAATTTTTATTCATAATATTTTCTATAATTGCATTCATAATTTTGACATTAAGGAAATTCTAAAAATTAAATATAACTTTTTTGTAAAATTCGCATGCGTTGTAATATTGAAAAGGCCTTAATTCTAGTTTTAAATCAGATAGAAATAAAATTCAAACTGATTTGAAGAGAGAAAAAATTAAGCTTTAATGTTATAATGAAATTAAAAAATAGAAATTTTGACAGAAAGTTGGCTTTTGGAGGTATTCGGATACTTTAACTCCCCACCATTAAATTATTTATTTTATTAATAATTTTTTAATTAAATATTCCAAAAACAAAGTAGATAAATTTTATTGAAGAATAATGGATTCACTTCGTTTATTTCTATGTATACTCTATAACAAAAAAATCAATGCACCAAGAAAAAGTTATCCAAATAAGAGGAAAATTGGTAAATATGATGTACATACGAAGAAAAACAAATGATTACACTTTCAGAAAATTTGGATGGTTTCATCAAGAGAAATGGTCTCACAAAAGTCAACAAGTCAATAACGCATTGGTCCACTTCTGATCCTTATGTAAGCAGTTATTCGGCTTGGTATTAATTGATAGAGTTGGTAGATATACTCCTGCGAGATATCATGGCAAATTCTGTCCAACTGGTGTGTTAGATTAGCAAAACGCCGAGCTGGTTGTAGGACCCTTTTCTTGATGCTCCAAACGTCCTCAGTAGGAGAGAGATCCGGCGACTTTACTGACCAAAATAATATTAGGCAAGCAGGAAAACAAGCAGTAGAAACTATCTCTGTGCTCGGGCGCGCATTATCATGCTGAAATATACCACCAGGATTGCGTGATATGAAAGGAGACACAACGGGACATAGAGTGTCGTCGACGTATCAATGTGCTGTAAAGATGCCACGGATGGCAACCAAAGAGGTCCTGCTATGAAATGAAATGACATTACAGACAATCACTCCTGGTTGTCGGGCCGTATAGTTGGCGACAGTCGAGTTAGAATCCCCACTTTTTGGGGGGAGTTTCCAGACGTGTCTTCGCTGGTCATCGGGGCTCCAATCGCAGTGGTACTCATCACTGAAGACAATTCTACTCCATTCAGTGACATTCCAGTTTGAACGATCCTGATATCGCTGCAAACGTGCTTGTCGGTATACAAAGTTTAATAGTAGTCCTCACAAGGGGCTCCGTGAGCTCAACCCAATTTCTCGGAACCTCCTGTTAATGACCTTTGAAGTCACTGAATCACTAGTTGCACGTAGGATCGATGATAATGATGAACTGGGGCTTTGAGTACCGCTCTGACGATTAATCAGTTCTCACGTTCTGTCCTCTCTATAGACCGACCTCTTCCTCCCTGACGCTATGTTCGGCCCTTATTCACCCATTCCTGTCAATATCATCTAATAGTGGCATCGCTTCTATCCAATTGTCAAACAATTCACAGATTAAACCAACTGGCTTCTTTGAGCCCAACTACACACCTCTCTTAAATTCTGTCATCTGCTCATATTGTTTGTTCACCTGTATGCGAGGTATAGATACAGTCTATCTGAGTGGACGGAGTGAAATTCTCGACGAATTTATGACCTTTAATCAAAATTTCTCATTTTTAATATTCTGCTAATTGCGTAGTTAAGATGCACTGCAGCGTCACATGCTCATTCGATGGCAGCCAAACTTTAAAATTTTGCATTTTCCATCGAAACCTGTATGCATGTCAATTTGTGTCCAGTTTGCATTACTCCTTCTTGGTGCGTCACTTTTTTTGTTATAGAGTGTATGAAAAATATTCTATAATTAATATTAATAATTTATTTTCTCTCCTCAGATGTGAATGATGCTATCTCCAATAACGTGATATTTTGGAGAGAACTATGCTGAGAAAATTTCACTGGAAGTACATTGCAATTGGAATTTTCATAATCATTCGCTGGGCCTATTCGAGTAAGTTTGATAGTTAAAAGCATTTTCTAATATTTTAACTTTTAATGATTAGTAGATTTATAGCCTTATTTTTTAAATATTTTTTTTAATAGTATGTTGCACACATAAAT
Source organism: Salticus scenicus (assembly GCA_963930645.1). Taxonomy (NCBI): domain Eukaryota; kingdom Metazoa; phylum Arthropoda; class Arachnida; order Araneae; family Salticidae; genus Salticus; species Salticus scenicus. Next base: position 271,366,667 of record OZ005655.1, read on the forward strand.
AAGATGTTAGGAATGACAATAAAATTTCAAGTATGGCCAGATATTTGTTTATGAACACGCCACTAAGACGTCTGAAACTAAATTCTTTTTCTACTTCTTTATGTATATCAACGATATTCATTTTTGGAAAATATAGTTTACATAATTAGAAGTATAAATGAAAAAGAAACACATACCAGTAAAAATGAAAAGCAAATTAGAGGAGATAAGTTTTAACGTTACCAGAGATGGGTATTTAAGATGTGGATGATTGTAATCGTTGATTTGAATTGGGCGGACTTCAGTTTATTATATGATTCCGAAGTAGATTAGTATAAAACTAATACTCGGTATATGGCGGCTTAGTATGTTATACTAATATAACACTATCTCATAATTAAACGATATCATTGTAACAGCTACTCTAATGAAAACACCTAACAAATATTGTGTATATTGAAAAAGTAGTAGGCGATAGAATGAACTCAATTTCATCTTCTCTATGAAAAAGAGTAATAATAGGGGGTTTATTAATTAGTTACAAACAACGAACATATATATGTATATTATAATGTTTAAAAAAAAAAAAAGTTCTTCGTAGTTTAGCTTTTTTTTTCTGAGATAAACTGAATAACACTCCAATCTACCGCCACAACGTTTTTAATTTACAGATTTTTTTTTTTTTTTTTTTTTTTTTTGGGGGGGGGGGATTTACATATAAGTAGATCATTACTTTTGTCTGATAAATTTAGCAAAAGAAAACTTATACCTCTTGTATATGCGTAATGAAACATTGCTTAGTAAACATGCTCATATTTCATTAGACATTTAATATTTTTGCATTCTGATTGCAGTATGCTATGTCTAACATAGTATGTCAATACTTTTGGCTTATTAATTAGGCAAATGAAAAACGTTTAACTCGTTCACATATGTCTTAAAAACGTATTTTGTAAAAACTGCTCATATTTCGTAAGATATTTAATATTTTTCCATTCTGACTTCAGCATTCTGTGTCTAATGTGTCTAATGTCAAGTTTCCTAAAATTTCCCAAGCGATGGTTTCAATGCCCTGGGTGTCATAATTAAAATAGTGAGGTTTTTATTATTATTATTATTATTATTATTATTATTTTTTTTTTTTTTTTTTTTTGTAATTTTTAAAGAAACCATTAACCATTATATCTCCATGATTGTATGGGTAGCTCCATGAAAATTTATACAGATAATTCAAAGAAAACTCATAACCACATGCTGTAGCCCGAACGTATTTCAAGCATTATGTTATACAGGGTGAGCTCAAACATTTTCATTCTTGTTTAATTTTTTACTGATCCCTCTTTTGCTTTCGAGACAAAACATTTGCTAAAATATGAGTTATAACATGTTTTTAAAGTTTTGAAGTTTTAAGATTATTCCTCTAGAACTCTTTAAGATCTGAAATCAAATGTATCTGGATGGATGGTTGGGTTTTACGTTGCACTAGTGCTGCGCAGATGGGCAATTGGCGACGGTCTGGTACACACCCCTAGAGGTGGTCCGGAGACATGCCACCACAATTTTGATCCTACACAGAAGGGATGGCTCTCCTTCTTCGGTGACCCCCAGAGGTATAATTTTTGATGGGAACATGGAGGACATTGCGGCCACGACAGATTTTACGTGCACCAGCCACCATTAGTGTACACGATGGTCTTTGGCCGGTTCGAATACCGAATCCGCAATCTTCCAATTACGTCCCGGCGCTCTACCGACTGGGCTACAAAAGTATCCGGCCATTTATAGAAAGGTAGTGTGTCATATTAATGAGAATTCGGATTTTCTTTTCTTATTAAAATTAATTTTAATAAGACAGGAATTCGTCTATGTATTGACGACAAATGAAAGTTTGCTCTTAAGAGGGGACAATACCTAATCCCGCGGGCAGCCGTGGCCAATGTTATTCTATGGGAAAATTTGTTGCGATAATTACACATTACCTAATGTATATTTTTTAATTGTGTTTTCGCAGTCAGAAAATTCATAACTGTTAAATGAGTACTTTTTTGAAAAATTCATTTTTTTTTAATTTTTACATTTTAATTTTGAGTTCAAAAATGCGACTTTTCACAAAATGCATTTTTTTCATTTTCTACTCGCAAAATGAAATACTAAAATTTTAAAAAATCAATTTTTGGAAAACAAGTATAAATTTAACGCTCATAAATTTTCTAAATGTGAAAAAAGAATTCAAAAATATTCATTAGGTAATGAGTAATTATGTAAACAAATTTTCCCATAGAATAACATGGGCCAAGGCTGCCGGCGAGATTAGGTATTGTCCGCTCTTAAATGTTTAACTTAATTGATCAAGTTTCTTAGAAATTTTCTTATAGATTTCCTACACTTATTTATAGCGTTTCTAATGCGCCTCGACTACAAGAAGTTTGAAAACCCATGTGATGTATAACTGAATGCCTTATAGTACCAGTCCCTAGTCAATTATTCGATAAATTTCTTACAAGGAAACATTTAAAAGGTGTCGTCTTCAAAAAAAAAAAATTGAAAAAAAAAAAAAAAAAACATGTGATTCTACTCTTCATAAAACACCAGAAAGTGAAAAAATTATCGGCTGAAATAAATTACAGCGACCACAAAAAATTATCAGAATTAAGTACATTTGGCGATTTAGCGCTGTTAGGTGATAAGTTCGAGATTGACGTGTATGAACAGTGCCATGTTTTACTTTTCCGCCAATTACTCAGAATCAATCGCCTAACAGTTTGAAATCGCCAAATATGCTTAATTTTGATAATTTTTTGTGATCGCTGTAATTCATTTCAGCGGATAATTTTTTTCTTTTTCTGGTGTTTTAGGAAGAGTAGAATCACATCTATATGTATTTTTTTTTTCAATATTTTTTTAAGACGACACCTTTTGAATGTTTCCTTGATAGTATGTTCTGTCTTCGACTTCCACTTTAATTTTAATCCCTCATCTTCGCCTCTAAATTTTGTATACCAAAATATAAAAATTTCGGAATGTAAATTAAAATTTTTAATATTCCGAATATTCAAAAAGTTTTCAAAACAATGTCGGAGTTGCAAATTTTATAAACTAATATTTATAATATAGAAAATCAGAATATTAATAATTATGTACACTGAGAAAAAATTCTGTAACTGACATCTAGAATCTAAATTGAGGCTGTAGAAAAAATAGTTCCATATCATCCTTATAAATTCTAGTCCCCTTAGAAAGCGAGTTCTAGAAGCTCCTATTAGAAATCTGGATCATTTGCCTGTATTCTCGAGGGCAAAGCTATTTAGAAACCTCTGCAAATAAAAGAGGATACAAGAGGCGGGTTTCTGCAGCTATAATCTTGGTTTATGACCCAATTCTAAAAAATCAAGCGAAAATTTCTCGCAATATAAATGATTCAGAATATTTAGAGTATTCAGAATATTGTTTCAGCATCTAGAAATGTGTAGACTAGAAATTCTCGATCATTTCGTCTATTCAGTTTATTGGCGTGCCTTATGCGCATAGCTCGGAAATCTATATTTCTTGTTAAAGAATTTAGAAAATGGTCACTTATTCATTCTAGAGAAAGGCGGTATATATTTTTTTTCTCAGTGATGTATAAAAATTTCAGGAAAAAAATGAAAACTTTTAATATTCCGAATATTTAAATAATTTCAATTATATTATTGCAAAACAATGTCAGAGTTGCAAATTTTATAAACTAATATTTATAACTTAGAAAATCAGAATATTAATAAATATGTAATTGAGAAATTTAAGTCTCGTTAATTTAAGTAGTTAAATTTTCCTAAAAGTTTAGATTGCATTCTGTAGGAAATAAATATTAATGAACCACGATATGATCGGTTTGTTTACATTCACGAGAAATGATTTAATTTTCAGAAATTAATTACTGTGAATTTGAATTTTAGTGTTCAAATTAAAAGGATTTACAAATGTTATGTATTTATTATAATAGGTATGTATACAGTTTCGAAAATTTATCTTAAATAATCAAATTTTTAGTTGTTGGGATATTGTGTAATATTCCGTTGCATATTTGTTGCAATTTTATAAATTGTTCAAAGTTATTTTACTGCAATGTCTTGGATTATGATAGTGTTATTTTAATGAATAGTTAGAATTATTGTGTTATAAGTGTACTCGTCTTATTGTAATTAAAATTTGGGTTGGAATTTCAAATTATAAGTACATTTAGAAATTTCCATATTCAACGCATAGCAAGCGTTACTAAATTAAGTGACAAAATATCAGTTCTAACACATTTCAGTAAAATCGTTTGCCTTAGAAAATAGCTTTGAGGTAAATTTCAGTATGCTAATTATTTTAAAAATACAAAAATATTGTGTGTAGACAGTAAAAATGAGTTCGAAATAAGCTGAATTAACTAAATATTGAAATTCAGTTACAATAATAAAAAAAAAGTAATGTTCAAAAGAAAAAAAGATTCAGAAATATTTATTCCACTTTTATATATGCTGTTTTAATAATTATGAAATAGCAATAAAATATAATAAAATATCTTTCAGCATATCACATAATTTTAAAAAACTTTAATAAACTTTATTTCCAACGTTTCGGTTAAAATTCATCTTTAACCATCTTCAGGGAAGAATGATGTTTAAAAACCATAAACATAGACAATTTAAGTCATTCTATGAAAGCACAAATACAATTTCAAAGAAATTAATAGATGATTACATAAATTATAAAAATATACTATATACATTTTAATAAAATGAGCTAAAATCACTTAAATAAACTTGAAACATGATCACTACAAAAAAAAAAAAGAAAACACTTAAAGAAAACGGAGCCAAAAGTATCATACAGCGGGGTTGATACTGATAATATATAATAATTATTTTAAATTTAACGGCAATATCTATAAACAACTTAACGGAGCCCCTATGTGCTCAGCTATATCAGGACTGTTAGCTGAATTTGAGTTAAGGAATTTTGAGAATAAATTTATTAGAAAACATATGCATTGTATTAAATTTTGGAAAAGATTTGTAGATGATATTTTTATTATATGGCAAAATCCATCTAGTTCTCCTAATGATTTTTTGGATATAATCAATAACGTAAAACACAACCTTCAATTTACTTTAGAAACTGAAAATAATGAAAATAATTTAACCTTTTTGGATATTAAAATTAAACGTTTTAATTAATATGTTGAAACTTCTTTTTATAGAAAGCCAAATATTGTTCCGTATACCTTTCATAGTAATTATCCTTTGCCCTGGTTCTATAAAATTGCTAATTTTAGATTTTTGATTAAACGTGCCTTTAGTCATTGTTCTACTCTTGAGGCTTTAGACAATGAAATCGATTTTATTTATAATTTGGCTTTAAATTATGGTTATAAAATCAAGACTATAAATAAATTAATTTATAAAATTATGTTCCCTCCTCCCCCTTCTTCATCTTCTAATAGTGATAAATCCTCTAATAATAAATTTAAGAAAATTCAGTATTGGCCTGGTCTTCATGAAGGATTTTCTAAATTATTTAATAAAACAGTTCATCTTGTTGCTAAAGCTCCTCTACAATTAAATTCATTAATTTCTAAAAAATTAGATCCCCCTCCATCCAAATTAAAATCTGGTGTTTATGAAATCCCATATAAAATTGATAATAAAACTAACTATTATATAGGAATGACCAATAGACCTTTTTATGATAGAATGAGGGAACATATTGCAGATTTAAAATATAACAGACCCAATACAGCTTTTTCACGTACTTATAATACTAATCCCATCGAACCCGATTTTGAAAATGCCAGGATAATTTACAATACTGACAATAGAAACCAAGCTCTTCTTTGTGAATCATTTGAAATTATTAAAAGAAAATCCGAAATTTGTAACGATTCATTATCCATAACCCCCCCCCCCTCAATTTGGCTTCATTTCTTAGGCTTGAAATAGTTTATGGTTACCCTTCTATTGTTTTCGTTCTGGCAACCCCGCTGTATGATACTTTTGGCATCGTTTTCTTTAAGTGTTTTCTTTTTCTTGTAGTGATCATGTTTCAAGTTTATTTAAGTGATTTTAGCTCATTTTTTTAAAATGTATATAGTATGTTTTTATAATTTATGTAATCATCTATTAATTTCCTTGAAATTGTATTTGTGCTTTCATAGAATGACTTAAATTGTCTATGTTTATGGTTTTTAAACATCATTCTTCCCTGAAGATGGTTAAAGATGAATTTTAACCGAAACGTTGGAAATAAAGTTTATTAAAGTTTTTTAAAATTATGTGATATGCTGAAAGATATTTTATTATATTTTATTACTATTTCATAAGAAAAAAAAGATAGAAAATAAATCACAAATTCTGAAATTAGAGAGGCAGAAAAAAATGAATATGAGAGTAAAATCATTCTAATAATGAAAAAAAAAATATATATATATATATATGAAAAATCAAGTTGGAATTTGTAATAAAAAGTACATTTAGAAATTTTCATATTCGACGCCTTGCAAGTGTAAGTGAACTATGTGCTAAAAATATTTTTTCGGAAAAGGGACTGTGAAAGCTCAAATGCACTGTAAAAACATCCTGTTAAATTACAGAAAATATCTGGCCGCAAAGTTCCCAGGATATATTCGCAAGCTATGGAAAAACATATGTACAGAAAATATTCGTACACAACCTATTTTTCCTATAGAGAATATTAAAAAAAAAAAAAACTCACAACATGAACCTCCAGGATCGAACCAGAGTCCACCGCATTGGAGGCTACGATATTACTTATCAGCCACGTACTACATTTTATGCCGTTATTTAGAACTTCCCAATTAGACCAAGATTATACCTTTCAATTCTTTCATTATTCAGCAATAAAATAAATGCGTGGGTTTCCCGATAACTAATTACACTAATTTATTAATGTACATTTTAAATCATGAATGATACCTTAAAATAAATAATCGTTTATGATATTTTAAATAAGTATCAGATTATTTCACCCTAGTTAACACGTTTAAAGTATTTAAATTCTTAATCGCAGAACTGTACAATTTCTTAAATAATTCTCAGAATTAAATTTGGTTTTGGATGTGAACTTTTGGACTGGAATCTATATTGCTTATAAATAAACCAGAAGACATTTTTATTATTTATCAGTAGTTCAACCTATCAGTAACTAATCGTCATATAACTAAACTAATCTTTATTTTGTCGGTGATTGTGGAAACAGTTCATGATAAACGTAATTCCCGTTACTAGTGTTTACGTTAACGAGATTCGACTGTATATAATTAATGGAATATCAATCATTTGGTACACTGTCAAAAAAAAAAGTGATGTTTGCTGCCAGTAATTTTCTGTAATTCTGAAAAGTACGTTCTATCAACGTAATTTTTTCTTTGATAGAACGTATTTTTCAGAATTACAGAAAATTTCTGGCAACAAACTGCAGCAAACAAAACTTTTTTTTTCGACAGTGTACGTAATAATTTCCAAAATTTAATATTTTTAATAAACTGTAGCATGCAAATAGGATTTATGAAGTTTTTAACCAAGATCATTGCTAGCTTAACATTTCGAAACAATTTCTTTTCAGAAATTTCTCAGATGCTTACTGTAAATGCGCGTATAGGGAAGAAATTTCGTAAAACTCCGATATGGGTTTACTGGGACCACCAAATTTGAATCCTGAAATGCACACTGCTTCAAAATGTCGTAATATACTTTTAAGATAACTCTCACATAATAAAATGGCAACAATTTATCTGCAACCAATATCTTAGTCCTAATTTTCACCATTTTAATAAAGCTATTTTAGCGGCATATACTACTTAAATGGTTGAACTTAGCACTGAAAAATTTATTGCAATTAAACTGGAACCAATTTTCTAGTCAAATATATCATTTTATTTTTAACAGTATGCTTTACTTTTTATAGGACATTAAATTAATCAGAAAATTTACGATAGTTTCTATACATGTGTAAATTATTATTTATTTATTTATTTATTTATTTTTATTTTTATTTATTTTTTCTTAATTTTCCCCTCTGATAAATCATATAAATATTACAGATGTCTTTTAGATATGAAAAAGGTATTATTTTTTATTAAAATATACTAAAAATTTACGTCAACTTTTATTTGAATTTGTGATAGACAACCTTAGGTTATCTTACAATTTTTTATTTTCTCCCACAGTTTTTTTCAGCTGAAAAGAAGCTATTTCAGAACCTTTTATCTAAAAGTGAAAAAAGTTACGAAATAGGAAAGTGGTGAACAAATAAAACTTCCCGTTTCTATAAATTTTTGACAGTAGAGTATTTTACACAGAAATATCTCAATAGTTAAAACTTTAAAATTTTATTAGAATTATTTTTTTAACTACTATATTTTAAATTATTTTTTTAAATAAAATTCTTCTTCCTGTTAAATAAAAATTCTCACAATAAAAATTAATTATAAATTTACTAATGTTAATAAAATTGGCTGTTACAGTTGAATTATTAGTCGTCTTATCTAGCCTAGTGCTACATATTTTCCAATGAAACTATTTTCATATTTGCTATATTCGCCAAATAAAAACACGGGTCAATTGTTGTGATAGATAATCATTAATCATAAAACGATTATTTAAAACTTAACTGTGTTTTTAATCAAAATAATGAATGGTTAAAAATAAATAATAATAATAATAATAATCTCGATCTCTTAATAAAAGAACATTATTTAAAATTTCATCCATAGAAATTATCTTCAAAGCGATAGCTGTTATAATACTTATTTTAATATTTTTTATTTAGAAATAACTTACATTTAAACATAACATAGAACCTAGAGCCGAATGTTTCACGTGCGGTGTATCTTTATATTAAATTTTAAATCCAGAACCAAACCGTAAAAAAAAAAAAAAAAAGATTAAAGAAATATTAAGTAAAAACCCCATTTTAACATTAAAATTATTTAAAATATTTAAAGGGGACTAATGTTCAAGTCGTACCTGACGGGACTAAAGTGAAAGTTATACCTCAAGGGACTAATGTGAAAGTTGTACCTCAGGAAACTAATGTGCAAGATGCACCGAACGAACAAACTATTTCTTTCAACGAAAATGCCTACTAACCCTGGACGATAGGTCTAATATATCGTATCATATTATATATGGTATTTATCGTAATATAACTCAATACTTATTTCGCTTCCTTCTTCGACTCGTTTTAATACGCATTTTTTATATGCATGAGCAGCCCCCGAAAAACAAAAACATTAAATCATTAAATTCATTTTTTTACTTATTTTTATTTCATATTATTTCACGCTCACTTTTTATTTCCTAATTCAAAATTATTAAAAAAAAAAACTTTTTCGATATCGCTTGTAACAATACTGATTATTATTAATTTTCTTTTCTTTTTCTTTCAATAATAATAATAATAAAAAAAAAAAAAAAAAAAAAAAAAAAAAGAAAAAAAAAAAAGATTTTGATGAAATTCTGGCAAAAGCAGAATTTAGGAGGACTATTAGTTTTTTTTTTTTTTTTTCTTTTTTCAAGTTATAACATCGGTTTCAAATTATTCAATTATATTTTCGATAAATTTTAGATTTCGACAAATGTCCAACTATCGAAATCGACAACGCAAAAATCCCAGATTGAGACTAATAGGCCCTCAGTCCTAAAGAAAAAAAAAACTTAAATTTAATTCTTTATGTAAATTATTTTCAGCGCAAATTCGTCAAAATTGTGACCAGTTTATTTGAAAAAGAGATAAGGTCAGGTGAGGTAATTGTGTCCAAAACCATTTTCAAGAAAACTGTAAAGGATAATTTATCAATGCTATATATGTATAGCGTATAATGTGTGTTTCATGATAGATAGCCTTAATCGAAAAATATTAAAAATGTTACAAAGGTTAATTTAACAGCCTTCTGAAATTTTCTGAAAAACGAATTTATGATATTCATGCTCAAAGTTATTTAGTTCAAAGGGAAAATATTTCAGATCAAAAAATTTATGTTCAAAAGCATGCTACTAATGTATTTATATAACTCTGATATGCTTTTAATCTTTTAAACATAATTGAATGTTTTAAAATGCATTATCATAATCGCCTCACCATTTTTCATATTAAAGATTTTTTATATTATTCTGCTTCAGAATGCTTAGGTCATATTAAAGTAAGGAGCCTCCATTTTCTTTTACTGTATATATAACTACACTTCTCTGTAAAATATATATATACATCGAGATCTGATACCATTTTTGCTTATTCTTATGTAAAATGACCTACTGAATCCGAATATGACCCCCATTTTGCCCAGTCATCCACTGTTTTCTAGATACACCACCCCCTCCCTCAATTTCTTTCCCTGTTCGATAATTTTATGACCACGAAATTGATTTGAAGAGTGAAAAGTAATTAATTTAACACCTAGAAACAAAAATATATAAAGTTTAAAAAATAACATTGATAACAGATTAAAAAAAATATAAGATATGCAATTCATAAGTTCAGTGGCAAATCCCCTACAAAATTTTTCCCTTGTCGCAAACATCCAGGTTTTAGAATTTTCCAACTCTAGCTCCTAAGAAGATATTTAACGGTTAAAATAATCCTCCACCCTCCTTAAAACCAAATTTATAGCCATAAAATCACCGCGCGAAAAATGATAAAAGTAGGGGGCTATTCAAAAAAAAAAAAAAAAAAAAAAAAAAAAAACGGTAGGTTATAGGGCAAAATGGGCGCCCTATTTGGATTCAGGAGGTCATTTTGTATAAGAATATGCTGAAATGGTGTCAGAGGCAATTTTCATGCCGAGCAGTGCTATTAGGAAGCAGTCAGTATGGAGAGGATAAAAAATGCGGTGTGACTCAACTAGACTTTCTGAACATTAAGTAATTAGCGATTGTATAAATAAATTAAAGCAAGGGAAGTCATTAAATAAGCCATAGAGAAAATTATAATCCGGTATTTGAGGGTTTATATATATATATAACGTGTTCTTTAATTTAACGCTATTGTACTTCAAATAATTCTAGCCCATGGACCATAATGATAAAGAATTTTCCTTTGTGTCCCTTAAAAAATATATAAATAAATAAATAAATAAATAAAAGTACCAGATTCACCAAAATCTATACCATCTGTGCAATGGTGACCCGTAACATGTATATAAATTTTCAACTCAATCGAATAAAACATTTAGGTTTTTCTAGACGCTATTGCACCTTGAATAATTTGAGTCAATAGGCCATAATGATTAATACTTTTTCGTTGTGTCCCTGTAAAAAAATTATAAGTATATATATATAAATATATAAGTAAAAAACTATATATATACAGGGTATCCCAAAAAGATTGAAACGCGGTTTAATTCTTTACCTGTTAGAGATGAGAGGGTAGTATAAACTGCAAAAGTGTACAAAATAAGATAGGAAATAAAACTACGCTAATAAAAATATTTTCCTGTTAATTTTCAAAAAGCTACATTTTTTATATTTTTATACGACCTCTCTAGACAAATTTGATCAATTAGAAAGTTTTTATTTTCAATGCAACAACATCATTGCAACAAACCGCATTCTTGTATCTTTAAAACTGGATGAATTATACTTAATTGAAAACTGAACTCTGATGATAGGGACCATATATAAAAATTGAAATGTAAATTTGTGACATATTATAAAAAGATAAAATGTATCATAGAATTTGCATTAAAACTATTCTTGAGTATGTTGGATTGATTCGCGATCAAGTCACGTGATCTAAAATCCGTTATCAATTTCCGTTATCAATTTGTAAATTATCCCTATTTTCACCGAAAAGCCAGCCTTTTAAATAATACGGAAAAATGGCATAAGTCACTTTTTTTCTGTATCATAATTCGGTTGGTTTTAAACATGTAGTTATGCGGTTTTTTTCTAATGGTTGTATGAAAAATAAAAGCTTTGTAATTGACAAAATTTGCGTAGAGGGACTGTATAAAAAATTATAAAATGCTACTTTTTAAAAATTAATGGGAGGGTTTTTTTCTTAATGTAGTCGTCTTTCCTATCTTAATTTGGACATTTTATCAATTTACTTTGCCCATTTATGTGTAACGGGTAAATAAATAAACCGCGTTTCAACCTTTTTGGGACACCCTGTATATATATATATATATGTGTGTGTATATATATATACAGAAGTAGGTGATTATCTTCTTAATGCAATTTTTTTCCCGGAAACTTAAACAAATGAAAAAAAAAAAAATCTATTTTCTCCCTATTGTTTTATAGATGTAGCCATGCTTTTTTCCCATATCTTCATTCGTCGGTACTATTATTTTTTATCAGAAAATTTTCGTAATATACACCCAGATACAGAAAGGTAGACAGACATTTTCTAAAAATATTTAAAAAGTATAAATCCATCGAAAACTGGAAATCGAACTATTTTAGGATTCCAATATTTTCACTTATAAATAAATTAAAAAAAAAAAAAAATTATGAATCTTTTTTTTATTTATTTAATGAAATTTACTTTTGCTGTAACTCATATAAATAAAAAATTTAATTTTATTGCGATTGCTTTTGTAAATGTAGCATGCATTTTCCCTAAACTTTGATTCGCCAATATTTTTATTCCTGATCGATTCTCCATTTTCTGTTTCTATTACTTTAACTCAAAAAAAAAAAAAAAAAACTGACTACTGTCGTGTAAAAAAATTCTCATTTCAATTATTATTCTATTTCATTATTTATACACAGAATTATTTAAAAGAATATTTCGTCAACTATTTTTCAACTAAAGTAAAATAGAATTTCCTACAAAAAACGAGTTTCGTAAGGAAATGATACATATATGTGCCTGTAAAACTCTCTGAAGCAGAATATTTACAGTGGAAAATATTTACATGAGACCGTATTTAGAAACTGGAATTCGAAAAAGTAAATTTGACTGCATGCGTTGCAATTTTATTCAGATGCTATCATGCAGAATCAATGATTCACTGTATTTGTATTTCAAACAAAGTATCTTACACTCTTTCATTTTTACCGCTATTACAAAAAAGAAAAAAAAAAAAGAAAATATTACTGACAGTATAACGTCAAAATTCGCTGAACATTATAATTTTTTACGCTACAGTTTTTGAATTTTGTAATTTTTTGAGGAACTGTAAAAAGAAAAAAAAAAAAAAAAAAGAACAAATTTAGTAATCGATTTCAATTTTGAAGGTCGAGAATAACGTCATTTCTATTAGGTATTAAATTATATTTTTCAAATATTCAAAGGTCTGTTTTTAAAGCACTATTTTTATTTTTTGTAATAATCTCCAACAAAGCTTAAAGTTTATTGTGAAATCAATTCGTTTAATTTTACATTTTCTTTTCTTTTTTTTTTTTTTTAATTCATTTCTTATAATTAGTCTATTAAAGCATTTCGTTTATTGAAAATAGTATAAATAAAATATTTCTTTTTGCACAAGATTTTGCAAAAGAATCCGGGTACGATATACTGTCTATAAAATGTATTTCTTTTTGGCACTTTAATACCTCTATACCGTACAGAGAAAAATGAAATTAACATATATAATTCAAATACACAAAAGTATGTTTCGTATATGGAATGTTTACATTGAAATGCTTATTCTACAAGTGTCTTAGAAAAATATTCAGCTACATTATGCGATATATATTAAAATTGCTTGAAATGCATTTTCATTGTTTCTGTCAGTTTTAATCACTTTTGAACAAAGTTGAAAGTAAAAAGTTTAACAATGTAACGGTTATTTTTTAGTTATTTATTTATCTTGTAAATTCATGTGTGCCTGTATACGCCTGGGAAGCATTCTAAAAAAAAAGGAACAGAAAGAGAAAGAGAAAAAAGAAAGAGAAGATAGAGCAGCGAAAAACCGAGAACTAAGAATTTCTTTACCCGTTACAGATAAATGGGCAAAGTAAATTGAACTAGTATGTTGTGGCCGCCACAAGACTTTCTTCTATATTTTCCTTTACAAATTCACTCAGTAACAAAAAAAAAAAAAAAAAAAAAAAAAAAAAAAAAAAATCATTTTTTTTTTTTTTAATATTGTTACTGAGTGAATTTGTATAGGAAAATATAGAAGAAAGTCTTGTGGTGGCCACAACATACTAGTTCAATTTACTTTGCCCATTTATCTGAAAAAGTTTAACAAAGTAAAGGTTATTTTTTAGTTATTTATTTATCTTGTAAATTCATGTGTGCCTGTATACGCCTGGGAAGCATTCTAAAAAAAAGGAACAGAAAGAGAAAGAGAAAAAAGAAAGATAAGATAGAGCAGCGAAAAACCGAGAACTAAGAAAGATCCAGTGTATAAAAGAGAATGCGAACTTCTTGTAAACATTGGGAAAATTGAACATAGGAAACCGGAAGTAAATTGAACATAGAAAGAGGGAAAAGTGACGGAACAAATAACGGACCGTAACTTCTTACATACTTGCCAACATCCTAATTAATATTCCGTACTGTTGTTAATCCTGCCATTTTTCTCTCACCAGTAAATTTTTAGAGTATTATTCTTCAAATGCAATTGCGAATAAATAGGAAGAAAAATACTCTTAAAAGATACTGGTGTGAAAAAGAAGGGGGGGGGGGAATAACAATACTACGGAATATTAATTAGTATGTTGGCAAGTATGGTTCTTATCTCAAAAAACTTTTTGACGATTTTCATTAAATTTGCTGTATAACCCCCACTCTCTTAATGTGTTTTCGTATATGTCACACTATTAAAAAATTGATATTAGTTTGAATCAAAACTTGGTACTGAAGTTACAACAACGACCATATGGTTTAACCTTTTACCGTGATTTGGTAATTTTATGTTAAACTTCATTTTTATATGGCTTTACAACGTGTACATTCTCTTAAAATGAATGAAAATAACTAAATCTGAGTGAATTTTCACTCATTTGCCTAGAAGAAACGCCCCCTCTCATCTTGAGTTAAATTTAGTAAATTGAATTAATTAACATATTGCACTCAAACTTGAGTTTTTTATTGTATACTTTGAGTAATTTATTTATTTTATTAATGATTTTAATACAAATGGTTTTAATAAACTTCAATGGCGTTGCCCGTTGCATTTGCTCTCTAAAGTTTCTGGAGTGAGAATCTCTCTCCTTAAAAAAGTGACCCCTATTTTGACACCATTAAAAGTGAGGAAACACTATTATCACTCTTGAAAATGTGACATTTCTCACTTTTTGTAAAAGGGTGACGTATAGTCACTTTGTCACAAAGAGTGAGATCATCATGTATTGTAAGATCCAAACTTTTGTAGAGTGAGAAATTGCTGCCGCCATCTGTTAATCATAATTCGAATGAAAAATGAAGGACAATTTCTGAACGGTTTCATGCATGTATTTGTTTAACAGAACTTATTACTAGACATATTCCTCATAACTAGATTTCTGATGAATAAAAAAGAAAGAAAATAATTATGTTAAAAGATAATTTGGTAAATATTTTTTTCTTCGCGATTGACAAAATCGAAGTAATATTATTAGTGAAGAATCAAAATCACAAGAAATATATCGAAACTCGTATTCGAAAGTAAATAGTTTTATTCAGAAATATATAAATTATAAGAGAAAATATCAGTGCAAATATTTAATGCACAACGCCTTAAAATCTATAATAACTCATATTTTTATTATATTCATTGTCAGCTAACATATGTGAAATATTAAAAAATTTGGCTATAAATCTATACTAATATTTAAAATCAACGGTTTTATGTTCCTGAACGGATGAGCTTTTCAGGAAACTCTATAGATTTGTATGCGAAAATTTATTTATTTATTTATTTTTTTTTTTTTAAACATGTACACTTGAGTAATTTATTTTCCCTATAAGCTAATTTAAATGACTGCTTATATTAGGAAATTTGTTTTCAAGTACACATTTTGCTTTTAAAATAATTCTAATTTTAGCAATTTCAAAATAATTTTAATTTTAAAATATCCATTAGAATTCTGTAATTTTATATTGTTGATAAATGAAGTAAAAATTAAAAATATGATTGATCACGTATAAGAATTATTTAATAATATAAATTAAGCAATAAGTGTATGTGCTCAGTGGTTCAGTGGTAAGACACTCGCTTGCTACGAGGACGGCCTGGGTTCGATTCCCGATGAATCCAAACTGCATTCTTTCCACCGTTGAACTGGAGTTGTTTCGCAAGGGGAAATGAAACGATATCGTCTAGTGTACGTAATTTTTTAAAGGAAAAATAAACAGTCATATTCTTTAAATTGCTCCGAATAATCTCACTCTTAATAAAGAGTGAAAAATCTCACTCTTTCGAAAAGAGACTTTTCACTCTTTAGAGGTTGGCTCCATTTTGGCATGTTCAAAGAGTGAGATGCCACTCTTTTAGAGTGAGATCTCACTCTTCATATTTTAGAGAGTGCAAGCTACATTGTTAAAAAAATGCAGAAAAAATACAGAAATTCTCTGTAATTTCAGAAAAAAAGTCGTAAAATACGTTTTGTCCACGTAATTTTTCCGTAATTTACGCCTTTTTTTCTGAAATTACAGAGAATTTCTGTATTTTTTTAACAGTGTACTGTAGAAATGCATTGCAGCGAGAGAGATGTTGCCACTTACAAGTGGTTTAATGAAGAGAAATAACTCAAGTATATATAAATATAGATAACTCAAGTTCGCTTAAATAAAAAGCTACTAATATTAGCTTTTGCATTTTTAACTCAAGTCAATTTAAAAAGAATAATTCCTACTTGACAGGGTGAAATAACTAATTTATTTTAAGAGAGCAAGGTTATTATAATTACTATTTCGATTTCAAAACGTTCTAACTTAAAAACTATCGGTCAGAATGACTTGATATTTTACCAAAACAATTGATAGGCAATGCAATTTTGTTTCGCAAAGGAAAAAAAAAGATAGTTCCAAAATGGCCGTTAAACACCCGTAAAGTAATTGTTTCATGAAGCTCCTTTTTTTTCTGTAGTCACTATCACTGTTTTCGTTGTAAACAAGTATTCTTGTCTTTTTGTTTTTAAATTTGTCGTATACCTTTGGAGTCTATATTTTTCATTTCGGCTAACAACATTCCTGTGTTCAACGAGTCCGTTGCAGCCTTTTCTCTGACATTCGCCTGACATCGCCATCTATCGGTATATTTTGGAACTATTTTTTTTCCTGCGCTTTTAAATTTAGAGCGTTTTGAAATCGTAACTTTATTATAATCACCCTGTATATTAATGCATTGTTACTAGAAGGAAATTGTTATGTAGCTGATTCGTTAGCTCAGCTTTATGTCTTCTGACCACACTAGCGCCAAAAATAGTTTAGAGTGCGTGTAATTGAAGGTAAAGGGAATCGTGTTGTTATTCGCAACATATTTTTACTCCCATTACCCTACTACCGTAAGTGGGACCGTAAGCCCGTATCTCAAAAACGACTCTAGCGATTTTCTTCGAATTTGCTACATAAACATTAAACACTCTATTAGTTGTCCTTTCGAATGATATAGTTGGTTAGTTCAGGAAAATTGATTGGCGTCTTGTATAAATAGCTTGATTTCAGGTCTCGCAAGCGCGTTTCTTAAAAAACGGTAGTACGGATTTTTTTTTAAACTCGCCATAGTAACTCCCTTTTAAATATCTTTTTGTATGTAATTATTGTTTTAGGGTCAATAATTGAGTATTCTAAGTTTTGGTAAATGTTGGTATCTCAAAAACGGCTCTAACGATTTTCTTGAAAATTATCACATAAATCCATTTTAGATACCCTTTCTCATGTATTACATGGTTAGTACAGGAAGATTAACACTCATTCTGCTTAGGTAGGTCAGTTTTAGATCTCAGAAATTGATGTTTTAAAAAACAAATCTAGTTTTTTTTTTTTTTTTTTTTTTTTTTTTTTTTCTATGTAAACTCAGTTTTTATATGTCTTTACACGTATATTAAGTTTCTCTTATCGGGAATGTTTCAGGTGTCTATATCGTTAGGTCAATTTTATGTCTTCTAATCAATCACATTATCTACAAAAGGTGCATATACCAGTGTAATAGTGGGTAATGAAAGTCGTGTGGTTGCTTCACACCAGATTTTTTTTTTTTTATCATTTAATATTTTAATAGGAATAATTAAAGTTTAATATTTCTTAATATTGGCAAAAAGAAAAAAAATAGTATGAATGCGAAACTATAAATTTTACGAAGATTAATTAAAATTATTCCTATTATAAAAACCTAGTATCATAAAATGTTGTACAGAACATTACAAATTTCAAATTCCAAGAACAGAATCAATAGTATTATAGTTTTTATTCTCCTCTTTTTCATTTAAACACTTTACAATGAATAAGTGTATTACAAACAAAAGTTACAAAAATCAAGTGTTGAGAATAGTTTTTTTTTTTTTTTTTTTTTATCTCGGATAAAATAAATAGTCGTATTAAACTTTACAAACTTTACAAAAAAAAAAAAAAAAATTATTCAACGTTCTTAAAAAAAAAAAAAAAAAAAAAAAAAAGGAGTGATAAAATTTATTTGGCACTGTAAACTATTTAGTGAAATAAAATTTTAGAACACAAAATTAACGCTATAAATTGATTTTTTTTTTCACAGAGCTTTTAATTATTCTTTGTATCATCAATTGGGTAATTCACAAAGAGTTATTTTTATATTCTTTCAGTTATCAGATTAAAAGGCACAATTATTCTCAGTTTCTTGTACATGCATAGAACAAAATTATTGATTTTATGAAAGTTTTCGATAAATTTGCACGTTTTGAGATGAATTTAACACGACTCGATCATTAAAAAAAAATGTTTGTATGTGTGTGTCACCGCATATGTTTGTGGGGTGGCAAAATATTGTGCGCGCTGTATCTCACAAACCAATTGAAGGAATTTAATTAAATATGATTGGTTGGATGGGTTTTACGTCGCACTAGAGCTCCGCAATGGGAAATTGGTGACGGTTTGGGACTCACCCTAGAGGTGGTCCTTAATTAAGCATGATAATTAGTTAAACTTTGTCTTAAATTGGTGCTCATTAGATTTTGATATACTGCTCAACTTCTCTGCTGCAATTTCTTTTATTTAAGTGAAGGCTATATCTCAGTTTCTACAGTGTATAATTGCACAAAACGTGACTTCTATGAGGATCATTATCAAAAACTAAATCAGTTCAGTTTAAATGCACGTTGGCCAACAGGTAGCGTTGCCATGATACAGTTTAACCTTGTTTGAAGCAAGGCAATAAATACCCCATTTTCAATTATATATAAATGCACAAAACTGTATGTGAGATGGATATTATGGAAAACAGTTCTGATTTAATTTGGGTTCATATCGAATGCTAGGTGTGACCTATAGGCTGCAGTATTTCCTGTTTACTGGAAATTTCCAGTATTTTATATATCATAGAATCTAAGATATAACTTAAGTTATATCTTAGATTCTATGATATATAAATACAAATAATTTAAATATGAGAAATATATTATCCAAAAGTATGCTCTTTCAGTTTGAATATATATCGCAACACAGGTGCTGCTACATTTACTCGCTTATTTGGATCTTTCAGGTGGCTATATCTCAGAATCTATTGAATAAAATTTCCCCAAACTGCCTGTGTAAAATGTTTATTTTGAGAAGATATGATGAAATTTTTGTGTATGTTAACCAGTAGGTGATGTTGTTACATAAACTGATCTAGAAGAAAGATTCGCGGTGGCCATAACATACCAGTTTTTATTGTTTACAGATTTTTGAAATTGTGAATATTTAGAATTCTCAAAAATATATAATGTAAATAGTTAAAGTTGTTATTCTAATAACTTTGGGAGGCAGTGAGGCCTCAATCGCTCAAGTGCTCGAAATCGCGCTGTGATTGTAAAGCCGCTATGCCAGAGAGACACTGATATCCATTAGACATCTAAATTACATCCAAATGACTCATGAAAAGTGTAAAATATCTAAAAAATGTCCATTAAAAGTCCTAGGATATCCTGTACTAATTATAGATATCCGTTAGATGTTTAAGTATAGACGAAATTTAGACGTGTCTTTTTCGATGTCTAATAGATGTAACATGTTAGATCAAAACAAGATTTAGACATTTGCAATATCAATTAGATGTAACAAGCACAATTATTGGATATTGGGAGATTTATCGGATACGTAACAGATACCTAATGGATGTAAAAAAGTGACATTTGTCGTGCTAATAGGTGTCTGTAGGATGCTTATAGAAGTTTAATGAATCATCTTTTAACTTTTATACGTGCTTATTGGATGTCTTATGGATGTAAGTGGCTGTGTGGGATTAGAAGAAGTTAGATATGAAATGTGTTAGCACATACTACCTCATAAAGAGGTTACCTATGAGAGAAACAGTTGAAATATCCCCGTATAGTACATCTGACAATAGCCTCCTAAACTAGATGCCTGTCGCGTAGCTCGGAAACTTGGCAACAGTTGAAGAGGTAAGCAGTGCCACCTGGTACAGATTGCACGACTTTTTTATTCAACAGCCACCAAAAATTTTTTAAAGTGGGATATGATATACATAAAAGGCGAATAGAATCGAAGAAATGTCGATTATATATATCATATATCACTTCTTAAAATTATTGGTGACAGTTGAATGAAAAAGGTCGCGCAATCTGTACCAGGTGGCGCTGTCTACCGCTTCAACTGTTACCAAGTTTCCGAGCAACTCGACAGGCATCTAGTTTATGGGGTATGATCTGACTCACGTATAGTCTTCAGTACGAGTCTTCACGTACAGTTTGTATATTATATAGTAGTTTTCAGCATGAATTTTCTCAAAACAAAGAATCGCGATTTCATAATATGCTCTATTCTTATTATTAAACCTCCTTGAGGTAAATTATCGCCAAATGTTGCGCCTGCTGTTTACATTTGTGGATTTCCTTTATGCTTAAAAATAACTCTACATGCAGACCAACGAAGTCGTTCGGCAGCTTTGAGAGGCAATATCTTATACTTCAAAATATACGATCTTCTGTATGCTAACAGCTTAACGACCCTCTTCATTTGCCGTCGCCGGAAGTCCGATCCAATGTTATTCTATGGGGAAATTTTCTTTACAAATAACTTATTAACTAATACACATTTTTAAACTCTGTTTTCACATTCAGAAAATTCCCAACTGTTAAATTGACGGACCTTTTTTAAAATATATTTTTTTTATTTTTAATATTTTATTTTGAAATTGCAAACAGAAAAAATTTCACATATTGAAAATTCGTATTTTGCAGCTTCAAAATAAAATATAAAAAAATAAATAAATAATTTTTTAAAAGGTTCGTCAATTTAACAGCTGGGAATTTTCAGAATGTGAAAACCGAATTTAAAAATATGTATTAGTTAATAAGTTATTTGTAAAGAAAATTTTCCTATAGAATAACATTAGCTTCGGCTTCCGGCGGCGGTGAGTGAAGAGAGCCCTTAAGCGTATGTTGTCCATGGAATGCTGGGGTTAGTTAAGGATAAGATTTTCAGTGGAATTTTCGTTTAGTTGACGTTAGTTTCGAAGGATATATAAAAAGAATGTAAATGTAGGGAATGTAAACGAAAGTGATCGAGGTTGTGAAGTTTCGGACTTCACTTGTGTGTCGGAATTTTCAGTTTAGATGTTTTAAGATAAAATTTAGTATCTGTTCGGTTAATCTGTTTAAAAGAAACATTTGAAAATGTCCAGGTATGCTTTCTGCGGTATAGTGTGCTTTTAGAGTGCTAGTAAGTTTAACAGGATACACACATTCAGTGAGCTCTATTTTGCTGCTTAAAACGTTAAGAACGTCCGGCGAGTTAAGAAACTTTCAAACATTTTAAAATTAAGAGATGTTCTAAAGTTATATTCCAGTAAAATTAAGGTAAATTAACAGAATGTATCCCAGCCCTTTTTTTTACAACTCGAAATAACTGAGGTTTTTTTTTTTTTTTTTTCCTGACTCTTAGACTTTTTCACACACTACTTATGGGAGAAAATCAGCCGTTGCAACTTTTATAGTTGTCGTCTAAAGAAATGTCGAATTAATCTGTCAGTTACAATTATTTTGATAATTGTACGATTATCAGTTACAATTACTTTATAATTAAAAATATCGAATGTATTGAAGCTTTCTAAAGCGAATGACAAATATTTTTACAGGAAATCTTAAATAAAAGAGTAAAAATATAGTTAGGAGATCCCAAGTAATCTAGAACAATCTAGATAATTTGATATTTAAAGGTAATATAGAATCAATATACGAAAACCTTCAAATACGTACTTGCTCATAAATTTTGATCTGTATGTTACCTAGAAACCAAAAAAGCAGGAATCTCCCAGGTTAATAATCGGCCTCTCTAACCGCTGACTATTTGTGCGAATTATTTTCAAATATAAAACTACTTTTATATTAAATTGCATATAAGTGTAATAAATCTAGCCTTCCTGAATACTGTATTTATAATTTCATACCTTTCAAAAATATATCATTTTAATTAAAATGATCAATTAAAAATTTTGAAATGCTAAAATATAGCAATATGTTTAAGTTGTATTTAAAGTATTTTTAGAAAGAAGTATAAACCATGAACAATATGGATATAATATAATGTACTTGATGTAATGATAATGCTTCTCTTGGCACTGAATAATTAGCGCTTTTATCATTAGTCGCTAGTTTCATAATTCGAGTTCCATGTATCCTTCTGTTGGTTTGGAATGTACTTTAAACTTTAGTTCTCGGATTAATTAGGTCCCACCAATGGCCGAGAGGTTTTGTTTTCAAAGACAGAAGAAGGATATGCCGGGTTTGTTTCAGGAAATCATCGTCGGCCTGTCTTAACTATGATTTCCTGCGAAACTTGCATAAATATGGACTAGGAACTTTTACCGTAAAGCACACATAAAAACACGTAAAACATTGCATCTAGGCTTATGTTTCTGGTGTAGCTCTCCGGCATTTACCCTTACAACCACAAAGGTTATTATTATCCATAGTATTTAAAAAGAAAAAATATAAAATGAGAAAAGTAAGCCATGAATGTGATATTGTATTTAAACTAATCAATAAAAACTCTGCAAAGAAATGCCATAAATTGCAAAAATACGGAATTAGTTTTTCGGATCTAAACAATCTAGTACGACCCTTTATCGGTCGGGTGTGTAGGCCACATACCCGGAAATTTGCAGTGTGTTTTTGAATTTACTTGTGTTTGTTTTCTTGTCTTTGTCTTTTGTTCACTGCGCCGAAACAAGTGCAGAAAGCGAGATTTACAAAGGTTTGTGTGTTTCTTTTTTCTTTATTTATTTTTAATAAAATCTTGAAACATTTATAGATTTAAAGTAATTGTCAATGTGGTGTGCAAAATAATCGCTCATACGTACTTGCACGCACATATAAAAATTTTAATGCAAAAGTGAGATTTATTTCTAAATCTAAAATTTGCACATTGCAAGAACATTGCAATAAACATTAAATATGAAAATTGTGTGGCAACAATAAAGCAAGGCCAGTCTACATCACCTTAACAGTACATTATAATATTCTTTCGCTTATATTAAACGAATTAATCATGTAACATGTTTAAATATATAAATATTTTATTTTAAGGAAACGGCTTTCATAAAAATTCGATCTTAATAAAAATTTCATGTTAAGGTTTTTTTTTTTTTTTTTTTTAGATGACAAATCCACCTTACTTTCTTTTTCAGAAAAATTAATGTTCGTTTTTAACTCTTATTCTGCGGTTTCAAAATACAGCTGAAATTTAATGTACACTGAAATAGATCTAACAATTTTGATAAAAACTTAGATATAAGAGTTTCATGAGAAGATAAACCCACCTGACTTATCCTCATCGTTAGAACAATCACAGTTCACTGTTAATTACTGAATTTACTCGCTGTAAATTTTTAAAGAAACATGAATTTTTAAGAAATGGATCTAAGGTTTTGATAAAAACTTCGGGTTGTATGTTTTTTGAGATGGCAAGCCTATTTGATTTATATTTATCTTTAGAAAATTTAGGGATCACTGGTAACCATCACTTCACCTATTGTAAAATATTGCATAAATTTGGTTTCCTCGATAATAGATCGGTTACTATCTTTATAAACATATTTGCCTTATCTTCAGGAAAATTGGCATCCACTTTCAACTCTGACACTACCCGTTGCAAACTATGACAAAAGCTTGAGTTTTTCGTGAATGTATTAAGCTATTTTGACAAAAATTTAGACTTAAGTGTCTTTTTAGATGAGAAACATATCTGACTTATCTTCACATTCATGAAAATTACCTTTCACTATAAGCTTTTTTCTCTGCACGTCACAAAATACGGCAGAAACCTGGCTTTCTTAGAAACTGCTTAAATGTTTTTGATAAAAATTTAAATTTAAGTGTTTTTTGAGTTTACTATTCAATCTCAATTGCCCTCCTCTTCAGAACAAATAGCGTTCACCGGTAACCCACGCTTCAACCTGAAACAAGTATAGAAGAAACTTGTTTTATTTATTTTTCTAATTTTTCCTCAAATACTCGGATAAATTTGGTAAAACTTTACTTAGTGTGTTAATGAGATGACATTTTGGTTTGTAACACCCCCATCTTCAGAATAATTAGCGTTCACTGATAACCCGCACTCTACCCGTTAAAAATACGACACAAACTTGGTTTTCTTGGAAATCTCTGCAATAACTTTCAAAAGAAAAAATAGCCTTAGAGATTTTCTTTCAGATGAAAAACCGATTTGATTTATCTTCTTCTTTAAGAAAATTAGCCCCTTGCAACCCGTGCTTTGCTTGTTACAAAATATAGCATAAACTCACTTTTCGATGAAACTGCTTTAACGGTTTTGATAAATAATTATAGTTACATACTTCTGCGATTTGAATTTTCTTCATTTCAAGAAAAATTAGCTTCCACTGATAAACCGCACTCTCATTGGGGCAATCAAATAAAAAATAGAGAAGAAAAGACAACGATGTGCTTTGGAGTATCTGCAGCCAGTGCTGCCAGATTTGAGGGAAATTTTTATTCAACAGCCGCCGTTAAATTTTACTTGTAACAGTTACCTAATTACATAGACGATTTCTATGAAAAATGCTTCGAAATAATTACGAAACCGTTTCAAATAAAATTTAGTGGTGGGAGTTAAATAAAAATTTCCCTCAATCTGGCAGCACTGTCTGCAGCTACTCGCGACAAATGCTTACCTCCAACAAAACTAAAATAACCAAAAAGAGAATTCTACTATAATTACACGAGAAATATATTCTTAAAAACAAATCACTGTAATGAAAGTGGCCTCATTTCGTCCATCGATCACTTTTAGACCCTTGGAACCTATAATATTCCCTGAAAAAGTCTTAGATTAAGATGTTACATTCACTAACTATTCACAAACATCTATGAACATAGCGAAAGTGACTGTAAAAATATTTTTACCAAGTCAAAAAACCGTATTTCAAATACACCTGTATTTCGAAAAAAAAAAAAAGTGGTCCCAATTTCATCCTCCCAAAACTTCCAATAAAATTATGTTTTATTCATAAATCAAAATTTATTTCAAATGAATAAAAGTACAAAGCGCTGTAGTAATCAATTGAAGAATAACTGAAAGAAATATTAAGCATTTAAACATGAGGAACAAATACACACAGTAGTCAATGAATTAGAAACCTTTAAGTTAATAATTTATTGGACCTTCTTCTGCACGTTGGACCTCCTTTTGCCTCAATAACAACCAGTATTCGTGTGGGCAGCGATTCTACGAGCTCCTGGGCTGCATTTATGTCCAGAGTTTACCATATATTGGTTACACAGACTTTAAGATAATGTAAATTGGATGGAAGAGGAGATTGATCCCTTTCACACATGTCCCAAACATATTCTATTGGATTAAGATCCGGACTTTACGGCATCTAGGGAAACTGTTAAAAGTCGGATTGATGTTCACTGAACCAATCTCGAACGATTCTGCCCCTATGTATGGTTGCATTATCGAGCACAAAGTATCCGTTAACTTCGGAGTAAAAATGTAACATTGAGGGATGCACTTAATTTATCAATATATTCAGGTGCTGCGTGGCTTTTATATTATCCTCAAGTAACACCAGGGGACCACTTCCATACTAGCAGAACATTCCCAAAAGATTTGCAACAGTTTTTGCATACCTTCGCTGACAGCGAGCATTTATAGAAACTCTTACAGGTTTCTAATTCATTGGCCAGTGAGTGTATATATATTTCTTTTTAATTCCTGAGAATATTTTATATGAGACAGTGCAGCATTCAATGCACTAGACTCGTTGTTTTTCGTGTTTATCATCAGAGAAACGGTTCATGCAGCTTGGGAACATTACATCATTATTGCTTATATCTTATCAACTAAAGAATCACTTTCGCCATCTGAGTCACTGGGTAGGTCATGTTTAGATTTTTTAGATGGTAGACTTTTCTCCTTTCATTTAAAAGTGATGGATGCCAGAAGTTGTTCTTCAGTTGAGCGTCTTCTTTGCCTGGGAATCTACCATTTTTTCCTCTGCGGAGACTCAGTGAGTAATGTCGCTAAGCCTCCTCTTTTAGAACTTGATACGGTGATCTCTTGCACTTTCCTAATGTCCTTAAGGCTGATGGCAGCAGCAATATGCTAAACTTGTCCACCTGATGATGGTGGATGAGTTACAATGAAATTTTCGTTGGATGGAGAGGGATCTGAGGGAACGAAATTAAGAACTGCAAGGGGGACGAAATCGGTAACACCACTACTTCCAAACATGGCGGAAAGCTTCAGTTCTCGTAAGATTAACTGAACGTCTGAAAACCCAATGTATGACACAATTAACATATTACCAGCATAGAATATATGCAATGTTGTACAAAAAAGAATGATTTACAGTACACTAAATAACGTTTTACAAAAGATATAATAAGATCTCGCCTCTTCTAAAAGATAGAAATCCAACGTATATAACAGACGTATGTGTCTTGGAGAAGGAAACTTTTACTGCTGACACGTTATAGCTCATGTTTCTTCTGCCTTGCGGGACAGATGGCGCCACTCAAAGATGAGCAGAGAAATAAGGGGAAGCGAAAATAGGGAAGGGGTCGAGTTTAAGGCCCTTTTCCTTATTTATACTACTAAAAATTTTTACAGGGAGAATGAGTAAACTTGGTTATCCGCGTACTAAATATAAATACTGTTTTAATGGGATTTTTTTTTCTGTGAATAATGAATTTAAATATAAATAACTTAACTAGGATATATAACTTTTTTAATCATGTATAATATTTGCAAGATAACCTTCATCGTAATTAACCTGTAACATAGAATTTAAGTATGAAGTACGTAAAACTTTGAAGTATGTTTTATCATATCAGCCCATCCATCCTCCTCCTTATACCGTTTTCTTTCGATTTATTGTTTTTATTTTCATATTCCTACTCAACATAGGAGTACTGTTTTTACCGCGCTTCTTAAGAAGTTTCTTTCTTTACACTTTTTTAGTTCGAATAGAGTATTACTGTATTAAAAGTAAAATGTTCATTTTATTTCAATTTAATGTACATGCAGTTAGTGTTTATAAGTATTTAATTTTAAACATTACTAATGTTTTTACTTATTAAAAAAATGCATTGCTTCTTTAATTATAAAAATAATAAGAAGAAGAAAAATAAGAAGAAGAAGAAGAAGAAAGAAAAAATAAGAAAACAGAAAGAATGATGTTCCAACTTCTTTAGAAGAAAGTTGAAAGTTGTTGAAATATGAAAACTATCGTTTTGTTTAGATTTATAGTTTTTGTTTTCATATTCCTGCTGAACATAGGAGTACTGTTTTTATCGCACTTCTCTTTTTTTTTTACGCTTTTTAGTTCCAATAGTGGTTGGTTGTAGGATTTAAGGCCGATTGATTCCTGATGTGTCCTAGGCCTAGAGGGGGAATGCCCTCCGTGGGGGTCTTTCTAAGGGGTCCTAGCCCGTATTTACGCAAGTTTCGGAGGAAACCACGGAAAACTCCGAACGGCTAGGTCGATGAGCGCGACCTGGGATCGAACCCGGCACCTCCCATCTACCAGCTTTGAGCGCAGAAGTTCCAATAGTGTTATAAGTAAAATGTTCATTTTATTTCAATTGAATGTACATGAAGTTAGTGTTTATAAATATTTAATTGTAAACATTATTAATGCATATAATAATACATATTAAACAAAAAAAAAGAAGAAGAAGAAGAAGAAAATAAATAAATAAAGATGTTTCAACTTTCTTGGAAGATGTTGAAAACGCATAGAATTGAAAAGGCATGTCGAGCAAAGACTTTTCATATCTTGTAAAATATCTAAATATTTTATAATATTGTAAACTGATTAGTAATAATAATTGCATAATTAAAAAAAAAAATGCATGGAAAGAGGTTTTTATACAATGGAATAAAACGTGTTAATTTTCCAATGTTTTTTGCAGCGCGAGTGCACTAAAAGATACTTTAATCTACATCTCATGGACAGTAATCTATACGAATTCTTTTGTTAATAACTTCAGGCAAAGTATTTGCATGAATAAAATTTACATAAATAAGGCATTCTAAATAATATGTCTAGAAATGAAATTGCACAAAACAGGCGAAAAATACACGGATAAACGAAGTAACAAATCAGTGAAATTATATTCTAACCTAAGCAAATAACAGAATTTTTCATTCTTTAATTTTACATAATAAATCAACCAAAAAGTTATTATGATGTTGAAAAAGTAGCCCATAATGATCAGAACATTTAAGTTTATTGAAATCGTGTATAATTTAAAAATTACCCAATGCATTCCAGATATGAAGATAAATCGAAAATATGTAATCCTAGATGGGTGTCATACTTTAATAAAAAGTAACTGTTTAAAACAGACACAGAAAAAAAAAATTAAGTGCATTTTAATGTTCTTAATAAATGAAAAGAAAAAAAATATTTTTTCGCCTAAGATATATGTATGATGAAATCTCTCATTTTCTTCAAAAGTTTCAATAAAACTTTTCAAGAAAGTAAAAATAAAATTATAAAAATTATACAATTCCAAAAAGAAAAAAGAAAAAAAAAAAGAAGAAGAAGAAATAGTAGAAGAATAAGAAAAATAAGAAGAAAAAAAATCAATTTAATATCGTATTCGAAATTGATTTCTTTAGAAACCGAAATTCTGAAACATTTATCGATAACTAATTTTAAGATTTCGTTAAATTTGACAGATATTTCGATTTTCTGTTTCCAGGATTTCACTTTGACATTTTAGAAAAGTTTTGAAATAAAATTAAGTTAATATCAAAATGTTAAGAATACTTAAAGTTTTAGGGTAATTTTGGATTACATTTTTGTTAGGAAATTAGGCACTGTATTGATATCTTTTATATTAGTAAAACATATCACTATATGCCGAAATATTAAAGAAGTGTTTCAAAGTTTCGGCATATGTTAATAAATTAAACATCTTTTTTTCCTTTATTAAAGAAATGTTTCAATATTGAAAAAGTTATTGCAATTATTTAATAAAATTGGATATTTTTAATTCATCAAATATGTAAAAAATAACTATTTTGTAATAGCTATCACAAATCTTTGTTCTACATAATTCTAACACATTAATTTATTAAAAATCTACATAAGACCTGTAAAAATTATACATAAATGCGCACCTCTTTGCAATTGATTTGAATCAGCTGCGTTTTTTTTAGACCAGCGCTTCAACCACGTTCTACATAAGCTTCAACCACGTTCCTTGCGACCATGGGAGCCAACACGCAATTGCTGACTCAACAAGTTCAGTGTTAAAATGAGTAAGATAACCGTTATGGTTGAGAGAAAATAAAAGATAAGGGAAAGCGGAGTCACTAGATTTTTACTAAATCCCAAAATGTAGGTCAGTTTGGCTCCCATCCAAGTCTTTCGAATCGTCCTCAATGCTAGACGCAGGAAACATAGTCACATTATTTCTTGATTTTGTGTCTACATACAGTAATAGCGAAAACATAAACTTCTTCAAAATGGGTGAATTGTCATCATAGCAGCGTAACCTGCTAAGCACTAAATGCCAAAATCTAGACCACCAATTTATATCAATGTCTTATTGAATGTAAAGTTTCGTGAAATACGGAACTTTTTTTTTTATGAGATACAGAGTCTACAAAATTTTGTTAACACAAACAGACACACAGACATACATTTTCTAAAGTGGTCGTATCGTGTTCAGGTAGCCTGAAAACGCTTAAAGCCATCAAAAACCGGAAGTTTGAAATTTACTCAAATCTAACACTTTTTCTTATGTAGTATGTAAAAGAGAATAACGAAAAGTTTAAAGAATCCAATGCTTTTTTCTTATGTATATAGAAGAAAGTAATAATAATAATAATAATAATTAATAATAATATATTACTTTCAAAGTTTTGTGATGCAGTTGATTTTCGATCAGAAAAAAATACAAATACTCATATAACTGAAAAATCCTAAAAACTGACTTAATTAAAATTGCTGTTAAATTTTCGAAAAAAAAAAAAAATGAAATATGACTTATGGAACACACTGAGAAACAACCTCTGTAACTGACATTTAGAATCTAAATTATGGCTCCAGTAAAAAAAGTTCCATGCAATCCTTATAAATTCTTGTCCCCTTAGAAAGCGAGTTCTAGAAACCCCTATTAGAATTCTAGAGTATCTATATTATCGTTTGTCTATATTATTTGTCTATATTGTTTGTCTATATTATCGAGGGGTCAAATTTATTTAACCCGTTAGTAGTTGCTAGTTGGTCGATTTGCCGTCAATCCCTTCAGTATTGCCAAACATTTTTATTCAATAGCCAGAAGAAATTTTTAGAAGTGACATATGATACACATAATCGCCGATTATTCGAGTCGATTCGCCTTTTATGTATATCGAATGCCACTTCTGAAAATTTGTGGTGGCTATTGAATAAAAAAAACTGGCAACACCGAGTGGATGGGTGGCGAATCGACCAACTAGCGACTACTAACGGGTTAATAATCTCTACAAATAAATGCGAACACAAGAGACGAGTTTTAGTAACTATAATATAGGTATCTGACCCTATTCTAGGAAATCAAGAGAGGATTTCTAGTAATACAAAAGATTCATAATATTAATGATATTCATAATATTATATCACCATCTAGAAATTTGTAGACAAAACATTCTCGATCATTTCGTCTATTCAACTTATTGGCGTGCCTAATACGCATAGCTCGAAAATCTATATTTCAAATTTAGGGATTTAGAAGATAACTACTTGTTCGTTCTAAATTAAGATGGTATTTTTTTTCCCTCGGTGTAGGACATTGATAATTTAACTTGAATGCAAAAGGAAAATAATATGGATAAATATTAATGGTGTGTTACATTTACAATTAGAGCAGTTTACAAAAATACAAATTCATTAATATTTAAAGGAAAAATATATATAGCTACTTTTTGAAGAAAATAATGATAGGAGTTTGTTTTGACGAACAGTATTGAACGAATTTCTCATCCTTTCTTTTTAGTCCATATGGTGATATATTCTCCAAATAATCAAATAATTTTTCGGCGTCTACCTATTCATTACTGTGATTGAAAGCGCTACTGAATTCACGGAGATGTTTATGGAAGTTCAGGGTATAATGGCTAAATATAAAAATTTTCTCAAAACTCAAATCATGTCATATTAAAGAAGAGCAAAAACAATAAATGTTAGAAATTCACATGCACATTTAAACACATATAATTAAATAATATTAGAAACAACCACAGATATACAAAATCCTGTATATCTGTTTTTCTTTTCTAACATTATTAGGTAGATTCCTTATAGGAGATCTACCTATTGCAATGGTTCTCATGACACGACTTCTGGAAAATTTCTTCATATCTTCACCGATCATGACCCCTAGAACCCAAAACCACCCTCCGTTCAAAAGTTTATATATATATATATATATATATATATATATATAGGTATATATATATATATGTATAACGCTTTTTCCCATGTTAAGTTGTGAACACGATAACTGGAGTAATTTTTATTTAAATTTCACCAGCTCTGGATATGTTGTCAGGACAGTAAAAATCTCGGTCGAGTTCGTAGATGGGGTATCCAGCTCAAAGGGGGTGGAAATGGTGGGGGAGTGCAAATTTTCATTTGCCCATAATTTCTTTAATATTGAAAATAGGAAAATACTTCAAATCAGGCGAATTACCGCCTTACCCTAAAGAACAACTTTGTATTTAAACTTTTTCGATAACTTCATTTGCTTAAAAGTTACAAGTTAAAAAGTGATTTTTCTTGTGATGAAGCCGACATTTTCTATAGCTTTCATTGCAAAAAATTTATAATCTGATGCTTATGTCACGTGCAAATGATAATAAAAAAGATAACTGAAAATATAATAAAATTTTAATCATGTTTTTAAACAATATAATAATCTGATTTAAAAAATAAAAAAGTTTAATTTAACAGAAAATATGACATCACAATTACAACAATGTACTGAGAAAAATGAAATAAAATATTATCCGTGATCCCCTCTGGGATTCACCTTTGCTGGGATTGCTGGGACAAATAAAATAAAAGTTATTAAAAAAATAAGGAAATAAAATCAACATATCTTAGGGCTAAGCAGATTTAGATAGATGCTATAATGTAAAAGATAAATGTCATCGTTAAAAAGAAAAAAAAAAAAATCTTGTAAATCGATGCTAAACGAATTAAACTGGCATGGTAGAAAAGGTAATAAATTTGGGGACATTTAGGTATCCCTTTAACAAATTAACTAGGGACGATTTTAATGAATTTTCCGTTGAAGTTTATTTTCATGAAAATTTAAATTTAAATTAAAGTATTTCATTACTCGAATTCCCTTATTTTGATAAATAAAATTATACCATTAAAAAAAAAAAAAAAAAAAAACTCTTATATTGAAAAATGAACTAATAAAGGTTTTAGAAAACTATTACATATTTTTAAATCTTTATTCAAAAAAAATTAATTGTTGCCACTCGGCATTATACAAATACATCCAAATCCTGTGTCACATACGATAGTTTTGTATAAGTATAGATTTTTTGTTTGCCCTTGGAACCTGCCCCTGATGGGAAAAGTGCCTGGAAATACTTGTATCTAGTATTGTCATTCATTATGAAGTCGTGTACAAAATTTCTGGTCCTTTGGACGACAAGAAGTTGCCGAAAATTGAATTGCAAAATTCCGTTACATACATTAATAGTTGCATCATATCAAGTTAATAAAAGTGTGTTAATTAAAAACCTTGTTAAATGCTTTAATTAATCATTTAAAAATATAAAATTAAAATAATACGTCAATCTTAATACAAATATCGTTTGTGGTGAATAGTTTAGAATGTCAGTTTAGGCAAGAATTTAAAATTTACGATTGAGAGTAATACTTTACAGCTTCCTTTGACTTTTTATCTTGTCGAAAAAAGATATTGGTCTGTGAAGAGATATTAGGTTTTCGCGTGGAAAGAAAATATAATGACGCCAAAGCTGCCTTTCTCCATCGTCAAACTCGCAAAATTTTGTCGCCAAGTCAAAAATTTCGTCGTCAACTGTCAACTGTTGCCGCCAAATCACAAATTTCATTGCTAAGTCTCATGTTTTGTCACCAAAACCTCGCCAAATCATACAATTTACTAAATTCATAACAATTAACATTGAAATTCAGCGGTGCCAAATGGTCAAATATTAACTAATGTTAATGTTAATGTTCCAGCTTATGTGAACCAAAACAGTTTCGCTTTACAATTTTTACTCATCTGACAATAAGAATCACAAAAACACAATACAAAACTTTCAATAATTCAACCAAAATTACAATGAAATAACTATCCAAAAACCGCTACCACTTATCTGTATTTGACTTGACCATAGCAACGCCAGGCTTACCAGAACTAGTAAGATCATAAGTGCATTTTCACGTTTCTATTACTTTTTCTCTTAAAAGAAAGATATTGAACAACAGTTATATGGATTTTAAATAAAAATTATAATTTCGATTAAGCTTGGGTGGAGAGGGGGGTGTAGCCCAATAGCCCCCTCTGGGATTCACCATTGCTGGGATTGTATATCTTTAAGGCTTTTATTTGTTGAATGATTATGAGCTTGAATTTTAAAAAATTGAAAAATTTACAAACCAATAAATTTAGCCTAAAATTTTAAGTAGAATGAATAAAACCCTTTTGTAGTTGAAAATTAAATTTCTTGAAAACAGAATAGCGACGTAAATAATGCAATGTGTGGGAACAAAGCCATTGGCTAGGTATTAATGCATATGTAAAATTCCTTTACAATTGTAACATTGACGTAAAGAATAAAAGGATAAAAGGACTTAAAGGATTGACCTTTGCCTTTAAGCTTGCCGAAAAGGGATTTTTTTTTTTTTAAATGTGTATTTGAACGTACAGTATATGTATAATTATTTCATATGTTATTCATTGTTATTAATAATACTGTTATAAATGCTTGTAAAAATCAAGTCCCATTTAAACATGCTAAAGTAATATTGATATTATACACACAATTATCTCACACAAATGTATAACAAGTTTTCGACAGTCCGTATTTTATACAAATATTATTTTTCTATGGTAATCTTCTATAGTATCATATTTGGCAACGTTTAGTATTTTTTTTTAAAGAAAAACCACCACTATATTTTCTAGTTTTCTCTAATACAATTAACCCTAGATTATTATAAAAAAATAGTTACTAAAAATTTCTGTAAAAAATTAGTGGTAATACATCTTCTGAAAAAAAAAAACAAAAAAAAACAGAAGAATTGGCGCAACTATGTAGTATGTTTTCGCTAATTATTAAAAGAAAAGTTAAAATATTAATATTCTAGTGGCAGAATTAATAATAATAATAATAATAACTTGTCCGTCAACACCCTGTTGCATACTTTTAACAAGTGTTAAGATATTTCAATCTTATTTTTTTTTTTTTTTTTTTTTTATTCCACAATTTTTATAAAATCATTCTTTATTTATATTTTACACATAAAATTGTTAAGGAAAAATAAAAATAGCACAGAAAACTGTTGAAGCCTTCTCACTAGCAATTAAATATTATAAAAATTTTTAATGCTAAAAGGAAATTCTCAATACTGAAAAACTTTATGTATAAAAAGTTATTTGCATCACCGATAAAACAAATAAACAAAAAAAGGAAGTTTTTTAAATTAAATTTAGAAAAATAAGAATCAAAATATATTTTTTCGAAAACTTTATTTTTGTTCATGTTTCACTTTAGACTAACTTATATTTTTGAATCGAAACTTGCTGCGAAAACTTTTGAGGTTTCTTAAAGATATATCTGCGGTTACAAAAGAAGAAAGATTCTAATATAGGAAATAATTTCCATCGATACAAACCTCTCAACTTTTAGAAAAATTTTTCATAATTTTATTCAAGAATACCAAAGAGATTTTCTAAAGGATATATAAAAGATAGAGAAGAACAATTCAAATATCGTATTACATCTTCCTGGAATTTTGTAAATGTTGTAGTGCTGTATACTGTAAAAAGAGTATTCCTTTAGGAGTACAAAATAACTATTCTTTCAGTACGTAAAATGATCTTCCTTTCTTGTAATATTTTATTGTTCCTCGGAAATATATTCACTTTTCGATGAAAGGTAAAAGAATGAGCATGAGAAAACTTGAAAAATGGATTGTTTTTAATGGTATAACTATTACTTTGAAAAAAATCTGGAGTGACTCCACTCGACTTTCCGAACATTGAGTAATTAACAGTTTCGTAGATAAAGCAAAGAAAGAGGAGTTGTTAAACAAACAAAAGAGATGAAAACCATAATAGAGTGTTTGAGTATTTTTCTCCAGATATTACACAATGTTTTATTTAACGCGACTGAACTTTGAACCCATAGAACATAACGATAAAGAATTTTTCGTTGTGCCCCTGTAAAAACCTATAAATGCTAGATTCACCAAAATGCTTATGGTTAGTGCAACAGTGATTTATAATATTCATATAAATTTTCAACTCAATTGAATAAGGCGTTTAGATGCTATCGTACATTTAAAAATTTGCTCCTGCATAGGCCCTAATGACAAAGAATTTTTCTTTGTGTACCTGTAAAAAAACTGTAAGTGCTAGATTCACCAAAATCTATACAGTTGGTGCAACTGTGACCTATAACATGTGTACAAATTTTTTGCTCGTAATAATAAGGCGTTTAGACACTATCACACTTTTAAAAATTTGGCCCCATGGGCCATAATGATAAAGAATTTTTCTTTGTGTCCATGTAAAAAAACTGTAAGTGCTAGATTCACTAAAATCTATACAGTTGGTGCAAATGTGACCTATAACATGTGTACAAATTTTTTGCTCGTATTAATAAGGCGTTTAGACGCTATCACACTTTTAATAATTTGGTCCTGCATAGGCCATAATGACAAAGAATTTTTCTTTCTGTACCGGTAAAAAAACTGTAAGTGCTAGATTCACCAAAATCTATACAGTTGGTGCAACTGTGACCTATAACATGTGTAAAAATTTTTTGCTCGTATTAATAAGGCGTTTAGACGCTATCGCACTTTTAAAAATTTGGCCTCATAGGCCATAAAGATAAAGATTTTTCTTTGTGTCCCTGTAAAAAAACTATAAGTGCTAAATTCTCCAAAATCTATACACTTCGTGCAACTATGACCTATAACATGTGTATAAATTTTTTGCTCGATTGAATAAGGTGTTTAGATGCTATCGCACTTTTAATATTTTGGTCCCATAGGCCATAATAATAAAGAATTTTTCCTGGTGTCCCTGTAAAAACACTGTAAGTGATAGATTCACCAAAATCTATAGGGTTCGTCCTATGGTGACTTACAATATACGTACCAACTTTCAGCTTATTCGAACGAAGCGTTTAGACGTTAGCGTGTTCACTCACAGACATACACACATACGTACACACATACATACACACACACATACATACATCACATATATCATCGCAAAAATAGTGAAAACGGACTCAGGGGACGTCGAAACGTATGGAAACATCGAAATCTCAAATTCGGATTTTTGACATGATTACAATACTTTCCTCACTATTGTGTTCGGAAAGTAAAAATATAAGAAAGTGCATGAAAATTATTTAGAAACAAGTATGCTGTGGCCAATACATGACTTTCTTCTGTATTTCATTATACAGATTCACTAAGTAAAAATAAATTATCAAAATTATTGTTTATTAAAATTATTTTCCCTGATCAAAGCAAGCGATTTCAAAAATAAAAAATAGTTTAACACTAAATATCCATAGAAAGTCGATTTTATTCACTACTAGCAGGCTACGCCCGCTTCGCTGGTCAGTATTTTTAAATGAATCACTATAATTAATGAATTCTCAAAATTGCATGAATTTTTATCATGCGAAAAAAAAAAGAGAAAAAAAAATGTGATTGAAAAAATGTCGAAACGGGTCCTCGCTGCCCTTGGCAGCGCAGGCAATTGTGCGCTGCGCGCGTGCATTTATGTTCAACACTCTTAATGAATCACTATATTATCGTAAGAGAAAAACATAAATAAAAAAAAAAAAAAAATTCTCCCATTAGTGGAATAATCGGTTCGGGCCACCAGTGCCTGCGGCAGCGCATACAGGCTCGCAAGGCTCGCATGCTCTTTCACCTACAGTTCCCGCCCCTCTTAATTATTTTAGACTTTAAAAAATACTCGCAATCGTTCTCTCTGGCTTTTAAACCTAATAATACTAATTTCGAATATTTTATGTGAATTTCTTTATTTTTAACCCTGCGCCCGATCCCTTCCCGTCCTTCGTAATAATTTTGTACTTTCGAAAATATCCGCAATCGATTTATCGGGCCTCAAAACCTAACAACAATAATTTTCAGCGCTCTAACTCTTATTTATATATTTTTGCGCTTTCACCTCCCCTTCCCGTCTATTCTAATAACTTTACAAATTCAAAAATATCCGCAATCGATTTGTAAGTATCAAAAACCTCTATGTACCAATTTTGAACGACCTAACTCTATTTTTATTTTTTGCCCCTCTGACCCCTCCTCCCGCCCCTCCTAATAACTTTACAAATTCGAAACTATCCGCAATCGATTTGTAGGTATCAAAAACCTTTATGTACCAATTTTGAATGGTCTAACTCTATTTTTTTTTTTTGCTCCCCCCCCCCTCACACACACACACCTTTCTGACCCTCCTAATAACTTTACACTTTCAAAAATATCCTCATTTGGCTTGCAGGTCTCTAAAACCTATCTGTACCAGTTTTGAACGGTCTAACTATATTTCTATTTTTTTACCCCATAGCCCCCTTTTCCTGCCCCACCTGGGACGAATTTCTAAAATTAAACAAAATTAGTTTTTATGTATTTCTGGGATTATATTTTAGAGCAAAAATATCCTACACAGATATTTTTTTCTGTTTGCAATATAAAGGATTTTTTCAAATCACCTTTTGCCCCCTCTTCTCCCCTCTTGGGGGCTGAATTTCGAAAATTCCAGAAATTACTTTTTAGGTATTTGTATTAGCTATGTATTAGAGCAAAAATTTCACATATATCTGTTTTTCTGTTTGAGATATATAGGAGTATGTGAAACCACGTTTTGCGCATTTGAAATCACGTTTTGCCCCCTTTCCCCCCTTGGGAACCGAACTTCTAAAATTCCAGAAATTGGTTTTTAGATAATTAAATTAGCTATATTTTAAAGCAAAAATTTTACGGATATCTGTTTTTTTCTTTGAGATATGAAGGTTTTTGTGAAATCAAATTTTGCCCCCTACACCCCCTTGGGGGGCGAATTTCGCAAAATCCTTTCTTAGGGGCTGCTTACACTCTATGTTCTATAATCTGACCCAGTTTCGAGTCAGTGGCTCCAGTAGATTTTGCTGTGCGTTGATGAGTCAGTGAGTGAGTGAGTGAAAGTACTCTTTTATATGTATAGATATGACATTTAAAACAAATGCTTTTTAGTACGGAGGACTATTAGTCTCAGTCAACGGATTTTTAAGATGCCAGTTTTATGATAGTTGGACATTTATCGAAATAGAAAAGTTATCGGAAATATAATTGAAAAATTTGAAAGCGATGTTATAATTAAAAAAAAAAAAAAAAAAAATGAAAGAAAGAAACTAACAGTCCTCCGT
The DNA here is from genome assembly GCA_963930645.1 of Salticus scenicus. Lineage (NCBI taxonomy): Eukaryota > Metazoa > Arthropoda > Arachnida > Araneae > Salticidae > Salticus > Salticus scenicus. The sequence continues at coordinate 271,405,874 of OZ005655.1, forward strand.
ACTAAACTAAATTCTGCTTTTGCCAGAATTTCATCAAAATCTTTATTTTATTTTATTTATTTAATTTTATTTTATTTTTTAAGTAAAAGAAAAGAAAATTATTAATAATCAGAATCTAAACGGACAATATCGATTTTTTTTTTTTTTTTTTTTTTTTTTTTTGAGAGAGAGAGAGAAAGGAAGGGCGAGAAGGTCGAAATGTTTATATTTAATATTACTATTTTGCACAAAACTTTTATTTTATTTTATTTTACTTTATTTATTTTATTTTAATTTTAATTTTAATTTTATTATTGTTGTTGTTGTTCTTGTTGTTCTTGTTGTCGTTAAAAATGATAAAAATCAATGACTTTATTTTAAATTGCTGTTAATCGATAGTAGAACCATTCCTTTTAAAGGTATTGATGAGCTCTTTTGAAAGATGCCCATAATGAAAATTTGCCCCACTCGAAAGAGGTCATCCTCCCCCCTAAGGGGAAAAACAATGCTCCTACTGTACAAAAAAAAAATAACAATAATAATAATAATAATACCAGTTGACCTTCAATATTATAAATAATTATTTTTAATTCCATAATGATTATTAAAAAATAATTCTTTTTATTAAATTTGTATGAAATTCCGTCCTATAGTACCATATAGCTAAAAATTTAGAAAAAGCGGGATGGCAACGACTCCTGTAAGAAAATTTTGAGTTGGTAGGCACTAATTTTTGTCAAGATGCAACTACATATCAAATCTTATGAAATTCTGTGTAGCAAGTTTTGAGATACAGCTGCCATAAAATTCTGTCACACAGACAGACATTTTCTAAAAATGATCAAATCAGGTTATAGACTTCTCAAAATGCGTAAATCCATCGAAAACACGACGTCGAAAAGTTTTACAAATCTCATACTTTCTTCAATTTAATATAGAAGAATTAAGCGTGGATAATTACTGGAATATTGTCATTAAAAATGTTTATTAAATATTAGTGGTAATTCATCTTTCGGGAAAACCAGAAACCTTGGAAACTACGCAGTATGCTTCGGCAAATAATTACAAAAAAAAAAAATGTATATAATATGTTTTCTGTATATTAGTGCCAGTATATAAAAAGAAAGTTGTCCGCCGTTACCCTGTTGAATAATTTTATTAGGTCTTAAAAGAAATAAATCGTAAAGCTTTATATTTTAATCGACATTCGTTCTAAACATATTGGTCAATTATATCATACACATAATATTTTTAAGAGAAAATATAAATAATCCGGAAAACTCCTAAAAATTTTTTTTATAACAATTGAGTGTTTTGAAGAATTTGATTCTAAAATAAAATTTTACGTCCTGAAAAACTTTATGTATTAATAATTATTTTCATCTCTAACTAAACAAATAAAAGAATAACAAATACTGTTTACGGTAAAACATTTTTTTTTTTAAATCTAAGGATCAAAATATATTTTCCCGAAAAGTTTTTTCATTTTCATTGTACTTTACACTAACTTATATTTTGAAGTCGAAACTTGCTGTGAAAACTTTAAATGTTTCTTAAAGATATGTCTGCGGTTAAAAGTAAAAGAAATCATTTGAAATAGGAAATCATTTCCATCGATAAAAACCTTTCAGCATTTAGAAAAACTTTTTTCATAATTTTATTCAAGAACACTAAAAAAAATAATTTCTGAAAGATATCTGTAAAATAGAGAAGAGCAATTCGAGTGTCTGGTTACTTCTTCCAGGAATTTTGTAAATGTTGTAGTGCTATATAATGTAAAAAGAGAATTCCTTTGGGAGTACAAAATAACTATTCTTTCAGTACGCAAAATATAGTTCCTTTCAAGTGATATTTTATTGTTCCTCGGAAATATATTACGTTTTCGAAGAAAGTTAAAAGAATGAGCATGAAAAGTGGATCCTTTATAAAGGTATAAATATTACTTTTAAGGAAATCTAAAAAACTGCAAGGTATTTATTTAAAGATAAATTTTATAGTTAATAAAATCTTTTTGTAAAAAAAATAGAACCGACTCCAAAAAGCAACTACTATTCAAACAAATAATTAAAAAAAATTGGATGAAATGAAACTAAATTGCGCCTAAAAGTATAAAATAATTTCCTTCGCCAAACAACCTATAACACTACAATTAATCATAACTTTTGAAGTCGGCGCAAAATTAAATAAAATTTAATTAGTTTTTAAAGGTTTGTTTTTAGATCGGTAGCAACAAATGCTGTTGTCTCGAATGATCCATTTCATGTTTCCTTTATTATTTTATCACTGTATGCAATTGGTTCATTGGTAGCATCTACACAGAACAGTGAACATTCTTCACAATGCGGTATTTATGTTTCTACGAAGTTAAGTTTCCTTTGCAAATTTGATATAACTTTGATAACTATAATCCTTGGTGGTTTTTGGATTATTTGGCGTTCAAAGCGTATTGCAAAAATATGCACGCAAGATGTATATTTTCATAATATATTTTGTACGAGGTATTGTTTCATATTCTTGATTACTCTCTTAATATACCTTATCAAATTAATCATGATATCCCAAAACAATTAAATGTGTTTGCCAGATAATTTTGCGATTTTTCTTTCACCAAGGTCGTCAGGTACCAGCATCTTCGCCAACTTTTGCTGCTTACGAAATCTTATTTGTTTTCTTGAATCAAAATAGTTTTTGGCAGCGTTTTGCAGGTGACAATGTGAGATGTGTATTTTGAATAGGATTTGATATTTGTATTGAATAAAAGTATCTATTTTTATTTAATTTTGCGCCGACTTCAAAAGTTATGATTAATTGTAGTGTTATAGGTTGTTTGGCGAAGGAAATTATTTTATACTTTTAGGCGCAATTTAGTTTCATTTCATCCAATTTTTTTTAATTATTTGTTTGAATAGTAGTTGCTTTTTGGAGTCGGTTCTATTTTTTTTACAAAAAGATTTTATTTTTCTCTTTTCAGTGAAAACTTATTCATATAGCAGAACATCAAAAGACGTTCGACTGCAGATTCACAAATCACAACTTCCACGAAAAGTGACATAACTCAAAAAATTGTTTATGTCACTGAAAAATACATGAAATGCACCCAATGTGAACAAAAAATTTACATCTCCATCTAGAAAGTTATCCACTCGAGAGACAGTTGTGGAAGTTTTATTCTAGTCAAGTTATTTTTAAATTGATTTTTCTCAAATGTTGCATTTTTAAGTTGTGTCACTTTTCTTGCCTTTATCGAATATGAGCAAAAAACTATCTATTGAATGAACATACGTTAAGTTAAAAAGTCTTTAGAAATGCAAAGAACGGATACGCTGTATTCGTAACCAAAAATTCTGTTAGGCATATATATTGAATTTTACAGTGAATACGTGTCACCCGCTACGCTGGAATTTGCGCAGAGTAAAGTTCAAACAAAGAGCAAAATATGCATTGCAGCTGATGGACAGAAGTTTCAACATCGATACTTACATACTGCTTTTACCAGTGTAGCTGCATGCGTTCAGCAGTTAAAGTGAGAACAGACTTTTGTGAGTATCCTGTAATTTGTTTATATCTTAATGAAATCATGATGGAGCCTATTTCAGGCCAAGATCATTACGACAACAAAAAAAGTATTAAAATTAAATCATTTCTTACGAAGTTATAAGCTAAAAAATTTCAACAACAACAATGAGAAGCATGGTTTGTATTGAGAACCTCTTCCGTTATGAAGTCGGTTTAAAACGTCTATGCGTTAATCGATGTGACCGCTTACAATAACCATACTTTGAATTTTACATAGCTTAAATGTCACCCGCTACGCTACAACATATGCAATGTCGTTCAAGTGTGCACAAAAAAAAGAGATAATGAACAAACAAATGCACGTTTTAAGCTTTCTGTTTTTAGCATTAACGTCTAAACTATCTTTTCGTACTAAATAGATGATGCTCTGCAATTTTATACTTCACTTTTTTCCCCTGTCTTGAACTGTTTCCGAGATAGGAACGCTAACTCCACTGTTTCCCACCAGGTAACGCTGTAGGCGGTTGAATCACGCAGCACATATCCACTTTACTATACCTACTTACCACTTTTATGACTATAGCCTGCAGCTGTTCAGCAGTTAAAACAGTCGGGACTGACTTTTTTGGGCACACTGTATTTTCTTTTGATCGTAAAGATATTGTAATGGGACCTATTTTAGACCAAGACCTTTACAATAAAACAAAAAGTACCAAAATTGGATTATCTCTTCAGAAGTTATGAGCTAACAAACAAAAAAACATATGGTGTGAATTGAGAACTACCTCCTATTTGAAGTCGGTTAATTAGAGCATCTCTTACGAAGTTATAAACTTACAAACACCAACAACAACACATAGCTCGAATTAAGAACACCCTCTTTTCTGAAGTTGGTTGAAAACGACTTTGCGCTAACCGATGTGACCACTTACAGTAACAATACTTTGAACTAGGGAGCCTTTATATTGTCTAATTAATTGTATTGCCTTAATAGTGTCTAAAAACTGTCTTTTCGTAGTAAATCGATGATGCTTTACAACTTCGTAATTAACTTTTCTCACATCGTGAACCGTTTTTGAGATAGGAGCGCTGATTCAGCTGTTTTTCACCAGATGGCGTTTTATTTTCTTTAGATTGTAAAGATATTACAATGGGACCTACTTCAGACCAAGATCTTTACAACAAAACAAAAAGTATCAAGTAACCGTATTTTTAACTATATAACGTATGTCTCACCAGCTACGCTACAATGTGTGCAATGTAGCTCAAGTGTGGATAGTGTAAGAAATTGCGAACAAACAAATGCACGTTTTTAGCATTGCATTTTTAGCATCGATGTCTAAACTACCTTTTCGTGCTAAATCGATGATGCCCTGCAATTTTATAATTCACTTTTCCCCCCTGTCTTGAACCGTTTCCGAGATAGGAACGCTAGCACGAATGTCTAAACTATCTTTTTGTACTAAATCGATGGTACTTTTCAACTTTGTAACTCACTTTTTTCCCTAGAACCGATTTCTAGATAGTAACACTAACTCCGCTATTTTTCACCAGGTGGTGCTGAAAGCGGTTTAACCTTGTACTGCATGGCCACTTCGCTATACTTATATACCATTTTTAACACTATAGCTGCAGCCGTTTAACAGTTAAAAGAGTTGGGACTGATTTTTTTGGGCACCCTGTATTTTCTTTAGATTGTAAAGATATTACAATGGGACCTATTGCAGACCAAGACCTTTTCAACAAAACAAAAAGTATCAAAATCGGAGCATCCGTTCAGAAGTTATGAGCTAACAAACATAAAAAAAACATACGGTTTGAATTGAGAACCCTCCTTCTTTTTTGAAGTCGGTTAATAAAAATATGGCGGAAGTGTAGATATTTGTAAATCAATATTTAAATGTTTTTCCTATTTTGTTAATAAGAATAACTATTTCATAACCTGCAGAATTTTTTGACTTAAAAAAGAAAAAAATAATAATAATAATTAGCTCTACTTTAGCCTTTTTCACTAAGTTTGATTTATTAAAAAATATATTGCACTTTTTTTTTTTATATGAAATATTTTTTCGTGTAATTCACAATTATAAAATTCTAAAATCTAACTAAACAATATTCTTTAATCCGAGAGAAATCATTGTTAGAAACTCTGATGAATAATAAAACAATGTAATATTTATTTTGTTTCGAAACAACTTAATACCATTCTTCACTAGGTAGAAAAAAAAAAAAAAAAATATATATATATATAGGCAGGGATGCAGGTTGGAATTACATACGGGCTACCAATGTATTATTTTCCTTCTCTAGATGATTGATTCTGTTTAATTATTAAATGTGCTTCGTGTCTTTGCAAATTCTACAAGATCTTTAGAAAAGAAAAAAAAAAAAAAAAAGAAAGAAAAAAAAAAAGGTGGAACTTTACATTTAGTATTTTCCCACAAAATTAAGCGTAATTACTGGAACATTGTTATTAAATTTGTTTATTAAAAATTAGTGGTAGTTAATTTTCCAGGAAAGCCGAAAAATTTGGCAACTGTAATATATGTTTCCGCAGCAAATTCCAAATATGTAAATAATAAGCATACATACACACACACACATATATATATATATATATATATTGACATACTCGTATTTAAAGAAACCAAAGTTTGAAAATTAACAACTTTTGCAACACAAAGTGAACGATAAACTAACATAACGAAAAATTTTAAAGATAATAAAACAAACTGAAACAAAATGTATAAAAAAGTAATTCAAGAAAGGGGACAAGTGGCAAGACTTGTGACTTGCCTATGGTGTTAAACTAGTTTTATGCCGGCAACACTCCCTCAAGCCTGCCAAGGCAAGAAAAAAAAATAATAAAATACTCTGAATCTTCACCTTAAACAAAAATCACCATTCTGAAATACACTGTATATATATATATATATATATATATATATATATATACATATATATAGTGACGGTATCAAATATAAATAAAATAAAAGGTGTCCGTCGTTACCTTGTTGAACACATTTATTAGGTGTTAAAAGAAACAAATCGTAAAGCTTAATATTTTATTCTTCATTTCACTAAAAGTATTGCTCACAGAAAATATTGTTAAGAGAAAATATAAATAACACGCAAAACTTCTAAAAAATGTTGATAAAAACTAAATATTACAAAGAATTAATACTAAAATTTAATTTTCTCTGCTTAAAAACTCTATGTATAAATAATTACTTGTATCCGCAATGAAACAAATAATAAAATAACAAATTCATTTTTTTTTTTTTTTCATTTAAACATGTTTTTTAAATCTAAGAATCAAAAAATATTTTTTCGAAAACGTTTTTCTTCTCATTGTACTTTAGACTAACTTATATTTTTAAATCGAAACTTGCTGTGAAAACTTTATATGTTTCTTAAAGATACATCTGTGGTTTAAAAAGAAGAAATAGTTTAAAATAGGAAATCATTTCCATCGATATAAACCTTTCAGCTATTAGAGAAACTTTTTTTTAATTTTATTCAAGAACATTAAAGAAAAAGAATTTCTGAAAGATATCAAAAAGATAGAGAAGAACAATTCAAATATCGTATTACATCTTCCTGGAATTTTGTAAATGTTGTAGTGCTGTACAATGTAAAAAGAGTATTCCTTTAGGAGTACAAAATAACTATTCTTTCAGTACGTAAAATGTATTTCCTTTCAAGTAATATTTTATTGTTCCTCGGAAATATATTCACTTTTCGATGAAAAGTAAAGAATGAGCTTGAAAAAGCTTGAAAACTGAATCGTTTTTAATGGTATAAATATTGCTTTTAAGGAAATATAAGAAATTGCAAGGAACGTATTTAAAGAAATATTTTATGGTTAAAAATAGGGGGGAAATGTAGATTTTGTAATAGATTGTTAAAATACTTTTCCTATTTTGTTAATAATAATAATGGGTTGTTCGATAAATAATGCCGTTTTTTTTTTTTTTTTTTTTTTTTTTTTTATGTTTTTCAAAGTGAATTTATTTATATTAACAACAAACATTAATCAATGATATATTTACCATTCTGTTGGATGACCTTTTGCCATCTTTCGGTAAGCTGAAAAATTCCACGTTCGAAGAAGCCTTGATTTTTAAAAGCGAAAGTTTTAAAAAACGGCATTATTTATCGAACAACCCAATAATAATAATAATAATAATAATTCTATGAGCTGCAGAGTTTTATAATTATGTCTTTTATACAAAATACTTTATCGTTACCTTAGCCTTTTCACTGTGTTCGAATTATTTAAAGAAAATATATTTGCATTATATTTATCTATATATAATTTTTTTGATAAAAAAAAAAAAAAGAAAAGAATAAGAACGAAGAATAGACAGTCACATAAGTCACTACAGAAACATACATAGTCCAAATAAAGTAATTAGTTATCCCAAATTGGTTTAATATTTTAAGATTAATAATGTTACTTACTTAAATCAATACCGTTTGAAACATAATACAGGACCGTGCATTTTGATGCTGGAGAAAAGAAAAATTACTGTAGGATAGTATTATAAGGGTAAATAATAGAACTTCATTTATGAAAAGGACCTTTTTATTTTGAGATGAGCAAAAGAATTTCGGACAAAGCAAAATAAGATTGAATTTTAACTGAAAAGCTCAAAATTCTACAAGACGTCTTCAGCTGCTATCCTCATAGCACTGAGAAGACTTTTTCAGACATTGCAAAATAGAAATGGTATCACATGGAGAACAGGAACAATTTGGGAAAAAAAAAAGAAAGAAAAAGAAGAAGAATTAATGAAACTCCTTTAAAATGTATGCTTACAACAACAAAAAACGTCATCAAGGCCATGTTTATAAAAAATTACTGATAATTCTTTTTCCTGGAAAGCTGGTAGGTTTGGCAACCGCGCAGTATGCTTCCGTAAATAATTTTAAAAAATCTCTTAAAAAGTCCCTCCTCACGACTATCCGAACATTAAATAATTAATGGTTGTATAGATAAAGTCGTTAAAAAAACACAGTAGAAAATCATAACAGAATGTTCGATTATTTTCGCCCATATAGTATGTTCTTTTATTTAATGCTACTGTACTTTAAACAACTTGAGCCCTACATCATAATGATAAAGAATAGAATTTTTCATTGTGTCCCAGTAAAAATCTGTAAGTGCTAGGTTCACTAAAATCTCTACATTACATGTGACAGGGACCTAATATATATATATATATATATAAATTTTTAGCTCCATCGGTTAAGGCATTTAAGGGCCCTCTTCACTCACCGCCGCCGGAAGCCGAAACTAATGTTATTCAATGGGAAATTTTTCTTTACAAATAACTTATTAACTAATAAATATTTTTAAATTCTGTTTTCACATTCTGAAAGTTCCCAGCTGTTAAATTGACGCACTTTTTCTAAAATATTATTTTTTTATTTTTTTATTTTTTATTTTGAAGCTGCAAAATACGAATTTTCGATATGTGAAATTTTTTCATTTTGCAATTTCGAAATAAAATATTAAAAATTGAAAAATTACATTTTTAAAAAAGGTCCGTCAATTTAACAGTTGGGAATTTTCTGAATGTGAAAACAGAATTTAAAAATATGTATTAGTTAATAAGTTATTTGTAAAGTAAATTTCCCCATTGAATAACATTGGCTCGGGCTTCCGGCGACGGTGAGTGAAGAGGGCCGTTAAGCGCTATCACACTTCCACAAAAAAGAAATTTTGCTAAGTGGTTAAAATAAATGGATCTTTAAATTAATAAAGCGGCATGGGAAAAACCTCTAAAGAAATTTCAACTATTGGAAAATATTTAAAATGTACCTCTTTTTTTTCCCGGATAATTTGCTTAATTTTTATACTCTATTCAAATGCCACTTTTGACAAAAGTTGCCCAATATATCTGGGTTTCAACCTATGCAATAAAATAAATTTATGTTTCGCACAAGGGCAGTGAAAACGTTTTTCATAAAAAGTTCATATTTTATGAGAAATTTGAGATATTTGTATTCCTATTGCAGTATATTCTTTTAAAAGTGTTTTTCTAATTTATCTGAAAGTGGAAATAATTTTCGTTAAAACCTCTGTGTATTATAAATAAAAAACATGCCTTTTTTTTTTTTTTTTTTTTTGAGTTTTGAAATAATTTTTTTTATCTCTGTTAATTAACATGCTATTGTCACACAAATTCCGCCACAAATTGCACTGGGTCCATGTTAACATATTCTAAAGTTGCATATCATTTCCTTCATTTAACGATACAGGGTGTTCGCAAACATTATTGATTTTGCTCAATTTGTTACTTGTCCCCTAAATGTTGTCTAAAACCAACCTTCACTGAAAAACATGAGGAAGACCCAGTATTTTAAATATCCAACGTTTCAAAACATTTCATCGAGATATAAGTTTTTAAATTGGAAAAAAAAACTGAGCGTTTTCGAATCTTGCCAGGAGTGTAGTACGGAAAACCTTAAAGATTTTAGGAAACAACTAACCATTCAAAGAATTAATTACTAAAATAAAATTTTTCATGCTGAAAATCTTTATGTATAAATAATTATTTGATTTCTCAATAAAACAAATAAAGTAATAAAATATATTTTCTTCTTCTTCTTCTCCCTTTTTTTTTTTTTTTTTTTTTTTTTTTAAATCTAAGACGTAAAACATATTTTTCCGAAAACTTATTTTTTCCTCCTTGTACTACAGACTAACTTACATTTTAAAATCAAAACTTGCTGTGAAAATTTTAGTGGTTTCTTAGAGATATTATTAGAGCTGTTCTTACATTTCTCCGAGTAAAAAAGAAATTTTTTCAAAAAAGGAAATAATTTCCATTGATACAAATTTTTCAGCTTTTAGAAAAACTTTTTCATAATTTCATTCAAGAACTCTACAGAAAGAGAATTTCTAAAAGATAAAGATGAGCAATACGTGTATCATATTACATCTTCCTGGATCTTTGTAAATGTTGTAGTGCTGTACAACGTAAAAAGAATATTCCTTCAGGAATACAAAATAACTATTCTTTCAGTATGCAAAACGTATTTCCTTTCAAGTAATATTTTATTGTTCCTCGTAAATATATTACATTTCCGATGAAAAGTAAAAGAATGAGCATGAGAAAACTCGAAAAATGGATCGTTTACAATGGTATAAATATGGCTTTGAAGGAAATATATATATAGAAAGCTTTCTGGGTAATAATTGTTCTCTGTTTAAAGATGAGTTTAATAGTTAAAAATCTACGGATAAATACAATTTTTGTTAACGAACATTGTAATTTGTTTCCTATTTTGATAATAATAATAAAAAAAAATCTTATTTCATAATTTGAAGATTTTCTTTCAGATTACACCAAGAAAAAAAATTACTACCTTCGTCTAGAAAGAATAAGTGGTAATTTTCTGCAGCTATGCGTATGAAATAAGCCAATAAATTGAATAGACGAAATGATCGTGAATTTATAGTCTACAAATTTCTAGATTGGGAAACAATATTAAGAATTTTATGACTATTATGAATCTTTTGTATTGTGAGAAATTATCGCTTAATTTCCTGGAATTGGGTCACAAACTCGAATTATAGTTGCTAAGGCTCTCCGCTTCTGTTCAAATTTATTTGCAGAGATTTTGTTTGAACTCAATAATATAAGCAATAACTCTAGAATTCTAATAGGGGTTTCTAGAACTCGCTTTAAAGGGGAAATAGAATTTATAAGGATGACATGGAATTAATTTTGCTAGAATCAGAATTTAGTTTCTAGATGCCAGTCATATTTTTATTTATTTATTTATTTATTTATTTAAGTGGACAGTCTAAGAAATTTCAATAAAATTTGGAGGGCTGATCGCCAAAAATTTCGCAGTCAGCTCTCTTCTTAAAGAATAGAATTAATTGCCAAATAGAGCTGTTCCGAAGCCTAATTTGAATTGTTTTAACATAGGTTTGCATAACAGTACTCGTTATCTTATCCCTTAATCTTCTATCTGTATTTATAGTATTAAATTTCAGGGTAAAAGAAACTCGCATGAGTGACACACGAGGTTATTTAATTTCGAATTATTAAAAAACTTCCTCATATACATGCTTCTACCAAAGCAAATACATGCTTTGGTAGAAGCATGTATTTTTCTTTTACCAGAGAAAAAATACATGCTGTAAATCTAACCAACGTATTAAATTTGTAATTTTTACCTGCGTTATTGCTATAGACGTTATAAACAGCTATTTTAGAGAGGATTTTTTCTCTTCCGCTGTCATTGCGCATTTTTTTTTTTTTTTTTTTTTTTTTTTTTTTAAAGAATATAATGGATCAAGCAGAGGATTTTTTTTTTTTTTTTTTTTTTTTTGAATACTTTTACAGGTCTAAAACTAACCTACATAATTAGGGTGAATGTCAATTTTCTTGTAGTAGCCAAGTAAAACATGCGAAAGCACATCTGAAAAGGTGTTTATGTAGGATATTTGAGGAAAATCGTTACGAAAGTTAACCGGTTATAACCGTTAATGGTTACAACCGAACTTTCAGTTCTACTTACTAAAACTTAGCAAAATTATTTGTTCACCGGAAGCATACAATTACACACAAAAATATACCTAAAAGAGAATTTTTCAAGAGAGTTTAAAGAAAACCCGTTGAGTTGTTTTTCAAGAAAAGCACTTGCGAGACTTAAAATTGACCTTTTTATACAGGGCGTTTATCAATTTTCTGAGCTAAGACACTAATACATGTAACAGAATATCTAAAAGTGTGTTTATGTAACAACTTTGGGGAAAAGTGACAGAGTAACATTTGAGATACGGACTCACGGACTCATTTCCTGTTTTAAATGTCCCACGTTCCTTTTTCAAATTTTCACCAAAAGGTGGCTTTATCTTTGCCCTAGACATGTTTTACTTCTGAAGTGTCATTGTTTTACCATTGTTAGTTTCAGAGATATCACAGTCGGACGATTCCCCACACACATACACACACATACTGAGCAATTGCCAAAACTTACATTTTTGGACTCGGCAAACTTTAAAGCATGCAAATCAGGTGAAAACTCGATATCGAATTTTTTATATCGATTTTGCTATCGAAAAAGTGCAGTACACCCATTATCTACGGTAATCGGGCAATGGAAGGAAAGAAAAAATAATCTGGTGTGTCACTCACACGACTTTCTCTTACCCTGAAATTTAATACTATAAATACAGGTTGCAGATTAATAGGTAAGATAACGAGTACTGTTATGTAAACCTAGGTTAAACTATTAATATTATGATTCTGGAGAGTTTTATATGATAATTAGTTCTGTGTGAGGGGGGATACCGCCCCCTCAACCCCCCGTTTCAATAATGCACCTACATTTATATAGAATTTAATTCGGTTATTAAAAAATATTTCTCTTTTTAAAAGATAATTTATTAAAATTATTATTTAAAAAAATTATCTTTTATGATAAGGCAGACGATTTCCATATTAGAGAAGCAGTATAACACCAAATATCCAAAAAAAGTCCATTTTATTCTCAATATTAAAAAAAAAAAAAAAAAAAAAAAAAAGTACGATTTTTTTTCAAAGTTTTTTTTTCGTTAAAAGTAAAAAAAAAAAAATCGATAACTTTGTTTTAAATTATCGCAGATCGATGGTTCAACCATTCGTTTTAAAGGTATTGGCGAGCTTTTTTGAAAGATACCCATCATGAAAATTTACTCCCCTCGAGGGGGGACATCCCCCCCAGGGGGGAGGCGATTCTCCTACATACACAAAAAAATTTTCTCAGTTAACTGTCTCTATTACAAAAAGATATATATTTGTTTCATTTGGTTTAGTGCAGTCTATAGACGTTAAACTCTATTTTCCTGCAATTTCCCCCATAGACGTAATGTATTAGAATTCTCTTGATTGTCCCTGTACACGAACCATTTGCTTGATCTTAACAAAAAGCTTACTGTAGCATCCCTATATGATACACATTTAGAATATCAAGTTTGAACTTTCTGCCATAATTTGTTTTTGAGATAGGCTGATAACAGACAGACAGACAAACACACACAGACACACAGACCATTTGCTAAAAACATGATTTTCGTATTCAGTGGACCTCAAAACGTGTAAATATAACAAAATTTCGCGTTCGAAAATTTGACCCAAAAACAATACTTTCTCTACCTTATGGGTAAGAGAAAGTAAAAATTAAAATGACAAGAGGTAAACAGATGCTAGAAATGATTGTTTTCATAAATATTAACTATAAAGTACATTATTAAAGAGCAAGTTTTACTTTTACTTACCCATATATAGGGTAGAGAAAGTATTGTTTTTGGGTCAAATTTTCAAAATTGAGTTTTTGTTATATTTACACGTTTTGAAGTCCCCTGAATCCGAAAAGCATGTTTTTAGCGTTTGGTCTGGGTGTCTCTGTGTGTGTCTGTTACCAGCATATATCAAAAACAAATAACAACAGGAAGTTCAACCTCGGTATTCTTATCTGTATCATATAGGGATGTTATGTACATTAAACTTTTCGTTGAGATCAATCGAATGATTCATGTACAGGGACATCCAAGAGAATTCAAATCTTTACAACTATGGGCGAAATTGAACGTAAGAAGATTTTAACACCTCTAAGCTGCACTAAAACAAATGAAATGAATATATATATATATATGTGTGTGTGTATTATACATATGTGTGTGTGTGTGTATGTATATGTTATATATATATACTAGCAGACCCGGCCACGCGTTGCTGTGACTAAGTTATACGTTGAATTATACGGCTGTAAACTATTTAGTACAGTCAAATTATTATTTACGAACAAAGACGAAAACGTTGTAGCCGATGTAAAAACCCACAGGGTTGAGATTTGAAACTTAGGTCAAAATTTGGAAGCGATTGATAAAAATTTTCGTAGTGTTGATATTAAGCACAAATTAATTTTATTGTAGGGTCCTATAAATTTTAATGGAGAAGTGATACATATTATTTCTAATGCTACTTTGGATAAAATTGCTAAAATGACTAATATATAAATAAAATTCTATTAAAATTCTATTAAAATAAAAGTATAAAAGAAACAGACGATTTTAAAATCAATTTTTATGGAGGAGTGAAATATAATATATGCTATAATGGATAATTTTACTATAAAATGACCTCATCATTTTAAATATTTTAAAGAGGGCAACAGCTGTAGTTATAAAAAGGAAAACAATAAGGCTAAACCAGAAAAATAAGTAAATTTTATAAATATTTTAAAACTTTAAAATTGGAAATCTTATGAAATATTGGACATTTAAAGTAAACACATGTATCATTTTAAATAGAAAAAGATTTTGGAAAAGTTTAGTGTATTTTAACGAAGTGATGAGAGGTTTTTGAGTATGTTAAAATTTTAATAGTAAATTCAAGTTAATAAAGATGGGAAACATTGAGGATTAAGATAAGAATAATTATAAGATTAAAAAAAAAAAAAAAAAAACTTTTTATATACCATGCTTTTAAATTTTAATATACTAATGATATACTAATTAAAAGGAAAATGATAAATATTCTATCATAGTTTGAAGTCAAATTTGTTTTCAAATGTCTAAATAAAATATCTGATGGAAGATACTAATATTTTGCAACGGAATAGATTTCATTTCTGTCATCCTTGGCGAAAAAAAAAGAATATCGCCAAATTATCTGGCGAAAATATTTAATTCCTTTCAAAAATCATGGTTATTTTAACAACTTATATTAAAAGAGTAATGAATAATATGAAACAATATTTCGTACAATACATATTACATGTCATACATACGTACAATGAATAATACATATTACATTTCGTACAATGCATACATCTGGCATGTATATTTTCGTGTTACGCTTTTGATCGCCAAATAATAGTAATAATAATAAAAAAAGCCAAGGGCGACAGAGTTTTGAAATTTAAAATTTAAATTTTGTCAATTTGACAGCAAAATAATTCAATCTAACACCCGCGATAACTAATACATATTTATACCCAAATATAAGGATTAAAATCGGGAAATAAATTTCCTCGATTTTTAATAATTTCTTACAAAAAATCCAGTGGGCAATTAACATAGGAAATCTTTTTCTTGGCTGCACAGACGGTCAGTGAGTCACACTTCGCTTGCGTATAGAACTCATAGATATAGTATAGCATATATAGAATAGAGTGATCATTGGGGAGAAAAAAGTTATTCCTTTTCATTTGGGAAAAGACGACGTTTTTACCAAAATATGGCCGTCTTTCCCCGAGTGAATACACACGGGAATACATACTAATATTTTAGCAAATAAAATTTATGAATAATTTATTTGCTAAAGGGGAATGGAAGACTCCAGATACAGTTTCAAATTCATATTTCTTTCTTTCTTTTTTTTTTTTCAATACCACTTAATGGCTGTTTCCAAAGCTTTTTTTTTTTTTTTTTTTTTTCGGCATCAAAAATCTTTGTACGATAACATGGGGATGAGAGATCTATATATATTACTATATCTATGATAGAACTACATTAGCACTTTATCAATGTGTATAAAATCTTTAAATTGATTATGACGTCAATTTTCGTGAGATGCATAATTTAACTTTTTATAATTTTTTAACGTTCACGTTTGATTAAATGTATTTATTTTTATGTCGAAAGAAAATGAACTCGTATTTTTTTTTTTTTTTTTTTTTTGCAACAATTAAATTAATGGAACTCACAGATATTTTGTAGCAACTTTAATAAAGGTCTATAATTAACAAATAATTGCAATAAAACAATATTGTGACAATAAATTGAGATAAAAACTATCCTATCTCTCAAGTTGGACCAAACTGCACACAGTGTGCAAAATTTCATTAAAATCGGTTCCTTAGTTTAGGAGTTTACCCCGGACAAACATCGTGACACGTAATTTATATATATATACAGATATACGTAAAAGCATGTTTCATGTAGAATATGGCATGAAAATCATTTACAGCTCGTTTACAGGGCTACACAAAGAAGTAGAATATATTGACACAATACTTGAAATTGATGTAAATGCATTTCAGGTTTTGATGTGTGATACTAATATAGGATTATGTCTACGTGTATAATGTGGTATGTACATATTTTTTAGATAATATACAGGGCTATCAACTTTTAAATGAAAACATTCTTTTTTGCTGAATGTAATTACTGGAAGTGCTTTACTACAATATTTTACGATGTCCAGAAAAACTACTCAGGATTTAAAATTAATTTATTATACTTATACGGTAAATAAAATATTTTTTAAGCTAATTATTCAGCGCTTGATTTTTTTTATATTTACACGTTTTGAGGTTCCGTTAATGTTGACGTAAAATTTTTAATGCTTGATCTTTGTCTATTTCCCTTACGAACGATATATTTTTAGCCATAATTTGAGAGGAATTTCTAGGGAAAAATCAAATTTAAATAAAATCAGTCTTTTTTGTACAAAAATCTTTTCAGTGAAACTGATCGTTAAACTGTCAGCTCTTTTCTGAACGAATTTCGATCACTTTTCATTTGGTTCAACAAAATTGCGTAATGATGGGGCCATCTGTCGATCCTATTTTAAATGACACATGAAAAATAATTTTTTAGACATATATAATTAATTAATTTAATATTGTTTTAAAAATATGTTGAGGACTTTCGATAATTAGGAAAATAAACTATCAAAGATAAATTTTTATTTATATATAAATGTAACAAATGTTTTATTTACAACTGACAAAAAATAGTAGAGTTATCAAATCACGAGTGTTAGTAATAAAAAACTAAAAATGAGCAGTGAATGTCTTTTTAAATACTGTTTCTAAAAGAAATATATGAAGTATAAATAAAAAGAATAATGTATTTATGTAATGTAGAAATTTATTTATGTCTAAAGTTATTTAATATTTTTATTATAGCCATTGAAACTAATTTATTAAAATGCATGTAAATCGTTCAAAAAATGTTCAAAAATCACTTAAATTTGGCCTGATTTGTATCAACAATAACTTGTTTCAGCTGGCTCAAATCTGAGCAGCTTATAGCAGCTCAATGATTTGAGAGGATTTCCCTCAACGTAAAAAGTTGCCTTTCAACATGCCGATCGAGTAAAAAAATGGCTCAATTTGAGAAAATTTTCCCTTTCCATTTTTAGAGAGTACATATGGAGGGTTAAGAGGGGTGGTAACGCCCCCTCCCCCTCACATAAAATTATATGTCAAATAAAGCTGTTTCGAAGCCTAATTTGATTGTTTTAACGTAGGTTTACATAACAGTACTCGTTATCCTTTAATCTCCAAAATTTCCCTTTAATCTCCAAAATCTGTCTTCATAGTATTGGATTTCAGTGTAAGGGAAGGTCGTGTGCGTGGCACACCAGATTTGTTTTTCCTCTACGGTGGCTTTGTACGCATTTGTGACAATTAGAGGATGATCTCCTACTTAAAATGAACTCCGCGACAATACGCACACCATGATTGAACCTAGCATATGTAAATTGCAGGTTAGAAAAAAAAAGAAAAAGTAATATCTCTGATATTGAAAAAAAAAAAAAAAAAAAAAAAAAAAATATTGAACAGGCACAAGAAATAAAAAGCGACAAAGGGGAAGCTTTTAAAATTTAATAAAAAGAGACGAGACTTTAAATTTTTAAAAGCATATAAATTAGCGGGAAAAAAAACAGCAATTAAAATAAATCATGTTTGTTGAATTTAGCTTGTTTCTGAAGAGATTTAATTATTTATTTATAACGTTTCTATTTGCTTAAAAATCACTTAAAAAAATATTCCTTTTCATATATTTCATGATGTATGATTAAAATTTTCAAATACGTAAGTTCTAAGATTACTGGCGAGAATGCTTTAAAAGGTACAAAAAAATGTCTTCTTCACTGAATAATAAATTAAAAACACACACAAATCGGCCTAAATAAAAGGCATATTAATTAGTGTTTATGCTTGTTTTATAAATATTTCTAAAAGGTTATCTTACCATTGATGATGCAGTTTTAATGAAATATTTTTAGTTGAATTGAAAAATTAATTTTGTAAAAATGTTATATTTATTTCTTCTATCCCTGCATTTAAAATAATTTCCAGAGATAAAGGCTTGTGATATTTAGATTCAATATTTGAAATTTTATTTAAAATTTCAACTAAATCTGTAAAAAAAAAAAAAAAAAAAAATCTATATATTTAATATGTGAAACTGTTGTTGTTAAATTAATATGTTTATTTCTTCTTTCTGTTTCTTTCTTTTGTTAATTAATTAATTATTCAGTTATATTTTTATAATTCAATGTAACATAAATTTAATACTTTTATTTCCAAATCCTTTACTTTGTTTATTTATTAAAAAAAATTCTTACTGAAGAATAACATATTTCAAATGGCACGGTCAACAACAACAAAAACAACAACAACAAATAAATAAATAAATAAATAAAACAGCACAATTAATTTTGCGGGTGTCTTAAGATAGCATTATGCAGAATTCAGCAGAGAAAGTTTTCACCACTACCAACAAGAATGGTTCTAATTTAGCTGTGCATCGAGCTTAATTAATTCTGTATAACAGATATAGGAGATTCATGCCATGTTGCCAATCCTTTACAGTTTCTATATGAACTTATTTCATTATGCCAAAGACAATCTTAGATTTGGAGAGTACGGCTTTAGCCATTATCACATTTAACCATGAACACATGTTCTCCGTAAACAACACATTTGCAGCTGGCCAGAAAAACAATTTACACCCTCTGAATTGTGAATGGTCAAGACTGCAGGAGTATAATGTAGCCATGATTATCTTGTTGAAAAGTGCCATAAGACGGAAACTTTGGTTATAGGTTATAACCATACACTGAAATAATATTTCATAAAATTTCTGTAATTCTTACAGAAAATTTCTGTTTTCCAAATTTATGAAAACGTATTACAAAATTATATCTGAATTTGTCGAAAGGCAGAATTTTTTCTATAACCAACTAAAATCTGGTTATAGGAAACATTGTCGAAAATTTTATCTGGTGAGTACATATTTTTTTCCTTTTAGCGTATTGGAAACTTGGTACCCAGTGTTGCAAGATCTGGTGGATTTTTTATTAAACTATCACCAATTATTTTGAGAAGTGATATTTGATATATATAATAGACTATTAATATTCGAAATAATAAGGCAAATGTTACAATCAAAATTATTGGTCATTACTGAATAAAAAATCCGCCAGATCTGGCAAAACTGTTGGTAACAAAGCAGGATTGGGAAATGCTAAGTAACAGCTTAAAACGTGGTTCCGTGTCTAACAAGGAAACATTCAAAAGGTGTCATCTTCAAAAAGTATTGAAAAAAATATATGCGATTCTACTCTTCATAAAACACCAGAAAATGAAAAAAATATCGGCTGAAATTAATTACAGCGACCACAAAAAATTATCAAAATTAAGCATATTTGGCGATTTCACACTGCTAGGCGATTGATTTTGAGTGCTTGGCGGAAAAGCAAAACACGTTCTGTTCGTACACGGCAATCTCAGTGCTAGCAAACGTATCGCCTAACAGCGCTAAATCGCCAAATATGCTTAATTTTGATAATTTTTTGTGGTCGCTGTAATTAATTTCAGCCGATAATTTTTTCATTTACTGGTGTTTTATGAAGAGTAGAATCACATATATTTTTTTCAATACTTTTTGAAGATGACACCTTTTGAATGTTTCCTTGTAAGATGTAACATCGTCGCCTTCTATGTGGTACAACGTAGTTCAGTTCTTGCTAGCCCAAAAAAATAATCTTTTTAATGCCAATTTCTTTTTTCTGTGTACCCTAAGGAAAATTATTGTTGTGTACGAATAATTTCTGTATTGTTCTGTTACGAAAAATTTCTGTCAACGTATTTTTTCTATACGGAAAATTTCTGTAATATTAAAGGATTTTTTACAGTGTTGGTATGAAAGCATAGAAATGTAACTACGATTACTCGTCATTCATGTAAAATGTAAAAGGAATCTGAATTCAGTGGTACACTGTTAAAAAAAATGCAACTTTGCTGCCAGAAATTCTCGGTAATTACAGAAAAATACGTTTTGTCTACGTAATTTTTCCGTAATTTGCGACTTTTTTCTCAAATTACAGAGAATTTCTGGCAGCAAAGTTGCATTTTTTTAATAGTGTATGTAATGGTCTAATTGCTACCCCATATTACGATGACGATTATAACGTGTCATCAATCTTATCATTACGGATACGATAATCCTGATATGAAAATGGGATTTGTGTGACAAAATGATGCGATGCCACTTCTCTTGCCTGTGTAGTTTGCCATTGTCTCACTTCCAGAGTCAAGGATAGCTGCTACAGTGTTCCTCAGTTTGACAATCCGTGGTGTGAAATTGTGTTTAAAAATGTTTGCAAGGACATTTGTCATATTCGAGGTACTTGGTAAGTCGTATCATCTTACAAGGTTGTACTGAAAACATGTATGTCCTCTCAAATATAAATTATTTATGACATTTAAATTTTGAATTATGACAGTCATAGAACTCTGATTAACGCAAGCAATACAAATAGAGAACAATGATAGGTAATAATCGTGTCTCCTGATATATTCGGCATCTGGCTGTAGACGGAGTTTTTACTTTTTTATTTAAAGAATATCATGGATTTAACAAAAACAAACAATGTTTAAATGCGCTTTCCAAATGATAAACCGTCTGGCCAATCACTCTTTTATACAGAATGTAAATAACTTTGCCAATATCGTGCTAATGCGCTTATTTACTAATCAGATGCATCATCCCAGTAACTAGTATCTTTCATATAAACTTTGTGTTTTTTGCATGCAAGTGGGATGGTCGGACAATGAACTTGCCTGGTGGGATAGAGTGAGAAAAAATTCCTTAACTGACATCTAGAATCAAGATTGTGGCTCTAGTAAAAATAGTTCCATGACATGCTTATAAATTCTAGTCCCCTTTGAAAGCGAGTTCTAGAAACCGCTATTAGAATTCTAGAGCGTTTCTCTATATTATAGAAGTCAAACTTATTTAAAAATCTCAGGAAATAAATGTGAATACAAGAGGCATGTTTTAGTAACTATAATCTTGGTTTATGATCCAATTCTAGAAAATCAAGCGAGAATTTCTCTTAATACAAAGGATTCAGAATATTCAGACAATTCAGAATATTGTTCCACCATCTAGAATGTATAGACTAGAAATTCTCGATCATTTCGATTATTCAGCTTATTCGCGTGCCTTATACGCATAGCTCGGAAATCTATATTTCTAGATGAGTGATTTAGAATATGATTACTTATTCGTTCTAGAGGAAGGCGATATATTTTTTTTCTCAGCCTTATACGCATAGCTCGGAAATCTATATTTCTAGTTGAGTGATTTAGAATATGATTACTTATTCGTTCTAGAGGAAGGCGATATATTTTTTTTCTCAGTGTAATTTAAATAGACAGAAGTTTACCTGTCTTAATTTTTTCACATTAAAATAAGATAATAGTTACTACATGTGCTCATTTAGTTTGTATTTTTCAATAAAAAATGAGGCACAAAAAATAGAACATTTTTTTTATTATACAGTTAATTAATGAAACTTACATTTTAAAAAAAAATGAATGGACAGAAAGGTTACACATGTTAGTTGTTCGTCGCCAGAATAATGTAGTATTTTCTACATTTGCGAAGACAGCATATATTTTTGAATAAAAAATGGGACAGAAAATTTAGTATTATTATTATTATTTTTTAATACAGCTCAATAATATAACATATATTTTTTAAGAACGAAAAATAGAAAAAATGAAGCAACCATTTTAATATTTCTGAAAATGCTAAACAGAATAGGTAATAATTTTATAAACCGAATAATTTAAAATTTATCTATTTAAACTTTAAGTAAATCAATTTCTATATCGATTTTTTTTTATTATTATTATTTTACTGCACCCAGTAAAAAATCTGTAACTGACATCTAGAATCTGCATTGTGGCTCTAAAACAAATAGTTCCATATCATCCTTATAAATTTTAGTCCCCTTTGGTAGCGAGTTCTAGAAACCATTATTGGAATTCTAGAGTGTTTATTGTCGAAGGCAAAGTTATTTAAAAATCTCTGCAAATGAATGAGAATACAAGAGGTGGGTTTCAGCAACTATAATCTATAATCTTGGTTTATTACCCAATTCTAGAAAATCAAACGAGAATTTCTCGCAATACAAAAGATTCAGAATATTCAAAATAATCAGAACATTGTTTCACCATCTAGAAATACGTAGACTAGAAATTCTCGATCATTTCGTCTATTAAGTTTATTGGCGTGCCTTAGCTCGGAAATCTATATTTCTAGTTAAGGGATTTGGAAAATAGCCACTTATTCATTCTAGATAAAGGTGGTATATATATATATATATATATATATATATATATATATATATATGTTCTCAGTGTGGTAATTTTTTACTTTTAATTCAAAATTTCTTTGAAATAAATATTTACTTTTCTTTCTTATTTCAGTTTTTCCTGAGACATACGTAGAAGCTTTAATGAATACCAGTGTGGATATGCCCTGTGAAGTTCTTGCAAAAAAAGACAACAGCCTTATAGAATTTGTTTTCTGGTATAGAGGAGAAGGGCGAACTCCGCTGTACACACTTGATGTGAGGGATAGAACTTTAGCCACGGCAGTCCATACGCGAAATGAAACCTATACTGACAGAGTTCAGTTCCACGTTGCAAATCTTAAAGTACCATTTTTACGGATGGATCAACTAAGAAGTAATGACACTGGAATTTACTATTGTCGAGTTGATTACCAATGGTCAGCTACTGAAGTATCTAAAGTTCATCTGACGGTTGTTGGTAAGTTAACTTTTAATTTCAATCTTATTAACTTTAACAGAAAATAATAGGGTGTTTATGTAGCAACTTTGAAGAAAATCTTTAGAGCCATTTTTTGTTTTACTAATTTACGTTTCCATTCTCGGTTTCCAATGTCCCACTTCTGGTTTTTCAGTTTTCATCAAAAATTGAAAACAAAATCGTTTGTGCATTTGATTTGCCTCAATTCCAAATTTTCATCTTTCTATATTTATTAGTTTCGGAGACATGATAGTCAGAAGTCTCCCCACATAGCCACTTACATCTATAAGACATCTATACACACATATAAAAGTTTTTAAATGACCCATTAAACTTCTATAAATATCCTACAGATACCTATTAGCACGACCAATGTCACTCTTTTTTACATCCGTTAGATGTCTGTTACACATCCAATAAATCTCCCAATATCCAATAATTGGACTTGTTAGATCTGATAGATATTGAAAATATTTAAATCTTGTTTCGATCTAACATGTTACATCTATTAGACATCGAAAAAGGCACGGCTAAATTTCGTCGATATTTAAACATCTAATGGATATCTATAATTAGTACAGGATATCCAGAACTTTTAATGGACATTTTTTAGATATTTTGTATCTTTTGTGGATCATTCGGATGTCACTTAGATGTCTAATGGATATCAGTGGTTGTATGGGTCCCCACACGCATACATACATACACGAACACTAACTATTTGACTAAATTTATGATCTTGGACTCAGGACATCTTAAAACGAGAATATTCGTTGAAAACTCGTTATCGAATTTTTCGACCAAATAAAGTACTCCCATTGCATATGGTATTCGGATAATGAAAGCAAAAATGTTAATTGCTCAGACTGTCAAGTCAATTCACCAAATCAGAATCAGTTTAAAATATTTTTGGAATTCGGAAAAAAAAAGAACAAAATATAAATTAAACTGCTCTGAAAAAAAAGTGATATTTGTTTGCAGCTGTGATTCATATTTGATTTTCGTAAAACAAAGATTGTTATATTACAAGAATATTTTAATGTTATTGCATATGCTTGCATTTATTCCCATGTAATGGTACTATGTTGATTAGAGCAAACATCAAAATATGCAAATAAAAGTGGCAAACGTTTCAGTTTCAAATATTGAAGCACGGGAAATAAATAAATAAATAAATAATGGATACGAATGCTGAATGAAATCAAAATAAAAAGAGCTGCTTGATTTATTTTATTTTATTATTTATTTATTTTTTTTAAGTACTCGTGCCTGCTTCTTCTCAACTGAATAGAGGTTGTACTTCTCATTTTGATCAATTCTTCCACATTTTTTAAATTTATTGTTTGCTTATATTATTGTTTATTCATTATCCTTCAACATTTGCATTTCACACATTTTTCTACAACTATCATACGGTAATTATAAGCTACAAAACATTATTAAGATGGATAAGTAATTTATTCTTATCTGTCTATTATATTATATCTTTCTTAAATTTCTCAAATCCTTAATAACCGATTATATTCAATTAAAAACAATAAAATATACAAAACCTTAAAGGAAGATGACCTAAAAGGATCTATTTAAAGGAAAAACTTGTGTAAAATAACATAACTGTTTGAATAAAATTTTGGCCATTTGCTTTATTTTAAACTGTATTTTGCATTATAAATATATTTTAATAATATTATAAACCCAAATTGAGTAAGAAAAAAAAATAGATTTAAAAAAAGTATCCAAACGATCACTGTAACTTTCGCTAAAAGTTAAAATGATCTTTCATTTAAAAATAAGTTTAAATTGTTTTTTATCGGCAAAATGAAACATATAAAAGTAATTATGACAATATATAATGAAATAAAATAAGTAAACGAGGTCATATTTCTGTACACGAAAAACCGTATATCTAAATAAATTGGAAAGTGAGTGCTTACCTTATGACAGATGTTATAAAACTTTTTTTTTTCTTTTTTTTTTAATAATTCTATTCAGACACGTAATACTGCGATCACTTGAATAACGCAATTGCTTTTTCTTCACTTGGTAAAACTAATTTATGTGCTACCTTTTTGATAGCGCTCTCTATCTGGGAGAAAACATGTGTGGCTTATTTTGGCCGCTAGGAGCAATTTAGACCCATTCTCCTACATGCGTTTATTTTAAAACTTATTATTCCAGAATAATAATTTGATACATCAGAACTGTAAAAAAGGTAGGTTGCAGTGTAAACAAATCTGGTGTGGAATTTACAGAAGATAACTATTGACATTGAAATTTTAGAATTGTGAGGTTATTGAGTACAATAAAAATTAATTGTAAAGTCGAAAAGTACAAAAAATCATTATGTTTAGGAAGGAAACAAAAAGTTATTATAAAAAATTAGAAATAATAATGTGATCTAAAAACAGCTGAAAAGCTTAATCTTTTGTAATTACAAAATAAAATGAGTATTTGTAAAACCTTACGGATATTTTGTTTTTATTTGTATATTGAAAAAAAATTGGCTTATCAGTTAGAATACCAGTTATTTTAACACATGATCATTTATGATGCATCGGTATTTTATCATTTTATTTGAAATAATATTTGAAAAATAAGTTTTATTATAAATCGTACATGATTTATTAAAAATAAGATTGTCGGTTGATAATCACTAAAAATTCCAGAAAAGAATGCCTAAATTTGATAAGAGGAATGTAGAAAAATTATGGAGCTTGAAAATTTGGTAATATTCGAGGCTATAGTCATCGACTGTTATTTTCGTAGTAACGATATTTAAAACATATCTCTGACATAAGTTAAACATGAGTCAGAGTGCTGTCTCAAAATGTTAATGAGTAAAGTCTGTTTTTCCAATATCAATCGTAATTACGATAAAAGAGCTACATCATATAGAAAAATCACTTAGTTTATAATAAAAGGTGGGATTTATTTTATTTATTTATTTATTATAAGACTTTTTTCGTATTTAAAAGGTAAAAACTGTAAATTTAAGTTCCACTCATTTTTCCACAGAATTTTCCAAACAAATTTATAAGAAACTTTCTATTGAATGAAGGAATGAGATATATGTTATAAGATTTTTTTTTTCAGCCAGGGAAGACACCAAATAATTTAAAGTGCACTGTTTCTACAGTGTACTGTTTGAAATTGTACCACTGACATTAGCACAATTTTTAGCAACAAAAGTTTCAACAGCTTTATAGAAATTCTAAAATATTTCAGAATTATAAGTCAATCGTTTTGAAAAATGTAAGATAAAATTTACATTTACAAATGTACTTCTGCCTTACATTTTTTTTTTTTTTAATTGGACATGTTAAACTACCTTCAAAATTTAGAGAATATTATATATCTTTTTTAATTTTATGAATGAAAGTATTTTATTTTTCGTTTAGAATGGGCGATCTTATTTTGCTCTTCTCTAAATACTCACTAACTTATGTTGCCCCAATCTAAAAAGAATGCTAATTAAATTTTGCTGACATATCGGTTGACAGGTGCTCCTGATATTATTTACCTACTGCTGTGTTACCTTCCTGAAATAAATTTATTGTTTTTCATATCTCATAAAAATACTATTTAACACTGTCTTAAATAGCCATAGAAGAAAATTTTGAATTCGTAAAAAAAAAAAAAAAAAAAAAAAAAAAATTGCCATTTTTTGATGGATTTATACATTTTGAGGTTTATTGAATACAATTTAGCCCCCTTTAGTGTATTTCTGTCCATGAATGTGTTTCGAAAATATTGTGGCAGCTCTAAATAATAAATTAATGCACAGAATTTCGCAAAAATTGATATTTCGTTGAGTCTTGATATAAACTAATGCCTATCAAATTCTTATATATATCGCTCAACAGTTACGTTGTAACATTAAAATCTCTCTAATTTACCAGTAGACTATAGCTCAGATTTTATAGCGTGCAAACGCACCAAATTTAATATGTGAAATGTATATTATTAAAAATATATATATATATATGCAAGTTGGTTGTATATCGGGTGGCCAGTGGTGCTGCTATTTTGTTACTTATTCTTTCGATATATCTAACATCTATAGATTAAAATTGTTTCAAACAATATATGTGAAAATTTAATTGCAAGGAACCTTATTTATTTATTTTTATGCATGTTAGCTAGTAAGTAGTATTGTATTATACACTGAGAAAAAAATATACCGCCTTCATCTAGAATGAATAAGGGTCATTTTCTAAATCCCTTAACTAGAAATATAGATTTCAGAGCTATGCACATAAGGCACGCCAATAAACTGAATAGACGAAATGATCGAGAATTTCTAGTCTACACACTTCTAGATGGTGAAACAATATTCTGAATATTCATAATCTTTTGTACTGCAAGAAAGTCTCGCTCGATTTTCTAGAATTGGGTTATAAACCAAGATTATAGTTGCTGAAACCCGCCTCTTGTATTCGTATTTATTTACAGAACTTTTAAATAACTTTGCCCTAGAGAATATAGGCAAACACTCTAGAATTCTAATAGGGGTTTCTAGAACTCACCTTCAAAGGGGACTAGAATTTATAAGAATGACATGGAACTATTTTTTCTTGAGCCACAATTTAGATTCTATATATCAGTTCCAGATTTTTTTCTGAGTGTAGAACAGTACAGAAGAAAATTTTGTGATGGCCATATAATGTTAAATATCGCATTTGAAACCAGACACAATAATTCCAATGCATTTTAATAAAATTGTATTAATATACTCAATTTTCCGTTCAAGTTTAAAAATGAATTGTAAAACAATATGAGTATGTGTTATTCACTCTGTTGATATTATCAGTACATTGATTATATTTTTCGTTTTTCAGTTCCTCCAGAAAAAGTGGTCGTCCGAGATCACCATGGAAGGTTAGTACATGATATAGCGGGACCATACAAGGAGAACTCGGATATATCTTTGCAATGTGAAGCAATTAGAGGTATCACATTATTTTCTTAGAGATTTATTAGAAAATATATATATATACAATTTTTAGGAAAATAGTTTTAAGTGATACAGTGCGTGCATTTACTTTAGAGAATATTTCTTATCTTCTTTAATAATGAAATCCCGAGTGTCCCGAAACTAACGCTGAAAATTATGTCACAGATAAAACAATGTTGAAAAAAAGAAAGCAAAATTTTATACATGTTATCTATAAGTGCATTTTGCATGGTTTTGAAAGATTCGTTCATTCATCTTCAATAAATGAAACAAAACAATTTCTATTTTTAGAAATAACTTTTCTCATTGCTATGTGGAATTTAATACGTCAGGTGAAATTGATAATAATAATATTCAATATACAGAAATTAACTTCGTAACGAGAATTCAATTATAAAAATAAATAAATAGACGTGTGGTTATGAAATTTAAATAAATATATGGCGATGTGATTTTTAATTTCTTGGAGACATTTAGACTTCAAAACTTATAAATATCACGGTGTAAAAGAAGAAGTCATTTGATTTAAATATCATGTGAATCAACGTTTAGTAAGTTGAACTGACAAGGAGAAATAAATTTGGAGATACATGTGTAAAAATCGAGCTCTAATCGAACACAGGCCGACTAAATTTTTGAATAACCTTTTAAAAAAATTAAGAGATTCTTGGAAAAAAAATAAATGAAAAAAATAAAATAAATAAAAATAAAAAGACAAAATAAAAATATTCTGTAAAATTTCATTTTTAATTTTTTTTTCAAAATAATAATAATAATAATAATAATAATAAAGCAGATAAGTAAAATTATCTAATTGAATTTCATGTATTTTAAATATTTATCCCAACTTAATTTTAAAAATTGCAGTTTGGACCTGATTGAACCTGTGTTCCCATCCAAATTTTATCTCTGCGGATCACCGAAGATGGGGAGGTATTCCCTCCAGGGAAGATCAAAATTATGATGGCATGTCTCTGGATCACCCCTAGGGGTGAGTTCCAGACTGTCGCCAAGTGCTCATAGCTCAACATTAGTGCGACGTAAATCCCAACCAAACAACCAAACCTAATTGAACAGTAGTTTGACCTGAAAAATATACAATTGTTTCATTTTATAGTTACATTCCACTGTAAATATAAGCTGTAAAATATGATATCAAATTGGAAGAATGACTAAAGTAACTTTTCTAATAAATATTTATTTGTTTTTTAACAACAATATTTAAAGTAAACTTAGATAGTTGAAAACAGTTGCAATCTCACTTTAAAGTTAAATTCGATTATTTTTAATTGTTACTTTGAATGATATATTTTATAGTCAACTGCAGAAACATAAACATCAAGCAAAACTTGTAATCTGCTGTGTTAAACTGAATGTTTATAAACTGTCTCTAAATTTATGGTGGCAGCCAAATAAAGATCCATCAAAGAGTAATTTTAATTCTTCGCACATTATTGGAAGCTTTCAGTAGGATTATGTAGTTCATTTCAATCTCTCTATGAAAATCTTGAAGAAAAAATAAAAACTGCAATCCAAACGATAATCTTCCATTGTGGAAATTATTCAAACAAAGAAAAAAATTATTCATCTCAATCTGCAAAAAGTAAATTTTTGCTGAACGCATGACATATAGTTTATTTCATGAATGCAGTCCATTCGTCTTTATTCGCAAATTCTTTAAATTAAAATAACAATGAAAGTATTATCAGATTAAAACATTTTAATATTACTATCTATTTCAAAATTTAAAAAAAAGAAAAAAGAAACTTATTTTTAAAACAAATCTCCATATTTAGAAAAAATAATATATATATATATATTTATAATTTCAATAAATTTGAAGTTATATATGGAATTATAGAAACAGTTAAATAAATAGGAATTTTCACCCTGCACTCCTACATTATTTTTATTTATTTATTTATTTATTTATTTATTATAAATATGTTTCTAACGAATTTGCTTTCTAAAAATTTATTTTTCGTTTTTTTTTTTTTTTTTACTTTATTTTATTATATTTTGAAAAGTAAATGATCAAAAACATTTTACGCAAGTAAAGTAATTACACTCCAAAAGCGACTTATTTAAAGTAAAAGATTATCTAAAATTATTTTACAATATACTGCACAGTTACAACAAATTTCATTTTAAATACACATAAATCTTTACATAGATCAGAGAAATGCAAATTGTTGATCATCAGAAAAAGATATCAATGTATTGAAAACTCTTGCTACATTTTGTTTCGAAATAAATGAAATGGTATTGTGACATCGTACACGAGCAGTAAATTAGAAATTTGAAGATGGAAATACTTTGCATTTTTAGACTGGAACTGCATGTTTAGATTTCAAAGATTATGTAGTTGAAGTAAGGAGAGCAAATATTTATTGAGAAATCGTTAAATTCTAATTATGTAACGGAAGAAAGGATTTCAGTCAGTAAATTTTCAAACGTTTAAAATAAAGGCAAGCTACAGCTTTTAACAAAAGACAAAATTTCAGCTGAAGTTTCTGCAGATGTTATCTTTGATATCATTTTAATGTAGTTTGTAATGGTAAATGAAGTGGAAAAAACGCTAAATTGATTCTTCAATACATAAGCAACAACTAACTTAGAAAGAGTATTGTTAGAGAAATTAGCAGCACTTATGAGATGCTAGAATTGGCAGTATTGTTAGGAGAGTTCACAGCAATTAACAGATGTTGGAGTTGTGAGTATTGTTAGAAAAGTTCGCAGAAATTAAAAAATACTACTGTTGTGAGTATTGTTAGAAGAGTTTACAGCAGTTAAGAGATATTAGAGTTGTGAGTATTGTTAGAAGAGTTCACAGCAATTAAAAGATGTTGGAGTTGTGAATACTGTTACAAGAATTCACAGCAATTAAGAGATGTTGCAGTTTTGAGTATTGTTAGAAGAGTTCATAGCAGTTAGGAGCTGTTGGATATCTTTTAGGCACGTTTAACATTGTTAAGGCGTACGCAATTTTTATATAAATAAATTATTAGTACACAAAAGCAAATTATTTAAAGAAGAAAATTATTTAAATTCCGTTGCACCTATACTGCAATTATACATCAAACACCACTTTAAATGGACATATGTCTGTGCATTTATTAGGGAAGTGCAAATGAGTGTTTATCTAGAAAAGATACCAACGTATTAGAGTCTCTTGCAATTATTTTGTTTCTAAACAACGACGAGGTATTGTGAGATTATACATGTGTAGTAACTTACATTTTTGTATGTGGTTGTGAACTTTTCCACGCGTGTTCTACTAATACTTGTCATCTTCAACTTTTTAACACCCACTAAAACTTAAAAAATGGAAAAAAAATCGGGATATTGGATTTAATTGAAAATTAAAAGAAAGAAAAAAGCAAAGAAAAAACGTGAGGAATTTTATGTGCTTAGTGCCTAGCCTATTCTAGTTATACTTGCCCAACATACAAAATTGCTGGGGTAAGTGTAACCTTGGGTAACAAACCGTGGGTTTTTTAAGCATAAAGCTTAAAAAATAGAATCAATCCGAAAATATTTTCAAAATTTACATACAAAAATTGGTTTCCTGACAAAGTACAATAGAATATATTTCTCAAGTGCAACAATGCTAAAACTTTGAATTTTGAGTAGAGAAATGCGAGCAATTTTTCAAACTTCTAAAACTATCACTATTTCATATTTGATTTGTTTACCCAAGGCTAACTATGATAAAGAAATGCTTAAACAAACAGATACGATTACTACTATGTCCGAATTCAATTTACCACTTCAGTTATAAATCGAGGTTGCACTTATCCTGTGGTTATTATTATAATAATAATTATTATTATTATCCTATAATGACTACTAAGTCCGAATTCAACTTACCATTTCAGTTATAAGTAGAAGTTACACTTCCTATATGATAATAATAGTATTATTATTATTATTATTATTATTAACAATTATTATTATTATTATTATTATTATTATTATTCCCTTGTTATGACTATTAAGTCTGAATTCAGCTTACCATTTTAGTTATAAGCCGTGATTACACTTCCTCTGCGATTATTATTGCAATTATTGTTATTATTATTATCCTATCATGACTACTAAGTCCGAATCCACCTTATTATTTCAGTTATAAGCCGTAATTACACTTATCTTGTGATTATTATTACAATTATTATCATTATTATATTATTATTATTATTATTATTATTATTATTATCATATGAGGACGATTAAGTCCGAATCCAGCTTACCACTTCAGTTATAATCCGTGATTACACTTACCCTGTTATTATTATTATTATTATTATTATTATTATTATCGTTATTACTATTACCCTATGATGATTATTAAGTCTGAATTCAGCTTAGCACTTCAGTTCTGAGCCGTGATTACACTTACCCTGTGATTATTATTACAATTATGATCGTTATTATTATTATTATTATTATTACCCTATGATGATTACTAATCCGAATTCAACTGACCACTTCAGTTATAAGCCGCGGTTACACTTACCTTGTGATTACACTTATCCCACTTTCCCCTATACGTATTTTTTTTTTAAATATATCATTAATAATTTAAGTTTTGTTTTAAAAATTACAGGTTTTCCGGCACCAACTGTTAGCTGGTGGAAAGACAACAAAATGCTGGAAGGTGTTGTACAAAATGGTAGTAACAGTGTGATTAACACTCTCACAATTAAGAATGCGACCAGTGCAGACATATTCGCAGCATATTACTGTAAAGCACATAACACAGAGCTCGTTCATCCAATATCAAGGACAATCATTTTAGACTTATTTTGTAAGTTTGCTTCACTTTGCAGTATTAACTTTGATCACAAATTTAGACAAATAAATGTAACGAAACTTAGAAATTTTCCATGGGAGTTTTGTGGACTAAAGCAATTTTTTTATATTTATATCTTATATCATTGTATTTTTCTTTTGATTTAAGGAATTTTAAAATATGTTACAAATGCTTTATAGGGTTTCATGAAAGAACGTAAAAAAAAAAAAAAAAAAAAAAAAAAGGAACTAAAAAGGGTTTTAAAAAAAAGAACATAAATCTAAACATTAAAGGGTCTTATACATTTTTAAATGTTTTACAATCGGTAACAAAAGTACCCAAGCACTAGGAAAAATTCCTATGTAAAAAAAGTAAAGTTAATACTATTTCATTAAATAAAGTCTTGTCGAATCATGTTTTTAGTCAGTCTAAGAACATGATTCGACAAGGATTTATTTAACAAAACAGTATTAACTCAACCTTTTTATATAGGAATTTTTGCTCGTGTTCGGATACTTTTGTTACCGACTGTACTACAAGTGAAAGAGAAATCTGTTTCAGTTGGTTACAATTTTTTTTAATTCCTATTGAAATAAAGCATAAATTAGTATAAATTTAAAGATATCTTTCCGCTTTTTAAAAATTAAAAAAATAATAATTAATTACAATGGAGCATTGTAAAATATGTATAAAATGTGTATGTATAGTTGGAAATGCTTTATAATCTATGTCAAACACATGGTTTTTCTTTCTTGTGTTTTCCTTTAAAGGTTTCCTATCATTTTAATTATTTTTTTAATCAAAATACGCGCTATAGAATTTGCTTTGTCTCTTTATATGTCATTTTATTTTATCAAAAAATTACACAGATAACTGTTTTGAATATTGAAACTTTTTGCAAAATAAATTCTTAATGTTTCAGAATGATATGAATTCAAATATGATATATATTAGCACTGCTATTATTTCCGAAACATCAAATATTCCATCGCCCAATAATTTTTTGATTACAAAGAAGTGATGCAAAGGTAATAAAAAAAAATATTTTTAACGGAAAAAGAATTTGATGCCGCAAATTTATCATTCATATTTTGAATTAAAATTTACAGAGAAGATAAATTGCATCATTTTGAATAAAAGAGTATATGTTTAAAATTGATGATTCAAAAATGATTTTTAAAATTGTTTGAATAATGAAAAATATTTTTAAATGTTACTCTATTTTCAGAGACTTTCAACTTGTGTAATGTTTGATTGGAAATAATATTTATCGAGAAATAGATTTTTGCTTGATTCTGTTTCACTAAATTAATTAAATACCTAATAATTTTAAATAGATTTAACTAAAAGTAGGGTAATATTTTGGTAAATTTTTAGATGTTTAAAAATAAAATTATTCCAACACATTTTACAATCGTAATCATTAAGAATAATCTTTGTGCAATAAATTTTTAATGTTAAGTAACAGTGTCTAGTTTCTATTTTTATTTATTTTATTATTTAATTACTTTTTAGTAATAAATAATAATTTTTCGATTAGTAACTTTACTTTTGGTATTCCTTGTTAATTTCTAAGTAATTTCATTAAATAAATCACATTTGTTATTTAGAAAATATGTTTAAAATAATTATGTATAATGTTTGTATTCATACCTGGGCAGCATAATCTTTATCTTTCTAAAAACTAAGACGAAATTCTTTTAAGACATTATTTTGATTTAAAAAAAACAATAACGTCAATTTTTTTTTTTTTTTTTTTTTTTTTTTACACATTATAAATAATTTTTTGCAATAAACTTTTGGTAATCTGTATAATATTTCTCTAACATGGACCAGTTTCAATTAATTTTTGACGAACCGATACGATACGCGAGGATAAATAAAATAATATTTATACATGAACAATATTTAAGCACGCGGAATTAGCTCAATGGACTAATAAAAAAAAAATGACGACATTTGTCTGATGAGATTGTTTTACGAATAAAATGTATTTTTAACAGTTGTTTCTTTAGAATCTTTGCAAGCGTCATTTTAAACCTAGCAATATTTTAAAGATATACACAGAATATGAACTTTTGTTTCATAAATTGACTAAAAAAACACAATCATAAAAAATATAATCAAAATAGGAATTATTTTATTTTATTTTATTTTATTTGTTTGTTTGTTTATATATATATATATGTAACTATTGTAACGAATTTATGAGTTTAAAGATAAAAAAAGCAAAAAAGGAGAATATAGGAATAGATTATAAATGAATAAAATGAGATAAACCCCCAAAAAACACTGAGGTCTTCTTATATTAAAAAAAAAAATCTCTCGAAAATTAATACAAAGTCCTCGCCAACATGACGACAAAAATTTAAAAGGCATCATCGGCGTCCTATATTAAAATTGTACTGCCTGTGGAAGTATGAAAATTGAGTCCTGAACCATGAACTTTATTTGAAAACCTTTCTTTGAATGATTTTGGTTTCACTATTGTACAATATTAATTTGATTTTAATAAATATTTGGCTTCTGGTAAATTAAAATTTTTATTAGGTGGTGAAATTGGTATAACATTTATGAGTTTCAAATTTTAAAGGTAAATAAGAAAAGAAATAAAATGCGAATACTTCGCACTTGTTTGCTAGTATTTAAATGAAACTTTTTTTTTCGTTCTTTTTATAAACAAATGTGTTTATTATTTATTTTAATAATTTAAATTTTTCATGAGAATGTTATTTTTTAACTGGTTTTATTAAATAAGGAATATTAATTATTGAGATTACACATATTAGTACTTTGAATACGCTCTCGCTTTTTTTTTTTATACGGCACACAATATCTTTGCTTCTGGATCATTCCTAAGCATTTCGAAACCGCTGTCTCATCTACTCGTAATGATTTCGCAAGCTCAGCTAAGCATCTGACATCGGTCTTCATTAAAAGTAATTCCTCCAATTCTTCGTTTTCAAACTTCTCCGACGAGCCAAAGCGTTTTTTCTCTCCAAAATCAAAACTATTATTTTTGAAGCATCGAGGCTAGTGCTTACCATAAGTCTCAACAAAAAATATGCGTGTTTCAGCAACATATTTATTTTAAATAAAAAAGTGTAATAAAATTCCTCGCAAATACACTTTACCTGGCACAAAACTCGACATTTTCAGAAGTAAAAAAAAAAAAAAAAAGAAAGAAACTTTATTCTTTGAACTAATATACTGAAGATACACTGATCTAATATACACTGAAGTTCAAACTTGCTGACAGTACTTCCTTGTAGATGCGTTACTATCTGAAATTACATGCACGTAGTCCTGATATTGTCATTTGTTAGGAAACAGCAAAAGTTTACAATATATTAAAATCACACAATCAGCTGATTGGGAATCATATTTATTGAAATTTATATTTCCGACTGAGTGAAAATAATGCCTGGACCGGGAGTCGAACCCCGGAACTTTGACTTACAAGGTCAAGACTCTACCAATTGAGCTATCCAGGCCGACAACCGGTGGACATTACTCACTCAGACAACCTTTAGGCAGAAACATCCGGTCTATCATGTAGATAGCTCGACAGAAATAAGCCGCAGGTAAAGGGTAACACCATCGACTCCCGGTACAGGAATTATTTTGACTCAGTCGGAAAAATAAATTTCAATAAATATGTTTCCCAATCAGTTGATTGTGTGATTTTAATATATTGTATTACTTTCTCCCATTGTTTAATGGTGTTTTCCTTCACCTGCGGCTTATTTCTGTCGAGCTATCTACATGATAGGCCGGATGTTTCTGCCTAAAGGTTGTCTGAGTGAGTAATGTCCACCGGTTGTCGGCCTGGATAGCTCAATTGGTAGAGCCTTGACCTTGTAAGTCAAAGTTCCGGGGTTCGACTCCCGGTCCAGGCATTTTTTTCACTCAGTCGGAAAAATAAATTTCAACAGCAAAAGTTTATTCAAAGTCCAAATATACAGGGTGATTACAATTAAAGTTATGATTTCAAAATGCTATAATTTTAAAACTACCCATCAGAGCGATTTGGTATTTTACCACAGCAATCGTGAGGCAATGAAATTTGTTTGGCAAAAAAAAAGTAGTGCCAAAATGTGCTGTTAATTAACCGTAAAGTATTTGTATCATGAAGCTCACCTTTTTCTCTTTTCACAATGACTGTTTCCGCTGTAAACACGTATTCTTGTCTTTTTGCTAAAAAAAATGTAGTAAACCCTTGAACTCTATTGTCTCCTGCTATTCTGTTGTGTTGCTAACAATATTCCTCTGTTTAATGAGTCCATTTAGGTGTTTCCCCTGACATTACCCTGACAGCACCATATATAGGATCATCTTGGAACTACTATTTTCCTCCCACAAACTAAATTTCATCGTCTCACGATTTCGCTGGTAAAATATCAAATCGCTCTGATGGGTAGTTTTGAAATTATAGCTTTTTGAAATAGTTACTTTAATTATAATCACCCTGTATATATATATATATATATATATATATATATATACTAAGCGACAAAAAAAAAAAAAAAAGCTGCACTGCAGAAAAATTGACTTATACCTTTTTCATTTGTAATAACTTCAAAACTAATGGTTGATACCTACGTACATTTTTGATTTAATAATTCACTTTATTACACTCTACGAAGAAATTATTAAAAATCTGCATTAAACATTCTTTTTAAACGCAATATAATAATAATACACTTTGTACTGTATTATGATTTATTATATGATATAAACAAGTTATATTTTAAAACATGAAATAAAACTATTTTATTTTATTTTATTTTATTTTTTATTTTTTTTTGTTAGATCTAAGCAATTTTTTAATAAAAATATGTATTCTGCATTCAGTTATGATATGAAAAAATCGTGTTCCTCATCAGTAATCAGCAGACATTGTCAGCATCGCGTCTTATGCAAATTACTTTAAAAATTTAATATTCTTCAAGCAGAAATTCAATTATTTAAATAAATCTTTAATAAAAAACGCTTTTAATATAACTTTTAATAATTTTTGTTTTCAATAGCAATTTAATAGTTTATAAATAACTATTTAAATACACTTTACATTAATTGTTTATATTTTGTGTATTAATTAATCGTTCAACAATATTTTTTTTCAGTATATCCAAAGATTGTGTTCATTACTGGGCAACATGAGACTTTATCAGCATCGCGTCCGGTTCAAATTACGTGCCAGTCTCAAGGGTCCAGGCCTCCAGCAAAAATAACTTGGTGGCTGAATGGCACATTTCTCTCCGACTACAGCGAATCAGTGAGAAGCAACATCACGACATCGACAGTCACTTTTGTACCCAGCATTCGTTATCACAAGTCTTCCTTATCTTGTAGAGCAGAAAATCCAAAAGTAAAAGGAACTTTTATACAAGATGTTAAAATATTAAATGTTTCATGTAAGTTTTTATATTGTTTTATTGTTTATTTTTTTTTTTTTCATATGTTGTGGGGATATGTACTGGGATGAATACTTTGTTTTCTAAGGAATGATATTAAATATAATCAGTCCACGCGTACATTAAATATTTATTGTATGCCGACATCGACTACAAGTGATATGAGAAAAAGAATAAACTACATAAAAATTTCTTTCTTTGCTTCCCAAATTTCTTCAAAGATGAAACATTTACTTTATTGGCTTCTTAATTGCTTCCTACACGAACCCGATCCACGATAATTCAGTTTTAGTAATTTCCTTCTCGACCCCTGATACTATTTTCATTTCAATCTTTTTCCTTCTTATCTTTTACTTCTTGTTCCACTGTAGAGATGATTCATGCAATTTACGCTCTTCTTAAAAATCATGGATACCACAAATCTACTTCAATCTCACTCTTCTTGTTCTGTTCCCACAACTGTACATGCAATATATAGGGGAGACCCGTGTACCTAGGGCCGCTTTTTTTCAATGCCCGAAAACAGAGCCCTTGACCTGTTTAAAATTATCAAACTGATATGTACATATCTTTAGGACTAATTACTTCCAATTGGGATTAATATAAATACCTAAAATAATAAATTCCGACAAATAGAAGGTTGTTAAAAAAACTTCACTCGTGACCCTAGGTACAACACCCTCATTGTACCTGGGGCCAGACCTCATTGTACCTAGGGCCATTCCCTCAAATTTAGATTTCACTTTGTAATGAATAGAAAACAAGCTTATAAACATGTATTTTATAAAAGAAACAATATCAAGTAATATATTTATTTATCATATAATAAATATCATGTTGCCTTAATTTAAAACACGAAATTTTTCCCTTTTTTTTTTTTTTTTTTTTTTTCTTTGGGATATTCTAACAGAATGCTTTATTTTTTTTTTTTTTTCTGGAGTGTTTCTTGGATTTCTAGATCTCTCTGGTTTCCGGTCACATCTTTCCTTTGATGTGGGAGGCTTTGCTTTAGGTAAAGGTTTTGCTTAGGTTCGTACCTGTTAAAGCATAACACACGAAAAGATGTTAGATGTTGAAGGTTTCGAAATTTCAACAAGGCACGAAACAGAGACATCCAATTCTATCATTGTTGGGGGGGGGGGGGGGGGGGTCTTGGCTTTCAGTCACATTTGAACTGAAATATTCATCCTCAGTGAATGTGTTTTGATTTATTGGCTATATGCCGGATACACGAAAGTCTGATAGAATGTTTACAGGAGTAAAGGCCGACGGATAGGACTTGCCAACACTTTCAGCAACGTCATGTATAGTGATTGGTTTACCAGGGTTTTCCAGCATCCAATTACTACAGGCTGTATTGTGTTTCTTACCATTTTCTCGACCGCTGACGTAGATTCACGTCATTTGAAAATATGAAACTCCACCAGTGGGCGTTTCTTTTGCAATTTGTATGTTATTTGTTTCTAAAAAATATACACAATATTCATATTTGTACAATCAGTATACTGTGGATGCAAATACTTTGATTAGAGAGAGAGTATGATTATAATGCATATCCATTTGTAATATAAATGTTAATACCGAAAATTTTGTTTTGAAAAACTCTAACTTATGAGAAAGACTTTACTGTCAAAAAGACAAAAACATGTGGTCACGAAAGTGTTAAAAGGTCCAAACACACTGGCCCTAGGTACAAGGCAGCGATGTGGCCCTAGGTACAAGTTTTGGTAACTTCATTCAAAATGCCTTCCACTAAAAAATACACATGCAGAGAGGACTAATTAAATATCTCATTTATTACTCAATATAACATGCAAAATTATACACTAGAAATGAAAGAAAAATATTTGACTTGCCCTTGTAAAATAGCAAAAGAGATGAGCAGCAAAATTTTACTTCAAACCATGTAAATTCGTTTTCTTCATGTAACTTGTCAAAACTCTCTCCTCAAAAGTTCCAAAGTAGTTGTAAACGTAGCAATTGGTGTTGTTACTCGCCCAATTGAGTATTAAAACTCAAAATTAAATATTATTCAAATAAAGTGGGGTGGCCCTAGGTACATGATGGACCTAGGTACACGGGTCTCCCCTATATGTGTGTGTGTAACTAGATGTACAATTTTATAATGAAATTGGGGCTTTTATGTTCTAGGAACCAGATTTGTTGCAAATTGTATTATCCAATTCATCAATGTCTTAATAAACTTATTAAAACCAGATTGTTTTTCGTGTACAGTAATAATAGTGTTATCTGCATTATACTATTATCAGAAAAACATAGAACATATAATAACATATAATATTAGAATCGTTAATACTAATTGGTTTCTTTATTATTATTATTATTATTATTATTATTTATTTATTTATTTATTTATTTGGCAAACAGTTTAATTTCTATTAAAAATTTCTAAATTTATGAATATCTGTTTTTTCTTTTATTTTTTTTTTTTCTTTTTCTTTTTTTTTTTTTCCCTTGGATTTTCAACATAACCATATCGTAAATATTTAAAAAATATTTTTATGTTTTGAGTTTTCAAAAAATAATGAGTATTTGGTAATATTTCAATTGGGTTCAGACAGCAGAAAAGTGCCATGAAAACTGACATTCTGGCAATATCATGTCATAAAAAAAAACAAATAAATAAATAAATCATGCAAAACTGAACGAAGATAGGATATAAAAAACATTTTATAGAAGGAGTTTCATTTGAGCTCAGAACGCATTAATGTGGTATTACAGATACAGGGTGTTTCAGAAAAGAAGGAGAATTTTTTAAGAATCGGTACTGCACATCCAAACAAACAAATTTCATCAAATATTAGATGGTCGGAATTCGGAATTAAAACGCAAAAGTGCTGACGTATTTGTGAACTTGTTGAAGTTGCATTCCTGTTTCGACTTACCGGTATGAAATCGACAGTTATAGCACGAAAATTTGCTATGGGGAAGAAGAATGACTCGTACCCAGATTTTCGCCATGAATAATAGATAAAAGCTGAGTATATGAGTGTGCAACTGACAGTCGCGTTAGTAACGTATCAGAAAATTTTGCTCTTTATTAATAAGGGAAAATTTGATATTCATTTTATCTACGACACTTCAAATTGAAATGGTTTAGAGATTCAACGACTGTATGAAGAGGGATTTTCCAAATGGCAGTTGCCCGATCGTAAAAGATTTCCGATTTTGCACCGGCAATTGTATGTGATTAAATCGTTTTCACTTCCCGGTCAGATGCATATAGTGCATAGACGGGCGTTAGTTATTAAAGAAACCATTGTGGATATGGTGGGTAATCGGCCAAGTACAAGTACACAAGCAGTAGCTAGGCAATTACTTGTGTCACACTGCGCGACATAACGAGTAACGAAGGATGAACCTTTGCAACTTTATCACATTCAACGAGTCTAGGAGCTGACTCAAAGGAATTGTTATCTTCGACGTGCATAATTCGCAGCAGTGCGCGGTAAATCCAGATTTTGTGGCAACTGCACTATTTATGAACGAATGTACCTTTCTAGTGAAGGTGTATTTAACACCCACTATCAACTTGTATGGCCGGAGTGAAATGCACATGTCACGTACTCACACGTGCATCAACGACGCCTTTCCATCAATGGCAGGATTAAATGGTGTTACCTACATAGATCTTATGTTCTGCCAGAACACATTGATGGAGAAAAATACCTGGCGTTTCTGCAACAGGTGTTGAAAGCCATTTTGAACGAAGTTCTCCCCCCTTACACACACACACATATACAGGCATTTCCGGTAGATAATATTTTTCCAGCAATTTGAAGCACCTGCTGAGTAAGGAGAGATAACGGAGAACCAGCCAATGAGAGGTGTAAAACTATTTGGACGTAATACTTCCAAACCGATCTATTGGGTGAGATAGATTTGTATCTTGGACATTGCACTCGACAGATCTTTCCTGTCTAGATTTTCTTTTGTGGGGGACAACTGAAAGATACTATACAGGAGACCCCCATTGAATCTGCAAAAGAATTTGCCACCAAACTTTCACTCGCTACGAGGAAAGTGCTCGATGTGCCTGGTGATTTTGAGAATGTTCGCCATTCCTTTTATTGCCATAGTACCGTGCGTATAGCCATTACCGGTCGCTGTTTCGACACATATTGTGAACTCATGTTATTAAACGTTCTTTTCGTACTTAAACTTTGTGTGTGTGTGTGTGTGTGTGTGTTTATTTTGTATAAATGCATCACCTTTAGCGTCCTGAAGAACTTTTGCGTTTTAATTTCGATTCTGATTTTTCTTATTAAAATTGTTTGATTGGATTATTGGCTATTACCTCTTCTAGTTTTGCTCATCTTTTATGAAACACCCTGTATGTTTAAGACCAAACGCGTGCTCTATACTACAGAGACAGGCCAATCAGAAAGTTAGTTGAAATCCTTTATATAAATTTTCACTAAAAAGCTATTTTAATTAATATTTGTGGCATCACTTAAGCCATTAAAATATATCGTGTAGCATAAATGTTTATGCACTGTAAGTTTGCTTTGACTGGCAATCCTGTATGCGGCATTCAAATTCAAAATATGTGCAATGAAATTTTTTGAGGCGAAAAATCGTAAGTGGACAAAATTTTTTATTGCCAATTGCCTGATGTGCTTGGTGAAAATTATAATGTCATGTCAAATTGCTACGAAGTGATGCAACATGTTTGAGAATGGACATACAGATATTGACAACACTAGGAACAAGCAAAGTTATTGAACTGTGACAAATTTTGAAATTATTGCTCTCATGAATGAATGTATTCTTCAACTACGTTTTTGTTTTAGCATGGGAGCCTCTGCGCAAGTGTTGACTCAACAAGTC
The DNA here is from genome assembly GCA_963930645.1 of Salticus scenicus. NCBI lineage: Eukaryota > Metazoa > Arthropoda > Arachnida > Araneae > Salticidae > Salticus > Salticus scenicus. The sequence goes on from OZ005655.1 coordinate 271,449,252, forward strand.
CTATGTTAAAATAAGGGTGATAATCCTTGTATTTCAGAGAAAATATCCATTAGGGAACGCCGAATGACTAGATGTTTACCAAATCCCAACATGTCGGTTAATTTCGCCCCTCTCCAAACCTTTCGAATCGTCCTCAATGCTAGGCGCGAGGAACGTGATTACACTATAAATTTGTAAACAAGAGACGAATTCAAACATAATAACAGACAAATTCTCCTTCTTATGTACTTACAATATACTTAATAACCATTTTAACTCATCACCAAAATAGCAACAAAAATAACATTTAAAACCTGAATAAGCCTCTTTGAATGAATTTACATAAAAATAGCTATATATTTTTTAACAAATTCGTAACAATATATATATATATATATGACATGTATCTATTAAATGCTAAATAATTAAGGTTAAAATATCTATCAGTTATATATATATATATATATATATATATAGTCGGCGGCAAAATTATTCGAACGCTAGCATTAATTCCTATGTAAAAAAATGTACACTTAATACTGTTTTGTTAAATAAATCCTTGTCGAATCACTTTCTTAGCCCATTTTTCGACAAAGATTTATTTAACAAAGCAGTATTAAGTGTACATTTTTTACATAGGAATTATTGTTAGCGCTCGAATAATTTTGCGGCAGAGTGCATACATGTGTGTGTGTTATTTGTTCCTTTAGATTTTTTTTCTTTTAAGATATTTCTTGTTTTGTTTGTTTTATTAGCTGAAATACTTATGTAAGTTATTAATATGTAAGTTATTAAGTTAAATTTATTTTGTACATTAATTATTATATAAGTTAAGGTAGGTGTCGCTTTAGTTAATTTTAATCTCTTTTTATATAAAATTTTTTTTGTTTAAAATAAACCTAACAGTCTAGCATTTTTTATTTTAGTACGGAGGACTGTTAATCTCAATCTACGAATAAAACATTGTCACCAGTTTTACGATGGTTGGACATTTATCAAAATAAAAAATATAATTGAATAATTTGAAAACAGTGTTATAATTTGAAAAAAAAAAAAAACTAATGTCCTCCGTACTAAACTAAATTCTGCTTTTGACAAAATTTCATAAAAACTTTTTTTTTTTTTTTTTTTTTTTTTTTTTTTTACTTTTATGAAAATGTATACATTTTCAAATTTAAAATCATCTATAAAATTTTCTTTCTGAATAACTTTTTTAAATTTTTTAAACGATAGTATCGTACTTTTAAGTGCACATATACATGTATCGCAATGTATTACATTCGTATTTTGAAGAAGTATTTTAAAAGATTTAAAAAATTCTTTTTAAATATGTTAGTAATATTACATTATTCATTTATTATTTATTTATTATTCTCCTTTGTTTTTGTGTAATTTATCTAAATTTATCCCTTTTTCAGATGTTCCTCAAGTATCATTACAGATAATTAAAGAATTCCCAGATCGACAGCCAAAAGAAGACGACTACGTCAGACTGATATGTGAAATCGATTCCAATCCTCCCGTAGTAAAAGTGGGTTGGCTTTTTAACGACCATCCTTTATCGCACAATAAATCCCACACGGACATTATAAATAGAAACACCCTGGTATTTAAGAGACTTTCCCGCCACAACTCTGGAAGGTATAGGTGTTATGGTATAAACTCTGAAGGAAGGGGGATGAGTTCTGAACTCATACTCAATGTCAGTCGTAAGTATGCATAAAATATTAAAAGTATTATTCTGATAAATAAGAATTGTTAAAACAATAATTTTACTCAATAAAGAAATAAAAATTTCGGTATATGTAAATGTATATAGCGTAAAATAAGTTCAGAATATTTATGCAAATATTAGTTTACAGAAAAGAATCTTTGGCATGTCAACCATATATTTAAATATATACAGGACAGAATACATAAGAGATTTTCAAGCAAATGTTGAAATTCGTTATTATATTTCTACAAATAACGTTCTTATGCAGGACTATTATATATTCCCATGCAGAAAAAATTATTCCAGTGAGTACATAAACCTCATTTTCTAATAAGATGATGTATAGAATATCAGTATTGTACCATAATAAGTCTAAGAAATATATTTTTAAAAACTTATTTGCGGATTAAAGAGCAAATGAAAACGTAAATTGATTTAATTATTATCTCTATGATGTTTCTCAATCATAATTTAAATATGATCTTTTTCCAAGGATTAAACTGATAATAAGACATTACTGTTGTTCGATTGTTGTCAGTGACATTTGTGATGTAATGCTAAAATTTTATAGATATTTTTATCAAAGTATGGAACACATTTAATTTATTATTATTATTATTATTTTCTATATACAGCCATATAAAAATTTAATTTTGCGATCTCTAAAATTGAATCTTATGAAATTATTAATCGATCTTACAAAAATCTGTACATTTTAATGCAACTTTCCAATTTGTATTTAACCAATTAAAACTGAGATAGAATTAAATAGCAACTGACGGCCGCATTCACCCAACTAATTCAATGCAGAATCGTAAAAAGGGTGTAAATACGGGGTGTAACCTTCCTACAAAATTTAGAACGATGCTTCTGCCATCTAGTGCCGAAGATTTCATGTAATCTTTGATTGGTAATTTTCAGTTAAAAATCTCAAAAAACAATGCCGCTAGAGGGCAGATGCAACACGTCAAATTTTGCTGAAAAGTTACACCCTGACTTTATACATTTTTCAAGATTTCAGGTTCAACAGGGAGGTGAAGTTATTGGTGAATACAACATATGTTTGTCTAAGTTAAGTCGTAACTAAGTTTGTCTGCTAGACTACAGTTGACTGGACTAATTTTATTTTATGCTTATCAGCTTACTTTTTTTCCCCTCTATTCGATCACTTAATAAAAATCCCATGCCTGAGTTTCCATTTCAAAACGGAATTCTTACGCCACTATATTTTACTAAGCAAAAATAGTTACAAAATAGTTTTGTTAGCGTAATAAAAATAGTTACAAATAGTTTTTTTTAGAATTTTAAGGATCCGATTGCTAAGTTTCAGTTTCTGTTTTATTGAAATCTTTTTCTATATTGTGGTGACATTTTTAAATATTTTAAAAAAGAGCTCCTTTTTGCCAAGTCGAAAAAATAAAAATCTTGATAATAGAATATTTGACTGTGTAAAAAAGTACCGATCACAATGATTTTCAACATTGAAACGTTCAATTATCAATTAGGGACGGTTTAGCTTGGTCGGTTGGAAGAGCGAGCTCATAACTGAAAGATTTCGGTTTCGATCCTGGAGCTGATCAGAGACCGTCGTGTGCGCTAATGGCGACTAGTGCACATTAAATCTGTCGTGGTCGCAGATTCCTCCAAGTTCCCATCGAAATTATACCTCTGGGGTTACTGGATCATGGAATTTACTTGGTTCTGATACGGATCAAAATTCGAGCTGTTGTTGTCTGCTGGTGCTGCCATCTTTCGCCAGTTTCTCAACCTAAATCGTTCTTCCGCCATTTGTGATGCTCTTCTAAAACGGAAGATCCTCCCCTCCCCGCTAAATCCAGGTAGTTTCGCTACCGGGTTTTGGAATTTCTGAATGGTATAAGTAGTAACAACAACATTATAAAATAGGTTTTATTTTAGGGGAGATATTTGACGACATCATGATGGGTTCAGATGAATATTTTAAATTTAGAAAATACAAAGTTAACTTCTATGCATAACCGAGAATCGATTTAGAATGTCTCAGAATGATTGTAGTAATTTAACCCAGGATTATTGCTGTTTAATTAAACTGTATAAGGAAAGCATCTACCTCTTATATGACATTCATTTGTGAGCAAAAAAACTAAATTATTATTAGCTCTGTCATCCGTTCTCTATTATACTTTAGTAAACACTCTTTTCTAAAAATTTGATGATAACTTCATTGTCATGCGTAATGACGTATGATCTAATTACAGATCGCTGTATAAACTGTTCTTATTAATTTACTGAAATGTTTATCTAGAGTCTCAGCAAAGTTAGAATAATTCTTAGTTAAAAGTAAGTAATTGAGGTTCTCAATTTTTCTTCTATATTTTAAAATATATTTATTATTTAATTTCTCAGTAAATGTTTAAAATGAATGTTTCTACTTTAAAAGAATAATTCTAAGACACTAATATGTTCTTACCAATAATTAATATTTATATTAATCATTAACATGCATATACAGGGTGACTACTTGTATAACTAAAATTAGCCTATTAAGAGCACTCTGTAGCTCTAACTAAAATTAATATTGAGTCGAAAATTTGTATATAGACATTTCAAAGGATACGCTCTAGGAATCTGCAAAATATTTTTAAATAAAATTTTTAAATTTTTCCCTTACGAGGGACATGCACCAAAATACGAACAAGCTACAAATTTTAACACAAACTACTTTATTTATTACAAATTTTATTGTTATTTGTTACAAGTTGCAGATTGTTTATGGATGGAAATCATATTGTTCAATGTGGTCCTCATCATTCATCTGTAAAATCTGCAGCCGATAAATAGTGTGTTCAACAGCTGATCGCAACTGATCGCCAGTCTCCTCCTCACATGCAGCGTTATACAGTCATTCAAGTCAGCCAAAGTTCCAAATTTCTTTTAAAAACCAAACTCTTTTAATGACACCATAACCAAAAAGCCCACAGATTAAGATTGGGGGAACGGGCCGGTCAAGGAGTGGAAAATGAACGGGTAAATTCTCTGTCGTCTGTAAAATTTTGCAACAAAAACCTGTGCAAAATGTAAGAATAACAGTTTTAAATGTCGATATGGCTTGAAATATACCATATTTATTTATCACAAAACTTTTCAAGCATCTTGACTGTAAATCTTGTTTCATTTTTTGATGTATGTCCCCTCGGTGGGGAAATTTAAAATTTTTATTTATTTATTTATTAATTGCAGATCCCTACAGCACATCTTTTGAAATCTCTATATACAAATTTTCGACTCAATATTCATTTTAGATAGAACTACAAAGCTCTGAATAGGTCAAGTTTAACTAAGGTCACCCTGTATAAAATAGATTTTTTAACATCTCCGTTTATTTTTCTCAGTAATTTTAGATAAGACTTCGGATAAATGATTACCAGTAATTTTCTGTTAAAATTTTTAACATACCGTAATTTCTGGCAGATACCCCGCAGGTTATATAATCCAGTTTTGCACCAGAAATTTCAATTGATAAATAAATTTATATTTGTACGAGCTCTTCCTTCGAAAAAGTATAGATTTCTCTATTAAATAAAATTTCTGGTGGAGAAATGACACACCTTACCTGCGGCTTATCTACCAGAAATTACGGTAATCTAAAATGCAAAATGTAATAAACTTTATATATTCTTTTCTATTTGTTACTTTATTTTCTAAAATATAATTAAATAATAAACGCTTCTAGCTTTATGTCAAAAATTCATTTGCTGTCAGCCAGGTCCATAAGGTGATTAAAATGGCCCGCACATCAACTACTTTATCCAAGCTATGACTTTAAATTATTTTAATTTTTTATGTAATTGTATTGGAGCAGTTTTTTTCTTATTCCACACTTTCGATTGTGCGGTTTTTAAGAGCTACACCTAAGCAATTCTAAGTTGCATTTCCATTTAAAACCGCATCTCTGAAAATTCATTCAAAAATGCACAATCATAATTGTATACACAAATAAAGAAGCTGATTCCAAAAATTATAAAGCTAATTGAAGAAAGTAAAATGCTTAGAGACGAAGGAAAGAAGTCAGATTGTATATGATGTAAATTTTTATTTTGGTGTCCCTTTGAACTTTTTCCGATAACTACTACTCAGGAAAACTCTGCAATCGCAAGTACCAAAACAAAATAAAGAACCTGTCCCCAATAAAATAACTAAAAAAATAACAGTAGTTTTTACAGCAGAATTCGTTGTCAAAAAGGGATACCAGCTCATGCTGCTGTTGCATCGTAAATTACCTTATTTATCAATAGAATGTGCTGGCAAATACAGTGCCAGAACATGTGTTGCAAAAACTACTGTTATTTTTTACAATGAAGTAAGTAGATTAAGAAGTAAGTAAATTAAATGGCTAGGTGAAAAAGTCAGCGGATTTCCCATTTTAATCATTGTTTTAGACTGGATAACATTCGAGCAATTTGTATCTTTAAAATATTGTTTATTGTATCAATTTTATATATTAGATGCTCCAGTGTGTAAGCCTAATCAACAAATAACATACGTAGCAAGTCTGCATCAAACAGCGTCTATTCATTGTGAAGTAGAAGCCGTCCCTTCTGATGTCACATTTCGGTGGGAGTTCACGAACTCCGTCCACAAACACTATGATCTACAGCATGTATCTAGAGGTCTAGTCAGTGTTGCTGCATACAGACCAGAAACACCAGCGGATTATGGAACACTTTTCTGCTGGGCAAATAACAGTATTGGATATCAGCAAACATCTTGCTTTTTTACAGTCATTGCTCCAGGTAATTCTTATGAAACAGAAATTAAAAATATTACTTTATTATAATTGTTTATTATGATCGTTAAATACAGGCGACGCAGTGTTTTTAAAATTTTATGTTAATTTTAATATAGTGCCACCACTATTATAAAATAATATTATTTTATATAATAATTTAGCATTAAAATATTCAAATGTATTCAAGAAAAATTTCTTATTGACGATAGCGGTGACAATATAATAAAATGCGAGTAAAAGTTTAGAAACACTGTAATGCCTGTTAAATATTATAACATATAAAGGTCATGTCTATTCACTAATTATAATATATACTTATATTAGGTTCAATAATTTTAACAGTTTTCTTTATGGTTATTTTTCAAATATTTTCTAAATAATTATTTAGAACAAATAATAATTTCAATAATTTAGATAATGAAAGTTTATTTTTTATTATTACTTTCTTTTACCCATAAGGTAGAGAAAGTATTGTTTTTGGGTCAAATTTCCGAACGCGAGATTTTGTTATATTTACACGTTTTGAGGTCCCCTGAATACGAAAATCATGTTTTTAGCAAATGGCCTGTGTGTGTGTGTGTCTGTATGTCTGTGTGTGTGTCTGTGTGTGTGTCTGTCTGTTATCAGCATATCTCAAAAACACATTATGGCAGAAAGTTCAAACTTGGTATTCTAAATGTGTATCATATAGGGATGCTACAGTGAGCTTTTCGTTAAGATCAAGCAAATGGTTCGTGTACAGGGACAATCAAGAGAATTCTAATACATTACATCTATAGGGGAAATTTCAGGTAAGTTGAGTTTAACGTCTATAGACTGCTCTAAACCGAATGAAACGAATATATATTTTTTGTAATAGAGATAGTTAACTGTGAAAAAAAAAAATTGTGCATGTAGGAGCCTCGCCTCCCCCCCTCCTGGGGGGAAGACCCCCCTTGAGGGGAGTAAATTTTCATGTTTTGGGTATCTTTCAAAAGAGCTCGCCAATACCTTTAAAACGAATGGTTGAACCATCGATTTGCGATAATTTAAAAGAAAGTTATTGATTTTTTTTTTTTTTTTTTTTTTTTTTTAAAAGAATAAAATGGACTTTTTTTGGATATTTGGTACTATACTACTTCTCTAATATGGAAATCATCTGAATTATCATAAGAGATAATTTGTTTAAATAATAATTTTAATAAATTACTTTTTGAAAAGCAGAATTATTTTTTAATAACCGAATTAAATTCTATATAAATGTAGGTGCATTAATGAAACGGGGGGTTGAGGGGGGCGGTAGCCTCCCCTCACACAAAACTAATTATCATATAAAACTCTTTAGAAGCTTAATATGAATTGTTTAACACATGTTTACATAACAGTACTCGTTATCTTACCTTTTAATCTTCAACCTGTATTTATAGTATTAAATTTCAGGGTCAGAGAAAGTCGTGTGAGTGACACACCAGATTATTATAATTATAAAACGTATTATTATCATCTACCTTATAATAAGTATACTCGGTGTTATAAATTGTGATAATAGCATTAGGGAAAGAGTGCCTATTATCGCATAAGCTCCTAATTCGTAACATCCTCTATTTTCAAATATGCAAGTGCAGTCGCCGTGTGAAAATTGCGTAAGTGTACTTGTGATTCCTACACGGTTGGGCCTGGGTTCGAATCCCGGAGAAGGCATTGGTGTGTTGTCGCTGTTAGAGATCGCGATGATCGCCCATTTAGTGCCCCTTTACAAATGGTCATCAATTCGGCGACCCCCTGGCCAATGCCGTAAAGTTGCAAGTGCCACACCATTAAAAGAAAAAAAAAAAAAACTTCTTTTAATATTTAATCAATCCTGTGTTGACCCGAATACATTGTACATGTTTCCCAGAGTATGCATGAATTTTCAAAGCTTTTTGAAATATTTCTAATTGTATTTTGACTAGATATTTTGAAAGCAAGATAAAGCTATATTAGGTCTATCGGAAATTTCTGTCCTTTTTAATTAAAATTCAGACATCAAAAATTTATCCTGAATAATATTTCAGATATTCTTGGATAACTTTTAAGATGATTATTGGTAAAGTAATACCATATACATATTGTTAAACAAAAATCTCCGGTGTCATTTTATTGAATCAAAAAAGAAAAAAACTTTCCAGTAGGCCTAATACATTTATCCATAGCCAGCGTATAGGTAGCTTATTTTTAAATCTCAATAGATCATTTTTCATTTCATCTTTTAAATGTTAGTTTGGTCCTGTTACTGTACCCCCTAAGTATTCCTAGAATATCACTGAGAGGTATTGAGAATATATTGCTTTATTAAAAAGCGTGTTTCTTTCTTTCTTTCTTTCTTTTTTTTTTTTTTTGGATAGAATGAGGCTAACAAAAAATGAGCAACTATTTTTTAAATAATCACGTTATCAATTTGGAAAGCTTTTCGACTAAACTTAAAGCAAAGCAGCTATTTTTTATATAGCAACAAGTGGCTTTGAAAGCATTTAACCTAATCCTTATAATTAAAACATTTTTTTGTGCTTCAGGAATTCGTTGTAACAAAAAATATAGATAGACTGATTTCCTGCGCCATCTCCTGAGCCTGAATTTACCGAAAGAGTATCTTTCTTCCGAGCTATATCAGCCCTACTCAAACAATTTTAACAAAATATCTCCAATAAGGCAGAGGCTGTATGGCTTGCGTACAAATTTGTATCTGTGACTTTATATTAACCTGAAATTTACAAAATGTTTAAATACAAATAATAAAAACTGTGACCGTCTCTTTTAATCCCTTACCTGTGTCGCCCGAGTCCAGTTCAGGCAGTGACCACGCCCCTTGCGTATTTTTCTCTTAATATTTTACGGTATAAGAAAGCCCCCACCAGCCAGCACCAAACTATATATAACTTATTTGGAAATATGCACTCATACATATTATTCATATAATAATTTTTGTTTTTTTCTTTTTGAATTAAACAAAAATGCGGATTCTATGGGCGTGTCTTTGAAATATATGCCACAGTTAAGGGATTAAAATATTCTCTAGCTCGTTATGTCAACATTTTGAAAAAATATCGCAAAAATAATTCTTAAAAGAAATTCTGATAATAAGAATTATTTATTATTATTATTATTATTTTGTCAGTTGGAAGCAAGCTTATTGAAAACATCTATAGCAACATATTTAAATAAATGTCCTATAGTTCCGTTTTTTAGTTTGTATAAAATTATTCAACCTTCCACTCCAAACTGTTAGTATTTACCATCGTTCTAGTTATCAAAATGACGAACGCCAGAAATATAGGACCTGCTTATAACGAACGTGTATTTAACAAGATTTCGAAATTAATGAGGAAAATGAAGTATTTGTGAAATGTTATAAATGCGTAAGAGTATGCTCTCTTCTAGCGAGCCCTTTTTTTTTTTTTTTTTTTTTTTTGGGGGGGGGGGGGGGGGGGCTTTTTTTTTTTTTTTTTTTTTTTTTTTTTCGTATTTAATTATGGAAATAATAAACAACATAGGCCTACAAAAATGAAGTTTACAAAATTTGATTTGATGATTTCAGCTGATGTGTTTTTTGATAGCTGAAACCGAAAATGCAGCCCATTTTTCTCTATCACGTATAGATTTTTGTCAATACAGGGTGTTTACAGACACAATTTCTTACATATACCATCACAACAATCGTTTGGTTGGTTGGTTGATATGTTTTTAAATCGCACTAGTGCTTGACAATTGCAACAGTAGACATCTATGATTAATTAATCATGGAAACATACTATAAATCTTACTATATAATTATATTGGTGGAAGAATAATGGAAGAAATTGTATAGGTAGGCACCCTGTATTGACAAAAATCTATACGTGATAGAGAAAAACTGGCTTCATTTTCGATTTCAGCGCACCAAAAAACATAAAGATCAGCCAAAATTATAAAATCAAAATTTTACATGTCGGCTTGTGTAATGGACTCTTCCCAGTTTCGTCTGCTAATCATGTGATAGAGGAAAACGAATAATCGAATTCTGAGAATCAAATTCAATTAAATATTGTTCTTAAGAACAAAAATGTTAATATTTAATATAAAATAAAATGAAATAATATTGCGCATTTGTAAACAGTAGAATAGTTGTATTTGTAAATTTAATAATTTTTTTAAAACACTTTATGTGTTTATTTATTTTCAACTGTAAGAATCGATTTTTGTATGTTCTAGTGTAACTGTTACATTAACTGATCTAGCAATAAATAATAGCTTGTTCTTGTGGAATGCTTATGGATTATAATTTGATTTTTTTAAATGTTTTCATTTAATTTAATTGCATAAAGATGTTACAGCAAGTTAATTAACTTAGTTACTGGTCTAAATGGATTTACGCAGTGCGGTATTGCACTGCCACTGATTTTAGTACTAAGAATCAGAGTATTTAACATATGTTCTTCATGAACATCAATGACAAATATAAACTAAATGATGATTGTAAATGTATACAGCAAACAAAAGATGATGAATAATGATATAAAATGGATTAAAAATGATGATGTATGAAAAAATAACACGGATTAAATACGATTGGTCAAAAATAAGAATAGAAAATATGTTATTTCAGTAATCGTTATAGATAAACAGGACTTCGTCTGCTATTTGTTTTTCCTCTATCATGTGACCCCTGACGTCAGGTGGGAAGAGCCTATTATAGAAAAAACACTGTAAGATGTGAGGCTTTACGCATTCGCTTTAGATTTCAAATGCTCGAAATCGTGTCTAGTTGTCCATAGACTGTTTAGCTGGAAGAGTTGAATTCACCAGTTTGATCTGGCTTTAGCTAGCAATGGTCTCGGTGAAAGGGTCTGGTTGAGCATAGAAGTGTTGGGTTGATGTAAAAGAAGGTTGACAGTTATTCGAATTTAGCAGTTTGGTTCTAGTGGAGCTTCAGGAAAATTTCGAAGCTCATGTGCGAGCTCATTTCTTAGGCTAATTCAAGTGCGAAAGTTAATTTAAGTCGATGAGTTCGCTACTTTATAGTTTTTTTATGATTTAAGATCTGCTTAAGTTTATGCAAATCTAACGTTTATGTAAAAGTCCCAACATTTCCCTTCATTTAAGTTTAAGATAAAGAAGGATAGTTTTTATATGACTTGTCTTAATTTGTATTAGCTAAATACTTAATTAATTAGTATGGCTGGTACAAACATGGCTTCAAATATGATTTTCTTTATTTAAATGTATTAGAAATGCACACACAGAAAGAGGAAGGGGGGCGGGTGAAGGCATCTGTTTAAATCTTTGTTAAAAAAAAAAAGATAATAGTAGAACTATAGTTCAAAATTACAAAATGTGATTGGATAATTCTGTAAATATGTACTTATATATCACTATTTTAGAAAATAAATTTACTAATAAATTTATTCTTTTTTTCAATTTCATAATTAAATATTTATTTTCATGCAGCTTGCATGTCGGACAGTATGAAATCGAATGCATCAAGTGGAGGAGGTAAGCTGAGTATAATTATTGGTATTACCTTTTTTATTATAAGTTCTTTATAGTTTCTTATTTACAAGTTCTTTATATTATGTTATATACAATAAAACTTTGACCAGCCTTGTTTGCCATCCTGTTGGCCATCCTGGCCTTTCGTTAAAATAGACTGGGATTTCTGTATTTATCTAGAAAACTGGTTTAAGTCAGTTTTCTACCTTGTTATTTCGTGGAAACTCGTTATGAGAGAATTATATTACCTTTAGAAAGAATTTGATGATTTGATAAATTAATTTTTTCTGTCAATTTGTTTTACTAAACAATTTTTTTTTTTTTAGTTATTATCCTTTAACATTTATTAACCAAAATTTTAACAATGAAATAACTATTAGTTATAAAATCATTTAAATTAGTAAAATTAGAAATTTCACTCAAAGAGTTTTCAAGATTAATAGATTTATTAATTCTAGCAATTTCTTGTAGCACACCTTTCATTTTATAACTCTTCCTCATTTGATACTTATTAACTACATTTATAAGTATAAATGAACTAAAATATAAACTATTTCTTAAAAATTTTACTTAAAGAGTTGTCTAGCTGAATAGATTTATTAATTCTAATAATTTGTTTTAACGCAAACAGAAATAAATGAATTTATAATTAACATTCTTTTGGCAATTAACAAGTAAATTTTTAACTATAAATTAAAACGGAAATAGTTATAAATTTTAACAAATTTGCATATTTTATTTAGAGAGTTTCTTGTTTAACAGATTAATATGTTTTGGCAATCTGTTTCATCAAACAAATGACATCATAAAAAACATTCCTTTAACAATTAACAACTAACTTTTTAACTTTAAATTAACTACAGTTATCTCCTATATAATTTTTTAAAGCAAAACGGTTTTTATTATTGTTATTATTATTAATTCTTAGTTTGATAAATTTATTGATTGCACCGACTTTCTTTATAAAAAAAAAACATTTTATTCTCTATTTAGACGGCAACAATCATATTTGGCAATATTCTATGATTGCTACAGTTGCTGGAGTGTCCGCATGCATTGCCATTGCCATAGTATGTGCCTTATTTCTAAGGAAATTATATCATCAGAAGAAACACAGAGTCATAAGGGTAAGCACATTTAAAATAGATCATTCTCTATAAAATAAAAATGATTTATGAATACTCTTTATTATGAACATGCATATTTACTAAATCTTATTGAAAAATAATTATACAATATATCCTAATTATTCTTATGGTTAAAATAATTATTAAATATAATAATAACTAGACATCTGTTTAATAAATCTAAAGAGTAATTAATACTTGTGTTTAAATATCTGTTGAGTTAAAACAAACAAAAAATTATTTTACTAATTTTTATAGGTTATCATATGTATATGTGTGTGTGTGCTGCTGGCGCTATATAAAAATAATGAAAAACAAAAATAATAATAAGGAGTTTTTAAAAATGCAGAATCGATAGATATTGAAGTAAAACTACCTTTTATTTAACACATTCAAATCGGGTTCAATATTGTCGCCATTTTTGTGAACCGCATATTACAATCTGTATACAGCATTCACGATGGTAGAAAGTAACATGTCTGCAAAAATCTACTGTGCAGTTCGTGATATGTCATCTTTCAACACAGCCATGTTCCTGCGCAATTCCTTGATAGACCTCGGACTTTAGATAAACCCATAGCCAAAAGTCGCATGAGGTCAAATCAGGTGACGACGAAGGCGATGCAGTTGGAAAGCATTTACCAATGAAACTTTATGTCACGAATTTTTTTCGTAGCAGTTACTATACCCACAAAGCAATGTGTGGAGGGGATCCACCTAACATGAAAATGATTTACATCAGGCACTGTCTTTGCTGAAGTGCCAGAATGACACAGTTGTTTTACACTTGGCAATATTTTTGTCCGGTAACAGAACAGGTTGCCAGTCCTATCGGGGTAATATTCTCATAGAAGAATGAACCTATGATCATTTCCTTTGTGAAAACATACCAGGCAGTTAGTTACCTTTGGTGAATGTTTAAGTGTATTTAGTGACTTTTGACATCCCATATTCGTCTGTTCTGAGCATTTACAGTTCATTTCAGGTAAAAGTAGTCTCCGTAAGATTCCACACAACCAAGCATCGTCCACCTCCATTCTAATAAGAAAGGTGAGAATAAAAGTCCGTTACTTTTCAGGTCGGTGTGACATAACTTTTGTTCATGGCGGATGTTGTATGTATAGAAGTGGATAGTCTTTCGTAAGATTTATCCAAACAGTACTGTAAGGCATATGCAGATTGCGATCTAACCCACTAGTGCTCTCACTAGAAGTAATATTGTCCTGTGTTCTTTCGAAAATCGTTCGGGCAACTTTTTTTTTATTTTATCTTACCGTACGGTTTTTCGTCCTAGTACCCTGACTGAACCTTTGGTAAATCTGTTTTCTCAAATTTTGAAACCATTGCTTTTAAACCATTAACTGACAAAAGATTATGACCTTTATGCTTTTTTTTTTTTTTAGGGCCACCATAAAAAGTGGGAGAATACTTTATATTTTAAAGAAAATTGTGAAAAAGGATTTACCAGTTTTCACAAGTTTTATGAAAACTTTACAAATTCATTTATATAATTATTAATTTATTTTAAACAAAAAAATGATGTAGTAAACTCTTTTTAGATATATAGATAATGCATATGTTTTAAACTCGTTTATTTGCCAGCATTCTAACTTTTTAAAGGTAGACCTGTTAACCATGCTAGTTTATCCGTAATGCATATCTGCCAATATTTTAATTTATTCCGGAGTACTTTGTGCCCCGCCTTTATTTCGCACCACTTTAATTATAGAAAAATTTTCTTCAATATATAACTTCGATAAAAAAAGAAATAATTTCTTTAAAAAAATAAGTGGTACGAAATAGAGGCGGGGCTAAAATTACTCCGGAATTAATTAAAATATTGGCAGCTATGATAATGGTATTAAGCCCCGTCTTTTTTTCACACCAGAATAGTTGTAGAGCAATAGTCTTCTTATTTAATCATGAGAACATATTCCTGAATATTACTCTACAACTATTTTGTTGTGAAAAAAGGGTGGGGCCTAATACCATTACGGATAAACTGGCATAGTTAGCAGGTCTAAAAGTGTGATTAGATTGCTACAAAAAATTTATAGTTCGTTTTATTTTTCCTTTTGAAAGCTAAAAATTATATTTATTATTGCTTTACAGTATATACGACAAAATTCGGAATCATTACAAAGAATTTACACACTGTTGTAAAAGAATTTAAATGCTAAATTTAAATATTAATTAATTAGCACGTATAAAAAAAATGTAAACATTCCATGTATTATTATATTACAATACTCTTAAAGAGATTTGGAATTGTTAAAAAGGTTTTAGCGACTGTCATAAAAAATTAAATAATATTTTACTATTTTCTATTCTAGTTTAATTAATATATTTTATTAATTGAGAAAGATATATTATCCATCCTTAATAATGATACTTTTCCAGGAACTTTATAGCTGAAAACAATTTTAGTGTTTTGTCTAAAATGCATAGCGTTTTTAATTCTTTAAGGGAAGCAATAAACAAAAAATTCTTTTTTTTTTTTTTTTTTTTTGTATATGGTACTACTTATATTACGTTTCAGTAATAATCAATTTCAACAAATTTCGGAAAGTTATTTTATGTTATTATTAAATGTTTTTCTTTTATAGCTCTTGATGCTATAAAACTTGGTTTAGAAATATTCGTGCTTAATAAAATTTGCTCTGAATAGAAGTCGAGCAACCAGAATTCATTTTATGACTTTCCTAAATAAATAAATAAATAAGGTAAAATAATAATAATAATAATAATAATAATACAGAAAATAAAATAAATTAAATTATAATAGTTTTTCTTTTTCGGCACACTTAATATGATTTAGGAATATCTAAATCACATAAACTGTAAGAAATTTCCGTAAATTTGCCGAAATATTTATTTATACAATCCCAATATATTTGTAATAAAAAAAAAAATAAATAAAGGATCAAAATTATTGATCGGCATTGAAAATTTTTATTTTATTTTAAATATTGCATTGTTCAATAAAATTTAAAAATATATATCTCTATTTTAGAAAAGGTATTGTAGATCAGAAATAAAGAGGTGGCAGAGATCATGTTGTTTCACGTGAGATTTATTATTATTTGACTGCCAGTATATACAAGGAGTATATATATATTTTTTTTCATAAATATATTATTATTGCATTAAATCCTCCACAAAAATTGTAATTTAACCCTTTATAAGGCCGTGGAAAGTATATTTCCCACCAACTTTATTAATTTTTAAATGTCGAATCTTATACTTCCTAATTGATCTGGCAAATGTAAATGCCTTCATTCTCTCGAAAGTAAGTAGAAGAGTTTCGGGGCCTAGAGACCAATTAAATTTTCTACTTCGGCTAGCACGACAACTGATTTCTGGATTTTCAAGTCGTAAACGCAAAGGACGGCCTGAAAGTTTCCTAAGCAACAAGAAAATTGTTCCAGATGACGTACAATTGACTAAAGTTGGTGACCCTATGCCAACTTTACAAAAAATATATAATGCTATACGAAATAAAAATAAATGCAAAATATATAATGTCTTTCCTTTGAATAGCTCCCAGTGGGCGGTGGAAAACATACTTACCACCAAAATAAATAAATAAATAAATAAAGATCTTAAAAATCAAATTAATTTTAGGTAATAAGCTAAATGAATTTCTTTTTATAAATCAATCTCAATCCCAAAAACATTTTAACATAACATTACTAGAAACAAAATGGCCCTATAAAGGGTTAAAACAGCAGAAAACAAATTAAAAAGAACGCACGTAAACAGAAATAAAAGAAAAAGAAAAATCTGCTGCGATTTTAATACATTTGAGCACCTGATTAATTAAAACTACATTTTTGAATTAAACGCATATATAAAATAGATTTTTTAATATCTCCGTTCCCTTTCTGCTGTAATTCTACATGAGACTTAAATAATTTACAGTAGTTCTGCTGTATAGATCACAACAATCTTTTAAATAAATAGATACAAGTAACTTTCAAATTTGCGATTAAAATAGTGAAACTGTTATATTAGGAGTAGAGTCCTCCTTTTTTTAGAAGAAAAAAATTCGTCGTCATCATTTGCAGTAAGTCTTCTTGTGTTTTTCATAACAAGAAGTAATCTATTACAGAATTTAAGAATTTATAAATACGTAATGAGAAACTGTTTGAGTCCAAAATAGGACTCGGTTAATAAATTAAATTCTCCTTAGGAAAGTATTCTTTTTTTATTAACTTTTGTTTAAAAAGTGGAATGTTTATAATGCTAAAATTGTAAAACCTTTGAAAAATAAGTTGTGAATGTTATTGCTTAGGAATTTTATCGTAATATTAAACTGGTATTGTCGAAAATAAATACTGTCAAATATATATATAAATATATATATTCTTTCCTTCTTATTTTTTTTTTTTTAATTAATTGATGTTTTGGATTTAAAATTCATTTTTAGTTCCTTATCCATTTAAAGAATATTTTAAATCATCGTTGCCTTTTTAAATATACTAATAAATATATACTAATAAATAAATATATATATATATATATATATTTAATTAAACTTTCTTTTTTACAAAAGAAAAATTATA
The DNA here is from genome assembly GCA_963930645.1 of Salticus scenicus. NCBI lineage: Eukaryota > Metazoa > Arthropoda > Arachnida > Araneae > Salticidae > Salticus > Salticus scenicus. The sequence continues at coordinate 271,466,889 of OZ005655.1, forward strand.
ATACTGAAATCGTTTTGTGATTTTAATTTGAATATACTTTTTTATTTTATTGAAATTGTTGGAGGAAAAGATGCTGTGTGTACAGATTCCATGTGTGGAATAAATTTCCAAAACATCTTAATTAATGCTTGAAATTGTTTTCAAAAACAGTTTACTTAACAAATATTTTCAAATTTAAAAAACAGCTCAATTTTATAAAATATAAATAAATAAAAATATAAATAAACAATAAATAAACACATTTCCCAATTTTTACAAGATATGTGGTATGTAAAAAAAGTATTGTTTTAAACGAAACATTTTATCTAATTTTTTGAAAGGTTCTTTGTTCAATGGAGACATGTAGAAGTATTTTATTACTGCACGTATTTGAACCCAGTCGCTATAAAAACCGAAGTAACAGCTGAGACTAGGTGATGTTATTTTATTTTCACCCAAGGGAGTAATAAATGCTTTAATATGTACTATTATATTTCTCGATGGAATATTTGGATAAAAAAATAAAAGAGAGTCATAAATTGTAAAAATATAGGGCAATTGAAATTTTTGTAGTCGTGATAGTATGAAAAGTTTCATATCGAAACACATTTGCAAAATCATGCTAGGATTAAGTCTATATAAAAAACTTTTTTTTTTTTTTTTTTTTTTTTCAAAATTATTTCGCAGATCGAATGATTAAAATATTTAAACATAAGAAGCTTGCATACGTGATTGTATATGCAGAGCTGCCAACCTAATCCGGCAAATTGTTAGTACCGCCCCTTTTTCTACACCACTTAATTTTTAGAGTATTTGTTTTCTTCATTCATCGTAAAATATTTAAAGAGAATTACTCTAAAAATTAAGTGGTGTAGAAAAAAGGGCCGTACTAACAATTTACCGGATTTGGTTGACAGCTCTGTATATGACATATATATTTGTGTGTGAGAAAGAATTTTTTTTAGTCATAATACTTATTCAATAAAGAATTAGAAAACTAAATGAGGAAAAAATATTTTTTGTTTCTGTTAAATATGACATCTCAAAATAAGCTTTAAATATACTAAATAGACTAAAACGAACATTATTAGTCTAAGAATGGATGGGAGGTGTCTTGCAGAAAGAACAGATACAGTAAAGTAGCATAAAAGGGTAATAAAATATCTGCTTAACCCTTTGCGGCGCAAGACAATTCAGTTCATTTAAATTATGCTGCCATCGGAATTCATGAACTAAATTAAACTAAAAGAAATTTTAAAATTTAAGGTTAAAAAAACCGGCCTTTTCTGATATGTTATAAACGTAAATTTTTGCTAAAAATTTTCCAGGATGAATTTTTGCAGCTGTATCTTAAATTTTGCGTCCTAGCAGCGAGGACGCCGCGCGTTAAGGGGTTAAGCATTAAACTAAATAGTTGTTTTACACCAATTTTTACAATAAATGTTCTAAACCGATATCATCAGCAATAATACAATTACGGTGTCCAGAGCCTGATTAAGGGGGAAGCACACATTATCTCCGCTCTCACCGGAATAATTTTACAATTATTTTTTACTTCATGTCATAGAAATTCCACGCTTTGATGAGGAAATATTTTTTATAAAAAATGAACGGTGTAAAACAATCCAATTTACTCACCGTTATTAGACACCAGAATTCTTTTAAAATAATTTTTAATGAGAATTTTCTGTTTATTATAGGAGGAAAGTATTTGTTAAAAAATAACGGTGTAAGTATAAATAATGTGTGCTTCTCCCTTAATCAGGCTCTGACGGTGTCGTTAGTGCAGGGATGGAACACGGGCGCAGAATTCATACCGGAATCTGTTTAAGAGGTTGCCCTACCTATAATATCATTGGTTTAAGAAGTAGACAATTTTCTTACATTGATAGTGGTATGAATTCTGCGCTCGTGTTCCATCCCTGTTAGTGTGATTATCACATCAGTTTCAAAGACACCAATTATATTTTTCGCACTCGTAATAAGAGTTCGAATGCTAAATGTGCTCCTAAAAATCCGAAATTGCCTTTTTCTTATTATTTGCAGTCCCCTGCCTTTTGTTCTAAATCTGCGGGGAAACATTGAGAATTTTTCTGCACAACCTAGTAATAACCAAGAAACAAACTGGGTTCAAGATTACTTTTTCACACACCGCCAGATGGCGTTATATATTTATTAAGTAATATATGAAACACAGTGTGTAATTAATGATGGGCCAATTATATATTTCCGAGTAACTTCCCGAAAAGTTGTGCAGAGCATAAATAAGAGCTAAAGGGAAAACGTGGCTAGTATTAACGCTTCGAGTAACTAGCGAAAATTACTCTTAATATCAGAGGTTATTTGCTTTTTCTGCTATGCAAACACTTTCAGTTATGTAAAAGCGTCGATAGGTAGACGTGTGTTAACTCAACGATACACTAGTGTTATTTAAACTTATTTGCCAAAAAGTTTCATGTTTAAATTTTTATAACTGATTATATACTTGGTAACATTTATCATTTGTCCTGGAACATTACTAGTATCCGCCCTTTTATCACAACTCTTTGCTTGTAGAGAAGTTTTCTCCAATATGTAATTCAATGAGATAAGAAGAAAAATGCAGTTTAAAAACAGTGGTATGAAAAAAAAAGGTGTTTATTAACAATATTTCGAAATAAATTATAAATATTACCAGGTATGCAGATTATGATAGTATAATTTTGTGTATTTCTTGTAAAAACTGCTGTAACGAAATGCATTAGATCGTTGTTGTAATTATGTATTTTTAGCAATTAAAAAAAGAAAAAAAAAAAAAAAAGCATCAGTGGACTTATTTTAAAAAGTAATACAGAAAACTTTGTACGTAAACACCATAAATTATAATAAACTCGCAACATTGTTTCGAAATAATGTCCCGATTATTTTTCAAGCGAAAATAGACACGTTTGTAATAAACAAACAATGTCAAGATCATGCTATTCTGAAAATTCTTTGTGAGTTTTTTGCCACTTATGGTGTTTGCATGCTAACTTATTTATTTATTATTGAATGGCATCTTATCCTTTTATTTGACCTTTTATGTATTTGCACCTACACATAATTTCGCCCACATTTTAGTATACTAGAAATATTCATTTTATTCTTTAGTGAGATGAATTGTTCATCAAAATTTGTCCCATAATTTCAGAATAAGCCTGTAGATTTAAGGTCATTACATCAAACATTTAAATAATAAATGTTTATTTTATAAATAGTACGTATTAAACAACTTAAATAATGTACATTTTTTTTAATTAAATGAAAATTCAAATTACAAATTACTTCAAGAGCAATAATTAAAATGCTTCATAACACAGAAACGAATAAGTAATTAATAATTCCATTTAAAATTTTAAATACAGTGTTTTCAATTGGTATTGTTTTTAAGTGATATTGCATAATATCTTAATATATTAATCATTGCTTATTTCAAGATTTTTGAAAAGTTATAAAAACTCTTTTCAGTAAATGTCCCAAGTAATTTTACATCATTTATAATAAATTCATAATTCATAAATTATCGATGTTGTTGTGTTTCTATATGAAGTAATAAGAATTGCATTTTTTTACTTACAGAGGATGTCAGAAGAAGAAATAAGCATTTACAATAGAGTATCATACTACAGTAGTGACCCAAAACTTCAAGCTGAAATGCTACATACAATAGCATAAAGTAATGCATAAGGTAATTTTACCATGCTTTTATAAACTTCTATTCTTTTTTGTCCCGTACAAATCTTGCAATCGATTTTTAACTAACTTGAAGTAGGGTATCCATCTTTGGCGCATTTATCGCTGTTTGTTTTGTTGTGGCTGTTGACTCGTTAACTGGCTAACAGAGAGGCGAGACGATTCAAACATTGCGTCAGCATATCACCAACCAATCAGATTGCAGCATTGTTACAACTCTATACCCAACATTCCGAGATTTTTTAAACCGAAACCAAAACACGTATGCACCATCTTGTTCATTATACATCTATGGTCTAAGTAGTAGTATATCTTTCATTTTGAATCGAGAGAGGCAATAAAGAAACATAACTCAAAGGATGTTGAAACTGATTTTCCCCCACTTCTTATCAGTAATAGAGCCACTGACTTTATAATATCATATACAACTGTCTTATGGTGATATGTCTATCCGCAGTGGTACATTTCATACATTGGCGCTACTAGCCCACATAAAAGCTACTTCAACTTCCACTTACACTCTCTGTGGATTGTTTACATAGAGATGTGGATTCTGTTATGCTGTAAGTCTTGCACTAACTGGTCGGCGTTATTACCATGTTTTTATTAACTTCTATTCTTGTTTGTTTGTTTGTCCGGTACAAATCTTGCAATCGAATATTAACTATAACTTCCCTACTCGCTAGGCATTTGAAAACTTTCAGAATAGCTAAGAACCCGATGTCAACACAATACTTTAAAGCCCGATTTTCGAATTTTGATTAGTTTTCTTTTAATTAATTAAAATATGAAAATAGTAACCTCCTAATAGCTATAATAATAGCCATTAAAATATTAGCTATGATTTATTTGTTGCCAAATAAAAATGTACGAGTTTATTTTCATTCGACATAAAAAAAATCTGGTGTGAAACAACCACACGACTTCCATTACCCGCTATTACATGTATTATATGCATTTTTTAGAGATAATGTGATCAGAAAACATAAAAGTGACCTAAAGAGAAAATCGTTAGAGCCGTTTTTGAGATACCAACTTTTACAAAAAATCAATTATTGACCGGAAAAAAATAATTACATACAAATGCATATTTAAAAGTGAGTTAAAATGACGAGTTTGAAAAAAATCCGTACAACCGTTTTCAAAGGAACGCCTTTGCGAGGCCTGAACTTGAGCTAATTATACAGGACGCCTATCAATTTTCCTGAACTAACCAACTATATCATTCGAAAGGACATCTAATAGAGGGTTTATATAGCAAGTTTGAAGAAAATCGTTAGAGCCGTTTTTGAGATACGGACTTACGGTCCCACTTCCGGTTTCCGACGTCCCACTTCCGGTTAAACTCAATTATTGACAGGAAAACAATAATTACATACAAAAGCATATTTAAAAGTGAGTTAAAATGGCGAGTTTGAAAAAAATCCGTACAACCGTTTTTAAAGGAATGTTTGATGTGTTACAATATTTATTGAATACCTATTATACAACGTTAGCAATTAAATCTCCACTTAATACTATAAGTCATTATTTAAGAAAAAAGAAAAGAGTAGAAAGAAAGAAAGAAAAAGTGTGTATATACAGGTGTTCGCATTAAAGGGACTTGGTCACACTGAAGGATATGAAGTCTTCATAGCTCAGGCATTGATGGGCTAGAATACGGGTGGGGGGCGAGGACAGCAAAAAGGGTGAAAGTAGAAGCATGTTCAGAGGAGGTTAAAAAAAAAAAAAAAAAAAAAAAAGATGAAGCAGAAAAGTTTTCGCATGCAAAAATAGTGAACATAGAATGTTTAAAATACAAGGTGTTCCAAAAGTCCCACACACCTTCCTAACTCGAAAATGAGTCGGAATTTTGAAAAATGGCGAAACGCGTATTTAATGAATTCGAGAGGGACCTCTTTTGGTGAAAAAAGTTTGGGCCCGGGGGCCTAGAGGGCCGCTAGGTAGGGCAACTTTAAAATTTCAAATGGGAAGGTATGTCTTGTGATACATCCCTGGAAACATCTATTCAAGACAATGAATTTAATATAAACAGTTTCGCCCTACGATGATTATTAAAGGAGATAAATTACTTTTTAGACTTTTGAAATGTGGATTTCATACTTATGTATCCCCTTTAACAATCACTGCAGGAAAAAACTATTTATACTAAATTTATTGTCTTGAAGGGACGTTTCCAGGGATGTATCACAAGATATAGTTTGTCAAAAAATGTTTGGGCCCGGACAAGGGGGTGGTAGGAATGCCGCTAGAGAGTGCAACTTTAAAATTTCTAATGGGAAAGTATGTTTTGTGATGCATCCCGGGAAACATCTCTTCAAAACAATGAATTTAGTATAAATAGTTTTGTCCTGTAGTGATTATTAAAGGGGATACATAAGTATACAATCCACATTTCAAAAGTCTAAAACCTCATGATTCTCCTTTAATAATCATCTTAGGGCGAAACTATTTATATCAAATTCATTGTCTTGAAGAGACGTTTCCAGGAATGTATCACAAGACATTCCTTCCTATTTGAAATTTTAAAGTTGCCCTCCCTAGCGGCCCTATTAGCCCCCCCCCCTTCCCGAGCCCAAACCTTTTTCACCAAAAGGAGTAGATCCCTTTCGAATTCATTAAATACGTGTTTCGCCATTTTTCGAAATTCCGACTCATTTTCGAGTTAGGACGGGGTGTGGAACTTTTGGAACACCCTGTATTATGAAAGAACTGTTTAATTATCAAAAGGAATATGTTTAGTTTTATATATTAAAATTATTCATTTTTTATCGAAAAAAGAAAGCCTTGTAAAATAGACAGGAATGGATGCCATTTTTGGAATCAACATCCTCAAAAACATAAAATTTACAAAAAAAAAAAAAAAAAATCTGCAGCTGAAAAAAATGTTTCTTTCCTTTTCTTTTTCTTTCAGACCAGTGCAATTTAACCTGTAATAAATAAACATTTTTTGAGAATAAACATTTTTCATTTGTAAATTTTGTGTTATAAATACTAATAAAAATTATTCCATCCATTATAGGTGAACATTCAGGAAAATGAAGAAAATCCATACTCTTTCAAGGAAAATGAGAATTTGAAAAATTCCTCACAAGCATAAGAACTTTAGCAAAAAATATTTCTTACCATCTTAGGAATGTTAAAATAAACGTTATACATAATGTAAAGATGTTATATGAAAATATATCTTAAACTTTGTTATGTTCTGAAAATTATAAAAAATATCGAAAACTTGTTTTGTATGCTTATGAAAATGTAATTTAGTAAATTGTAAATAAAATAAAATTTGTTTTCCTGTAAAAGACTGATTTTTAATTAATAATTAATCGTGGATCTCTAGTTGGTGGGATCTTCAAAGCCAATAAGTAATTTGTCTGCTTGTCGCATGGTTAATTCCGAAAGAAATGAAAGCTAAATCTAAAATAAGATTAAAAATTGCCATTACTCAGTAGAAAACTGGGAATAAACACCTAAAAGGTAAGAACTCGCAACAATTATTTCAGTTCGAAAGAAAACTCGATCCTTCTTCAGGCGAACAAAGTAGGCACGAGCGCTGCAAACAACGCGGTAACATCAGAGTGTTTGTAACAGTCCTGCCTATTTATTTCGCCTGACGAAGGGTCGTGTTTTCTTTCCGCCCGAAGCAATTGTTGTGAGTTCTTACATTTTATGGTGTTTATTCAAAGTTTTATACATATTACTTTTAAAAGTCAGTTCTGTGATGATTTTTTATAATAATTGTGATTGCTAACAAACGCAAAAAAATGTATTTTCCGGCTTAATATCTGTCTTAATATCAAATTTTTGTAAATGTATTATAAAAAAAGAGAAAACATATTTTATACACACACACGCGTGTAAATAGGACTCTACACATAACTGTATAAACTTTGAGTACACTGAGAAAAAATTCTGTAACTGACTTCTAGAATCTGAATTGTGGCTCTAGAAAAAATAGTTTCACGTCACCCACATAAATTCTAATCCCCTTTGAAAGCGAGTTCTAGAAACCCCTACTTGAATTCTAGAGCATTCGCCTATATTCTCGAGGACAAAGTTATTTAAAAATCTCTGCAAATAAATGCAAATACAAGAGGCGGGTTTCAGCAACCATAATCTTGGTGTATGACCCAATTCTAAAAAATCAAGCGAGAATTTCTCGCAATACAAAAAATTCAGAATATTCAGAATATTGTTTCACCATCTAGAAATGGGTAGGCTAGAAATTCTCGATCATTTCGTCTATTCAGTTTATTGGCGGGCCTTATGCGCATAACTCGGAAATCTATATTTCTAGTTAAGTGATTTAGAAAATGGCCACTTATTCATTCTGGATGAAGGCGGTATATTTTTTTTCTCAGTGTAGACGTAGGCCTAAGAAAACATTGACTTACTCATGATAGGATTGCAACAAATCGAATTGAGCTGTTTAGGAAAAAGCGAAAATAAATGTACAACAAATGACACATGACAAAAGTTACCAGTAACAATCATCTCACACATAAACAACAATACTATAAATAAACTTTCAACAGCAATATTACAAATACTGCTGTAGAAAGTTCTGTTTTGTTTAATATTACAAGAGATCCCCTAAGTTTAAACCATTAGAAAACGATACATAATTTACATCAACATATTTTTTGTCATTGAGGCAGTAGTCTCTTTGAAAAGAGATTTAAGTGTTACATTAACAATAATTTGGCAGACTAAAGCGTGAATTGATTAATGAAAATGAAGAAGCAAACTGATAGAAATGCCTCTTGTAGCTCTTTTCGATGAAACAGAATGTGTCAGAATCTGTAGAGAAGAATTTGAATGCAATATACTCTCACCATAAAATGCAAGAAACTCGCAACAATTGTTTCGTGTCGAAAGAATACACGACCCTAAGTCAGACGAACAAAGTAGGCACGAGTGCTGCAGTGCTGCAGTTGTTGCGATTTTCTTGCATTTTACGATGTTTATCCAAAGTTCTGTAATTATTACTTTCTGTAATTATTACTTTTTTATTACACTCTCACCGTTTTCGTATGAAGGTCTCAGAAGAGTGTTCATTAGGATTTATACAATATCCTTATACTATATGTATCATCTCCAAAGTGTTAAGTCATTGCAGTTTATAAATGAAGAGCTTGTTTCCAAATGGCGTTAAGTCATTTTTTTCAGTTCTTGAAAAAACGCGATTCTGTTATGTAAGATTTATTATTGAATTTAAGGAAAAGATAATTTTCCCCAGCAATCTATGCATGATACTAACACTAAATTACACGTTTAAAAAAATCCTGACAGTATAGTTATTTAGAAATAAAAAAAGAAAAAATGACTTAATCCCTTTTGGAACAAAACTATGACTTACGCCCTTTTGGCACAAACAAATAACGAAATGAAATGACTTACTTCCATTTGAAAGTAATTCAAGTATTTTTTTTTTATGTAAATACAGCATAAAATTTAGATATACATACAATTTTGGAAGGTAGTTAGTTACCAGAAATCTTCATTTACAAATTCTATTTTGCCATCTTTATCATTATTTTCCCTTGTGTTAGCGTTAGCAGTATTGTTGCAAGGTTATTCATAAAAATAAAAATCTTCGTGCAGTTTGCTAATTCCCAAAGCGTTAAGTAATTTTAAAACATCTGTTTTTCTTTGCTTGTTTCATATTGTTTTTTGCTTGTATTTCAGAACGGGCGCACGGGAGAATTTTTTTCCTTCGTTTTAGGATCTTTTGACGGCAAATCGAACCACTGTACGTTGTCTTTATTCCCACATCTCGTTTCGTAATTTCCAGTACTTTTACAAAGAAATCAAGAAAGCTTGTTTGCTTTTCAGACGACTATGCGCAAAATTTTTTCAATCTAAAGTATTCCACTGCTTCTTATACCCAGGCAGCACAAAGATATTGGCCAATATAAATATATGATATTGGGGGATATAAAATGAACCCTCTCTAAAAAATATGTACAGATATTGTTTTCTGGTGTCTGGTAATAGTGACAATATTTCCTGACATCAATAAATATCGCTTTTTGACAATTCAGACTCTACGCATGCTCAAAAGCCACATTGATTCTTTTCATAATGTAGGTAGATGTCTCCCAATATCCAAAAAATGATATTGCTTGTCGAATGTCGACAGATGTCGCAGAATGTTGTTAAAATAATATAATTTTTACGACATTGGCTAATATTAACAAATGTTAAAAATAAAGCATTAGAAAATTATATTTCTTAAAAAAATATTAATTTATAAAAATTAATTTTCAAAATATTATTTTCGGATCATGATTTTTGTAGCTAATGAAAATAATTCTTTCAAATGCTTTTTTATAGTATGGATTTTAAATTATGTTTGTCAATAACCATAAATATCGTAAGCTGGACATTTGACATTCAGTGACATTCAAAATATTGGCCAATAATGGCAGGACATTCGCACTGGTCGATATTATTGGGCTACCTGGGCATTCGAAAGGATTTCCAACCTTAGAGAAATGTTCAAAATATTCATTAGAGAGTAAAATTGTATCCACTTTCTTTAAACTAGTCTCCACTCGGCGAATGTTCTATCTGTTGGTAAGTAGGAGTGATCACAAACTGGTAAATAGTATGTGAAGGTGAGGTCCTTTTGAGCAGCCACTGCTGAAAACATTCCTAATATGGCATAATTTTTATTTGTGTAGTAATTCCTGATTTTGCATCAGGTCAAAACATACTGTAATTCCATCTTCTCCAATAAGCTTTTCTCCTAAAAGCGAATAAATTTTTTGCTCCGGTGTTTGTGAATCAAAAGTTCGGTTAATAGTGTTTTTTTCTTTTTTCTGTACATTTTTCTGAATTCATTTGTAGTTTTTTCCTAATGCAGAAGGAACAAATGTCTTTTTTCGGGATTTCAAAACCAAGATTAAAATCTTTTACAAACATATTATAATAAAGGTTATAAGTACATTCCTCTTTATATTTTTCTATGGGAAAAATAAAAATAAAACTGTCTCAATGTGACAATCTACAACAACATTCTTTTCCTTTCTTTTCACTTTTCACCCAAGGCCGGATAAACCACGTGATCTCATGGCACGCTACTATTGGTTAAACTTGACTTAATCCCTTTTGGCACAAAACTTACTTGTCACTTAATTCTTTTAGGAAAAAAATTTCACTTTCTGTTTTCGTTATGACTAAACTTTGTTTGGAACTTCTACTTATTGAAAATATATTGTTAGATGTGTGCTGCGACCTTTTGCATCTAAAAGTCAATTTTTGAAATTTTTGACTTAACGCCTTTTGGAAACAAGCTCTTCAAATCATCTTACACGTGAGGGTTTTGAAGAGGATAAATGCAAAAATTCGCCCAAAATGATGCTTTCCAATTTTGATTTTGTATAAAATACAGCGTATTTTAAGCAAGACGGGGCATTTTAACAGCACAATGCGTATTTGTGGGCGCTCATCAGTCCCGATGTTACATAACTTAGAACTCTTACATTGATAGTCTGACGCATCCGCCATTTTCTAGACCACAGTACCGGCTGACGATTTATTATTGGTGATTTTTCGGCAATAAATTGCACGAATAAATCCAGAAAAGGATACCGCTTGTTTATACATTCTTCTAATCCAAAAAGAAGAAAAAAGTGGATTATAAATTGTAGATGTAACTTGCGAATACCCGGAGCAGGAGCACAACTTTGTAGCGCAAGATTTCCCTTATTTTCAACTTATTTTATTTTATTTTCAAAGTTCTTTGACAAATTTAATATGAATGCATTGTTTTTTAAAGTTACTGTTTTTAAATTCTTTTAAAATTAACTTTAAAATTAGATTTCTTTTGACGTGAAAGGTTGCAGTTTTAAGAACATTGACGATGTTCTTAAAATTACCAACTTGTTTTTTTCGTGATAAGAAGTTCTAGCTCACATGATCTGTGTAGGTTTAAAGGCGATAACAACGCTATTCAAGTAACCTAGCTTTTTCTACCGCCAACGTTTTCCCAGATGGACTAGAAAATGGCGGACACTGCGCCAGCTCATATCATATAGGAGCCTTAATGTAACTGCATGAGGTACGTCATCGATTCTCTGTGAATGTTTTGTCTGACAAAGAAGCATTCAAAAGGTGTCTTCAAAAAACATTGAAAAAAGTATATGTGATTCTGCTCTTCATAAAACACCAGAAAGTGAAAAAATTATCAACTGATATGAATTACAGCGACCAAAAAAATTACCAAAATTAAGTATTTTTGGCTATTTCACACTGTTAGGCGATTGATTTTGAATACTTGGCGGAGAAGTAAAACACGATCTGTTCGTAAACGGCAATCTCGGTGTTAGCGAACTTATCGCCTAACAGCGCTAAATCGCCAAAAATGCTTAATTTTGATAATTTTTTGTGGTCGCTGTAATTCATTTCAGACGATAATTTTTTCACTTTCTGGTGTTTTATGAAGAGTAGAATCACGTATATTTTTTTCAATATTTTTTGAACACGACACCTTTTGAATGTTTCCTTGTGAGTTGATTAGTGACTGATTAGCAATACTTTCTGCCATCACTCGTATTATGAGAAAAATATCACATCTTTCTCGATACAGATTTTATTTAGCTTGTTTCACTATATGCTGTAAAATTTGTAAAGCATGTGACTAAGCCATGATGGTGCTGTTCCTCATTATGTAATCCATTCAAAGTCGTTTAAACATGTACTAGTTTGATCACTGGAGGATTGAGTATGATCGCCGTTTGCTTGAATTTTACAATCCCAGGCTTTATTTACCCTGAAATACCGTGTTAAGCCACTGTTTTCGATACCGTACCTGTCGGTAGGAATTATTTTTGGGTTTTAGAGGTATTGTGATGCATGAATCGTATGCGTTAAATTGCATGTATCCAAGCTTATCGAAATGTATTTATCTGAGTAAGCCAAAAAATGGTAATTGATATGACGTAGCTTTAAATTCCATCTGCCTCTACAACCATATTTCTTTGCCGTTTCCTCTTATGTCTTACTTTTAAAAAAATTAAACTTTTTGATGTACTGTATCGCCACTTACAAGTCTCAACCTATGATTTAAAAAAAAAAAAAAAAAAAAGTATCGTTAGATTGGTCTTGTCGAGAAAGCATAGGAATTATATTCATCGAAATCGAACCTTTTAGGAGATATAGGACATTATTTTGAGATGTGATTTGCAGAAAAGGGAATTATACTTCAAAAACTTGTGTAAATGTGTGTAACAAATTCTAGACTAAAGCGGAATTAGCTAAAATTTATTTTAAAAGCGTATACTATAACATATTCCTTCGCGTTAATACAATAGGCTTCAAATACATATGCAACTCCAACTAGGTTGAAAAGTGATCTTGTAAAAGTAACTGCAAAAACCAAGAAACATTTACAGCTTCAAAAAGAACTTCATTGAAACTATTTCTAATAGTGTGCGGGGAATGGTGCTTCATTTTCCTTCTCGCTGCGGAAAAAAAAAAAAAAAAAAGAAAAAAAAGAAAAAAAAATGCACCTTAAAAATCGAAAATTTATTTCAGCAAGCAATATATTTATTTCAGCAAACCTAAAAACCATTAAAAATATAAACAGAATATGAAGAATTCTTATAAATTAACGGAAAAGTTTTTCCTTGTTATATCATTGAACTGAGTCCAGGAGCTTAAATATTGTCCATTAATAAATCCTATTTTATTTTTATTTCATTTTGCACACGCGCTTTTTATTTCCTAATTCAAGATTATTAAAAAAAAAAAAAAAAAAAAACTTTTTCGATACTGTCCGTTTCGAAACTGATTATTATTAATTTTCTTAAAAAAAAAAAAAAAAAAGTTTTGATGAAATTCTGGCAAAAGCAGAATTTAGTTTAGTACAGAGGACTATAAGTTTTTTTTTTTTTTTTTTTTTTTTTTTAATTATTACATCGCTTTCAAATTATTCAATTATATTTTCGATAAATTTTCGATTTCGATAAATGTCCAACTATCGTAAAACTGGTATCGTAAAAATTCGTAGATTGAGACTAATAGTCCTCAGTCAGAAAAAAAAAGTACACTTATTCCGCACGAAAAAATAGAATCAGTTAACGTTACGCAAATAAGAGGGAAGGGGGGGGGGGACCGATTTGTGTTTTTATAAGTCCTAATGAGTAACAAAATATTCCAAACAGTACAATTATTACATTTTTTTATATATATAACAAGACTGGACGTTCAACAGAAGTGTAAATATTTACACAATGTCAAAAATGCCTATGAAAAATAAAAAAAGTCCTAACTGCTGTTTCAGTAGCGTTAGGTGTACCGTCATCAATGCCTAATGAAAAATACAGACAGACTATTGCTCCTGTATATGGAGAGGGAGGCAATTTTTAAATACAAATATAAAGTTAAACGATACAAAACGTAGGAGCAACAAACTACAATCAACATTGAAAACCTGCCAGGGAGGGAATAATTAAACATTGAAAAAGATATCTTAATATATATGAACGATACAGACATATAATCAAATCGCAATTGATGATACGTTATCATGAAACATAAAAAAAAAAAAAAAAAAAAAAAAAGTTTTAATTTTCCGTTTCCTGACGGCAACACAGATTTTTGTATTTGCAGATTGGTAGAAGAACATTTTTTGTAAGATAGGGTAGGCTCTCGGTAGTGGTTAAGATGACAACTAAAATCGGATTTACATTTAATTTTATAATAAACTATAAAAAATAAACTCTAGAGTCCAACAGCAGAGTTTATCAGCAGGCAAAGTACTCAAATGAACAAATTACCTACGAGATTCGATTTTCTTTCATTAATTATACTCATTGTTTGTGCCTGGTGTTTGGAACATTTGTGTCTCTAAATTTGGTTTTGAAGAAAAGTCACAATGATAATTCTAGTCCTGTGAATATTTCTTTTGTTAATTCCTTTTTGCTTAATGTCCTCAAAAATAATGCACCCATATCTTGTAAACGCTCCGTTTTGGATAAGTGTACAGTGTAATGTTGTATATTTATTTTTTTAATCCGTATGCAAGAACTATTTTGTGATGCTATTTTTAATTCGAAGATTGAAAGGTTGGTATAGTTAAAGATTGTGCCTGCATTTATAGCGTTCTACGTATATGTATGTATACACAGATACACATTTATAAATTATGTACAATTAAAAAGATTAATCATAAACAGAAATGTAGTACGAATTAATGCGGAGGTGGTGCATAAGTAAAACAAAATGTTTCAGGCATTAAAATAAAAATCAGTTATTGTTCTGGAAAATATAAAGAGATTTTAAATATCCCAAAGAAAATAGTTTTGATTTTATATTGTGTATAAAGAAATGGATAGGTATAGAGAAGAGACACCTTTAGGAAAATGTCCAGTAGGAATTATGTCTTCCTCAAAGTGCAATTTAACATTCCATACATCATATCACGCTTTGCACAGTATTTATCAAGTAGTTAATAAAGCAATTTTACCTTACTCCTCTTTGAGTACATGGATAAAAGTATTTCAGTATGAGGATAATTTTGATCCGCCGACATATGAGTCGCTGAATAATCTAGCTGTTCCCACACTCCTGAACAGTGAGTTCTCGAAAACATGGCGTGATGTAATCCGTATAAAACTGACTGAAAACATCGCAGACCCGTAAACGTTGTAATAGAATTTCATTACTGTATAATAGCAACCACATTTAGATGCATGCAGACATTAACCATGATGTCAACCCACAACTTGATTACAAAGGGTCTTTTCTTTGATTTTTCAGAAAATAACAGTATCTAAATTGTGCTTATCATTTATTATTATCATAAAATAACACTATTCGCGGACTAATTTTTGTTTAAAGACTAATTTAGAAAAGTTTTAAGCATAAAATTTTTCTAATTTAAGACTACACACCGCGACACAAGATAGGAACAAAGGTTTATCTTTTAATTTTTCATAAAATAACATTATCTAAATTGTGCTGATCATTTATTATCATAACAAAATATTACCATATCAAAAACATATTAAATAATTGAATCATATTCAAAATAGTCATATTCAAAATAATCATATTCAAAAATTAGAGGAAAAAAACCCCTTTGTTCCTATCTTTTTGTCGCGGTGTGTAGTCTTAAATTAGAAAAATGTTAGTCTTAAAATTTTTCTAAATTAGTCTTAAAACAAAAATGAGTCCGAGAATAGTGTTATTTTATGATAATAATAAATGATAAACACAATTTAAATAATGGTATTTTATGAAAAATCAAAGAAAAAACCCTTTGTACCTATCTTTTTGTCGCGGGGTGTATATAAGACTCCTGCTACATCAGTTTGCGCCCAAGATCTCATTACAGATTAAAAATACAAATGTAAGAATAATAAGTTTTGTCCTGTTACAAGCTATTATTATGCTATGTAATCTCTGTTTCAAAAAGGTCATTTGATGCACTCCAGAAAATGGGAAATAATAAACAATTCTGGCCATATAATATCTCCACTTTCAAAAGTCCAGCCAAAATTATTTGTGAGATACGCTGTGCTGTGTCACTGAGAAACACATATTTCATTTTCTGAGCTGTGGTCTTGAAGATCCTGAAATGACACTATTCTCATATATTTTACAGAGATGCGCTGCGTAATCTATGATGCTTGCGTATGTGTGAGTCCACTGGGTAGCATCACACATACGCAATAACACTTTCAATGTGGTAAGTGTGCAATAAAGGGAACTGGCAAGGACATTTAATAATATTTTAAAAGGGAAAGATACCGAAAATATCCCAAATTCTAGCTAAAGGAAAATACATAAGAATTTCCATTTTATTCTATGTCCTTCAAAAGGCATTCTTTTACGTCTTAGGTATATTTTACACTCTAGATAATGCATAATTCCATTCCTACTAAAGCATATTAACAATCGTTAAAGATAGAAAACGATTTTGCTTTTAAAACCAGGTAGACGGGAGGTGCCAGATTCGAGCACAATTTCCACTTATCATTCTAGCTGTTCGGAGAATTCCGTGACAGAAACTCATGTAAATACAGCCTAGAACCCTGTGAAAAGATTTTCTAGAAAGAAAGCATCCCCCTCTGGCTTAGGTCCTTTGTTTAAACAATAGGCCTTATCTGTTAATAAAAATCGGCTTTACTCTACCAAACAATACCAACATCATTTTTTAAGACTTTTTTTTTTTTTTTCTTAAGACTGAGGACTATTAGTTTCAATCTATGGATTTTTACGATACCAGTTTTACGATAGTTGGACATTTATCGAAAATATAATTGAATAATTTGAAAGCGATCTTATTATTTGAAGAAAAAAAAAACTAATAGTTCTCCGTACTAAACTAAATTCTGCTTTTGTCAGAATTTCATCAAAATCTTTCTTTTTTCTTTTTCTTTTCTTTTTCTTTCTTTCTTTCTTTTTTTTTTTTTTTTTTTTTTTTTTGAAAGAAAAAGAAAAGAAAAGAAAATTAAAATAATCAGTTTCAAAACGGACAGTATCGAAATTTTTTTTAAAATAATTTTGAATTAGGAAATAAAAAGCGCGCGTGCAAAATGAAATAAAAGAACAAGATAATTAAGTTTGAGTTTGAGTTGGTAATTTTTTAATACTGCTAGGAGAGCTCTGCCCCCTGCTCGCTCCGCTTCACTTATTAATATCCCTGTGAGGCTTTTCACTATATGTGAATATTAATAGTGAATACCACAAGTCAAAGGCAAACAAATGTTATAGAAATTCTCATATTTAATGTCAAACTGATATACATAATATTTAATATCACATTTTATTTATTTTATTTTATTTCATTTCATTTTATTTTCATTTTATTTGCTTTTTAAAAGAAAAATTATACTTTTTTTTTTTAATTCATTTTAGTTCATACTGTCTAAAGATTTTTAACATCAGACTATCTAATATACGAGTAAAAGAAAGAGAGAGAGAATGAACGAAAATCTACGAAGATAAAAACGTAATATTGCCTTTTGCACATTTCCTTATCAGAGTTTAAAATAATTAACTCAGTTTTGTATTGATATCCACAGCATTGCGGTAATAACATAAAAACATATTGCGAAATATATTTGAAAAGTAAAATTCTATGTACGGTTCGAAATATATAAGTAACAATTATTATTCCATAAACTGACTTTTGCAAACAGAATAGAGGTAGTGAAATAAATATTATTTCAGGCTGCGTATTATTAAGATATTAAATCCGACTTAAAATATTTAAGAAATAATCTATCTATAAAATATTTTTTATGAAAATATATTATATTTTTATGCAGATGAATTAGTTTAATATTTACAATATATAAAATTAACACACTGAATGACATGTTCTTTTTTTTTTTTTTTTAACAAATGTGAAATGTAATAAATTAGTTATAATTTATGCATTAATCGAAATATTTATATGAAACATCAATAACTCTGTAGTGTACACTACAAAAAATAAATCTGTAAAAGTACAGGAAAAATCTGGCAGCTGGGGTGCCAGTATTTCTCTGTCAAATATGCAATTTAAAACTGCAAAATTGTATCACTGGCATATATTTTACGCAGAAATCCTGTAAATCAACCAGGTTTTTTTGTTAAAAGTACAGTTTTGTTCTGTATATTTGACGGAGAAATACTGGCACCCCAGCTGCCAGATTTTTCCTGTACTTTTAACAGATATTTTTTACAGTGATAGGTTAACCTGTAAAAAATGAATACAAATATGTCCAAGAAAAATATATGTACCATAACATAAAAGTTTAATTTTATCATCACTTATAGAAAAAAACAAGAAAGAATTGAAAAAAAGAAAGAAAAGACAGAAAGAAAGAAAAAAAAAAAAACATGCGTTGTAATTAAAATAGACATCTGTCTCATTTAAGCATTTACTCTTACAAATGATATTTCACATTAATAAAAAATAACAATATTTCATTTTTTACACTGAAATAAAAAATCCATACATAGGATTAGAAAAATATAAACATAATGTTGTTGCACTTTATAGACATAAAAACTTAGAATTGTACTTTTAGAAATTATACACTTAGGAATTATGAGTTTTATGAAGGATATTTTTGGCTAATTATGGCAGGTTAAAAATATTTCTAAAACTTCATTTGTTTTAAATTTAGATATAAGCTAAGTAAATTGGTTCGAGGATAAAAACTGTAAGAAAAATAACTCTTTTGTTTATGTTTCTATGTTTACTAAAAAAGAAAAGAAAAAGCTTTCATCTCTTCCTAAATTAAAATCTGTTAGATGAAAAGTTGAAGCATTAAAATAAAATAGTTTATGGAATATACTAAAGCTAGAGATTAAGTTGCAGAAATTAAGTAAATTTAGTAAAATTTCTTCTCTTGTGTGAATTGTTATGTTTGTTTTCTTCTTTTATTATAAACAATTAGTTAGTTGCAGGGCGACTAAGGCGCCCGTTCAAAAAGGATATTTTCATTTTATTTATTCACTTCAAATAATTCATTTGCTAGCAAGACCGTGCGAATTTTTCGCACTTTATTTATTTCTTCGTTACCTTTAAAATTAAAAATTATTAATATTATTTTATAGCCGTCATTTTTTCATATGCATGAGAAAATTTAATATTATATATACTATTTATATTCCCCAAAAGGCAACAATTAAAAATTTCAATGTTTATTTTAAAGTTATGTCTATTTTCATATTTTAATTAATTTTAAAAAATCTAATCAAAAATTCGTTACAAATAAGGTACCAAATAAAAGGGGCGATTTTTCTGAATCCGTCGGATCAGAGCTTATCGATCGGACAATTAGATTTTTTTTTAAGTTAACTAAAGTATGGAAATTAGGAGGCAACTTGTGTTCCCACACAGACAGAGTCCAAGGAAATCTCTTAGACTTTTTAACCGTGACAGAGTCATTCCGTCAAGTAATGAACGTAACTATATATGCATATTTAATTCTAACAAAAAACTATAGTTAAAGCAAGTTGTTTATAAGTTAGAAGTTGAACACAAATTTTTAAGTGTAAATACTCTGCATTATGAACGTGTTACTAATTATTCTATTTATTTTATAAATCTTTAATTTATTTTTTCTGAAATTATTCTATTTATTTTTTAAAGATTTGATTATTTTCATTTTTTTCATACTATTGTTATAGTATAGAATTTTTAACCCAAAATTTCCCAAATATGAAGTAAAATGTCGGCGACAAAACATTGAAGCACTAGTAATAATTCTTACTTAAAACATGGGCACCTAATACTGTTCTGTTAAGTAAATAGTTGTCGAGTCATGATCTTAGTCTTGCGCTGTTTATAAAAAAGTAAGTTGATGATACAAATTAGCGATCAAAGTAAATATCTATATTAATAAAATCAGACTTTTGTCTGTAAATTCGTCAGAATCAAAAAATTTTGCGATATCTTTACGTTTCACACCCCATAAAAGCCGAAAATGACTTCAGAAAATTTTGCCTGTGTGTGTGTGTGTGTGTCATCGTGTCCGTATGTCGCTTTTTTTGTCCGGGCATCACTTGAGAACGGCTGGGCGGAATTCAACGGCGCTCGGCAGAAATTTAGGTCTTCATCCAACTTAAAATTATATCTATCAACTTTTCAGAAATTCCTCCCCTTTCCCCCCTGGGGGGGTAAAAGACTAAAACACGTTTGTCCGGGCATCACTCGAGAACGGCTGGACGGAATTCAACGGCGCTTGGCAGAAACTTAGGTCTTTACCCAACTTAGAATTATATCTATAGAAATTTTCAAAATTATGATTAGTGTTTAAATTGTGGGTAAAAAACGCCTGCGCATGCGCCATAAGCACTTTTTCCCTAAAACGCTTTGAATGGAAAAATAAAACATAAAAATAAATTTGTAAGTTAAAGACTTTTTTATTCGCGTGATTCGCACTACAAATTCTGAAAAGATTGAAATGAAGTGTTGCCATCTAAGTTTAACACTTTAGTTAATTTTAAAAAACCTAATTATCGTATCGAAAAACTGTTTACACCCCAGGATGCAGAAAAATCACCCCTTTCATTTGGTACTAAATTTGTAACGATAGGTCTAATATTTCTAATTTATTTTTCCCTTTTTCCATTTTTCCGTTGCCACTTAAATTTCATACTTTAGTTATTTTTTAAAAATCTAACTGTCTCATCGAAAAACTGTTTGCACTCCTGGATTCAGAAAAATCGCCCCTTTCATTTGGTACCAAATTTATAAATATAGATCTGATATTTATAATTTATTTTCCCCTTTTTCCGTTTTCAGCCCAGATTCGGATACGCATTTATATATATTTTAGTTTTCGAGAAATAAAATGAAATATTTTTAATTTAACGTGATTAATAAAAATTAGAGAGAAAAATAAATAGTTGACCTACAAAAGTTGGTGTTTTTTTTTTTTTTTAATCAGGAATTTGCATGTGGATAAATATTTTCATAGAGATATTTGGCATTAGTTTAATATTTTTATTTAATTAAGCAGTACTTTTCTTTCCTGCAGTAAACCAAAATTTTTTATTGTTATTATGTACCTTATGAGGTTCTTTTATGCTCTCCCCTTAATTGTAAATGATTATAATTTAGATTTTATTAAGATTTTTTATTTTTATTTTGTAAATATCAGAAAAGAGTTTTTATTTTATTTTATTTTATTTATTTATTTATTTTGTATATGGATCAGCTTTAGTATCGGATCCCTTTGGCAAAATTTATAATTCGGCACAGAAGTAGCTCGGACGTTTCTCGCCAAGCTCTTTAATCGCACAATTGAGATAGCCAATTCAGTTCATCGCAAAAATGGCTTAAAATATTTAGTCACCAAAGGGGTCCCATATTAAAGCTGTGCTTTTTGTATTTATTTATTTATAATATTTTCTATTAAAGACTTCTGTGGTCGCGAAATTTAGGTACAACTATAGTATTTCTCCACAGCTGAATTTGGCGATTTTTCTTTGGCGCCGATTTGAACGATAACGATGTCGTTCTGGACTGTTTGCGATATAATATTTCAGCCTGCATGCTATTTACTTTGGATTTATGATTTTATGATTTGATTTATAATTTAGCTTACAATTTTATCATTTATGCTATATGATTTATGATTTTTAGATTTATGATTTAGCCATAATCGCCAAAAGTAAATCGCCAGATTCAGCTATGGGGAAATATTATAGTTGTTCCCAAATTTGGTGCGTAAATTGTTTGTATGCCTTCGGCACTTATTGTAACTGGATTTCACAAAATTCGAAATCCACCCCCCTCCCCCCCTCTAGGAGTCGGAGGGCAATAAACATGTGTAAAAACATGTTTTTCCGTTTGAATTCGCTTTGAATTATCTTAGAATGGCGAATTTTGGTGCGTGGATATTGATTAAGTGCATGCATTATGTACATTAGTGGGATTTTGCAAAACTTCGAACTCACCCGCTGAGGAAGGGGAAGTAAGAAGTGGGTAAGTTGTGCCGAAGACAGTAGGGACCCAGACTCCTCACGTTGCGAGCGAGAATACCTCTACCAATCACAGCGAGAACTTAGGTTATTAATAAAGATATGGGATTTTGACAACTCATTTAAGTTTAATGTCCAGCGAAGCGGGCAAAGCCTGCTAGTATATATATATATGTGTGTGTGTGTGTGTGTGTGTGAAAAGTGTGGATGTGTACATCAATAATTTTTCTGCCGACTGCAATATAATAACAAGAAAGAAAAATCAAGCAGTACGCATTGTTTAGTAACGCTTTCCAATTGTACGCAATTGTTGTATCGAATAACTATTAATATTCTTTGCCTACATTATCGCACAACAGACAGAAGGACTGAAAAACATGCAGATAGACTAATTGATTTTAAAATTACTCTTAGGCATTTTGAAAAGTGTTAAAAAGGCTTAACGCAAAAGAAAATGCAGCCGTTCGATTACAATTATAGCTTTTACACTCTCTGAATATTTTACTGTAGCCCTGTAAATCTGAAAGTTAATCATGTTTTATTCTATAGAAAACAATATTTTAGAATATTAATAATACATGTCAATGTTTTTAAGATTTTTGTAGTAGAAAGTTTTTTAAATATAACTTTTAAAAAATTTTGTCCTAAAACGTAATACATTGGCATTTTTTTATTGTTGTTGTTGTTGTCCCTGTAAACAAACTAGTTGTACAGGACCTATTAATGACATTTTAAATTGGGAACATTCCATAGGGAATATGAGTGTATCATTTTTAAAAAATTCTTAAAATATTCACGGGTGATAGGAGCCGGAGACAAACAGATAGAAAGGTAGACAATCGCACAGACAGATGCACAAATTGTAATCATGTTCCCACTAAAATTATAAGAAAGTGTTAAAACGCTCATGTAAACAAAAGTGCAATTCCAGCAAATTTTTATTAATACCTCTTAATGTAACTGATTATTTTTGTGTAACCCTGTAAATCTAATGCTAACCATACTATATTACATAGAAGGCACACTCTTTTGTGCATACGAATAATATATTTCAACTGCATTAAGCTTTGTGGAAAATAAAATTATTAAAATTTGGTTTATAAAAACAACTATCATACAACACAATGCTTTGGAGTACTTTCAAGTGCCCCTGTACACAAACCAATTAGAAATGTACTCTATTTTCCATAGGAAACATGCGATAGGCCATTAAAGACCATCCAATAGACCTTTAAAGGTATTAAAATATGATTTATAGAAACTCCTCTCATAGAACACAATGCTTTCGAAAAGTTTTGGGTGTCCCTGTACACAAACCAGAAGAGGTATCCATTCCATTTTCAATATGGAATATCCGATAGTGAACTTCAATAAAATATATCGGTTTAAATAAATTCCATAAATATTTACGGGAATTAGAGCGCAGAAAAACAGACAGAGAGACAGACAGACGGACAGAAGAACAGTCAGACATATACACAAATTGAAATTATTTTCACACTACAAAACATCATAGAAAGTGTCAAAAACGCATAAAGTAAACGAAAGTACAATTTTAGCAATTTTTTATGAATAGCTCTTAATATAAATGAAGATTTTTGTGTCACCCTGTAAATCTAATGGTAACCATGCTATATTCTATGCAAAACATTCTTTTGTGCATTTTAATAACATACTTCAATTTTCTAAAACTTCGTGGAAAGTAAAGTTATTAAAATTTGATTTATAGAAATATCTCACATAGAACGCAATGCTTTGGATTACTTTTGAGTGCCCCTGTACATACACTAGTTGTAGTATGTAACCTATTTTATATAGGAAACATCCAATAGTGAACTTGAATAACATATTTCAATTTCATGAAGATATTGTACATTAAAGGTATGAAAATATGTTTTATAGAAATACCTCTCAAAGAACACAATTCTTTGAAATACTTTCGGGTGTCCCTGTGCACAAACCGGTAGAGGTATAAACTCCATTTTCAATAGAGAATATACGATAGTAAACTTGAAAAACATATATTAGTTTCAAAAAATTCCATAAATATTTACGGGAGTTAGAACGCGGGCAGATAGACGCACGGACAGACGGACACATACACAAATTGATATCATATTCACACTTAAAAAAATGTTAGGAAGTGTTAAAAATGCTTACTGTAAACGAAAGTAGAATTCTAGCAAATTTTTAATAATAGCACTTAATATAAAAGAATATTTTTGTGTCACCCTCTAAATCTAATGGTAACCATGCTATATACTATGTAAAGCATTCTTTCGTGCATATAAATAACATAATTCAATCTCCTAAAACTTCATGGAAAGTAAAGTTATTAAAATTCGATTTATAGAAATATCTCTCATAGAACGCAGTGCTTTAGAATATTTTTGAGTGTCCTTGTATATAAAACAGAGTTGGTATTTAATCCATTTTATAGAGGAAAAATCCAATAGTGAACTTGAATAGCATATTTCAATTTCATTAAGATATGTGTACAGTAAAGGTATGAAAATATGATTTATAGAAATACCTCTCATAGAACACAATGCTTTGAAATACTTTCCGGTGCCCCTGTACACAAACCAGTAGAGGTATAAACTCCATTTTTAACAGGAAACATTCGATAGTGAACTGTAGTAACATATTTCAATTTCATTCAGATATGTGTACAGCAGTGTTGTGCAAGTTCACGAAAAAAACGAACTAGTTCAAACTCAAGTTCATCGTGTAAAAAACGAGCTAGTTCGCGTTCAAACTCATGCCTGAAAGAAATGAACGCGCTCAGTTCAAGTTCATTTTTAAAAACGAGCGAAACTCATTAAACGTTCATTTTTACTTTTTTTTTTTTTTTTAAAATCCCTTTTCTAAATAGATTTTATTCTTTATGAGCACTTTCATAGGTAATTTACATTTTAAAAATTACCAAATACCATGAACATTCTTAATTTAATGCTTAATTAAACTTATAACTCTTAATTATAACTTATTAATTTAATTGTAAGTAAAAATTTATTTAACGGACACTTCTGAATAGTGGACCCACTGTTTTTGGGTGGTTTTTTATTCTCAAATTTCCAATACGTTTGCTTATGCACGTAGGAGACAAATTCCATCATTTAGAGGTTCCTTTGTTTTGAAATATATGTATTTTTTAAATAGTGTAAATGGTTTTACTTAATTAGTCTGTATTTGATTGTACCACAGACAATGTCAGTTTTGAGTTCTTGGATAAATCATTAGAAAATTTCGCTTACTATTTAGCGTACTATAAAGGAATAAACATGTATTTTATATAAATTGTTCAAAAATAAAATAAAAGTCCAAAATCAAGTAGATTTTGGCATTTTTTTATTTGAGGACCGCTATTTGACGATTTATCATATTTCATCCACGGTCCCTAAGACAAACCACTAAATTGTGTTCAAAAATATTTAGCTAAATCAAAAGGAGACTCAAGACATAATTAAAATATTAATAATAAATTTAAATAATATATAATTTACTAATAAATAACTTATTAAATAGAAAATAACTGTTAAATAAACAAAGGGTGCATAAACTGCTCATGGGAAGAAAAATCTCAGTGTTTAGTCGTCTGTTTATACGAGTGTAAAAGAAGAAAGTACAGCACTTTTTTTTTTCTCGTATACTTAAAATTAGAAGCTATAATCTTAAAACATTTATTTCTTTAAAAGAAATTTCGTAAAAATAAATGCGTTTTCAGTGCTGTTTCCAAATAATGTGTACACATTTTTATTTTTGTACAAGCTTGTTTATCCTTTTATATATGCTGATGATAGAAAACTGTAAATCTTTTTAAAATTCAACTATTAATAATATATATATATATATGTACATATCGTATTAAAATTAAATTATTAAATATTATTATTTAACTTATTTTATGTTCTTTTCTTATTTAAGTTTTTTTCTTTAGTATTTTAGGGAAGGGAGGGGGGGGGACGTTTTGTTTATTTTCTCACCTCCAATGGTGTTATTTGTAGGAGGAGTTCATGAATGTTTTTTATCAATCATTTGTTTAGGCTCATGGCGCCTAGAAGATGCTGACCGTTTTTCTAATTTTAGTAGACAATTTCTCCTGATATATGCAATCGCTCATCAGGGTGTTTCTGTCATTGTATCTAACTGTCTAAAACTTAGACATACAGGCCATACTGTTATTGTAATCTTCTTTTTTGATCTATAGAATTTATTCCGATTTCGAAGGACCTTAATGTGTTGTGTTTAACAAACACTTTAGTTAATCCTCCAAGGAGCTCATAGTATAGTCCGGCCTGTCTTAGTTAAAGATATGAAAATTGAAAACTATTCCACCTTCCACCCATTCTTTTGTGTTGTGGGGTTTACGATAAAAACTTGTACTCCACAAATAATAACCCATAGTTACAGAAATTCAAAGTTAACAAAAAGAAAGATAGCTGGCTGGCGTCGATCGGAGATATTTTTCAGGGCATCAAATCACATATGTTATTGTTTACTTTTGTTATAAGATGAACTTGAACAAACTGTAGCAGACTCATTTTTAAAAGCCTGTCGGTCTCGGTGTCGCCTGCTCTATTTTGCGGTGAGATCAAGCCTTGAATTTGAAAAAGGCTTAAATTCTCAACTCGTTGTGTCCGAGAAAAGATAAGCCCTTTACAAAATCCCAAGTTTAGCGTTGCTTTTCAAATTTCTAACAGGCACATTGCGCATTCCAAAAAGGTCAATGGATCATGGATGCACCCTTTGAGAAAAGGAATGCCCTACTTCCTCTTTTTCTTTTCTCAGTTTTTTAAGTTTAGATTTACATGCCGCACAGTTTGAAAATAAATAACTAAAAGTGCAGATAAGAAGAATATATAGAGTTATATGAATTTAAAATTAAATTTCATTGTAACTATTGAAAGAAAGAAAAGACGATATATATTATATATATTTAAAACAAACATGTTTATTTCTTTACAACAAAACAACAACAAAATAAAATAAAATACCTATGGGCTATTGTTATTTTAGGTGTTAGTTTTTAGCAAAATAATAATAATAATCTATATAAATAAAGAGAAGTGTCTGTGTGTCTGTGTGCGTATCTGCGCTCTGGCGCTCACACTACTGATCACAGAGCTTCCAAATTTGGCATATAGGTACCTGGGGCCCTGCAGGTGTGCCCCTCATCGAGATTTTTTCGAATTTCGAATTTGAATTTTTTAAATTAATGTTTTTTCGATTTTAAATATTGGCTTTAATGTTTCATTTTTCATGAATTTATTCTTCGATTGTTATCGTCTGCGTATCTTAGCAACGGCTATTATGCAATTCATTTTTTATTTAATACATTCATTTGAAGGAATTTTTTTTTCTTTTTTTTTTTTTTTTTTTTTTTAATTATTATTATATTTATTGAAAATCAAATGGTAATGCAATCCGCGATTGTAATGATCGATAGATGGCGCTTTCTCAGCACTGCAGTTGTTTGTAAACATTATAGACACGTGTGTTCCATTAGTGTTCTTTGTTATTCTACTTAATATTCGTACTATAATTTCTCCGCCATTACATCATGGAAAATTGATTGCTTTTGGAAAAAATACTTCAGTTTATTCAAAGTTCGATCGGAAGTAGATTTTTAACTGAAGTTGAACAAATATTAGTTTCAAATCATCTGATTAATTCTTTACTTCCATTAGCCGAAGCAACTAAAATTTTAAATTTGTCATTTGGAAATAAATGGAAGCTCAATTCTGGATTTCTTGATCCTATGGAGTTAGATTGTAGCACATAACAGTATGTGTTATCTTTTTTACCGTATTTATTCATTTTTATTCAATAAATATATGTGAAACTAAATATCGGCAAGCAATGGCGGACGTATGGAATTCGAATTAAACCACGTTTATTGTAATTTCACCTTAGCCCACCAGAGGGCGAGCATTTCATTACAATCGCGGATAGAAATAAATTGTTACGTTTATGTATAAATTTCATAACATAGCAACTTTCTGTTTTTCATTTTTTTCTAATTAATTCCTTTAAAAGAAAAATCTTTTTTTTTTTTTTAATTATTATTATTTAAAATATTTATTGGGTGAAAAAAATGATAGTTTATCCGCGATTGTAATGAAATGCTCGCCCTCTGGTGGGCTAAGGTGAAATTATCACACCACTGCATATCCTCATATTATGCAATCGACTTTCCATGATGAAATGGCGGAGAAAGAATAATAATTACACGTGGCTGTTATATTTACTAACAACTGCAGAGAGCGCCATCTATCGATCATTACAAACGCGGATAGTGGAAAGGATAAACTTATTAAAATTCGTTTTTCGTGTATTTAATTCCTTTTAAAAGAAAATCTACTTTTTTATTTTATTTTATTGCACTGGTCGGAATCAAATCGTTATATAGTGTAAATAACGGGGGCTATAAAACACATGGTTCAAAAACTAATATATATAATAGATGCTGAGATACAGTCATCTTTAAAATCGTAGTTCTTAAATAACAGAAAATCCACAAGTCGTCCATAAATACCCAGATTGAAGTGCCCGGGAAAGACCTTTTTATAGACAGTGGGGAACTGTACCCGATTCAGTACACATAGAAAAAAGAGCTGCCTTAGGCAACTGGTACCCGAAGAAGCGAGATCTAAAGCGATTTCAGTGTTTATTTTATTTATTTATTTATTTTAAGTTTTTATTTGTAATGTGATGTAAAAAATAAATACTTATCCAATTCTTTTGAAAATTCATTTAAATATAGTGACCAGCGAAGCGGGCGTAGCCTGCTAGTACATAATAAAACAAAATAATTCACAGTAAATTCATTTTTTGTGCTTTTCAAGCATCACAGCTGTCATTTTGACTTGTACATATATATACATATATATATATATATCACTATTGAAAGTTCTGCTTAAAAAATATCCTGAAACAAAAGAAAAAAAAAAAAAGAGGGTAGAGTAAACGGGAAGCATGATATATATATATATATATATATATATATAGAATCACTAAAAATTTTCTTGTTTCATGGCAGTATAAAAATTAAAATTTTGTAATCATGAAATTAAATCCCGTTAAATTTTTGATCGACTTTATAAAATCCCGTACTGTAGGCATCTTTGTAATTTCTTTCTAAGTTGTAATTTTCTTTCTAAATTCATTATTTAATTTCTATAGATTTACAAATTAAATATATATATATACTTTATGAATATGAGGCCTAATAAAATCTGTCATTAAAACAACTTTATTTCACTACTATTCTTATGCTTTATCTGTAGTTAAAAAGAAAAAAAAAAGAACTATTAATATATTGCAGACAGCTCAAAATTTTCTTCTGTACTTTTCTATACCAATTCATGTAGTAAAGATTATTTATTAAATTTATTTTCCATGATGAATGCAGACGATTTTCATCTCAAAGGAGTATGACACAAAATATCGAAAGAAATAATTTTTTTGCTAATATCTAAAGATTTAAAAAAAAAAATAAATAAAATTGCTTTAAATTATCACCGATATACGATTAAACAATTATTGTTTTAAATGTATTGGTAAGTCCTTTTGAAAGATATCAATGTTAAAAATTTACGCCCCCGAGGGAAATCGGATACGATACCTCCACACAAAGAAAAAATTTTTGTTGTTTAATTATTACTATCATATATAAAATTTTATATTGCAGGGATGGAACACCGGCGTAGAATTCATACCAGAATCTGTTTATGAAATTTCTCTACCTATAATATCGTTAATTTAAGAAGTTGAAAATTTCCTTACACTGATAGTGGTATGAATTCTGCGCCCGTGTTTCATCCCTGATATTGAAAATTTAAAAGAAATTTTATTAAGTAAATTTATTCGAAACTTTTTCCTATATTGCCATTAAACAAAAAAAAAAAAAAAAAAAAGCGGAAAAAGAAAAAGAAGAAAGGATAACCATTTATTAAGCGTTTGATTCCCAAATTCGTTTTAAATTCAGTTTAATCTAATTCAGTTAAAAACACTAGTTTAAGTTAAAATCCAAATAAATATGAAATTTGGTTAAATTTCGTCCATTCGTTCGGGAGATACACTAATCAAATACAAAATTTTCGATATACACAAGAAAAGCACACAGACATTTTCAAAAAATGGCCAAATAGTGTTTGGAGTTTAGACTCAGAAAATCCCAAAACAAAACATCTAAATACTTCAAAAACTGAAGGGTGAAAATTCTCACAAATCGAATATATTCTTATGCCTATGTATAGAAAAATCAAAAAAAAAAAAAAAAAAAAAAAGAGAGAGAGAGAGAGAGTGAAAACAAAAATTACTTATATATTCCGTCTTCACTTTCAAAAGATAAAAATTTACTCTTAAATTAAATGTTATGTTATTATTACTCTTTCCTTTTAAAAGCTGGACCTTTTAGTCTTTTTTCAAGATAGTTTTCAAAGGATTTTTTTAGAACATTTTTTAAAAACTTTTCCAGAAGTGAATTCTTTAAATTGTACTGCGTTCTCTCATTTCATTTACTGAATTTGTAATGAGATTTCTTATTAATGTTTCTTTAAAAACGGATGTTGTTGTTACTTACATCGAAAATATACAAAAACAGAGAAAATAAAAATGAAATTGTTCATATATATAATAATATGTGAACAACTTAATCTACATATTAAGAGTATTTAAATCAACTTAGATATTATAGATTTTTGTGACATATTCCAATATATTTATTAAATTCATGAATTGATTATCTAAGACGTTTTGTAGAAATGTGCCTTATCTACTTGTCCGCTAAAAAAACATTAACTATGAGATCAGTTCCTCTAAGACAACTGTTTTTAATCTATTAATTATCATTTTTAACAATTATTCCTTATCCCTGGCCCCACCAGTGGCCAAGCGATTCTGCTCTTAAAGGTGGTAAACGGGACGTGCTGGGTTTGATGTTGGATCCCAGGTCGCGCTCAACGACCAAGCCTTTCGGAGTTTTCCATGGTGTTCTACAAAAATCGTTTAAATACGGGCTGGGACCTCATAAAAAGAATTCCACGGAAGGCATTCCACCTATAAGCATAGAACTCTAGTGTAGTCAATCGACCTTAAATCTAACCACAAAACTTCCTCTTCTCACTTTCTCGTGCAAGATTGTTAATAATCAATAATAATAAATTCAAAGATTATTTTAAAAAGGAAGAAACATATACAAGAAATACCTATAAATTTAAATTAAATACAAAAATAAAAATCTGTATTTTTAACAGCATTATCAGTCTGCTTCCTTTTACTTATTAGTATTTTCTCGTGAATTAAAAAATTCATTGAGAATGAACAGAACAAAAGCTTTTCTATTTAATGCTTGGCAGTATAAACACTTTCTTCAGCACTGGGACTCTCGACTTCAAATGGCCATGACCAATGAACATGAACAATAGTCTTTCTCTTTCTGCTTCAATTTATCTTAGACTACAGAGGGACGAGGGACAGGGACTGACCTTGAAAAGGGGTTATCTCAAGCACATTCAGCTTCTCTCGCGCAAAAAGAGAATTGTATAAAGTATACATCCTGTTTTCTACTAATCTGTCAGTGAATGAAGAAAGAAGGAGAGAAAAAAACAAAAAAATTCAACAATAACAATGTGAAAATTTTCATTAAAATTCAAATTTATATTATTTTCGCGTTTGAAATTTCTACCCGCTGGAAGCACGGGGGCGAAAAGATACTTTCGCCCCCGTGAAAAATTACAGCGGGGGCGACCGCCCCCGCTGCCCCCGTTAAGTCGGCGCCTATGCTACACAGAATATCGTTAAAATCGGTAACAAGGTGATATACAAAAAATTACTTCCTTTTGCCCCCCCTCCCCCACACTTCAGCCTCCGAAGTATATGTGACACTGTATTTTTGTCATAAACAGCAAGTGAAAGACAAAGTTTTATTAAAATCAGTAAAAAAGTGATTTAAAAACAATTATTTTCTTTCAATCCGCTCCTAGCCTCCCCTCCCCCCAGGTATATATGCTAAGTAAAAGTGGTATCAATTTAATTGATTGAAATTTCTAAAAGTGTATTATGAAAATCATTCTTTAAATTCATTTTTTGATGTTTGTTGTTTTTGAGATTTGCAAATTGCAAAAGTGTCCTTTTTCCCGGTGCCCTTTTTTCCGGGTGCCCTTTTTTGGGGGGCCCTGTTTTCTGGGGCCCTTTTTACCAGTGCCTTTTTTTTCAAGTGCCCTTTTCTCCGAAATCCATTTTGCACAGTTATTCTCCTTTCTGTCCTTTTCTTCTTTTATTTTCCTTTTTATATTTCAGACAGAAATATTTAAAATGAGTTTGAGTTTGAATTGCTTTTTCACGCTCAAGTTCGTGTAAAAAACGAACTACGCTCAACTCAAGTTCATAATTTAAAAAACGAGCGAAGTTCAACTCAAAACTCAAAAATTTTGAGCTACGCTCACGAACGCGTTCAAATGAACGCGTTCGTGCACAACACTGGTGTACAGTAACAGAATGAAAATACTATTTATAGAAATACCTCTCATAGAACACAATGCTTTGAACTACTTTCGGGTGTCCCTGTATACAAACCAGTAAAGGTTTAAACTCCATTTTCAAAAGGGAACATCCGATAGTGAACTTGAATAACTTATATCAGTTTCAAGAAATTCCACAAATATTTACGGGAATTAGTGCGCAGAGAAACAGACAGACAGACAGATAGACAGACAAACCGAAGTCATTAACAATTTTCAACCTTGTTGGGAAGTGTTAAAAATGTTAGAAAGTGTTAAAAACGCTTAATGTAAACGAAAGTACACTTTTAGCAAATATTTATTAATAGCTCTTTATATAACTGAATATTTTTGTGTCACCCTGTAAATATAATGCTAATCATGCTGTATTCTATGCAAAGCATTTTCTTTCGTGCTTATAAATAACACATTTCAATTTCATAAATCTTCGTGCAAAGTAAAGTTATTAAAATTTAGTTTATAGAAATATCTCTCATAAACCGCAATGCTTTGGAACAATATAATGTAATTGTTCATTGGACGGCCTTTCTTCGAAATCCGATGAACTGGTGAGCGGCTGAGGTTTTAACCTTTAAAAGTTTTAAAAATGATTTTAGTTTACTTTTGGTGCTTAGAAAATTGTTTAGTTTATACAAATAGATTAGATAAAAGTTCTAGTGTAATAAAAAAAATTACAAATAAAGGATTTTTTTTTCCAAGATTTTTTTTATCTTAAGCAACTTTATAATGGGCACGTTTTAAATTTTGCAAATGGCATCTTGACAAGACTATGGTCTCTAGAAATAGCAATCGGCCTCGAAAATAGTACACCTATATCTAGAACTTAAGCTTTATAAGCCTCATGAATAAAAACATACGACGTGTCTTTTGACTTTCAAAAATAAATTTTTTCTAGCGTAATCATCATTAGTAGAATTCTCTTAAATTTGCAATAGCAATCTCACAATTTGCATCACACTATTCTGAGATATTTTTTAAAACAGTGATTAAAAATGCAACACCTTGCTTTTTCGAATAAATCCTTTTTTGATGACTTACATATTATCTGAGATATTATTTTCTATCAAAACTTTTAGTACAGAACTTTAATTAACAATTTAAAAAATATTTTATAAAATTTAGAGGCTTCAATAATGATTATAATAGATATAATAAAATAATGTCTAGTTTGTTAAAACATTGACAAATAAAAATAATCTGGTGTATCAGTCACACGGCTTTCTCTTACACTGAAATTTAATACTATAAATACAGGTTGGAGATTAAGAGGTACGATAATGAGTATGTAAACCTATGTTAAACAATTCAAATTAGACTTCGGAAGAGTTTTATATGATGATTAGTTCTGTGTTAGGGGGGCTACAACCAAACTCAACCCCTCGTTTCCTTAATGTACCTACATTTATATAGAATTTAATTCGATTATTAAAAAATAATTATCCGCGTTTGTAATGATCGATAGATGGCACTCTCTGAACACTGCAGTTGTTAGTAAATATAACAGCCACGTGTAATTATTATTCTTTCTCCGCCATTTCATCATGGAAAGTCGATTGCATAATATGAGGATATGCAGTGGTGTGATAATTTCACCTTAGCCCACCAGAGGGCGAGCATTTCATTACAATCGCGGATATTAAAAAAAATAGTTTATTAAAAATATTATTTAAAAATATATATCTTTTATGATAATGCAGACGATTTCCATATTAGAGAAGTAGTATAACACTTAATATCTTAAAACAAGTTGAATTTATTCTCAATATTACGTTTAAAAAAATTTTGTTAAAAATGAAAAAAAATCGAAAATTTTATTTTAAATTATCGCAGATCGATGGTTCAACCATGAGCTCTTTTGAAAGATACCCATCATGAAAATTTACTCCCCTCGAGGGGGGGCTTCCCCCCCAGGGCGGGAGGCGAGGCTCCTACATACACAAAATTCTTTTCCCAGTTGACTATCTCTATTACAAAATATATATATTCGTTTCATTTGGTTTAGTGCAGTCTATACATGTTAAACTCTACTTACCTGCAATTTCTTCCATATACGTAATGCATTTCAATACTTTTGAGTGTCCCTGTACACGAACCATTTGCTTCATCCCAACGAAAAGCTTAGTGTAGCATCCCTATGTGATACATATTTAGAATACCGAGTTTGGAATTTCTGCTACTATTTGTTCTTGAGATATGCTGATAACAGACACACAGACCATTCGCTAAAAACATGATTTTCGTATTCAGGGGACTTCAGAACATGTAAATATAGCAAAAACTCACGTTCGAAAATTTGACCCTAAAACAATACTTTCTCGACCCTATGGGTAAGAGAAAGTAAATAGAAGTATTGTCTCGATCCAACATTTAAACGCATTTTGATTTTCAAAAAATTATTAAGCAGAATATGTAAGGTATATTTAACATACGCGGTAACATTGATAAATTATTCTCGAGTATTGTTATGACCTGTCCCTTTTTCACACCACTTTGCTTGTAAAGAAAATTTCTCCAACATGTAATTACAATAAAATAGGAAAGAAAAAATTTGGAGTGACTCCACTCGACTTTTCGAACATTAAGTAATTAACGGTTGTATAAATTAAAGTAAGAAAAGTCGTTAAATAAACAAAAGTAAAAAATATAACAAGGGATTTGACTATTTTTCCAATTGTTTGATATTACGCTATTGCACTTCAAATAATTTGGCCCCATAGATCATAATGATATAGAGTATTGTTTCGTATCCCTGTAAAAAAAAATTATAAGTGCTAGATTCACTAAAATCCATAAAGTTCGTGCGACTGTGGCCGATAACGTGTGTATAATTATTAAGTTCAATTGAATTAGTCGTTTAAACGCTATCGCATATTAAAGTAATTCTGCCCTTAGACCATAAAAATAAGAATTTTTCTTTGTGTCCCTGTAAAAAAACTATAAGTGTTTGTGTTTGTTCAAAGTCTATACATTTCGTTCGATGGTGATTTATAACATACGTATAAGTTTTTAACTCAGACGAATAAGGCGTTTAGGCACTATCGCGCTTTAAAAAATTTGGGCCCATATGCCCCATTTAGGCCCATAATGATAAAAAAAATTTCTTTGTGTCCCTGTAAAAAAACTATAAGTCCTAGATTCAGCAACATCAATAGGGTTCGTGCTATGATGACCTACATCCTACGTACTAACTTTCAGCTCATTCGAACAAAGCGTTTAGGCGCTATTGCGTTCACTCACACACATACATACATCATCTTAAAAATAATAAAAATGAACTCAGGGGAACATAAAAGGTATAGAAACACCAAAATCTCAAAGTTGGATTTTTGATAGGAATACAAAACTTTCCTTACATGTGTTTGTTCAGAAAGTAAAAAATGCAATTTAATAGGGGAAAAAAGGTGGTCACTAATAATACTCAGGAGTAAATTATAACTGTTACCAGGTATGATATGTATAATCGCATCCTTATTTTAGTAATGATATTTTTACTATCTTGTATGACAAAAGGTTAATTTCTTCTTTGCACTTTAAAAGATTGAATTCTTATGTAATGTTCACATTATTTTTTCTTTTTTTTCGTAAAGGCAAAAAAATCTTTCACAAAAGAATTTATGTGCAATAATTTATGAATGAAATTTTATTAAGAACCATAAAAGTGAGTTACTTTCTGTTAACCCATCACTTATGGAAATTTATACCAACCTTTCTTTATATACTAGCATTTAAAAAATGATATCCCTTTTATAGTCATTTCGTATTTTGTGCAACGCATAATTTTAGGATATAGCCTATTCTATATATTTAAAGGCATAATAAACTATAGAAGCATTACGCTAAAATGAATTATATGAGTTAAGATTGCATTACATATCATACAGGAAAAATTCATTTTCGTGAGGAGATAAATTATTTTAATTTGGTCAATTTACAAAATGCAATAATGTATTATTAGTGGTAAATGTTTTATGTTTACATTAAATTTATAGAAAATATGATCTATTAAAAAATATTTTGATTTAGTGTACAGTATTTTATATCAGTTTATATGTAAGATGCACCTTGATATAATATAGTGCTTATCAACTTCTGGCGCAATTTTCTGAACGGGCGTTGCGGAAACACCTTTTTTTTTTTTTTTTTTTTTTCATATTTTTTTAGGCAAAACCCATGTATATAAAAAAAATCAGCAAAAATTTTTATAGGTAACCTTCAGAAAACCCTAAAGTAAACCTATATGGAAAATTGGAAAAATCTGAGTATTTCCAAAAGAAGCTGGTTTTATTTTTCTTTAAAATACCTTCAGAAACTTTTAAATTACCTGGAAAATGTTATAGGAAGTTCAAAATATTTGCAGTTTTTTGGCCGATTTTGTTTTACCTGTGAATTTCGTGTAAAAAGAATATACTAACAATTATTTTTATGAATCATTGGGAAACTGAATATATGTATTAGTAGTTAAGAAGGAAAACAGTTTTCCGTATGTAGAAGTATCTCTTTCTCTCACCCTGAAGTTTCCAGTTTATGTGAGTCATTATTATTATTTGTTACTTTCTCTTACCCATAGGGTCGAGAAAGTATTGTTTTAGGGTCAAATTTTCGAACGTGAGTTTTTGTTATATTTACATGTTCTGAGGTCCCCTGAATACGAAAATCATATTTTTAGCGAATGGTCTGTGTGTCTGTTATCAGCATATCTCAAGAACAAATAGTAGCAGAAATTCCAAACTCGGTATTCTAAATGTGTATCATACAGGGATGCTACAGTAAGCTTTTCGTTGAGATGAAGCAAATGGTTCGTGTACAGGGACACTCAAAAGTATTCAAATACATTACGTCTATGGGGGAAATAGCAGGTAAATAGAGCTTAACATCTATAGACTGCACTAAACCAAATGAAACGAATATATATTTTTTGTAATAGAGATAGTCAACTGGAAAAAAATTTTGTGTATGTAGGAGCCCCGCCTCAGGAGGGGAAGTCCCCCCTCGTGGGGAGTAAATTTTCACGATGGGTATCTTTGAAAAGAGCTTGCCAATATCTTTAAAAGGAATGGTTGAACCATCGATCTGCGATAATTTAACATATATATATTTATAACAAATATATAACTACACTCAAATATTGGGATTAAAATCGGGAGATAATTTCCCTTAATTTTTAATATTTTTTTACAAAACATCCAATGGACAATTAACATAGGAAATATTTTGCTTGGCCATACGGACGGAAAGTGACATCATCACTTCGCTTGCGTATAGCTGTGGTATAACCATAGATATAGTAATAAGACATAGATTGATCAGCGAGAGTTTCCCAAAGTAAATTACACTTAGTAATACACATGGATAATTTAGTAAATAAAGTTTATGAAGGTGAGTTTACTAAAGGTGAATGAAAATCTCCAGATACAGATTCAAATTCTTTTTACTTTCTCTTACCCATAAGGTCGAGAAAGTATTGCTTTAGGGTCAAATTTTCGAACGTCAGTTTGTTATATTTACATGTTCTGAGGTCCCCTGTTTTTAGCGAATGGTCTGTGTGTCTGTTATCAGAATATCTCAAGAACAAATAGTAGCAGAAATTCCAAACTCGGTATTCTAAATGTGTATCATACAGGGATGCTACAGTAAGCTTTTCGTTGAGATGAAGCAAATGGTTCCTGTACAGGGACACTCAAAAGTATTCAAATACATTACGTCTATGGGGGAAATTGCAGGTGAGTAGAGTTTAACATCTACAGACTGCACTAAACCAAATGAAACGAATATATATTTTTTGCAATAGAGATAGTCAACTGGGAAAAAATATTTGTGTTTGTTGGAGCCTCGCCTCCACCCCCCTTGGGGGGGGGGAGTCCTCCCTCGAGGGGAGTAAATTTTCATGATGGGTATCTTTCAAACGAGCTCGCCAATACCTTTAAAACGAATGGTTGAACCATCGATCTGCGACAATTTAAAAAAAGTTATCGATTTTTTTCACTTTTAACCAAAAAAAAAAAAAAAAAAAAAAAAAAAAATTTAATGTAATATTGAGAATTAATTCAACTTTTTTTTATTATTATTATTTAGTATTATACTACTTCTCTAATATGGAAATCGTCTGCATTATCATAAAAGATAATTTTTTTAAATAAATTTTTAATAAATTATTTTTTTAAAACAGAATTATTTTTTAATAACCAAATTAAATACTATATAAATGTAGGTGCATTAATGAAACGGGGGAGGGGCGGTAGCCCCCCTCACACAGAAATAATTACCTTATAAAACTCTTCTGAAGCCTAATTTGAATTGTTTAACATAAGTTTTAGCACAGTTCTCGTTACCTTACCTTTTAATCTGCAACCAGTATTTATAGACAGGAATAAACTACTACGTCAGAAACGCCAAAGAAAAATTATTGAGGTGCACCTCAATAATTTTTCTTTGGCGTTTCTGACGTAGTAGTTTATTCCTGTTTTAATATCCCAACGCCAAGTCTCCTGCTATTATCAGTATTTATAGAATTAAATTTCAGGGTAAGAGAAAGTCGTGTGCGTGACACACCAAATTATTTTTCCATCGATACTTTTAAAATTAACAGTTAATCCATGTATATGTATTAGTTTGAATTAAAGTTATTGGATTTTCTTTTTCTTTTCTATTATAATTATTATTATTATTATTAAAAAGAAATTCCTTTGACATTGAGTGTTTATACTTCTCTGAGCTAAATATCGCCTACAATCATCACAGAAAATATTTCTAATCAATACAAATAATGTCACATAATGTGTCTTACCAAGTAGCTCAACAAAGTTATGAACATGTTTTTTGACTTTAAGAGAGACGAATCATAAGCCTTAAAGTGGCCGATTGGTCGAACAGACTGGCAGGGCTGTTACACACAGCGATATTGCACTTGATTGGTGTTAGAAATTGTGATTCAGTAAGAATGACAATCGCCAGAATGAGAAAAAATCCCTCTGCACCACCAATGATGAAGACGATTGCACAATCAAAAAAGTAGCTACCTTCATGCTAATAACGACTCTAACAATAATTCGAAACCATTTGCTGAATCATACGGACGCGCTGATTTCAAAGGAGCACTAGAAGATGATTATCTAAGACTGGACTTAAGAATCGACGACCATTATGACTGTACGTCCATATACCTAATCTCAGTGTCGTCTAGAACGGTGCCGCTCGCTATTAATTTGAACAACTTTCGAAACTTCCGAATGGAGAAAAGTAATCTTTAGCAATAAATCCCACTTTTCGTTTAATGTTAATGATCATCAAATTCTTGTGGAGAAAATAGGCATGAGTAATCAATTCTAAAATTTGTTACATCGAAACACCGCTAGAGCTTTTATAACTTGTGTGAGAGTATAGAAAAAAAAATCGCTTAGGTGGTGATTCCCTTTTAATTGTGATGCGATTTCCTCTCATCGATATCACGTACTCTGACAAGTTTTTGCGTCTGATGATACTATTGGGTCGTTGATCGCGTACACATTCTAAAAGTCGGTACTTCAGACATATTTACAAAAGGTTTAGGTTACGATACGTTAATTGTTGTCAATTTTATATGCTTTTGATTATGGAAGCAAACTAAGTGCATTATAAACATTTAGTGTTTTCTTTTACCGGAAGGGAAAAAATGCCCCACAAGCGGCAAATATTTTATGCGTTGTTTATGGCGAAGGTACTGTACAGACGGTAATAAAAGTGTCCGAACACTACCAAAAATTACTATGTAATAAAAGTACACTTCATACGATTTTGTTAAATAAATCCTTGTCGAATCCCGTTCTTAGTCAGTGTAAGAACATAATTCGATAAGGATTTATTTAACAAAACCTTATGAAGTGTACTTTTTTTACATAGGGATTTTTGCTAGTGTTCGGACACTTTTGTTACCGACGATATCTGAAAGAACTGTGTGGAAGTAGTTTGCTAAGTTTCAAGCTAGAGATTTCAACCTTCAAAATCAAGAACGCCCGTGTAGGCCCTCCACAACAGATAAAGATCAGATTAGAACACTGGTCGAAAATAAGCTACACTATAAGACACGTGAATTTGCGGAAATGTTAAAAATATCACAATTCACTATCCATGAGCATTTAAATGTGTTGCGTTTCAATTTTCTTTCAAAATCGGCATAAATTTTTCTGACAACCCAATACTTATTGTATTTGTTCAACCACTTGTTTCTAGCAAGCAGCGCTCGACCTTTTATTGATCCATTATTAAAACCATACCAACAATATGTTGATATCCACAGGTGCTTAATTTTTCTCCAGATTTTTTCACAAACTGAATTTCTTTGGATTATGTTCTATAAGGGATTTTAGCCGTTTCGGAATGCCCTCAAACTCTTTCAACCCTTCTGCATTCGACGCAGAATCGGGTTTAGTGAGACATCGGTTTCTTAAAAGGCCCAATCTCTTAATGCATACCTGCTTGTAATGTCACCAGAGATAGTTTTATTTACTGTTTAAGAAGACATCCTTTATATTGTTAAGCGTTAATAAAACGGAGTTTTGTTCCTATGAATTAGTCATCTACTCTTCTACTTGAGGATAATACACATGCTGCGTTTCATAGTTGTGATTCAATTCTTTTTGTGTGCATATATTTTTCTAAAACTAAATATAATTATATCTATGGCATAATGCAAAAATTATGGCTTATTCTGAAGTTTCAATAATATACAAAATAATCTGGTGTGTCACTCACACGACTTTCTCTTACCCTGAAATTTAATACTATAAGTACGGATTGGAGATTAAGGGTTAAAAGATAACGAGTACTGTTATGTAAACCTATGTTAGAACAATTCAACATCGGCTTCGGAAAAGCTCTATTTGACAAATAATTCTATGTGACGGGGGACTAGAATTCAAATCCATTATTAAGTTCAAAAGTTCATATGAAATTATTTAGACAACTTTCACACGCATAATTCCTTGAAACTTATCAAACTTGAAGAAACTTTTCTAGTAACAAACGTATTCACTTCAAAATACATCATTTAGATCGCCTGAAATTATTTGTTTTTAATTTTTTCTAACAGACACAGGCAAAGATCAAACTATAAACTTGATTTCGGTATTCAGGAAGCCTCAAAACGTGTAAATATACAAGAAACCAATCGATGGATAATTAGCCTAAAAAATACATTATTTACCATATGGCTATGAGGAATTAATTTCAATTCCAGAGCAGCTTTCCTGGAGATGGTAAAATATTATATGATATAGTATATTATAGTAAAGCACTTCCACTAACAAATAAAAAAAATGTTATGGCTTAAATATTGGCAGCCCTGTACATCTACTGAAAGTTATGTACACATCGCATGGTGCACATAAATATAATCCTATATTAATAACACACGGATCAACCTGAAATACACTTCCATGAATTTTCAAGTATTGTCGCATTATAATCTAGTTCTTCTGTGTAGCCCTGTAAATGAACAGTGAATGATTTATACCATATTCTACATGAAACATGTTTTTACGCATATAAAAAAATACATATTCGTTTCATTTGGTTTAGAGCAATCTATAGATGCTAAACTCTACTTACCTGCAATTTCTCCTATTGACGCAATACATTTGAATTCTCTTGGGTGTCCCTATACACGAACCATTT
Source organism: Salticus scenicus (assembly GCA_963930645.1). Classification (NCBI taxonomy): domain Eukaryota; kingdom Metazoa; phylum Arthropoda; class Arachnida; order Araneae; family Salticidae; genus Salticus; species Salticus scenicus. The sequence goes on from OZ005655.1 coordinate 271,509,188, forward strand.
GCTTGATCTCAACGAAAAGCTTAATGTAGCATCCCTATATAACACACATTTAGAATACCAAGTTTGAACTTTCTGCTCTAATTTGTTTTTGAGATATTCTGATAACCGACAGACACACAGACAGACCAACCGCTAAAAACATAATTTTCGGATTCAGGGGACCTCAAAAAGTGTAATTATAACAAAAACTCAATTTCGAAAATTTTACCCAAAAACAATGCTTTCTCTACATTATGGGTAAGAGAAAGTAAAATGTAAAAATCAATATTCTTCTTTTTATATATTTTTGCCATTTAAAAATAAATATATAAAAGTTACTAGAATTTTTTTGCTGAAAATAAAATTTTAATTGACAAAATTAAAGAAGGATATTTGAAAAGTTTTTTTTTTTTTTTTTTTTTAAATTTCTGTTCTTCTATATAAACTAATAAATATTTTATTTCTTTGTGTGAAAAAATATTTATATTTCATTGAAAATGATTTACTTCTTTTTGTTCACCATTTCATTTTATACATGCGTTTCAATTTGTGGTGGTGTATTTATTAAACATCTTCCCGCATTTTAAATTATGAATTCTCTTGACATTTAATTTTTATCCCCATTGCTTCTTTATTTTCGAATTCAATATAAAGTATTTATTCAGTTATTTCACAAATATTTTATAATAGAATATATATCTTTATACATAGAAACATAAATTAATAATAAAATGAAAGCTTTGATTTTCTTTTGGTTATTATACTTTAGATTTATTCCGTAGTAGTTAATTTCATCAAATTTGTGTTTCTTTGCACTCTATACAAAAGAAATCTTATAAGAAATTTAGTTTGCATTCACTGGAAATAAATAAAACTTCTTTTAAAAATTTAAACTTTTTACTGTCACATTTTTTTGATTTTAAATGTAATGTAATTGAATTTTCTTTTAAGTGTAAATTTTTAATTCATCGCAGTAAAAATGTCTGTATTCTGCTACAAAATAAAATAAAAAGAAGAAAGATAGAAAGAAGAAAGATAGAAAGAAGCAAGAAAAAAAAAGCAGCAAGATTAAGGTTTTGATGTTAATAAAAAATTAACATTATTTTAATATAAGATTCAGAATATAAATGATATCTAAATGTACAATAGTATGATTTTTTTTTTTTTTTTAATAATAATAAATATAGTTTACAAATTAAGAAGTTAATTTTTCTAAAATTATAATCTTCATGTATATTTTAGATAAATACTAACTAAATATTCAAAATTAATATTTGAAAAGTATTTGAATAAATATTTCATTTTATTAAATAATCATTTGATTAACATACAAAACGAAAATTTGCCCTCTGCGTTTAACCCTTTGTGGCGCAAGACAATTCGGATCATTTAAATTATACTGTCACCGGAATTCATTATCTAAATTAAACTAAAAGAAATTTTAAATTAGGTTTAAAAAACCGGCCTTTTCTGCTATGTTATAAACGTAAATTTTTGCTAAAAAATTTCCGGGATGAATTTTGGCAGCTGAATCTTAAATTTTGCGCCCTCGCAACGAGGACAGCGCGCGTTAAGGGGTTAAATTTAATATAAGGCAATGAAAATTCGATGACGTAATCGATTAAGTTTTCGGAAGCTCTTTCTGTAACTCACTCACGGAGTTTTAGTAAGATCTGTCTGGTTAGACTTTTAAAAAATGGCTGATTGTATGTACCACGGTAGAAAATGTCATTCGGCTAGGCATTTATTACAAATGTATACAGTTGGTAACAAAAGTGTCCGAAGACTAGCGAAAATTCCTATGTAAAAAAAAAGACACTTCATACGGTTTTGTTGAATAAATTCTTGTCGAATCCTGTTCTTAGTCAGTCTAAGAACACGATTCGATAAGGATTTATTTAACAGAACCGTATGAAGCGTACTTTTTTTACATAGGAATTTTTACTAGTGTTCGGACACTTTTGTTACCGACTGTACGTAAGTTACATATATTTAGCTGAATACCTTTCTGTGTAGAGTGGGGATATGGTGTAAGATTTAAAACGAAATATGTACGTTTGAAACACAGGATTTGGTGACATGCATTCCAAGGTATTCTTTCTATAGATTTCTAGCCCATTTTCCAGCATGCTTCAGAGACAATCACGGTAAACTACGAATAAGTGGGCTGCCGAGTACGACCTAGGTTCAAAACCGGCAAGTTCCGTTTACCAGCTTTGAGAACAGGATCTTTCGATTACTTGCTGTAAATTGTATTTGCATTCAATATTCACTGCGTTCGACGTAATTGAATTAACATACAATATCAAGATGCATAAAAGAAGGGTTTCTCTAGAAATTACTCTTCGTAAAATTAATATTAGCCATTGCAAATGCTGCGATCGCTCATAGCACTGTTTTCCAGGAAAGCCAAACATTTCGAAATTTTGATAATAAATTACTTAGTTCGAATGGTTTTATTTTTTGAAGCAAGACATTAGTTGAAATTCTATAAGGTTGCTATGGTAATTAAAGTGAAAGTTGCGAAGTCTAGCTTTCAGTAAATTTTTTACGTATTGTTGAATTCGAATGTATTTTTAAAGAATTTTGTAATATACTCTGTAACAAAAAAAAGTGACGCACCAAGAAGGAGTAATACAAACTGGACACAAATTGACATACAGATAGGTTTTTGATGGATTCCAGCACCAATTCATCATTATCGTCGATCCTACGTGCAACTGGTACTTCAGTGACTTCAAATACCTTTAATAGGCGCAATAGTGGGGTTGAACTCAGTCCCTGGATCTCCGTTCCACTGAGGACGTTTGGAGCATTATAAAAAGGGTCCTACAACCAGCTCGTGATTTTACCAATCTAACGCAACAATTGGATAGAATTTGACACGATACTTCACAGGAGCACATCTACCAACTCTATCAATTAATATCAAGCCGAATAACTGCGTCCATAAGGGCCAGAAGTGGACCAACGCGTTATTGACTTGTTTACTTTCTGAGGCCCTTTCTTTTGATTAAATCATTCAAATTTTCTGAAACTGTAATCAATTTTTTTTTCTCCACATGTACATCCCATCTACCAATTTTTGTCCCATTCGGACCACCCATTCCACCCCATCTACCAATTTTTGTCCCCACTTCTTCTTAGTGCGTCGTTTTTTCTTTCTTTTTTTCTTTTTTTTTTTTTTTTTTTTTTTTGTTGTTGTTGTTATAGAGTGAAAATAATAAATATTTAAAGTGACTCTTACAGTAAAGGCCTCTTTATGAAATGAGATGTTCAAGATAAGGGAGCTCAGTTACAAAGAGTCCATCTGAGTTTTTGTTCCGTAGTTGAGTTCCAGAGAATTTTTGCTCCAGAGAGTATGAATCGAAATTTCTCCTCAATAGGCTGCCATATAAACTACTGAACGCTTTTCTGCAAGCAATTTACTTCAAAAAAAAAGTACACTATTTGTATAATTAAATTTCGCTTGTTATCACCAAACATTTTAGTTCACATGCACGTTTCACACATTTATACATGACATTTATTATTACTGCATGTTTAGTATTTCGGTGTATTCACCGTCCCACCTTAATTAAATTAGAATAAACTTGATGAGTTTTATTATTCCTCCTCATTTTTGTTCACAATATTTAGTTTTCAGTATATTTAATTGAGGCTCAAGATAAATCAACCTCCCAAAGTTCGTGTCCAATTTTCATAAATGACACCTGGTCGAATTTTATAGAGGAATGTCATTATTTTGTCGGCCAGTGTTGATTGCACTTGAAAGACAGAAGTGTCTCCTGTCTTTTCAATACTGAATATTCATAAAAGGAGTTTGATAAAAAAAATGTTTGCGTAAGACACCATTTTTGTTTACCTTTTTTTTTTACAATGTAAATATTCGTTTTCGACATGTAATGTTTTATGAATTTCTGAAAAACGTAAGTTCTTGAATTGCAAAAAAAACATTTCGACTATTTATTCAGATCAAGTTCCTGCTCTGAAAACTGAGTAAAAGTGGTTTGGTTTTCTTCGAAATCGTGATTTTATACTTAAAGCCCTTTGCTGTCTTTTAAAGTTTCAGACAGTATTGTGAGTGCTATAAAAGAAGAAAAGCTTCAAAAAAAAAAAAAAAAAAAATGAAAAATGAAAAATTCGAAAAGGAGTTGAACATTGATAAGTCCACCACGTTTTGCCATTTGAAAAAGCTTGTATACCTATCTAAGCTTAATATTTGGGTACCGTTTCTCTTGACCTAAAAGAATAACGTGAAATTCGCATGAATATAGTACTTTCTCTTCTTGTACGCTACAATAAAAGGCCATTTTTGGATTGTGTGGAAACAGGCGATGAGAAATGGAACAAACGAAAATTGGATGAAAGTGCAGAGCATGTCACAAATTCTAGGCTACACCCTTTAAATTTATAGGTATATATTTTGTGAGATACTTTTATATTATTATTCATTTCGATCCAACTAGGTCACAATTATCACGATCAAATAACTATATATGAGCAATCTATTCGAGATAAGCATCTAGTACTGGTAAGTAGAAAAAGTGTAATATTCATCCACGACATTCACTGAGAAAAAATTCTGCAACTGACATCTAGAATCTAAATTGTTGCTCTAGTAAAAGTAGTTCCATGCCATCCTTATAAATTCTTATTTCTTTTGAATGCGAGTTCTAGAAACCCCTATTAGAATTCTAGAGCATTTATCAATATTATCGAAGTTAAACTTATTTAAAAACCTCTGAAAATAAATGCGAATACAAGAGACAAGTTTTAGCAACTATAATCTTGGTTTTTAACCCAATTTTAAAAAAATCAAGGGAAAATGTTTTGCAATACATAGAATTCAGAATTTTCAAAATATTGTTTCCCCATTTAGAAAAGTGTAGATTAGAACTTCGCGATCGTTTCGTCTATCCAGTTTGCTTATATACCTTATATTCATAGCTCAGAAATCTATATTTATAGTTAAGGGATTTAGAAAATGCTTATTCGTTCTAGATGAAAACGCTATCTATATATTTTGTTCTTAATGTTGGCAAATTATATGTTGCATACCAAACGCTGAGAAGAATGCAAGATTTGAAAAGAAAAATTCGTCAGTACCAACAACATTTTCTTGAACTTGTACCATCGAATTAGTAAATGTTTATTCTAACAAGTAAACCTTCTCTCCTTTGATACCGGTTTTCTGGAAACCTATATATTTTCTGAAAGCTTATGCCACAAGTAGAAAAACTGTGAAATCTTAGGGGCAGAGGGATAAGCGTTTAGGAGTTATAGGACATAAAATGTTTGAAAGATGACACCAAAAGTCGCTGAAATGTTCTTTTCACGTATTTATATGAACTAATAATATGGTAAGAAGGTGGAGGTATCATTATAAAGGAAGAAACAACTCGTTGAAAAGAAACAGTATACGTTGGGATACTTGCTACTGACTTCAAACGAAGTCCATTACAAGAGACAATCAGTATGCAATTCACCAAATAAACAGTGAGACGGGCAGAAAGACAGTTCACAATGGGCACATTTTACAAAAGCGATAGCCGCACATTTGCAAACTCATCATTTGTTAATGGATTGAAGCAGTAATCCATTGGCGCAATCCACATTCCAGGTTTGTCGTCCAAGTATCCGCTTTTATAAAAACCATACTTAATCAAGTTCTTGAAACGAGGAGCATTGAACTGATATAGGGAAAAAAGACTGCAGGGCCAGAAAACTATCGCGGTGCCAGATGTGCTCATGTGTCTCGATAATAATTGTTTCCATTATGTAAAGAACAAAAGATTTCTAGTGTCTGAAAAAATGAATATCCAGAGGCTAAATCTTTCCTGTATATCCTTCAGGTACCAATTCTTTTTGAAATACTTTACCATCAAGTACTTCGGAAGCAGACAATGCATGATCTTTGTTAGAACACGATGAATCCACTAAAAGCAGAATTTTCTTCCTGTCATTAGCCATACTTGACCAAAATATGTCATGACAGAAGTGGAGATTGTGACTGTTGCGACGAGCATTGCTGTTCCTTATAAACACCATCATCTTCGAAGTCCATATCCTAGTCCGTTCTTCTCCATCGCCTCTAGCAAACCCTAATGTCCGGCAAACAACCCTAATGTCCCTTCCACAATCTCCCTATCATTTTCCAGGAGAATAATTATGTGTTTTATCATCTCCGATTCCTGAATGTTCGGAGACCGATTACTTGTTCCGAATCGGGAGACCAAGGCCACCACAACGACTATAGTATCCATATAATAAGAAGCAATGTAAGAAGAAGACATACAATACGTTAGTACTTGACAGCAATATACGGGAACATACAAGAAATAGAGACGTTTTTATGGGAATATGTCACTCTATACACACTTTACTGATACTTTGTGGGCCCTGTATCTCCTAAACGCTTGTCCCTCTGCCCCTAAGATTTCACAGTTTTTATACTTGTGACATAAGCTTTCAGAAAATATATGGGTTTCCAGAAAACCGGTATCAAAGGAGAGAAGGTTTACTTGTAAGAAGAATAGTAGTAAAAATTTAAAACACGAGGAAAGTGTACAAAAGCACTGTACGTTACCTTTTTAATGAAAACCAAGATTATTATTCAAATATAGAATTGTCGAACTTACAGATCAATGGAAATATGTCATTAAGAATAACAGAAGTCGTAATCTTTACAAATTACTATTGTTTACATTTCGTTATATTTATGATTAGCAGTACATCGGCCAAGAACTTGTGCAGTGACCTAATAATTATTTCACAGGACTAGACAAAAAAAAAAAAAGAGTTGTGTATTAGTAATGGCAATTATGTGTATTTTTGTAGTGATAAATCAACATAAGGTAAAATAAGCAAATATTCAATTAAGAATTTTGAACGCCGGTAGACCTCGCTTGTTTAGAAATGAATCTGACTAATAAATTTTATAATACAGTAATATTTTTATCACATATATACATATATATAATCAAATTGTTAGTTGTCAAATATTTCTTAGTAAAAATGCGAACAAAAACATCCCACTTGTACTTATCGTAACTTTTAATGCATACATTATACATTTTCTGCATACTTAAACTTAAATTAGAAGAAAATCAAAATAGATATTTATATATATATATATATATATAAAGGTACTTTCAAACAATTTAGCTATTAAACGATGCATACTTTCTGGATTAACTTAAAAGAAAAATGGCAGATATATTGTAATTTATAAGAAAAAACTTAACTCTGCGTGGGATATAAATATATTTTAAAAGGTGTTTAAATTTATTTTCTCTTTATGAGCTATAGGATTATTGCTTAATCCAAAATCGATTAACGTTTATGTTAGTTTTTCCTGAATTTTTTACATTGCTTTTATTTATATTTAGAATAAAAGAAATTCAGACCAGAGTTTTTTTTACAAAAATTTATTATAAGGCAATTTAAAAGCATAAATATAATAATACCATTAAATGATGCGTAATTTTTAGATTAATTTGAAAGTCAAAAACCGTATGCCTTATAAGTTTATTACAGAAAGATGAACTTTGTGTGGGAAATAAATTTTCTGTAAGAGTTTTTAATTTTTCTTTATCTTTGTGAACTAAAACGTAATTGCTTAAATAAATCACAAAATGAAATACAAAGTGTATTAGCTTGATTGTAAGTTAATAACTAAATTTATGATAGCAAATCTTTTAAAATGCTTCAAAAATAGAGTATGTAAGGAATTGGAGTAATCTTTTCTATATTACATACAAACTTTGAATAAACACCATAAAATGCAATAAACTCGCAACAATTGTTTCGGGTCGAAAAAACACACGACCCTTCATCAGGCGAATAAAGTAAGCACGAGTGCTGCAGTCGTGCGTTGCCGTTTTGACTGCAGCACTCGTGCTTACTTTATTCGCCTGATGAAGGGTCGTGTGTTTTTTCGACCCGAAACAATTGTTGCGAGTTTATTGCATTTTATGGTGTTTATTCAAAGTTTGTAAGTAATATTTTTACAACGCCAGTTTATTGATGCTTCTTTATTAATCTTTTCTATATTCTGGGTTTCTAGGAAGTTTTATGTGCACAAACCAAATGCATATTTTATAATTTTAATTTTGTATATAACCTTCGTATGAATAAACTAGCTAATGTTTTATACATGTCCTGTATTTATAGGAAATGGCTATAACAGTTTTAATAGAATTTAGTGTTGAAGGATTATTGAGATGGAAAACAGATCTCATTCAGAAATATTAAAGTTTGTTTATTTTCAGAATATATGTCTGTCAGAATTTAAAGTTCATTTTCAGAAATATTAAAGTTTGTTGGTAACTCCGCCAGGGGCAAAATATAGCAGTAACGTAGTTTATAAGGAAATCTCACGAACAATCTTCATAAAGAATTTGAGGTCAGAGTTTTTTTTTTTTTTTTTTTTTTTTAGATAATTGTTACATCTTATTTGTCCCCATCTTTAGAAAAAATAGCTTTCACGAATAGTTATTGATCCGTCCGGTGCAAAATATGGCAAAACTTCTTGGAAACTGAGCAGAATATTTTCATAAAAATTTAGAGTTAGATTTCTCTGAGATGACAATTCGATATGAAATACGCTCATCTTCAAAAAAAATAAACGTTCACTGATAACCCTCGCTTTGTCCAGAAACTTGTCCTATTTAATTTTCTATACATAACCTACTATATTTTAAAATAGAAATATAGAAATATTGAAAATTAATAAATAAAAACGTACATAACTTTTATCTTGAAATCTTTTAGGTATTTGTTTAATGAAAAATATTCAGACGACAAATTAACGTTTTAAGTTAATTTATTTAGAAACTGAAATTTTGCAATTACTTAGTTTTTCTATATATAAAGGAAAATATGTCTTCAAGATAACTTATGAAATTGAATTCGATGTAATATTCCATACAAATTTTATCACAGAAATATCATAGATGATTCCGTGGCTAAATTTTCCGCAATTGCGTTTTAAAATGGTTTCCATTAAAATTTTTCAAACTTGCATAAATTTCTTACGTACAAGCCATACTATTGATTATACTAAATTCTCAACTAAATTTATTATACATCTCGATTCGACAACGTGTTCAAACTTGTCTTCCCTTTAAAATTTCAAATACATATTAAAAAATTTTATAAATCGATTTGGAGCAAACTTGATAGTTCATGCTGACGGCGAGACCCTCATATCTATAAGGTTTTTATTTCGGTGTTCCTGAGTAATTACTAAATGATAATTCAAGACTGGGCATCACATATTTTTTCGGAAAAAGAACATTAAAGAGAAAGGGCCCAAAGGACTAAAAATAATAATATTAATTTTTCTTCTTTTTTGAAGCTGTTATTTCTATGCTGTTTATTCCTACTTGACTACTGTTAAAATATCATCTTTTTAGTTCTATTATGTATAGTTTCAGATACTTACACAGTCTAAATACCTTAAATCTCTTCTAATATTTTTTTTTCTTTTTGTTTTTGAGAACCTATCGATTTATCTGATGGAAGACCTCTACTAGTTAAAATATAGTTCGCCAATTAGCAACAGTTATCAATACTATGTTCAGTTTTAATCTCCTTTATAAGATATGTATTCGTCACTAATGGATTATTTACATTATCTATCTATCTATCTACGTAGAAAAGTGTTAATTTTTTTTCTTCAACAATATATCATAAATTTTCTTTCATTTATTTAATTCAATTTACATTTTTTAGATGTCACTACTTTTGGTATTTTTAAATAGTCAAAATTATACATTTACTAAAAATTTACACTTTTGATATTATATTAGAAAATCGAACTTTGTTTCTAAATATCTCTTCAGATGAGATGTTATTAAAAAGTAATTTGGAAATTAATCTAATTATATGTACAATAATAATAGTTATTATAAAAATATTATTATTTCTGGCGTATCTTATTTTATTTTGTTATATGAATATACAACCTAAATAATTGGTATCATTTCATTTCATTTAAGTGTAGCGTAATGGATGGATGGTTGGGTTTTACGTCGCACTAGTGCTGCGCAGATGGGCAATTGGCGACAGTCTGGGACACCCCCCCTAGAGGTTGTCCGGAGACATGCCATCACAATTTTGATCCTCCACGGAAGAGATGGCTCTCCCACTTCGGCGACCCCCAGAGGATTATAATTTTTGATGCGAACATGGATTACGTGACAGATTTTACGTGCACCAGCCACCATTAGTGTACACGACGGTCTTTGGCCGGCTCGAGTACCGAACCCGAAATCTTCCAATTACGAAGCCGGCGCTCTACCGACTGGGCTACCGCGTCCCGTAGCGTAATGGAATAATTGGTAAACTTTACTTCCTTATGTATAATTTTTCTTTAGATATAGTAAGTATCAATAACTCATAACCAAATACTCAAAATAACATGATGCTGCATTTATAAGCAATTTCCTTTTACCTTCAGTAGAGATCTGTAATAATTCAAAGCGAAGGGTAAATAAATAAATAAAGTTTAAAATGCAAAGTTTAGAATGTGGTACATGCATGTGGATGTTATTTCTGAAAATAAATCACTTTGTAACTACTATTTTTTTTTTTTTTTTTTTTGTCAGCTGTATTTTTTTACTTCTTTTTTCAAACAAATGTACTTTAATCTAGGCTGTCGCGAGAACAAATCTTTTGTTCTGAATTTATATAGTTATAGTGAAAGCACTAACAAAGGACTTTGGTAGTCCATTATTGTTATTTGAAAAAGTAATCCCTTTTGGAACGGAAAAATCTTGATTTTTCCATTCGCAACGAACCAAATTTGGAGCCTTTTGTCCTAAAGTTTATTATATATGTTTAAAACATAGTTAAATGTTAAAATCTCATTACTTTCACTTCAGTTACTTTTCATTTTACTGGTAAAAAGGAAATTCTCTAAAAGCTCTAGCAAGTATGCAATATAAAAACTATTCTTTTATATAAATATATTTATTTAAAAGTATTTTAATTATTTTGTATTGAAGATTCTTTTTTTTTTTTTTTTTTTTTTTTTATCGAAACAGTATTTGAAAGATGGTAAAATTTAAATCCTAAATTGTCTAAATTTAAAATTTCCGAGAAAACAAGGATCAAGTAAACATTTTATGAAGAAGATTCAATTTTACATTCAATTTATTCTTAAGAAATAAAACATCTAAATTATCTTTCTTTTCCTTTCGTTTGAACATACATTATTTTAAATGAACTGTAACTAGCTGAATCGTAATTGCATTTCAAGAAGGATTAAAGTTTCAGGAAAAATATTTTTATAGAGCTTGTTAGTATCATTGATAAATATTTATTATTTAAACAGGTTTTTGCAAGAAAAATAAGCAATAAGTTTTAATTATTAAAATAATGAAGTAATATCGCATCACTTTTATTTGAGTTCTAACTGAATCACTGGACAGTACTCGAATTAAATTAACTGTTTGCATTTAAAATTCGATTTTTAAAAAAAGAAAAAAGTCATTATAAATGCATACACTTAAGTTCTTTTCAACGTATTTAAGGTTGTTGTTTATACACTGGGTTACAAAATGATATGAACACATAGTAATTTTGTGATATCAATAAAAAATTTCCTAAATAATTATCAGAAAACGCTATTATGTGGACAAGTGCGATAATCTCTCCTAATACATAACGATAAAATGAAAACAAAACTTTAAATTTATTGAAAATGCATTTTTTTTTTTTTAATGGTGTTGCAAAATGATATGAACACTGATAGAAATTACTATTAAACGAGCATATACGCTGATTAGGAATACTGAATGTGACTCCAAGAAAAAGAAAACGAAATATGCAAATTAGTTAAGCATATAAATGTACATAAATGTGCTTCAGAGGCTTGGAACCTTTCAAGCGAGTCCGCAAACTGAGTTCTAGAAGTATGGGTTGTAAAAACATTTTAGGCGATTTTGAGAAACGCAAAATTGTGACTTTTCATGATCAAGGACTTTTTTAGCAAGATCTATCAAAAAAAAAAAAAAAAAAAAAAAAACTGAAAAGATTCTCAGGTGTAATATTGATTTTTTTTCTATTACAAAGAGGTTACGGAGCAAAAAAATCGCTAGGTCGTCCGCCAAAGCTATCGAAAATGGAAAAAAAGAGCTATTACAAAAAGAATAAGCAATGGAAAAGTAAGTTTAGGTAAACTTACGAGCGATCCAGCGATAATGGTGTCAAAAAGCACTTTGTACAGTACATTCAATATCTCTAAAGTGCTGAAGTACAAGGAAAGAAAATCCCAAGCACGTATGACTAAAACGCACCAGCAGAATCATCTGGATTGGGTAAAAGATCACATGTCCTGGAAGTTAGAATACAAAGAATAATATTTTCCGATGAAAAAAACAAATCAATTTGGATCGTCCTGTCGTTTTTTCTTATTATCGACTCGATCTGCGCAAAGAACCTAAAACATTTTCAAAACGGCAAAAAGGTGGAGGGTCACTCATGGTTTGAGCTGCGTTTGAATTTCGTGGTAAAGTTGACATTGTGTTTCCCTCCGGCAGAAAGAATGCAATAACTTTCCAAAATCTACTTGAAGAAAATTTATTGCCAGTTGCCAAGGTAATTGGTGGACCTTTCTGGATGTTCCAAAAGGACAATGCATCCATTTACACGGCAAAAAGTACTAGAAAATGATTCTAAATAATGGTGTGCATGTAATTCTTTAGCCATATGTTTCTCCTGATTTAAACCCGATGAAAAACGTTTGTAGCCTACTGGTTAGAGCAATTCATACAAATGGAAAGCAGTGTGTCACAATTTCAGAATTAAAAGCTTCCATCATCTCCCACTGTAAAAACAATCGATCAAAATACATGAAAAGGCTTGGTTAGCTCCATGCCTGACCCCATTTTTATATTAATTACAAAATTTGGTGCATACACTGACTACTAATGCATATTTTTGGGTCGTGTTCATATCATTATGCAACACTTCAAAAACGAAAAAGGTAGTTTTCTTTATATGAAGACGTCTGTTTGAATTATATTTTGCTATAAAATAAAATTATTTATTCTGTTTCTAACGTTCATAAGTCTTAAGTTTATTTTATGGCATTGTTTTCTTTTTTATGCTTGAAATATTTGGTGTTTATATCATTTTGAAACCATGTGTATAATCTGAAATGAAACTGGTATTCATATTAATTTGCTTTTTGACACCAAAAGCAGAAAAGAAATTTAACTTTAATCTTACCTTATATATTAGGTTCTACGTGAAATCTTTCGTGTTCAAGAAAGGGTTTTGAAGCGATCTTCCACAATTTCTGACGGCCGTTTGACATCATTTTAACCTATTTCACAAATAATTTAATGACTAAACTCGCATTCAGAACTTGATATTTCATCAAAAAACGCATATTCCAACATCTTCTAAAAGGTATATTTCGTTAAAATCTGTCTTACTAAAAGCTATATTTCGCTAAAAGCTCTCTTTACTAAAAGCTATATTTCATAATAGTATACAAAGAATATGGACGAGAAAACTTATTCAAGGATTTTCCACAAGTAACGAAATTTGGTAAACAACAAATACTATTTGTCAACGAAAACCTAATGTAAAACCTAAATTCGATATCAAATGGATGACAGTTGGTTAAAGGGCAAAGCACCAGAAAAGCAAAAGAAATAATGAACCAGGGTTGCCAACATTTTAATTTATTCCGGGGCAGTTTTCGCTCCGCCTTTATTTCGTACCACTTTTATTTTAAGAGTTTTTTTTTTTTTTTTTTTTTTTTTTTTTTTTTTGTAGTTATTTATTGGAGAAAAGTTTTCTATAAATAAAGTATTGCAAAATAAAGGCGGGGCTAAGAATGCTCCGAAATAAATTAAAATATTGGCAGTCCTGAATAAACGCATGCCCACAGATATCACGGGCAAGTAAGTTTTGCTACACTTTCTTTTCCCGTGTAAACAGTCAGAATGTCATATGACTATCATATTTTAGACAAAAAAAAAAAAAGGTCGAATTAATTTTATCAAGATCCAAATATTACTAGACGAGAAATTGATCTTGAACCATTTGTTCACCACTTGTCACTGGTCTGTCGCTGAGCTACCAGATTGACATCTGAAATGCACTAAATAAATAAAATTAAATTAAAAAAATTTAAACGAACTTCAAAAAACTAAAAAATAACAAAACTAAACAAAAATCGAAGTTATGTGAGTAATTTCCTAGCATCAGACAAGAACGGAGCGGAAGAAACATCATTAAAAAGATTTTTCGAATTTTTAACCCTTTCAGTGTTAGCCATACATCTGTTTAATGATTCACAAAATTAATATTATACACAGTGCAAATATGAGAATTTAATATTATATTGTACACATATTTATTAATCATATTTTCTCGAAAAAAGCAGCATATATTTCAAAATTTAGCCACACCAGACTTTTATTTTGACTATGCATGACAGAAAAAGACGGGCTTAACGCTTAAAAGGTTAAATATGTAATCCATGTAATCCATGTGCCCATTATAAATACGTAGGATATATATACATGAAAACTTTTACACATTTAAAATTTTGAAAAATCGTGTTAATGATATATTTTTCGCTCCATTCTTTTCTGAAGTTGGGAAATTTCTCACAGAAATTTCTCACAGAATCAAAAGTAAATGTATTAATATAGCGAAGCTAGAAAAGACAGTCAATTTCATTGCAAAATTAATTTTTCGTCCAGTTTTATAAATTTAGTGCTTCAAGTTTTCCCCTCTATTTATTTTGAAAATGACTTTTCAGTTAATGCTTATACTAAAAATCAAATGTATGTAAATTTAGAAATAGAGCAAAGTTAGGTAAGATAGTAAATTTCATTTCAGAATTATTATAGTGTCTAATTATATATATATATATATATATATATATATATATATATATATAATATTTCATGTTTACCCATCTGTTTGTTTTGAAAATACTTTATTACATTATGAATCATGCATTTTCAGTGGAATATTATTATTCTTTCATTTATATAAAAACACTTTTTTTTAAAGAAATTTGAGCATTACTTTTATTTCATTTATACCACAAATATAATTCAGAAGAATATTTTAAAAAATTCACGGAATTTTAAAAACAAAACTTGATTTCCATTTGATTATTTGAAAATTATTCTAAAATAGTGAAATTTTTCAAAAGGAATTTGCACTTTGAGATTTCCAGTCTTGCCGTAAATACAACTTTAGTTCTCTGTGGATGAATGAAAACTCCTTTAATAATTCAAACTGCCTGTATTTATTTTCATGAAAATGTGATGTAATTGAAATTCCTTTAATTCCTTTAATTGCTTTACAGATTTTAATTTTATAAAGTTTACAACAGCCAATACATATTTATAAAATATAATGTATGAAAAACTATCCATATATGTGTGTATAATTTATTATTTAAATTTTGATGTTGTTATTTAAACGATTCCTCAAAATATGGTTTGTTAAATTTAAACATTAACTGGATTATATGTGACATATGTATTTTTTTTATTTCGTTTTACTAATACACACATTGGCCAATGAATTAGAAAGCTGTAAGAGTTTCTAAAATGCTCGCTGGCAGCGAATGTAAAAACCTGTTATAAACCTTTCGGGAATGTTTTGTTTGTATGGAAGTGGTACCCCGGTGTTACTTGAGGATAATCAAAAAGCCATGAAGCACCTGAAGATATTGATAGAGTAAATGCATTCCTTAATGTTACATTTTTTATTCCGAAGTTAACGGATACTTTGTGCTCGATAATGCAACCATACATCGTGGCAGAATCGTTCGAGATTGGTTCAGTGAACACCAATCTGACTTCTAACAGTTTCCCTAGATGCCGCAAAGCCCGGATCTTAATCCAATAGAAACTGTTTCGGAGATGTTGCAAAGGAGTATCCGTCAGCAATCGCCTATTCCATCCAATTTACAGGATCTTAAAGTCTGTGTAGCCAATGGATGGGAAACTCTGGACATAAATGCACCCCTGAAGCTTGTAGAATCGCTGCCCATACGAATACTGGCTGTTATTCCTGCAAAAGGAGGTCCAACGTCAAAAAGAAGGTCTAACAAAATATTAATTTAAAGGTTTCTAAATCATTGGCCAGTGTGCGCATAAAGAATAAACAGATTAATTATAATGATATCTTAAATTATTCTGTTCTTAATTTTTTGTTGATAAATTCTTGGAAAAAAATCTTCAACTGAAATATATCTGTATATGAATTGAAACATATTTATTAGAATGTTCTACATATAGTGCTGAAATCAAACTATTTATTTTAATGCCATCGTAATTGATTCATTTATGGTCCTCAAGAAGTCTTCGTAGAAGTTTTAAAACTAAATTTCATTTTTTTAACGATCAACACACTATAGAATCAGAAATTTTACACAAAGAAAACATTTTCTTTCTGGATGTATTTTCCCTCCTATAAATATTTCTTTCATAAAATATACGAATAATGTTCATGTTTTAAGTTCTTAATATACCCCCTTTCGTTTATTTCGAAAATATCTTTTCACACTACAATTATTTATTTCCTGAATAATATATTAATTTTCGAGATAATAAAACTTTATTTCTAGGTTATAAGATTGCAGAATATTATTTTTATTTCACTTATATCATAAACACAATTTAGAAAAAAAAACTTTTAAAGAAATTCGTGAATAACGAAAAAGTAATGATAAATAAAACTTTGATTTTCATTTGATTAATTTAAAAGTATTCTAACACAGAATTTTTTTTTTTTCATTTAAGACAAATTTGTTTGCGCTGTCAGCTTTTCAGTCCTTCAGGAAATGCAATTTTCGTTCTCTGCGGATATATGAAATTCCCTTTCATCATTTAAACTGTCCCTTTTTACAGTTTGAAAATGTAATGTAATGGAAATTCTTTTAAACTACATGTTTTATTTTAGCAAGTTCAAAGAACTCTCATTATACTTTTGTAGAATATAATTTATAAAGAAATATAAATATCTTTACAGTGCATTATTTGAATGTTTATTTGGATGTAAATAAATAAGTCAGAACAACATTTAAAATTTTTTTATGCAACAATTTTTCAATTACAAATCTACAGTCGGTAACAAAAGTGTCCGAACATTAGCAAAAATTCCTTTGTAGAAAAAGTACACTTCATACGGCTTTGTTAAATAAATCCTTATCGAATCATGTTCTTACACTGACTAAAAACAGGATTCGACAAGGATTTATTTAACAAAACCGTATGAAGTGTACTTTTTTTACATAGGAATTTTTGCTAGTGTTCGGAGACTTTTGTTACCGACAGTATATCGTCTACATCCAAAATTTTGATTTGATAATTTTTGACTGATAGCTATGTATGTGTGTATGTGTTTGTGTGTGAGTGTGTGTACTAAAACCGAAACTGAAGTCAGTTTTTCTCTATCACGTCTAGATTTTTGTCAATACAGGGTGTCTACCAACACAGTTTCTTCCGTGACTCTTCCAACAATATAATTATATGGTAACTTCAGAGCTGCCAACCTAATCCGGCAAACTGTTAGTACCGCCCATATTTCTACACCACTTAAATTTTAGAGAATTTGTTTTCTTAGTTCATCGTAAATATATTTAAAGTGAATTAATCTAAAAATAAAGTGGTGTAGAAAAATGGGCAGTACTAACAATTTTCCGGATTAGGTTGGCAGCTCTGTAACTTATATTACACATTTCAATGATGGTTCATTATATTTAATCATGGAAATATACAAGAAATTACGAAAATGAAAAAACTGTGTCAGTAGACACTCTGTATTGACAAAATTTTATACGCGATAGAGAAAAACTTCTTTTATTTTCGGTTTTATCCCACCAAAAAACATATGTATCAAGTAAAATTAACAAGTCAAATTTTGAAAACCTTATTTCTGTAGACTCGTGTCATTTTTTGCTTTAAAAATATTTTCATTAATTAACCTTTAAATGTCTGATGATTTCAAAAATCAGTTTAAAAATATTTTTCTGCTTTCATTTCTTAACCCCTTAATGCGCACTGTCCTCGCTGCGAGGACGCAAAATTTAAGATCCAGCTGTAAAAACTCATCCTGGAAACATTTTAGAAAAAATGTAAGTTTATAACATAGCAGAAAAGGCCGGTTTTTTTAATCTTAAAATTAAAAATTTCTTTTAGTTTAATTTAGTTCAGGAATTCCGGTGGCAGTATAATTTATATGACCCGAATTGTCTTGTGCCGCAAAGGGATATATAAATCGTGTAAAAAATACTTTAAAAAATCATATATTATTTTAAGTATGGTTTACGGCTGAAACGCAATTTGTTGCCAATCATCAACATTAATCTTTAATTGAAATAATAATTTTTCCTTGATAAAATTCTAAATATGGTCCACATACTTTGCCATGCAATAATTTTTAACACTAGTGTTGCCTCTACAGGATGAAAATTTATTTAATAATACTATCAGTATGTGTAATTTATTGGCAACACTAGGCACTAGATCTTCAATATTATTCTAATAGTATTTTAGATGAAAAAATTGGGTATTTTGACGAAAAGCAACGCACGCCTTTTAAGGGATATTATTTGAACAATTTTGACAGCTGACGTTTATTTTTTTTAACATTTTTCAAAATAATGTTATGTTATGGTAACATACATACATCCAAATAATAAAAACAGACTAATTGCAAGTGTACAATTCGATTTAAAAGTCCGGCATCAAATTTGATACTTTGAGCATTTAAAGGTTAAGGGCCCGCTTCACTCACCGCCGCTGGAAGCCGAAGCTAATGTTATTCTATGGGAAATTTTTCTTTACAAATAACTTATTAACTAATACATATTTTTAAATTCTGTTTTCACATTCTGAAAATTCCCCGCTGTTAAATTGACGGACTTTTTTTTTTTAAATATTTTTTTATTTTTTTATATTTTGTTTTGAAGCTGCAAAATACGAATTTTCAATATGTGAATTTTTTTCATTTTGCAATTTCAAAATAAAATATTAAACATTAAAAAAAAAAAAAAAAAAATACATTTTAGAAAAGGTCCGTCAATTTAACAGTTGGGAATTTTCTGAATGTGAAAACAGAATTTAAAAATATGTATTAGTTAATAAGTTATTTGTAAAGAAAATTTTTCCATAGAATAACATTGGCTCGGGATTCCGGGGACGGTAAGTGAAGAGGGCCGTTAAATTCGATAAAATCCCCACACTTATATAAAATATTTTATAAATATTTTATAATTTTTTTTTTTTTAAATAATAGACTAAGGCACTAAATTGGTAATTAGTTTTAATAGTAATTATTTAACAGTTTTCTATAAACAAGGTAACATTATGGAGAATAAATATATCCACCTTAATATTTAAACCATAATGTTTTTCTGCAAATAGAATAAGCCAGACAGAGTTGACAAATGCAAAACGAACTAGTTACTATAGTGAATAATCATGTAGTCAAGTTATTGTCATCTGTTTTCAAATTTTGTTATACAATATTTCGTAATATATTAAACTTAAAAAAAAAAATAAAAAATGCAGTAGTATAAAACAGATTAAGCTATATTAGAAAAAAAAATAATAATAATCTATTAAGATGAAACAGAGCAAGTAAACTTCAATAAAGTGTAAGTTTACTAAAGTAATATTTTTATTCTAATAGTTTTATTATTACTTGTTTTTTGAAATTTCTATCAAGGAATGAATTTTTCCGAACATTAAAAATAACACGTAATTTTTCAAGTTGTTTTAATGTTTTCTTATTTTAAAAATAATAAAACTATATCTTAAAAAGTTACTTACTTTCACAAATTAAAAATATCTGGAGTGACTCCACTCGACTTTCCGAACATTGAGAAATTAACGGTTTTGTAGATATAGTAAAGTAAGAGGAGTTATTAAATAAGCAAAAGAGAAAAAATTATAATAGGGTGTTTGAATATTTTTCTCCATATAGTACACGGTATTTAATTTAACGCTACTGAATTATAATTAACTGAATAAACATTTACATATGGACTTTTACCAAATGATGCTGAGATATAGCCTTGTGAAAAATCACAGAAGTTGAGAAATAGCAATGCTACCTTTCGATATATATACCTATATAAAGTCAACATTTGTTTTATTAATGGTTATCTCTGCATTTATATACCATAGAAGATGAGATTTAGCCTTCCTTTTCATTGAGTAAAATGTAGCACAGACGCGTCACCTGTCAGCCAATATACGCTTAAGTTTAAGCAACATATTCTTTCGTAATGGCTCACTCATATACAATATTTCTGCAAATACAGTCGAATCTCGTTACCGCGAACGTTTAACGTGAACTACTTTTAACATGAACTGTTTCCACAATCCCCCTCAAAATGAAGATCAGTTTCTGAGTTACTGGTACCATGAACTACTGATAACATGAACAAATTTTTATTCCCCTTGAGATCCATGTTAACAAGGATCGACTGTATATGCAATAGAATTTGATATATAGCCTTCCAAACCCGAATAAACTACTACGTCATAAACGCCAAAAGAAAAATATTTGCGATGCATACAGCTGTTTCGGTAGCCTTAAGCTAGGCTGACCATATGTCCTCAAATCTCGAGGACAGGCACGAATTTCGAGGACAAACTACCTTCGTCCCCAAAAAATTACAACACATTTGGGGACGCCGGTTATAAAGTTATTAATGTTTTATTATAGTAATTTATTGTATGTATAATAAATAAGCTGAAATAAGGTGCTTTATACATAAAAATTACTAAAATTTTACAATTTAAGGTGATTTAAATATTTTTTAATTTTTTTGTCCTCGAAATTCGAGGACACCGCCATCTTTGTCCACAAATTCAAGGCAAAAAATATGGTCACTCTACCTTAAGCGTACCGTCTTCAGTGAAAAAAGACTGTACGCCGTTCCTTTTTGCACTGAAGACGGTACGCTTAAGGCTACCGAAACAGCTGTATGCATCGCAAATATTTTTCTTTTGGCGTTTATGACGTAGTAGTTTATTCGGGTTTTAATATTCCAACGCCAAGTCTCCTGTTATTATTACATAGCCTTCCAGTTCACAGGGGGAAATTGCAGAATTGCAGGACGATCTAGCGTCGGATACGCGCCCATATTGAATCGGCCAAGTGTTTTATATGGCCAAGTATGTTTTATCGGCCAAGTGTTAACATGATGGCCCTCGCACATGTTTTGTTCTATTATACGCAGTAGAACATGACAGATAGTCAGCCGTTAAATAAGAATAATCGGAATATAGCAGCCCGGCCTGTTGAACGATTTGCATAAAAAGTTATTAGGTACTAATTTACGTCACATTGCAACTAATCTACCAAATTTATATGAAATTCTGTGTATTAGTTACTGAGATACAGTAGCGACAAAATTGTTATTATATACACAGAGACACAAAAACAGACAGATATTTTCTAAAAGCGGCCAAATTGTGTTTTGGACCACTAATAACGTGTAAATGAATCGAAAATCAGTGGTCGAAATTTTATATGAATCCAATACTTTCTTCTATTTAATAAAGAAGAAAGTAAAAAGAAAAATAATTCAATGGCAGACTTAAAGTGTAATATTATATAATTTGCTTATTTTGCTAACAATATCATTTCGCTAACAAAACGTTTGTGTGCATGTAGAGAAATACATGCACATAAAGGTTTTGTTTCGTGGAATGTCTGTGTTGTACACTGTTAAAAGAAAAAGAAAAAGAAAGAAAAAGAAAAAATTAAATTTACGCGTTTTCGCCTATTTAATTTTTACTGTGAAGACCACTTTTTACGTGTAAAACGAGCAAACCCGTACTTTCTGGTATGACTTCATATTTTCCGCCGTACCACAAGGATCTCAAGAGTCACTATTTTAAATGTCACTTTTTGTTTTAATATTAATCTTTCTTAATCGTTTGCAGCACATATCTTCATATCAATAATACATAAATTACTTTATATAAAAAGTGGTATTCAAAATCGCGAAATTACGGGCAAAATGTTTATCAATGGGTATTTCGCCGGGACATATGCTGAAGGGCAAAATCTTGTAAATCAGCTGCAATTTTTTTACAGTGTAGTTTCTAAATTAAGAAATGTCGGGAAAATATCTACTTATTCCAAAAACATCTTTTCACGTTAAATAATTAAAAATATAGTTCTAAATTTCACCAAAAACAGGCAGCCAATTTTGTTCAATTTAACTGCAAACCACCAATATTTTTAGAAATCTAGTGTTAAACTTAACGGTTATAACAGCAAGAATTACAAAAATGGAGAAATTAAGCAATTTTTTTTTTTTTTTTTAATATTGATTGCCTATATTATCCTAAATCGAATTATTTTATCCCGTGAAACATTAAACTTTATTTTTAACTGAGTACAAATATCTATCTCCTAAGTAAGTATTTTTATTTGAAATAAAACAAAATTTATCTTCGAGTTCGATAATTATAAAATTACTTTTTTTTTTTCTTTTCTTATTTTACACTTATATCACAAAAATAATTTAAAAGAACTTTTTAAGAAATTCAGGGATAAAAAAAACGTAAACTTTGATTTCCATTTGATTATTTTAGATTTATTCTAACATAGTGAATTTCTTTTCCAAGAAGAATTTGTTTGAGCTTTCAGCTTTTCATTCCTTCAGGAAATACAATTTATGTTCTCTGCGGATAAATAAAACTCACTTTAATAATTTAAACTGTCTCTTTTTTGCATTACAAAAAGGTGATGTAATTGAAATTCCTTTAAAGTGCAGACTTTTATTTTAGGGTGTTAAAAAACTCTGAATATACTTTTGTATAATATATCTAATGAAAGATAAATAAATATATATACACTAGTTTGTTGTAGGGCGACTAAGGTGCCCGTTGAAAAATAATCGTTTTATTTTATTTATTTCTCACTCTCACTTTAAATAATTCATTTGCTAGTAAGCCCGTGCGAAATTTTCTTTGTGCTTTGTTTATCTCTTCGTTACCTTTAAAATTATTATTTTGTAGACGTCATTTTTTTCATATGCATGAGCGAATTTATTTATTTATTTATTTATTTATTTTTATTTTTATTTTTATTTTTATTTTTTACGGGAAAGCATATTTCATTTTATACAAAAAAAAAAAAAAAAAAAAAAAAAAAAAAATGGCAACAATTAAAATTTTAAAATGTATTTTAAAGCTTTTATTTTTATATTTTAATTAATTTTAAAAAATCTAATTATATACTCTTTACAAATAAGGTACCAAATGAAAGGCGTAATTTTTCTGAATCCGTTGGTTTAAGCAGCTTATCGATCGGACGATTAGATTTTTTTTAATTAACTAAAGTATGAAAATTAGGAGACAGAGTCCATGTGACAGAATCAGCCACGGATGAGGGTAACTATATATGCTGATTTTAGGGGATTTTAATTTTTTCTCTGAGCAATAGATATAATTATAGCGACAATACTACATAATTATTCTAAATGCATTTTTAATAAACCAAATTCATAATAAAGAAAAGAAATTTTCCTTTAGTGCATATGCAACATTAACGTGTATCATAAAGTTAGTTGTATATAATACTGAATTAATTTATTTCTTTCATTATTTTCCCACTTGGTTCTTTTGTAAAAACCAGAAAGACGTTATAGAATTATGACAGATAAATTATATTTTCTTATATTTAACGCGTTAGATAAAAAAAATTATATGTATCCTCGCAGATTTTTCTCCCCCTAAAATTTATTGCTCCCTCAGTGGCTAGCCGAAGAGTTCTTCTGTCGAAGTCGGAGGACGCGAGCTGCAGAATTCGATCCCAAATAAGCCCTCGCTGGTTTAGTCGTTCGGAGTTTTCTATAGTTTTCTCAAAAATTCACATAAATATGGTATAATACTCCTTAGAAAAACTCACTAAGGGCATTTCACCAATAAGCAGAGAAAAATTTTATCGAATTAAAAAATTATTTGTTAGGCATAACAAAAATCTTTGTTTATTGTGCTCCAATAGAAATTTTTTTATGTATATTAACAAAACCGTTTTTGTTGCAATTGTAACAAAAATATTTTTTTTTCTTACAAGAAACTATTTAGGGGAACGTGGGGCAGGTTGTAACATTTTCTGGAAAATTAAGTATATTTTGAAATGTATTTACGTTTTCCTGTTTATAATTGCTGTTTTCCTTAGCATACATATTCATCCTATCATATTCATAAAAAAAAAAAACTTTCGTTAATTTTGCTAATTTTAGCACAAAAAATATTTTTTCAAAATTATTTGCATGTTACAATTTTCCCCGGATTTGGGGCAAATTGTAACGCATGGGAGGGGGGGGAACAAATTGTAACGCATACAAAGGGAACCCTAACAATAAAAACGACAATATTTCAAAATGTTTTTTGTTATCAATCATTTATTAATTTAATAAAAAAGGCAATTAATAACTAATATTAAATTATAACCTTCTTGGTATAGTAACAATGAATTATATCAAATGGATTATAGTAAAATAAACAGAAAATTAAAGATAAAATCAACATAGAAGTCAATCTTAGTCAAAGTTTAAATTAATTCAAGAAAATGATACTTTTTTCCTCTTATGCATTTAATATGTGCACACATTTTCCAAATTGAGCATTATACCCATTCTTATGCCACAGAGAGCGTTTACCAGAGCTCGAATTCTCTGCCCTTTTCTCAGGACCCTCTCACTGATGAGAAGTTTCTGCTTTTTTTCTACCACTATTTTTATGCAATATTTTCTAATTCATGATTTAATCGTGATTCTAATTCATAGTTTAATAATAATGGTACTATAATATAAAAACACAGAAAATATTTCTGTATAAATACAGTATTGGCAAAGAAGTCAAAAAGTTTCCTGAAAATGGGCGGAGACTTCGAGCTCTGGCTGTAAAGGCATCTCCACAAGGCACTCCTCTAACATGTTACAACTTGCCCCAAAACTTTGTTTCAACTTGCCCCATCGTACCATTTTGGACATTTTGTTTATTTATAAAAATATATAACGATTTATACAAAAAATTAAACATTCGTTTTGCAACTCAACACACAGACTAAATAAATAGCTATAAAAATTTGTTAAAGTACAAATTATCATACCTTTAATCAAAATTTACGAAATTTTTTTTTCCACTAACTAGCTAAAACGAAGCACACGTACAGAACCCCTAATTAACCATTTTTGTGGATCACCGATTGTGCTTACATTATAAAGCGCATCATAAGAAATATGTTTATAAAAATATTTAATCACAAATGTTACAAACTATTTTGCAAATTGCGTGTTACTTCTTACCTCTGCGACAACTAGCCCCACGCTTCCCTACTATTTAAGAATACGCAAAAATTATAAGGAAAAGCTATGAGAGTTTGCACACATTTCAACAGAATGATAAAAAAAAAAAAAAAAAAAATTCCAAATATAAATTTTTTGCTAAACTATTGGCGCGTAGCTTTGAATTGAACCCTCTTCTATAAATTTCCATAACTATTTTGTTGCTCTGTTGTAATTTAAAACAACAACTGTAGTAAAAACAAAAGAGGCGTTTTGCGCAATCTCTCTCTAAAGGGTAGGAGTGATTGCGCCTAATTATTACTACAATTTAGCTGTTAATAACAGGGATGGAACACGGGCGCAGAATTCATACCACTATCAATGTAAGAAAATTTTCTACCTCTTAAATCGACGATATTATAGGCAGAGAAATTTCTTAAACACATTCCGGTATGAATTCTGCGCCCGTGTTCTATCCCTGTAATAATAACAAATGCACTTTAATGACATAGTTGTAAGGTATTTGTAAACAAATATTTTTTGCCTTTCGGTGAATATTTCAAATCAATAATTAAAAAATCAGAAACTTAAAAGAAATTTAAAAAGAATTACAAAAATTTATTTAAGAAAAAATTTTAAAGAAACAGAAAAAAGAACAAAAACAGATAAAAATTTAAAAATAATATCAAGTTACTAAATAACACGTTGAATTTAAAATTAGTACATTTTTTTCTCAGTTTCAATGATTTCTTGTGTACTGACCTAATCTCTCGTTATCCACAATCGTTGCTCTTATGTACATGGTGAAGTTATCATCCAAACACCTGTCACAAGTGAACCTGTTCCTAAGAGATTGCACACGGTGTGTTCAATGGATTTTCTAAATAAAAAAAAAAGTAGCACACCACATGTGTAAAAGTAGCACACCACATATCTAGTTCCGTCCACTTTTAAGCCCAGAAACAACGTTTGCTATTTATTAAAGTTTTTTTTTCTAAAAATCGTCCACACAAAAATGTTCAAAACAAAAAATTTAACTTTCAATTGATTTAAAACCTTCTCGTTTCAACTTTAAAAGCCGTTACGTAGGGTAGGTGCTTCAGTGATTGGCATGCTCCAGTAATTGACATCTATCCCGAAATAACTAATAAATAAGAAAAATAGTAAAATCATATATTCTACATATAAGAATTTTAACATTTTATGTCAAACACTGCAGCATAGTGTGCTAATAACTGGTAAAATGAATAACTAGCAGTGTCAAACACTGTAACTTAGGGTGCCAATTACTGATAAAATGAAAACCTGGCAGTGTCAATTACTGGAACATTGAGTGGGTGTCAAATAAAAATTCATAAAAAAAATAATTGTTATCAAATATATATATTTTAGCCTATGTGTGGTTCTGAATGTCTTTCATACTCTATGTACTAACTTAAGATTTCTAAAAATATTTTCTGATGACTAGAACATTAAAAACATCAGAGATTGCTCTAAAAGTGTCAATCACTGGTGCACTTACCCTGTATTTAATTTACATTATTTTATTGAAATTTAGACGATTACAAAAAAGTTTAAGTAAACTGATTTTTTTTTCCTTGCGTTTAGTTTTATCGATTCAATTTAAGCAGCCGACAGCTACATAAAACTTGAGCATCATACTTCAAAATATTGCAAAACTAAATAGATATACAATAACATTTAAATACTTTGCGATAAATTTCTCATAATGCTAACATTAGTATTTGAGAGGTAAATCCCGCCAGAGGTGTGGCTTTTGTCGATCGTGTCTCTCCTGAAGAATGTTCAATTTCCGATTCTGGAGACAGTCTTTAAAAAGGTTCACCGTCTCGAATGGATTAAACTAGTCCAGAGTAGTCGAAATCTTCTCCTGATACACTGAGGGAAAAAATATACCGCCTTTCTCTAGAATGAATAAGTGGCCATTTTCTAAATCCCTTAACTAGAAATATAGATTTCCGAGCTATGCGCATAAGGCACGCAATAAACTGAATAGACGAAATGATCGAGAATTTCTAGTGTACACATTTCTAGATGGTGAAACAATATTCTGAATACTCTAAATATTCTGAATCATTTATATTGCGAGAAATTCTCGCTTGATTTTCTAGAATTGGGTCATAAACCAAGAGTATAGTTGCAGAAGCCCACCTCTTGTAGTCTCATTTATTTGCAGAGATTTTTAAATAACTTTTCCCTCGAGAATGTAGGCAAACGCTCTAGAATTCTAATAGGGGCTTCTAGAACTCGCTTTCCAAGGGGACTAGAATTTATAAGGATGACATGGAACTATTTTTTCTAGAGCCACAATTTAGATTCTAGATGACAGTTACAGAATTTTTTTTAGTGTACAGTTCCAGACATTCAACAAACTCTTCCTTAATGTTTTGTCATTACTAATAAGCTGCGAAACCTCTATTGGTATAGAATTTTATAAAACTCAATGTGCAATATCTCCTAAATAGCAAAAGCGCAAACTCTCCCAATTTGGTAGGAAAGATTGCTCAATATTTTATTAAATGACTAGCAAATCCGTGCGAAATTTCCGCACTTCATTTCTTTAATTTCTTTACCTTTAAAATTTCAAACTTATAAATACTATACCAATTTAACCACCTAATTAAAATTTCAATTTACCAGAAGTAATATTATAATTAGAACCAAATTAATATTGTGCAATAGTGAAACCGAAATCATTCAAAGAAAGGTTTCAAAATAAAATTCATGGTTGATGACCCAGTTTTCTTACTTCCGCAAGCAGTACAGTTTAAGTATAAGACCTCCAAGACTCCTTTAAAATTTTTGTCAACATATTTGCGATGATATTTTATTTATTTGTTTTGGTATAATTTTCTGCTTAAAAAAACTAATTCCTATTTTGTTTATATTATTTATGATTGCGCTTTTTAGTCAATTTATTATAATAAGTTATATTCTGTATATATCTTTAAAATATTGTAAGGTTTAAAATGACGCTTGCGAAGATTCTGATGGAGCAACTTTTAAAAATACATTTTTCCATAATAGATTTCATAAGACAAATGTCATATTTTCTTATTTGATTATTAAGCTGAGACCGCGTGCTTAAATACTAATCCATTTATTATTATATTATTTTTTTATCCTTGCATATTTTATTAATTAAATTACTATAGTATCGTTTTGACAAAATGTAATCGTAACTGGACCACGTTAGAGAAATATTATATAGATTAATCGCTTTAAAAAAAAATCGTGATATTCGTACCGTTAATCTAGGTTCAGTAGCTTATGAAAAAAAAAAATTATTAAAATTATTTTGTACGATTACCATTGTTACAGCGCCTAGAATAAACAGTGTGGCAATCGCCTATAACCGTGATGTTAAAATTATGCTACAAAAATTAAGCTTACCCAGATGTCGCTGTGATCGAAGCTATTGCTCAAATCGAAGACCTGATTGGCTTTTCCCTGTTTCGTCAGTTTAATCACGTGATCTAAGCACATAATTAGCCAATAGGGAGTCTCGGTTTTGTTGTCGTGACCCTAGCTTCGATTACAATGACATCTGGTGACAGGCTTAATTTTTTTAGTACAATTTTATCCGCCGCTTTCCACACTGTTTATTCAAGACGCTGTACCATTGTATTGAAATTCCTAGGATGGCTTGTGAAAATTCAAGCATTTATTTTTGAAAACGAGAGAAAATAACCACGTATTATCCCAGACTGTTGAAGTAATCAACACGAACATTCAAGTAGGTACTTCACTATTGATGTTGTACCATAGCTTCCTAAACTAGATGCCTTCCGCGTGGCTTGGAATCTTGGTGATAGACAGCGCCAATTGGTACAGATTGCGCGACTTTTTATATTCAACAGCCACCAAAAATTTTTAAAAGGGGAATTTGATATACATAAAAGGCGAATATAATGGAAGAAACGTCGATTATATATATTATATATCACTTCTTAAAATTATTGGTGACAGTTGAATAAAAAAGTTGCGCAATCTGTACCAGGTTGCGCTCTCTACCGCTTGAACTGTTACCAAGTTTCCGAGTCACGCAATAGGCATCTAGTTTAGGAGCTATGGTTGTACAATCACGGAATAAATAAAAGTAATAATTCCTTTACGAAGTACATGTTACAAATGCACCTTCTTCAAATATTTTGTAGATTGTTTTATAATAATTTTCTTCATATTTTTTATTACTGATAAATTTTTTATCAACGCGATGCTAAAGAATGAACTTTTTGATATACAATTGCTAACTTTTCATTACAGTATAATCTCAATAGTACAAGTTGAGCGGGAACGGACCTACCTCAAATTACTGAAAACTTGGACTATCGAATTTGAAGATAAATTCTAAATAAAACCACATTTTTTATTAATAATATCTATGTTTTATTGTGAAATAAACTATAAACATCTTAATGAAACATAAACTAAAAGGATTCAAAATATTAATAACAGCATATTTGATTGTAAAAGTTTTATTCTCTAAAAAGATCTTTTAAAATTGTTTGTCAGGTTATAGTGCGCCGTTTTCATGCAGCAATGTCACACCATCGTTTAAATTAAATATTAGTTGTGGTCACCAGGATTAATTCGAAAAAAAGTGTTATTTTGTTTTCAAAAACATCTAGAAAAACATTTATTTACTTATTTATTTATTTTACAAGCTCATATTCATTGAAAGTAATAGCACTGTAAGAAATATTTTGAGTTACTTTGCACAAAACATTCGTGTAAAATTGCTCTCTGCAAAAGATAGCGCACAATTTTACTAGAATTTGGTGAAACCGTCAGATGAAAGCACCAAAATGTATTAAAAAATGTACACCATATTTTAATGCAAGAAAATTGATAAAAATTTTTGGTGCAAATTAGTTCGGAATATTTTAGAGTGAATCAAAACTTTACTGTATAGATATAAATTATAAATTCTAAAATTCTAGTCTCATCACTTTGAAAATATGTCCGTCCACTAAGATGACTAAACGTATTCAATAAAAATTTATTTTAATAAAAAAAAATTAAATGTTTCTATATATTGTGGTTGAAATATTTGGGCAATTAATTAAAACTTTATAAAATGTAAAAATTTGGGCTTACTATGCACTTGATGTTTGGTATCAAAATAACCGGAATTTTTTTACAATGCATCGACACGTATTGATATAAATTGTAAATCATACGTAAATCTCTCATACCTTCGAAATATAAATATGCTGCCAAAAATGTCTAAATATATTCAATAGAAATTTATTTTAGTTAAAAAATTAAAATATTACTTTATACTTTTGTTTTAATAGTTGTTTAATTAATCAACACTTTGTATAATGTAAAAAAAAAAAAAAAAAAAAAAAAAAAAAAAAGTATTACTATGCACAAAAAGTCAGTAATAAATTGCTCACTGTTGAAGATAATGCATATTTTTTTTAGAATTTGATATAAATGCCAGAGGGAAAAACACCAAAATGTAGTAAAAGTTGTTCACCATATTTTATAACCAGCAAACTATATGTATTTTCATGTGTAAATAATAACTCATCATGTTTAAATAATTTACTCAATTCTTATTATTAAATAAAATGTTAATAATTAATAATCCTGAACTGATGTTATTTACTCAATGGAATATTTTTATTTAACCTTCATTCTTAAGATTAATACAAATTTTTGATAATTAATAACTTCTTAAATATAGTAATTACGAAAACGTTTGTATTATGCTAACATTGCTTTTCTAAAACCAAAACACGTTTTCACGCATATGAAATATCTTAAATCGACTCTAATACCTACCATTTTATGAACTTCATTTCTATAGACAAAGAATATTTGAAAAGTTTAAAACTGAACAATCTTTATGTAACATCAAATTTAATAATAAAACAACCTAATTTAATTTCATACGATTAAAAATAAGACTATCTATTAAACGAGACATTATTTTTGCATCAATATGGAAGAAATAAGCCACATGGCTGTTGTAAATATTTTAAATGCACGGTAAAATTAGCGTCAAAAATAAATTTTACTTAAGCACTCGTTATTTCTGTTTTTCTCTTTGTTGACTGAAATATAACTGTTTAAGCAAGTTACACCAGTGATACTAAATAAGAAATTATCGTGTGTTGTTTGTCAATTAGGGAAATTTATGGAGGATAAATCTTCTAAATACTTCACAAACTAAAAGACAATTTTAACGGATAGTGAAATAGAACAGAAAAGATAAATGAACGTGAATTTAAGGAATAATTTCATTCATATAAGAAATTAAATGTTATTAAAATATTATCTTACATTCACGGTAATTATGTATTTTGAATAAAATTGTGAAAATTTTGTGAATCTAATGACAGTTTTTTCATTACTTATTAAGATTAGAGCAACAAAATAAATCTTCTTTTAAAAAAACTAAATTAGGCTTAAGATATTTTTCTAGTATGAAAAAGAAAATAGAAAAATCTATTAAAAGAACTTTGTTTGTAAATAATATATTTTATATATAACTAAATTATTGTCGATCTAGTGTTACAGTGCCTAGAAGTTACAGTGGGGCAAGTGCTTATGACCGAAGGCTTAAAATACTGCTAAAAAAAAAATGAGTTTCCCGAATGGCGCTGCGATCGAATTTTTTGCTCAAATCGAAGAGTTGACCGGATTTTCCCAGTTTCGTCTGCTCAGTCACGCGATCTAAGCACATAATGAACAAATAGGGAGTTACCTCTGGTGAGAGGCTTAATTTTGAAAGCACTGATTTGCTGGTCGCTTTCCACATTTTGTATTCTAGGCGCTGTACTGGTGGTTCGGTCGGTAGGAATCCTCAGGTCTTGAGTTTGAATCTTGGTGAAGACACGGATGTTTGTGATGTTCCATGTCTGCAAAATATTGTGACATTGTCTCGATTGGTCCATATTACAATAATTCTCAAAAGAGAATTATTGCAATATGGGATTGGGTTGGGTTTTATGTCGCACTAGTACTGCACAATGGGCAACTGGCGACGGCCTGGAACTCACCGATAGAGATGGTCCGGAGACATGCCATAACAATTTTGATCCTCCGCGGAAGGGATGACCCCTAGACGTATAATTTTGATAGAAACATGGAAGACACTGTGGCCACGACAGATTTTATGTGCACCAGGCACCATTGAGGTACACAACGGTCTTTTGCCGGCTCGAGTATCGAACCCGCAATCTTCCAATTACGAGCCCGGCGCTCAACCGACTGGGCTACCGCAGCCCATTGCAATATGGATCTTAACTTATGCTTTTTTTTTTTTTTTTAATCTATATTACAATACTAATCAGAAGAGAATTATTGTAGTATAGACCAATCATGACAAAAATCTTTGTAACAATTGATCTCAAAGCTATAAAAAAATTAAATTAATTAAAATTAAAAATTAAAAAAAAAAAAAAAAAATAAATTCTATGAGAAAATGATATAAAATACATTTAAGATATGCGTACGAGTACTGGATATTACACGAGTAGTAGACACGTTTAAACAAAACTTAAAGCTTTAAAATGAGATTTATCTGTTGTACAAATAATCGTCTCACGCTCCAGCTTGATGTTACAACCCTCTACAAATAAAACCTTGAACAACAACTATTTCAAACCATCACTTTTCAGATGAAATGAATGCAATTAAAACAGTGCAAAACTTTTAATAATTTATTATTATTTCATATAGTTTTGAATAATACAATCCAATTTTTGTCCCCTTTTGCATGTGCTTAATTTGATATTTTATTCTGGCACATTCTGCTTCCATATGACTAAAATAAATATATTTAGAGCGTTAAATTTTAAAAATTTTTAATGGTATCTAACGTTTTTAGGAGAGTGCATTATTGCTATTGCGATATTATTACTTTCATCTATATGTATATATAGAGAAAGTATTGGATTCGTGAAAATTTTCGAACTCCAGTTTTCAATGTATTTAAACGTTTTGGCATGTCCTGAACATGATTTGACTGTTTTTAGAAAATGTCTGTCTGTCAGTCTGTGTGTGTGTATCACAAATTTTGTGGACTCTGTATCTCACGAACCAATAAACGAAATTTAACTAAACTTGGTATTTAGTTGGACTCTGACATGAACTGGTTCTGATTAGATTTGTGGAACAATTACTCAACAGGTGGCGCTGTGATCGCATTTTTTCTAAATTTTTAACATGGCTGTATAGGACGAAATTTCGCATAAATGTATATAATGAGAGTTATTTTAATCGTGTGATTGTAAAATTAATATGAATTATTGGTAATAGTAGTAGTTAACTAGAAAAAATATTTTGCTCATGTAGGAGCGTCGCTTCCCCCACCCCCATGGGGGAGTAAATTTTCAATATGGGTATCTTTCGAAAGATCTCGTCAATATCTTTAAATCGAATGGTTGAACTATAGATCTGTGATAACTTAAAACAAAGTTATCGAATTTTTTATCTTTTAATGAAAAAAAAAAACTTCGAAAAAATCATTTCTACTGATTTGCAAAAAATTGACACCTTTCGGCATTTAGTGATAATATAATACTGTCAGATAAAAATCGTTTGCATTTATAATGGAAAATAATTTGATAATTTAATAAATAATGTGTATTGAATAAATTTTGTGTAAAATTATATAGAAGAAAGTCATGTGGTGGCCACATCATACTAGCTACTACTAGTAGTGCAGCCCACCTCAGCAGCGGTAGGGGTGAGGGAGGTGGGTTGCTGAGTTTTTTATGTTGAATAACTTTCTTAGCTTTGAAAATCGATATAAAATATTAACGATGTATAAAAAAAAGTGATAGCTCAACGGCATTCAACAAAGACGATAATTTATAATTTTTAAATAAAAATTATCTGTAGATTTTTAAAAGTATAATACTTTAAGAAATTGTTCCTTTTATTAACACTAAAATAAATGTTCTACAATGTTCGAATTCTTATAATAAATATTTTATTATTCACTATTATTACCTTAAAAATTTCATTTATATTGGCTTGACGAGTTATCAATTGGAATAATAAGAAAAGATTGAAAGAGAGGCAAAATTTTAAAAATATTTTATTGAACAATAATACTGTACATGACAATGGCCTGTATACTAAAATCATGATATTTAATAAATACGCTAAATCCATACATGATAACTTTATCACCCATTTAAGATTACAATACAGAAATCATTCTTTACTAATATATGAATTTTGTATTATAAGTTACTATAGGCACGCTTGTAAAATCCACGCCACCAGAATTTCAGAAATAGTATAAATATTTAATTTAATGACTGGAATCCACAGAATATCTTAATAATTAACAGCCAGAAATTTCCCTTATCTGCAAAACGTTCGCACTCAAATTTGAATCATAGAATGTGAATTCCAGAATAAGTTTCAAAACAATCTCTTGCACTAATGAATAAATATGAGATATCAGGGAGAATTATTCGGTTTCCATTTGAGATTTTAGTTCATAAGAGATCTATGAAGTTATTTTCTCAGTGTAATCGACGCTGAAGATACGCAAAATTTCTCAAAGCAAGTTTTCAAAAATATTTTTCAAAGTTGCACTCATGTATAAAGATGTATAAATATTTCAGGAAACGATGATGTTGTTCAGTGGATAAAGTGTTTGTCTATATTTCAAAGAATTTATGTTTTTATAATATGGTTTATACTTGTTTTCCTGTTACGTTTAAGTAATAGAATCCAGCGGTCATAAAAATGGAATATGACGGGATTAAATGGTGACATCACATACGCACAATATGTAATTTTTCGTCATTTTTTAATTAAAAAATTAAGAAATGCGGAATCGTCTTTAATAACACGGGTACCTTAAATTAAACACCATAACGTACCATTTTTATGAAAAAACTGTATTTAAAAAAAAAAAAAAGGAAAGAGAAAAAAGAAAGAAAAAAAACACCAGTCTTTCAAATCTAAGCTATTTTTATATCGTGCTGCTTTGATTCGATCATATACTGGAAATAAGCGATTTTATCCTAATAAGAAGAACTAAGATTTAACAGTATATTAAAAAGAAAAGAATGAAAAAAAAATGCATAGGATAGGCGCTTCAATGACTGTTATGCTCCAGTAACTGACATCTATCCCGAAATAATTAATAAATAAGAAAAATAATAAAATCATATATTTTACATTTTAGAATTTTAACATTTTATGTCAAACACTGGAGCATAGGGTGCTAATAACTGTGAAAATGAATAACTAGCAGTGTCAAACATTGGAACATAGGGTGCCAGTTACTGAAAAAATGAAAAACTGGCAGTGTCAAGTACTGGAACATTGAGTGGGTGTCAAATAAAAATCCATTAAAGAAAAAAAAAATGTTATCAAATGTATATATTTTAACATATATGTGGTTCTGAATGTCTTTCATGCCATACGTACTAAGTTAAGATTTCTAAAAATATTTTCTGATGACTAGAACATTAAAAACATCAGAGATTGCCCTAGAAGTGTCAATCCTTGGTGCATTTACCCTAATTTAAATCAACTCAGAAAAAAATCACGTAATAATGGTTTTTTGAAGTATTCATGTCCATTATCAGTTTAAAAAGCATTACGAGAACCAGATAAAATCACCATTTATATATAAAAAAAATACTCGAATATGTATAGATGTGCAAACAACAGAATTATATACTTTGGGTCAACTGATAAAAAAAAAGAGGAAGGATTGATTTTGAAAATTTTCGATCCGTTTCTGAATCAATACTTTCTTCTTTCCCATCAACTTAACCGAAGATGTTTATCGCATTGTCTGTAAAGAATTCAAATCAAGATATTAGGTCGTTGCAAAAGTTCGAGCGGACGCAGATCATTTTATTGCCTCCAAAGACGAGAGCTTCTATCGCCGTGGTATACATTTGTTACCCGAAAAATGGGCAAAGGTTGTAGAAAGTAATGGAGAGTATTTTGATTAAAAATTGTCATTTGATTTTTATGTATTTTTATGAAATGAATCAATAAAAAACCGCACGAATTTATGCAAAGACCTAATATACTGAAGCATACTTGCCTAAATATAGTTAGTATTCGTTTCATAGAAAACCAAAAAGACTTTAAAAGGTGTGATCCTATATCTAAACTTTTTTAACAAGCTATTACAACAGATGACATTCAAAAATGTATAAGAATTACCACAGCAGAACTTTCCTCAAGATTTCGAATTCCGTTAGTGACTCATCGTCATCGTCCATTCCACTCTGTAACTGCCCGGTTGAAACGTAGGACACAGTCGATCGCGTAACCGTTCACAGTCTTCAATGGTTTTTCCCGAAATTCGGGTGAATAAAGCTTAGGATAATTTAAAATGACCTCCACCAGGTTAATTCAAACCCAACCCTAGGATATTTGTATATACAATCAAACTGAATCCCAATACAATCAACATAAATTTATCTTTCAAGTTTGGGTAGCAAATAGCCGATCAGCACATTTAAATGCAATGTGTGCCTAGCAAAGCCTTCCTAGTATACAAACCTGTTGCCTTTTTTTTCGGGGGGGACTTTGACTTTTTTGCAGTAGTTTGTAGTAATAGTGATAAATACAAAAAGTGTTTACACTGAGAAAAAATTATGTAACTGGCATCTAGAATCTAGTTTATGGCTTTAGTAAAAATAGTTCCATGTCATCCTTATTAATTCTAGTCCCCTTTGAAAGCGAGTTCTAGAAACCCCTATTAGAATTCTAGGGCTTTTTTCTATATTATCGAGATTAAACTTATTTAAAAATCTCTGCAAATAAATGTGTGTACAAGTGGCGAATTCTAGCAACTATAATCCAGATTTATGGCCCAATTCTAGAAAATCAAGCGAGAATTTCTCAGAGTGCAAAGGATTCAAAATATTTAGAATATTCAGAATATCGTTTCACCGTCTAGAAATGTATACATTAGAAATTTTTTATCATTTCGTTTATTCAGCTTATTGGCGTGCCTTACATGCATAGCTCAGAAATCAATATTTCTAGTTTAGGGATTTAGAAACTAACCACTTATTCGTTCTAGATGAAAGTGGTATGTATATTTTTTTTCTCAGTTTATAAAACGTTTTCTGTGTGTTTTAACTCATATATGCATGCATGTTTTTAACTGTTTGTAATACAATTTTCTGCACATGACTTTTTTTTTTTTTCTTGTGTGTGTGTGTGTGTTTGGAGAATATTTTACATATTTGAAAAATATTTGTTTGAAGAACGAATAAAAATATTAATTTTAATTTTTTTTTTTTTTTATTTAATAGAATTCTATGAAATTTTTGATTGATTTTAGGAAATTTTGGGGGTTTTATGTATATATATATATATATACTATGTGATATATATATGTTACAAAGATGAATTAAATGGATTAAGTCAATATTTTTCTATCGTATTATACTATATGTTTTAATAAAAGTAATCTTATGTGATTAGAATTTTCATTAAACTTACTATACTATAATTACGTATTGAAGGAAAATGGCGATGTGTAAATCGGTTTCAGAAAATTAATAATTAGCAGTAAATTTTATCTTGATACTTAAATGAGAAAAAACGTATAACTTACCGTGTTTAAAATGAAAACATGGAGAAAAGACATTAAAAAATGACTAGGAAATAATTTCTCATTTCTAATGGAAGTGAATATTTAAAGCAAAACCTTGGAAGTATTGAAATGAAATAAAAATTTATAAAATCAATAAAAAGAAAGTATTTTAACTGCATTTGATATTTTAATACAAAATTTGTTGCAGTTTATCTAGAAAAATAAGCACAGTTTTAAGACTTATCTGAAAAGTATTTTCGCAGCAGTAATATAATAGCACAGATCAGTAATAATAAAGATAAATTGTTACAACTACGGTTGGAAAATGTATTTGCTATCTAAATGCTTTTAATTTAACCCATTAGTTGCCAAAGCTCCCGCTACTGGAACATTTGATAAAGAAATTTTTTTCTCCACAAATAATTAAGATAAACATATATATATATATATATCTTTATATATATATTTCTTTTGTGCGTGTGTATGTCACGGAACTCCTCCTAAACGGCTGGACTGAGTTTAATAAAAATTTTTGTGTGTCTTCAGGTGGATTCGAGAATGGTTTAGATTTACAAATGAAAGTTGTAACTTAATTAGTTCTTTCTTAATTAATTTTTAACCAACTCTTTCAACAACTTTTCCACCTAGATGGCGTGAGTTGTCGTAAACACGATGTCAGAATTTGTTTAATGTTGAAATGAAAAATGAATTTTTAACCGTATCTTACGAAGTGTTTAAAATATTTTTTCAAAGTTAATATTTTAGAATCGTAAACACGATGTCAGAATTTATTTAATGTTGAAATGAAAAATGAATTTTTAACCATAAGTGTTTAAAATATTTTTTCAAAGTTAATATTTTAGAATCGTAAACACGATGTCAGAATTTATTTAATGTTGAAATGAAAAATGAATTTTTAACCATAAGTGTTTAAAATATTTTTTCAAAGTTAATATTTTAGAATCGTAAACACGATGTCAGAATTTATTTAATGTTGAAATGAAAAATGAATTTTTAACCGTAAGTGTTTAAAATATTTTTTCAACGTTAATATTGTTAAAATGTTAAAATTAGTTAAAATGGTATATTCTTTTAAAAAATTCGTCAATATCCGACGGTGTTATTTTATGTTAAAATGAAAAATGAATTTTTAGGCCATTATTATTTGTGCAGATGGAAAATATACTAAAAGTTTTCCGAAAAATTTCACGATCACAAATGTTGACGGATATCCAATATATCGTCGAAGAAATCCCGATAATGGCGGACAATCTTATCATCTATGACGGTCATCTATGTCAACAACATAGATATTCACATTGATAACCGTTGGGTGGTCCCATATTCGCCTCTGCTGAGCAAAACATTCAATGCTTATATTAATGTTCAGTTCTGCAGTTCAGTGAAGAGCATCAAATACATTTGCAAGTATGTGAATAAAGGCAGTGATATGGCTGTATTTCGAGTTGAAAATACCAATATGAATGTTCCTCCGGTGAATAACAACGATGAAATAACACTTTACCAAATTGGCCGGTATGTCAGCTCCAATGAAGCTGTTTGGCGTATCTTTGGTTTCCCAATTCATGAACGGGATCCAGCAGTTCTTCATTTAGCCGTCCATCTTGAAAATGTCCAGCGCGTATATTTCACGAGCGAGACAGCGATTGATCGTGCTATAAATCCACCAAAAACTACACTCACCGAATTTTTTGAATTGTGTAATCGTGCGGATGCTTTTGGTGCTTTTGCACGGACATTACTCTATTCAGAAGTACCACGCTATTTTACATGGGCTCCAACAAAAAAATGGATGCCCCGCAAGCAAGGCACGCCGATTGATACATGTCCCGGTTTATTCAAATCAAACACCTTAGGACGAGTATTTACAGTCAATCCAAGGCAGACTGAGTGCTTTTATCTTCGACTGTTATTGGTTAATGTCATCGGCCCTTTGTCATTTCAAGATTTACGTAAAGTGAATGGACAACAGTATCCAACGTATAAAGACACATGCCTTGCACTCGGCTTGCTGGAAGACGACAACCAGTGGGAGTGCATGCTTGCTGAAGTAGGACTGAACTGTA
The DNA here is from genome assembly GCA_963930645.1 of Salticus scenicus. Taxonomy (NCBI): domain Eukaryota; kingdom Metazoa; phylum Arthropoda; class Arachnida; order Araneae; family Salticidae; genus Salticus; species Salticus scenicus. Next base: position 271,549,134 of record OZ005655.1, read on the forward strand.
CAGCAAAACAAATTCGTCTACTATTCGCTATAGTGTTGACTACATGTTTCCCGTACCGGGCAGAGACATTATGGGATAATCACAAAGATTCAATGACTGATAATATATTGCATCAACATCGTTCACGGTGCAACGATCTAACGATAGTATTCAGTGACGCTATGTACAATGAAGCATTGATTGCTATTGAAGATCTTTGCATTATCATTGCCAACTTACCACTCAATCATTTCGGTATGCATTCAACAAATCGAAATGCATCTGATTTAATAAGCACTGAATTGAATCGTGAACTACAATACAATACTGTAGAAATGGCAGCGATTGTTGCTCGCAATGTCCCACTAATGAATGAAGAACAAAGAACCATTTACGACCGCGTCATGGTCGCAGTTTTGACTGGACAAGGTGGATTCTTTTTTTTTTTTTTGGGGGGGGGGGGGTGCACCAGGTGGAACTGGCAAAACATTCCTTATTTCGCTAATTCTCGCCAAAATACGATCAAATAATGGCATCGCATTGGCTGTTGCATCATCCATGGCCACAGTGCTGAAATAGTGTAAAATTCTTATCTGGGATGAATGCACTATGGCACACAAACATTCGATTGAGGCGTTGAACAGGACATTGAAATATATAAAAAACAACGACAAACTATTTGACAGCACTCTGTTACTCTTTTCAGGTGACTTCAGACAAGCACTTCCCGTTATTCCGCGTTCAACATACACTGATGAGATCAACGCGTGCTTAAAATCATCGTCATTGTTGCGTAATGTTGAAAAAGTACAACTGAAAGTAAATTTGTGCGTTCAAAAGCTTCAAGATCCATCCGCTGAACCATTCTCAAAACAATTGTTAGATATCGGCGGTGGAAAAGTTACTACAGATGAAACTGGATGCATAAAATTACCGACCGATTTCTGCACAATCATTGATTCTCAAGATGCTCTTATTGACCAGATATTTCCCGATGTACACAGACGATACACAAATCATGAGTGGCTGGCAGAAAGAGCAATTTTAGCAGCAAAAAATGTGGACGCCAACGAATTGAATCTCAAGATACAACATTTGTTACCAAGAGACTTGGTGTCATACAAATCTAATGATACAGTTTGCGATGCCACCGAAGCTGTAAATTACCCAACAAAGTTTTTAAACTCATTGAATTTACCAGGCATGCCACCGCATATTTTACAACTGAAGGTTGGATCTCCGGTTATTTTGCTTCGTAATTTGAACCCACCACGGTTGTGCAACTGCACGCAATTAGTCATAAAAAAATTAATGAAAAATGTTATCGAAGCCATCATTTTAAATGACAAATTCCGAGGTGAAAATATATTACTACTGCGAATCCCTATTATACCCACAGATGTGCCAATTCAATTTAAACGCCCTCAATTTCCAATTAGATTGGCATTTGCAATGACTATCAATAAGTCTCAGGGCCAAACGATGTCTGTCTGTGGCTTAGATTTGAGCACATCATGTTTTTCACACGGACAATTATACGTGGCTCTCGAGTGGGCAAAACATCCAGTTTGTTTGTATTGGCGAAAGATGGGACAACAAAAAATATTGTACACTCTGTTGCATTAAGGGATTGATATTGTTTTTTAGTAATATTGTTATAAGTAGCGATATGTATATAATTTTAAATAATCAATTTTAATAAATTAAAAAAATAAATGATTGGTGTTTTGTTATTTTTATATTCTTTCACCGTTCACAGCGCTCCATACATCTTCCACTTATATACCACATCCTTACACACTTACAATAAGTTAGTTATTTTTTTCTAGCAAAATATTCCCTAGAAATAATTTATATGACAAAACAACGTTTGTCGGGTCAGCTAGTATATATATATATTTTTAATTATTATTATTATTGAAATAAAATTGTCTGTTTTTACTGCATGAAAAAAAAAAAAAAAAAAAAAAAAACTCACCAAAAACAACTCATTCGAGTACAGGGGTTTAAAACAATAGATATGCAATAAAACAATTATTTTCTTAACCCTTTCAGGGGCGCTGGTATATATTTTATACCACCTAATTTCACTTCCCAACTGCAAAAATTCATCCCACAATTTTTTTAGAAAAAATTTACGTTTTTAACATATTAGAAAATCCCGATTTTTTTTAACCTTAAAATTTAAAATGTCTTTTAGTTTAATTTAGTTTATGAATTCCGGTGGCAGTGTAATTTAAATGATCCTAATTGTCTTGCGCCGCAAAGGGTTAAATTATAAGAAACAGGAACCAAAAAAATTAATTTAAAAGGATTTAGAAGTTTATTATCATCTATGCTGCTCCATTAGGGTCCAAGTCTCCAATTTTGGAACCACATCATATCTTTTTAAAAAGTAAATTCTTTTAAATTCTTTGAACGACACATGAAAATTTAAAATTTTTTAGTGGGATTCATATTGCGACGTTTAATGATTTAAAAATAATTTAAAAATTACTTTAAATAAATATATATATATATATATATATATATATATATATAAAGTATTTTAAAAATTATTATATTTTACTTTTTTTGAAACATACCAAAAACAAATGTTCAAAAACCTGTAAGGTTTTAAAATGCATCTTCAATTTTGGTTTTTTATTTTATATTATTTTTATTGATCTGGGGGGCGTTTATGTGACACTTAACTTTCGTATTATAGGAAATGTTTTGTCGAACAGAACCGTCAACACATATTCAAGTAATCTATTATAAAATCTATCCACGGGGAAAGTATTATCCACAGCTGTGAATCCTTAAATTCCATGCGTATGTTAATCAAGCGATTTATTTCCAGCTTTTCTTTCAAGATATTGTTTTCAGTTACAATATATAAGAAAATAATGTTTTGGACATATAACGTTTTAAACAATAAGACCCCATTTTTTATAGCAATGTGAATCATGAATTACACATGTGTTATAGGGAAATTACAGATGCGATGTTATAGTTGCAAATACAGGAATTCGTTTCAAATGTTAATTAAGTGATTTTTTTGCAGTTTATTTATTTATTTATTTTATTTATACAAAATATACATTCCATTCTAGAACCATATTTTGTAGATGTTTAGAACAATAATAAGACTTTATTCATCATAGCAATATAGTAACCTATTTTAACCTGTGAATACACACTGAGAAAATATTCAGTAACTAACATCTAGAATCTAAATTGTTGCTCTATAAAAAAATAGTTCCTTGTCATCCTTATAAATTCCAGTCCCCATTGAAAGCGAGTTCTTGAAACCCCTATTAGAATTCTAGAGCGTTTCTCTATATTATCGACGGCAAAGTTATTTAAAAATCTCTGTTAATAAATGAGAATAAAGCGAGAATTTCTCTCAATACAGAAGATTCAGAATATTCAGAATATTATTTCATCATCTAGAAATGTGTAGACTAGAAATTCTCGATCGTTTCGTCTATTCTTTTGTTGGCGTGCCTTATGCACATAACTCGGAAATTTATATTTCTAGATTTAGAAAATGACCACGGCCTGTTCAACCCAAAACACTTGGTGGGCCACACTGGAAATCAATTTATTCATTCGGGCCGCACCGTATGTACAGTCATAAAAAAGCCCCCATCCCCCCCTCCACCTTTCCCGACTAATTTCGCCGTAAATTAGAGTAGAGACATGCGGCTGGTGCCGATCGATTAATAGTAAGGCCTAGTTTAGAACGGTTTAGTTAGACTTTGCTTAACGGGTGTCTACATATTAAAACTGGCATCAAATTCATTTTTTTTCAAAGGCAACCCCCAATTTCGACAAGCTTTTTAAATTATTTGGATCAAATCAGACCAGAAAATGGTATAGTTTATATGTTTCTCTCACTTTTTCAAATAAAGTTATGATGATATTTTAAATGAATCTAAAAAAACATTAATTCATGTCTTCCCAAAAAACTAATATATTGTAATTTTATTTTTATTTATTTTTATTTTTATTTTTATTTTATTTTTTTATTTTTATTTATTTATTTATTTATTTATTTTTTTTTTTTTTTTTTTTTTTTTTGACGTCAGAACACAAATATATTTCATGCATATTTTTGATTATTTTTTTTTTTTTTTTTTTGAATATATGAAAATTATTAATAATTTCATATTTAAAAAAATTGAGTTATGACCTACATTAATTTTTGCACGAACAGAATGGGTATCATCAAAAATATGGGTTTCTAAATTAACAGTTCTTTCTTATCATTATTTTTCGAATTATAGTGATATTTCAATTTTTATTGCTCTTAAATCATGATGATAATCATATTATATTCTACAGAAGGATTTTCTTGCGCATATGTCAATTTCATGATGATTTGTAAAAAATAAAAATAGGAATAATGTGACTTATAGAAATAATTCTCATAAAAACCAAAACTTTAGAATTTTTTCGGGTGTCCTTGTACATAAACCAGTGAAGGTATGTCTCCATTTTCAATAGGGAACATCCCACAGTTGACTATGATAACGTACATTAGTTTCAAGAAATTCCGTAAATATTTACGGGAGTAAGAGGGCAGAGAGACAGACAGATGGACAAACTTACAGAAATATAAGGGTATAGACAAATTCAAATCATAATCACTCTTGAACATTTTTCGAAAGTGTTAACGCAAACAAAAATGCAATTCAGCAAATTCGAACTATAGCAATTAATGTAACTTAATATTTTGTGTAGATCAGAAAACCTTAGTGATTTCATACTATATTGCATAGAAAGCATTTTCTTGTGCATGTGTTTTATTAATATCACTTTTTTTATGATGTGTTCAAAATAAAAGTATTAAAAGTAAAGTACTAAAAGTAAATGAAATGCGTTGGGATTATTTTGGATGCCCTTGTATATAAACTAGTGGTAATATTTACCCAATTTTCAATAGGGAGCATCTCATATTATCTTCAAAACATATATTAGGTTCAAGAAATTCCATGAATATTTCAAGAGTTTGAGCGCAGACAGACGGACAAGCTGACAAAACGAAGTAATAGGTACCTTTCAACTTTGTTGGAAAGTGCACGTAGGTTGATAAGATATTATTATTATTTTATTTATTTATTTTTTTAACAAGCACTATATTTACAAATTCCTTTTAGAAATTCAGACAAATAATAAGACTATAAAATCTTTTATAAGTTTTTTCTGGTGATAATTGAAAAGATTTTAAATCGTGGATAAATATAAAGCTAAAATGAACTTTGACAAAAGTTTTAGATTAATAAAGTCCACTTCCGATATTCTCCCTTTCTTTTACATACATATGAATATTAGATTTGTGAATATTTCTGAATTCCATTTTTCGGTGGATTTACAAGTTTTCAGATGTCTTAAATGAGGCTTAACTATTATTAAAAAATGTCTGTCTGTGAGTATGCGTGCGTGTGTTAACAAAATTTTGAGCGCTGTAACTCGCAAAGAAATTTGCGAAATTTTTTCGAATTTTTCATTCGGTTTGAAAAATGACGCTAATTAGATTTTGACAATGATCACTCCACAGTATGCGCTGCTGTATCGCAATTTACCACATTTTCAAAAAATCTACGTGTCATCTTCTATAGTATACAGGACTTTGCGGATCCGATAGATTATTTTAAAGCGGGGCATCGAAGGTAACAAGAGGATAAAAAAATTATTACACAATGTAGGATCATAAACCTAGTTTAGAAAATAAAAATTGCAAATGGAGAGTGGCTAAACGAATGCGCGAATTAGGAGCACTGTGACCGTGAAGAAGAAACATTCTCATATGAAAATTTCTCTTCATATGAGAAAAATAAAAGCCGCGAATAAGTTTTCATTAATGGACTTTGCTGAATTCTCGGGATTAAACTTTATCTAGACACAACTTGTTAGATTGCACAAAAGAAGAATATATGTATATATGTATCTATTTTAAGACCGAGGCGGTGGCATTGAACCCCAGGGCAGAGGCTGTACCAAGAACAATCCGAAGAGGCGTTGTTTCTACGATACAAACTTCACGAACATTGATTGGGGCTTCTCATTAGAGAGCAAGAACTCAGTATGTGCACACCTGAAACAATGGTCCCGATGTTGTCGATCATGCACTCCAGCTTATGTTTTTCTCTTTTCTTTGGTGGACGTAAACGACGCTCACGACCGTCGTAGGTACTCCAATGACGCCCCGTGATGATAATGATGAAAACAGGCCGACAGGTAATCGGGAAGAATAGTTTGCCGTCTCTCCGTCCGCGTCCACAAGTACACGATCGGTTGCAGCTGAACTTTAGCTGAACTGGGTAGTCTGAACGTAAGATTTTACATGCTGACCTTTCACCTAAAAGTTCTAACTCCTCGAAAATGCCGATTGCTATTTTTACGCTGTGTTTGTAAGTTGGATGCTTGATTCCACACCTCTAGTACAAATTAGGGAGATTAAAATGGGATTTATACCTGTACATTATAATCTCTGACACTCCTTCTATAAATTCTATAAATTCGATTTTGTACGTTTTTTAAATTAAGAGTAATTTAATCTACCGTCAATAGATAAGGCGTAAACCTATAAAATTATTAAAATTTTGGCACATTTCTTTGTCTCTATATTTGTCAGTTTGTTCATTTGTCATTTCGTGCATTTTCATGTCTATCTATTTGCCTTCTAATTTCTGTAACTCTTTTTAGAATGCCCCTTTACAATTTAACAAACAGCACTAATAATTTATAGCCTTAATTTTTTATGCAAAGAGAAATACATGAGAATTTGAAACAGTTACCAATTACGAGTACTTTCCTTAAACATATTTTAGTGTATTTTAGCATGTATTTCATTACAAACATTGATGATAAGATTACTTTTAATCAGTATGAAAATAAAATAAAAAAAGAAATCTTAAATAACATATATATTTCTTTATTTTATAATTAAACAAATCTGCAAAATTTTACTTTTCATTTTCCTTTTTTTTTTTTTTTTTTTTTTTTGGACATTTTATCGGCCTTGATACCTCCCTTCCATTTCTTTGATGAAATCAATCTCCTTGTTCTTCACTCACATCGCCTTGATTTTCCGAGAAATAACTGAGATAGGAATTGAGAAAATTGAGCTTCAATCTCATTTCTGTCAAAAAATCTCATTCTCTAACAAAACTGTTTGTGATGAAAAATTTTGAAAATTTTCCCCTTAATTATCATTTAAAAATGCATCAGAAAAACACATTATCTTGAGGAAATATTCTCAGCACAAACCTGTGTTATAGTCGATTTTGGAAATTTACTAAAATGTAAATTTAAGCCTAAGTAATGTAAATGTAAGCCTATTTTCTTGTTTTGTATGCTGTTTATTCCTAACAAAGGGAAACATACAGAATTAGTATTCAATTATACACAAATATATGTCACTTATAATATAGGATGTATTAAAAAGAATGATACGATCTTGAACCTTTATATATTTTTTTAATAAATTCATATAAATGTAATAGGACAATGTGCGAAAAGTGTACAAAAGGCTAAATTTTATCAACAGTATTATAAATATTCTACGTTTATTCATTCATCAATATGTATAACAAACATACAGATGGATAGCCAATTTTCTGAAAATTGATGTATTAACGGATACTACTCTTTCTACTAACCAGTGTCGTAATAGTGGATATTTTTAGGTTGGTTGGTTGGTTGTAGGATTAAGGCCGATTGACTCCTTAAGTGTCCTAGGCCTATAGGGGGAATGCCCTCCGTGGGGGTCTTTCTAAGGGGTCCTAGCCCGTATTTACGCGAGTTTCGGAGGAAACCACGGAAAACTCCGAACGGCTAGGTCGATGAGCGCGACCTGGGATCGAACCCGGCACCTCCCATCTACCAGCTTTGAGCGCGGATATTTTTAGGTAACAGTGGTACAGTATCACTGTTACTGTGCTACTGTTACCGGATTCGTTCTTTTTTATACACTGTAAAAAAATAACTATTACTAGCTGCAAGAAACTCTCTGTGTTTGGAGAAAATAATTATATTCTCCAATCACAGAGAGTCTCTTGCAGCTGGTAATAGTTATTTTTTTACAGTGTACACCCTGTTTTTTTTTTTTTTTTTTTTTTTTTTTTTTTTTTTTAATACTAGTCTTCAAACTTCAATTAGATTTTTGCATTTTTTAAATTGTTTTGTAATAATTCAACGAAATTAAATATACTGTTTTTCTCTTTTGATACCCTAAAATATGATTTTTTCGATAATTTTTCAAACTATTATTGTAATTATACTTAAAAATATCAAGCTCTTCATAGGTGTCTCTGATTATAAAATTGCATAATTCCTGTAACTGCAAGGAATTTTTGGGGGAATATTTAGATAAACTACTCCACAACTACAATATATTCATGATATTATGTAAAAAAAAAAAAAAAAAAAAAAAAAACTATTATTTTTGTCTGAGATAATCGAGCTCTAAAAACACAAAATACATCATAATATTTAATATATAAAACACTTATATTTTGACATAATTGTATTTTTCCTTTAGAAACTCATTACCAAAGGATTGATAAATCATAGGAGGTAAAGGTTAAGTGGAAAGAAAATTAATTCTACCAAAGATATTAACATTGTCATGCTTCAAGCAAATATTTTTATTTCACCTTTATTAAAGAGACGCAATTTTAAGATTTTAATTAAAATCTTTCATAGGCACTTAGACGCAAGTGTTGTTTGGAATAAGTTTAGTTTTAATATGTAGAAGGTGTGCATATCATTAAATTTGTTTAATATGGTGCTCCAAGTCTACCAAAATATGTTATGAGCATATGAATTAATGAATAAATTAAAAGACCTTGTAAAATTTATACGGTAATGTGTTATTCTTAAGCATTTTAAAATTAATTGTTATAGCTCAATTTAATTATTAAATATTGCCATCACACTTAGTTTTCAGTAAACTGTTTCTGCTAAAAGGCAATTAAATTTTAGTCCGGGAAACTGTGGAAAAAAAAAAAAAAAAAAAAAAAAACGGTAATAAAACTTAAAAACAGAAAAAATAACTTGTTTTAAAATAAGGTTTTTCTTTTCTTTTCTTTAAAATTAAGTAAAAATGAAGACAAAAAGTAACTCATTTGCATTTGCATTTTAAAATATTTTTTTTTTAAAATCTGTTACTAACAGAATTTTTAGCAATAATTTATTTCGTCGATAATCACTCGATATCTGTTACTAAAAGCATGAAAATACTTTTCAAAATATTTTTATCTTAGTTATTACAATTATACTTAACGCTTCATTTTTTAGCTCATGAAAAATAACAGTGATTGAAATAATTCGATACTAAAGGATTTATGACATTATTGTGTAATAAACAGTCACATGTTTCTCAAATAACACAAAACATTTTTATTTTTTACCTAAGAAAATTTTCTCTAAAAGTTATTTTTGGGGTTCTTACTAACCAACCCTTATGTAATGACTCTTCTACCTTAATTTTTGTGTAATAAAATTTCATTTGATATTACAATCTTATTTTATGGCAAAAATTGTTATAAAATTTTACTGGTACGAAAACAAAAACTAGTTGGCATAGGTGGACTCTGCTCAGTTCCCCATTATATTTATGTTCTCAGAAATTTCTAGTGCGAGACATATTATAATCATGTTAAAAGAAATGAATTTGACCAAAGCTTGATACAGTGACAGAATGAAATCCCCGCCTAATAGGCTACCCACCGTTCACTTCGATATATTTATCTTATTCTAATCTATTAATTTATTTTATCGGGGTCAATTCCGTTGTTTAGTTTTCATGCTACTATTTCCAATGCAATAATCCTCAAAATTCATATTTATATGAAAAATTTACAATTTTGCTATGTTGATAAAATCGTAAATTACGAAAATTTCCTATCAGAATATTTGTATTCAATCATGTTCAAAAAAATATCATAAACGTAATTTTGAAGTTGTCTAATGTATTTAGGATCCTCAAAATGGAAGTTTATGATCAACTTTGCCTTATTCTGACATGTTAAGTAAATCGTAAATTCCAAATAACTTACGAATTTTTTAAATTGGAAAAATCATAGTCTATGATATTCATGCCAGTATCCTAAACAATATTTTGAAAGTGGTTTGACATCATTACGATGAAAATATTCCTCAAGATTGACGTTTATGTGAAATTTTGCTCTATTCAGCCATGTTAAGAAATTCGTAAATTTCCAATAACTTACGAAATCTTTATATTGGAAAATTCATAATCATTAATATTCATGCCAGTGTCCTAAATAATATTTCAAAAGTAGTCTGACATCTTTACGATGAAAATATCTCTCAAAATTGACGTTTATGTGAAATTTTGCCCTATACTGCCATGTTAAGAAATTCTTTACTGTCCTATACTGCCATGTTAAGAAGTTATAGTTACTGATGTTCATTCCGGCATCAAAACTGATATTTTAAAACTGGTCTGACATTTTTACAGTAAAAAGTTTCCATTAAATGCACGTTTAAGTGAATTTTTGTCCTATTCTCCCATGTTAAGAAAATCGTAAATTTCTGATAACTTACGAAGTTTTTAAATTCGAATGTTGCAAATAAATAGGGTTCTTGCCAGTATCGAAAGTAATATTTTAAAACTGATCTGACCTCTCTGCGATCATTTGTTCGTGAGATACCGTGTTAACAGACTAACAAACTAACGGACTAACACACTGACACACTTACGGACTTACACACTGACACACTAACAGACACCCTACAGACAGACACCATAGAAATTTTGTCATTTTCGGATTCCTCACACCTGAAAACGTGTAGAAAAGTCAAAAAACCGAGGTCGAAATTTTTCACGATTACCTAAGTTCCCCATACCTATAGTATGATGGGGAACTAAAAAGTCTGTACAAACCCTGACTTTGATATCGCTATCAAGCTCTTTATTTTATTCCGCAGGGTGGTCGGATATTTTTAAGATGAAAATATAAAAAGATACATAAAAAGTTAAAAGAAAAGAATATCTAGTTACTGAATTTTCCAAAATTATGTTTTATCTAAAAATTATATAAATAAATAAAAAGAAGAGAGAGAGAGAGAGAGAAATAAAATAAAATCAAAATTTGATTAAATAATTAAAATTATAATTTATTTCATGTCTTCTAGAAGGAGAAATGGTTCATTTCTTATTTCCTAGTGAAGTTAGTACTAGTAATAACATAGTAAATAATATATAATAAAAAGTGAAACGTTCAAATAATAGGTCTGCCTGTTGAAATCAAAAAATAAATTTTTAAATTATCGTGATCTTCCAGATTGAAGCAGTTTTATTATTATTATTATTATTATTATTTAGCAAAAGAGAGAAATCAGGATTAATAAAATATACGCATATATGTTTCTTAACTCTTTAACGTTCACTACTTAATTTATTTTAAAAATTATTAAATGAATTTTAAAAGTGACTTTTACACACATAGCTAATCATAAATATTTAAAAAATGAAAAAATAGCATTGTCCCTTTTCGAGAAACTTATTGGTTTAAAACATCTATAAGTTAACCTTATTAAATTCAAATAATATTTAATTTAATAAATAAAACACATTGTAGGTAAACATTATCGACTACAAAAACTCGTAAAAGTTGTTTCAGGTGAAAATAATGGTCCAGCTCTTCTTTAATGAAAAAAACTAGACATGAGTGCATCTTCAAACCAGCAATTCGCCAACTAAGTAACTTCAAGTGTCTTATGCATTTAGTTCCTTTGAAGCATTATTTGTTAAATTTTGGAATAGTGCTGCTATCTACCGAACAGTCAAGGAACAAAAGTTTAAAAACTGATTGAAACAAGGAGGAAATGTTAAAATAAAACTGCTGCATAAAAATTGTTAAATGATGTAAAATGTTTGGTTTCGCTGCGAAACCAATGAACGTTAAAGGGTTAATTAAAGGAATATAAAGTAAAAAAATGACCCGATTTAAAGCAAGGATGACACTATTAAAAAATATTGGTAATTTGTATTCATTGCGAATATTAATGTGAACTGAATACTCATGCTACGTAAGTTGTATAAATATGGGCGGAATGAAGGCATTAAAATATTGTAACAGTCAAACTTTTACACTGAGAAAAAAAAATACCGGTTTCAGCTGAATCCCTAAACTAGAAATATAGATTACCGAGCTATACATATAATGTAAACAAATAACCTGGATAAACGAAATGAACGAGAATTTCTAGACTACACTTTTCTAGGTCGTGAAACAATATTATGAATATTATGAATCCTTTGTATTGCGAGGAATTCTCGCTAGATTTCCTAGAATTGGGTCATAAAACCAAATTATAGTTACTAAAACTCGCCTCTTGTGTTCACATTTATTTAAAGAGATTTTTAGATAAGGTTGACCACGAGAACATAGGAAAACGCTCTAGAATTCCAATTGGGGATTCTTGAACTCACTGACAAAAGGCACTAGAATTTATAAGGATGACATGAAGCTTTTTTAACTAGAACCACAATTTAGATTCTACATGTCAGTCACATACACTGTTAAAAATTTCAAAAGAAATCTCTGTGTAATCTATTATCTTAAGTTTTACGTAAAATTATAGAGAAAAGTAAACGGAGATGTTAAAAAACTTATTTTATACATTCATTTTAATAACTAATATTAATTTAATTAATTATTGGTGAGAATATATTTCGGACTTGGGATGCTTTTTCTAAAGTAGAATCAGTCATTTTTAATTTTAATTAAAAAATTGAATAATAAAATTACGTAAAAATACAGAATAAAGATTAAGAATCTCGGTTATTCACTTTTAACTAAGAATTACTGTAAATTTACAGAGACTCTGGATAAATATTTACATTAAATTTACAGAAATTTTTAACAATGTAATTTTTACTTTCCGAACACTATAGAGAGGAAAGTATTGTAATCAAGTCAAAAATCCGAATTTGATATTTTGATGTTTCTATACGTTTCAAGGTCTCCTGAGTCCGTTTTCACTATTTTTGCGATGATGTATGTATGTGTGTGTGCATGTATGTGTGTATGTGTGTGTGTGTGTATGTGTGTGAGTGAACACGCTAGCGTCTAAACACTGTGTTCGAATAAGCTGAAAGTTGGTACGCATGTTGCGAGTCACCGTAGCACAAACCTTATTGATTTTGATGAATCTAACACTTATAGTTTTTTTACAGGGACACAAAGAAAATTCTTTATCATTATGGCCTATGGGACCAAATTTTTAAAAGTACGATAGCATGTAAACACCTTATTCAATTGAGCTGAAAATTCATATGAATAATATAAATCACTGTTGCACTAACTATAATCATTTTGGGGAATCTAGCATTTATAGGTTTTTACAGGGACAGAAGGAAAAATTCTTTATCATTATGATCTATGGGCTCAAAGTTCAGTAGCGTTAAATAAAACATCGTGTAATATATGGAGAAAAATACTCAAACACTCTATTATGGTTTTCTCTCTGTTGTTTGTTTAACAACTTCTCTTTATTTACTTTACCTACAAAACTGTTAATTACTCAATGTTCGGAAAGTCGAGTGGAGTCACTCCAGATTTTTTCTCAGTGTAAATCAAATATTATTTAATAACATAAACCAGCAAATAAAAATTAGACTTTTTAAAAGTTTCAAGATATGGATTATTTGAGATTATTACTTTTTTTTTTTTTTAATCAAATATTTTCCATAGCAAGTCCATTTTGCATGAGGTATTTAGTCAGTTTGATAATATTTTCTGTCAGTAAAACCTTGATCGTGTATTTTTGCTTTATATGTAAGCAAATTGAAAATTTATAAAGGTTTTATTGGTGTTAGCGCAAAATATGAACTTGAGAAATGCGACGATATCTTGTACAATATCTTGTAAATAATTTCTTAGTTTCGATGAAATTATCTTTGATTGGTTGATTTTATTTTATGCATAACATCACAACTACATTTACTAACAAGGAAACATTCAAAAGGTGTCGTCATCAAAAAACATTGAAAAAAAAATATATGTGATTCTACTCTTCATAAGACACCAGGAAGTGAAAAAACTATCGGCTGAAATGAATTACAGCGACCACAAAAAATTATCAAAATCAAGCATATTTGGCGATTTCACACTGTAAGACGATTGATTTTGAGTATTTGGCGGAGAAGCAAATTACGGTTCTGTCCGTACACTGCAATCTTGGTGCCAGCGAACTTATCGCCTAACAGCGCTAAATCGCCAAAAATGCTTAATTTTTATAATTTTTTGTGGTCGCTGTAATTCATTTCAGCCGATAGTTTTTTCACTTTCTGGTGTATTATGAAGAATAGTATCACATATTTTTTTTTTTCAATATTTTTTGAAGAGGACACCTTTTAAATGTTTCCTTGTACAGTCCCTGGCCAAATTATTAGACGCACTATAAGATTCGGTGTAAAATCTTAATTATCAGGTGGTACTATACAGCTTTATTGTTTTTACTAGATACAATGTATATTTTTTATTATCCACCTTATTATCTATTTTTTAACACAAATAAAACATCATAGTTATAGAAAAAAATATGTATTTATTAACTCTTGAAAAAACTTGAAATTAATGCAATTAAATGTTAATATTTTGTTGAGCCACCTATAGCCGCTATGAGAGCTTCAATTCTGCGCGGCATGCTATCAATGCAAGACTGTACCGTCTCCTGTATTTGAGGATGATGATTCCACACATTAATGATCTGTTCTAAGAGTTGCGTTTTGTTTGTGATCACATTTTTAGCCACTTCTCTCTTCATCAGCTCCCACACGTTTTCAATAAGGTTCATATCTTGGCTATTACCCGGCCAATCCAACTGAGCGATATTTTACTCTTCCAAAAAACTTTAACAGACCATGCTGTGTGGCAGGAAGCCCCATCTTGCATAAAATAAATAGTTCTCTATTTGGAAACCATTCTCTGAGCTGCGAAAACAACCGATTTTGTAAGACTTCTTTGTATTGATCTTGCCTCATTATACCTTTTACCCCGTACAGACGCCCAGTACCCTTGCCACTGATGACTGACCACGACCAGATCCTCACATTTGAAGGGTGCTTAACAGTCTGAACGACACAGTCAGGATGAAACTTTTCTCCATGACGACGACACACAAACAGAGTTTATTCTGCAAAATTTCAAATGTGCTTTCATTGCTGAAGCAGACATGTTAAAAATAGAAAAAAATAATAAACATCCTAAACACCTGTGCTGGTCTTTCCTTATTTCATATAAAATGATATTAAATGTATCATTTGTGATGAAATTACAAACTTACCGATCTCCAGAAGTCCACATCTTTATCACGCCACTGTTTGGCCCACTTTAGACGTTTTGCTTTCATTGCAGCTGTTAACTTGGGCTTCCTGGCGGGGCGGCAGGCCTTAAAATCTAAATCTTTTAATTTTCTTCGAGCAGTGCTCTCACAAACATTCACATTAGCATCTTGGATTGCGTTTTTATCAGTTTTGTCGTAGCAAATCTGTTTTAAATTTTTTTTTAAACAACTTTCTGACCTTGGAGTAAAAATCGGCTTTCTGCTGCATCTTTTCTTTCGTTTCGAGCTCAGTTCGTCCCCTGACTTAATTTTCCTCTTTATGCGTCGTACACTAGCTTCAGAAACCTTCCTTCTTCGTGATATTTCGAGATTTCAAAATATATTAGCATTCACGAGGGCCTTTACTTCAGCTTTTTAACGTGGGGAAAGATCGCTTTTTTGCTCATGATGAAAATGTTCCAATTGATTATTTAAACACTGCACACAAAATAAACAAATAACTGCGTAGTTTAAAACTGCGAAACAAATAAACACAGCGTATAAAGCTACAGAAACGTGTCTGCAACTGACGCACGAGAGAACTCGGCTGAAACCGGTTTGTACTTATTTACGTTCGTGCACCAATAACATTCTGATGTTATACGTTAAAAATAAATACAAATAGGAAGTATATAAAAAACTTCTGAATAAAACCCCAATACATGTATGTTTAAATATAAAAGTATTGCATATAAGCTCGTGCAAAACATGTAATAATTAAAAAAACTACAGTGCGTCTAATAATTTGGCCAGGGACTGTAAGGCTTTTTTCTTGAACGATCCTTACAGAATGCATTTCACACAATGCACAATTTTTATTGCAATTCAGATTTTTGCAGGACAGATAGCAAAGAATAGAATACACCATAAAGAATTGAACGCATAACACACATAAGAAATCAAACCCTCAGAAAAGCTACCTTTAGCGCGCAAGGCCACAGAGACATCGTGTCTTTAACCTAATTGCCAGAAACGACGGCTAAAGCGCCATCCATTTTCTGGTTCTACGTCGGCAAATTACGACTATTGCCAAACATACGAAAATGAAAAAAAAAAAAAAAAAAAATTACGCTTATTCTTCGACCACATTTCATGAAACCATGGAAGCATCTGCGTAAGTGCTAACTCAACGAGTCCAATGCTAAAATAGGGGTGATAGTCATCTGACTCAGAGAAAATGAACAATAACAGACCGCGGAATTATTGGATGTTTTCCAAATTTCAAACTGTCGATCAAGCTGGCATCCCTCCAACATTTTGGACGCGTCCTCACTGCTAGTTTTAGGATATGCGCCTGCACTGTAATCTTTAACCACGTTTCTTGCGACCATGGAAGCCTCTGCCCATGTGCCGACTGAACGAGTCTACTGTTAAAATAGGGGAGATAATTTTTCGTTCAGAGAAAATAAGCGATAAGGGAACACCGGCGAACCGAATGATTGGATGTTTACTAAATTCCAACCTGCCGGTCAACTTGTCACCCCTCAAAGATTTTGCACTCGTCCTCACTGCTAGGCGTAGAAAACGTGGTTGCACTGTAGTTACATTTTCGCATTTTCAAACACAAAAATAAAACATTAAGAATTTCTTTTTAATTCATTTTTAGAAAACGTGTAAAAATTTCATGATTAAAAACTTTTTTGAATGTGAAAGTGGAATTAAAAAGCTCTAGGTAATTAGGTAATTATTAAGTCTATAAACAAATTTGTCTTTAGGATAATATGGTCTTTGGCTGTTGGTGAAAATAAATATATTGTATATTGTTAAAGCAGACTATCTGCATTATAGATTAAGTCCTTCGTTAAATGTTCGGTGTCTTACTAAGAGGTCATAATCTTTATGCCTGCTAGTTTCGGAAAAAACACAGAAAACTCCATAAGGCTAGGCCAAACAATGAGGTTTTGGAAATATCTCTCAACTCAGTTATCGGAAAAGTTTTGGCCATTGCTGAAGTGTTTTTTTTTTTACGAAGAAAAAGAGTTAAATGGAGTACGAAGAGTTAAAAAAAAAAAAAAAAAGGAAATTAATTTATAAAACACTGAAAACTCATATAACAAAAACACAATGTGCTTACAAAATGTTAATTTCATTAAAAGATTTTTAATATTATCAAAATAATATCTAGTATTCATCGGAAAAAGATATTACACTGAAAATCAAAAATGCTGCGACTGCCATCTAGAAAATAAAAATAGTTTTTTGTCATCTTTATAAATTCCTGTTCCTTTAGTTAGCCGAGATCTAGAAACCCCTATAAGAATTCTAGAATGTTTTCCTATATCATCGTGGTCAGTCTCAATTAAGAAACTCTTAAAATAAATGTAAACGCAACCTCATTCGCATAACTCGGAAAATCTATATTTCTAGTCAGAGATTCAGAAAATGACAGCTTTCTCATTTTAGATTATAGCGATATATTTTTCTGTCATTGTAATTTTATTTTATTTTATTTATTTATTTATTTTTTTTTTTAATTACACTGTATAACAAAAAAAGAGACGCACCAAGAAAGAGTAATGCAAACTGGACACAAATTGACATGCATACAGGTTTCGATGGAAAATATAAAATTTTAAAGTTTGACTGCCATCGAATGAGCATGTGACGCTGCAGCGCATCTTAACTATACAATTGGCAGAATATTAAAAATGAAAAATTTTGATTCCAGGTCATAAATTCTTCGACAACTTCATTCCGTCTACTCAGATAGAATGTAGTTATGCCTCGCGTACAGGTGCGCAAACAATATGTGCAGATGGCAGCATTTGAGACAGGTGTGCAGTTGGACTCTAAGAAGTCAGTTGGTTTAATCTGTGAATTGTTTGACAATTGGATAGAAGCGATGCCACTATTAGATTATATTGACAGGAATGGGTGAATAATAGCCAAACACAGCATTAGGGAGGAAGCAGTCGGCCTAGAGAGAAGACAGAACGTGAGAACCGATCAATCGTCAGAGCGGTACTCAAAGCCCCAGTTCATCATTATCATCGATCCTACGTATAAC
Organism: Salticus scenicus; assembly: GCA_963930645.1. Taxonomy (NCBI): domain Eukaryota; kingdom Metazoa; phylum Arthropoda; class Arachnida; order Araneae; family Salticidae; genus Salticus; species Salticus scenicus. Next base: position 271,567,468 of record OZ005655.1, read on the forward strand.
TGGTGGTTCAGTGACTTCAAAGACCATTAATAGGTGATTCAGAGAAATGGGGTTGAGCTCACGGAGCCCCTTGTGCGGACTACTATTAAACTTTGTATACCGACAAGCACGTTTGCAGTGATATCACGGTCGTTCGAACTGGAATGTCACTGAATGGAGTAGAATTGTCTTCAGTGATGAGTATCACTCCGATTTGAACCCCGATGACTAGCGAAGACGCGTCTGGAGACGCCCCGAAAAAAGGGGGATTCCAACCCGACTGTTGTCAGATATACGGCGTGATTGTCTGGAAGTGAGGATTGTCTGGAAGTGAGGATTGATACCAGGAGTGATTGTCTGGAATGTCATTTCATTTCATAGCAAGACCCCTTTGGTTATCATCTGTGGCATCCTTAGAGCACATTGGTACGTCGACGACACTCTATGTCCCGTTGTGTTTCCCTTCATATCACGCAATCCTGACAGTATATTTCAGCATGATAATGCCCGCCTGAGCACAAAGATAGTTTCTACTGCTTGTTTTCCTGCTTGCCTAACATTATTTTGGCCAGTAAAGTCGCCGGATCTCTCTCCTACTGAGGACGTTTGGAGCCTCATGAAAAGGGTCCTACAACCAGGTTGGGATTTTGCCAATCTAACGCAGTGATGCCAGATTGGGGATTTTGTCTCCATTTTGGGGATTTTTCAGGCTTCTGGGGACAAATTTGGGGACCAAATGTTTGTGGGGACTTTTTGGAGGAATTCTAAACTTTTTGGGGGAAAATCTGGGGAGTTCTTCAACTTTCTGCCAGTGTTGGGAACGTAATGATTTATCCCTACGACTAGAGACTTTCAATAGCTTTATTGTTATTTGGGGATTTTTTTTTTTCAAAAATTGCCTTCATTTGGGGAAAAATCCGAGCTTAAATCATAAAAAAAAATCTGCTTGATTTTTTTTTTTTTTTTTTTTTTTTATTTTCGTTTTTTAGTAGAAATCAAGTTGGGGATTTTTTCGAAAAAAAACCCTGATTTGGGGAAATTTGAAGACCTGTTTGGGGAAATAATTTTCGACCATCTGGCATCACTGATCTAACGCACCAATCGGACAGAATTTGGCATGGTATCTCGCAGGAGCATATCTGCCAACTCTATCAATTAATACCAAGCCGAATAACTGGTTACATAAAGGTCAGAAGTGGACCAATGCATTATTGACTTGTTGACTTTTGTGAGACCGTTTCTCTTGATTAAATTATCCAAATTTTCTGAAATTGTAATCATTTGTTTTTCTTCGCATGTACATCACATCTACCAATTTTAGTCTTATTTGGATAACTCTTTCTTGGTGCGTCGATTTTTTTGTTATAGAGTATGTTTCAAACAGTCCTTGTTTTTCCTTTTTTTTTAATTGCGTGTGTGTATATGTTTCTTCCAATTTTTATTTTATTTATTTTTTTATGATAATTAAGTGTTTTTACTAATCAGGTTAAATTATTTAGACTATTTAAAATAGGTACCCTTACTTACATTTAAAGAATAAGATATATCCAATAAAATACCTTCATAGGCTCATATTAATGCCTGTAAAGTTTTTATAATGATTACCTCACATATAACTTTTTATGTATATGAATTTAAAAAAACGATAATGTTTATATGCAAAAAAATGGAAATATAAAAGTTTAAAATATTTAATTTGCATAAAGAAAATTGTTTCAATTCTGGTTTTATTTTATTACATTTAAAACAGCATTTTTGTTAATATATTTTATATCTCTATATATTAGAATTTATATATTAAAATTTTTTTCTCTCTAATTATATATTTATGATAATAAAATTTTATACGAAAATTTAAATCTCTCTTTTCAAGTACAGACTTTATGACGGAAAAATTTCGAGGTGTAGTGAATAATTTATTGTAACCTGTTTATTTTAAAGCGCATTTATTAAATTATTCAAAAGTTTGTTTTACAAATTTCCGTAAAAGAGGATCAAATTATATTTAAACAGAATTAACCAGAAATTTTTTGTTTTCACTCTATGCGCTTTTCCTTAACCAAGTATTTGATAATTTAATTCTTTGCTAAAAGGATAAAGGAATAAATATTAAAATTTGGAAAAATGTAAGCCTTTTCATGGTAAATTTTTCACTTCATAAAAAGTATTTTCTGGTATCAGAAACTATAAAATTATTTTTATCTAAATCAGAAATAGGTTTTCACATGGGAAACTAGTATGTTGTGGCCACCACATGATTTTCTTCTATATTTTCCTATACAAATTCACTCAGTAAAAATTATTTATTAAAATTATTATTTAAAAAAAATATCTTCCATGATAATGCAGACGATTTCCATATTAGAGAAGTAGTATAACACTAAATATCCAAAAAAAAGTCAATTTTATTGTCAATATTACTTTTAAAAAATTGATAACTTTATTTTAAATTATTGCAGATCGCTGGTTCAACCGTTCGTTTTCAGGGTATTGGCGAGCTCTTTTGAAAGATACCCATCATGAAAATTTACTCCCCTCGAGGGGGGGGGGGACTTCCCTCCCAGGGAAATGGGGGGGGGGGAGAGGCGAGGCTCCTACACATACAAAAAAAAATTTCCAGTTGACTATCTCTATTATAAATAATTCTTGTAAATTTCATAATGATTATTAAAAAATAATTTTCTTTATGCACATTTATACAAAATTTTGTCCTATACCACCATGTTAAAAATTAGAAAAATCGGGAGAGCAACGCAACCTGTAAGACAATTTTTACCAAAAGTTGGTAGGCACTAATTTATGTCAAGCTGCAACTACATACCAATTTGTATGAAATTATGTGCAGTAGTTCCTGAGATACAGTTGCCATAAAATTTTGTCACACACACACAGACTGACAGACAGACATTTTCTAAAAATGGTCAAATCGTGTTCTACAGCTCTCAGAACGTGTAAATCCATCAAAAACCAGAGGTCGAAAATTTTTACGAATCCAATACTTTCTTCTATTGAATATAGAAGAAAGTAAAAATTATGTAAGTTAACACAAAGTTAAATCTGAGTTTAAATGTGGGTAACAATTCTCACAAATTACGCTGCTCTGCATAAAAATTAGCTCCAACACTATTTTTGCAAGTTCTTATTTAAATGACGTCCTGAATACGAATATGATGCCTATTTTGCCCTATCACCCACCGTTTTTTAGGGATACTCCCCTATTTCTATCACTTTTCGGTAATTTTATGGCTATAAATTTGATTTGTATGGGGGCGGGGGAGGGGGGGGGAGAATAATTTTAACTATTAAATATCTTCCGAGGTGCTACAGATTTGGAAAATTCTAAAACATGAACATTTGCATCAAGTTGAAAATTTAGGGAGGATTTGCCACTGAAATTATATATTATATTTATTATATTTTATTAATCAATTATTATTATTATTATTATTATTTATTATACATTATATTTGTTTTGTTTTTAAGTGTTAAAATAATTATTTTCTATTCTCCAAATGAAATTCATGATCATAAAATTACTAAAGAGTGATAAAAATGTGGGGAGATGGGGGTAGTGCCCCGAGAAAAAGGTGCATGATTGGGCAAAATGGGTGTCATATTCGGATTCAGGGGGTCATTTTACATAAGAATCAGGGCTCTTTTTTTTTTTCTTTTTTCAGCACAGTGTTATTATTGTCGCATTATGGTAGGTCTTTAATAGTTTTCTTATCAATTAAATTATACATTATAGTTTCAAGTTGACTTTTCTCTGTGGAAGAATCAAAGCATTGTAAGCAAACACCATAAACTGAAAAACACTCAACACACGTTTTGGGTCGAAATAATAAAGTACGACCTTTCGTCAGGCAAAAAACGTTGGCTTGAGTACAGTATGAGAGTTTGTTACTGCTTTCATGCTCCACTCGGGTACTTTCAATCGGAAATATGTTATCCATTTATTAAAATAAGATTTATTATTTGTTATAAGGCTATGTTAAAAATCTATATGCGCACAACTACTAGAAGGAAAAAAAAATGAATATAAATAAATATAAGTCACAAAAATAAAAAGCAAAATCAGGCAAAAAACGTTGGCTTGAGTACAGTATGAGAGTTTGTTACTGCTTTCATGCTCCACTCGAGTACTTTCAATAGGAAATATGTTATCCATTTATTACAAAATGATTTATTATTTGTTACAAGGCTGTGTTAAAAATTTATATGCGTACAACTACTAGAAGAAAAAAAAAATAACAATAAAAAATGAATATAAATAAATATAAATCACAAAAATAAAAAAATAAAAATAAAAAGTAAAATTAAAAAAATTAAATTAAATTAAAAAAAAAAAAAAAACTGTAAAAATAAAAATGAGAATGAAAAATGGACTCTGTTTATGACTTATAAGTACACAGCCACTAGAAGGGGGAAGTCATAAAAGAGTTTTTTTTTTTTTTTTTTTCAATCTTGCAAATATAAAGTGCCTATTCCAAGAACCAAGTCCTCATTCCATACAGTCGAAAGTCACAACAATCTCTGATATCTAAATCTAGCAAGTCAATATTATATATCTTCAGCTTTCTTTCACTTACGTTCAAGAATTCTCAGCAAATGCTTAAAATCAAGACTTCAATATTCAAGTTCCTCTAGCTCCTGGTTCAAACTTCCTTTGACGAGGCAGTTCGCTCAGTGCTTGCGATATGTCTTCTCTGGCGTCCACTCTTGCCCGTTGCTCGTTTTGAGAAATTCTGCATTTATTGTATTTTTCAACTTCTTCTTCTGCACCTTTTTTTACTTTCTCCTATATGTAATATAGAGAAAGTATTGCATTCGCGAAATTTTCCGACCTCCGTTTTTTGATGGATTTACACGTTTTGGGATGTCCAGAACACGAATTGATAGATTTTTAAAAATGTCTGTCTGTCTGTCTGTATCACTTTTTTGTGGACGCTGTATCTCACGAACCAATGAATGAAATTTAACCAAACTTGGTATTTAGTTGCACCCTGACATAAACTGGTGCTGATTAGATTTGGGGATCAATCGCTCAACAGGTAGTGCAGTAATCGCATTTTTTGTAAACTTTTAACATGGCAGTATATAACAAAATTTCGTATACATGTGCATATTGAGAGTAAAATTAAACGTGTGACTATAAAATTAATATGAATTATTGATAATAGTAGTAGTTAACTAGGAAAAAAAAAATTGTGCATGTGGGGGCATCGGTCCCCCCCCCCAGGGGAAGTAAAGTTTCAAGATGGGTATCTTTCGAAAGGTCTCGTCAGTACCTTTAAAAGGAATGGTTGAACTATAAATCTGTGATAGTTTAAAACAAAGTTATCGAATTTTTTTTTTTACTTTTAACGAAAAAATCGTATTTTTTTTTTTTTTTTTTTTTTTTTTTTTTTTTTTTTAATATTGTTACTGAGTGAATATGTATAGAAAAATATAGAAGAAAGTCTTGTGGTGGTCACAACATGCTAGTTATTCCAATTTTCACGTTTTGGAAATCCACAACAATTGAAATATTTTAGGTTTCCAAGTTTTTTTTTTTTTTTTTTTTTTTAATATTTATTTTATTTTAAAGCTATAAATTGCAAAGAATTTTCTTAGTTAATTTTTCGTACTTTACAGCTTTGAAGTAAAATATTAAAAATTATAATCCTTTAAAAAAGAGAAACATTTTAATGGTTGTAAATTTTCTAAATGTGAAAATGGAATTTAATAGAATACATTAGGTAATGAGTATTTTATAAAATACATTTCTCCATAGAATAACATAGCGTAAGATTGCAGGTCAAATTAAGTGAAGTATCAACTTAACAACACCAAATGTTTTTCGAAAGTTTTCTGTTTGTAGCATGCAGGATGTTTGAAAAATTTAATAATAAATAATAAAATAAATAAGAAGCTTGCCATACTGCAATAGAGACAGTATAACATATCCACAATACAATAATACGAGCATTAAAAAATCTGCTGAAATCTGAGTATTTTACTAAATACTTTTTAACTGCGCATACGCAAGTGTTATATATATATAGATATATTACATAAGTATTTAGCGAAGTGTATAGAGTTTTATTTCTATATTCGTAAAATGATATTCAAATATCGTGAATTAAAAAATAAGAATAATAGCATAGCATTTTAGCAATCAAGCGCAAAAAAGATCAGTTTTTTTTCAATTTACAATTGAAATTTTGCATTTTCAGCAGTTTATAGTCAGAAAGCGGTACCTTCACAAAATCGACGACCCTGAAAGAGACATCTCAAAAATATCAGGGAAAATAAAACGGACTCTTTACAAAAAACACAACATTGAAAAGAAATCTTCCACAAAAATCAAGAACATGAAACAACCTCTTCCCGAAAAATCTGACAATTTAAAAATGCTCCATAAAACAATTCGACAAAAAAAAAAAAAAAATATATATATATATATATATATATATATATATATTTACTTAGGTAATCAGACGAAAAACAGGAAAAAACGGGAGAATAAGTTAGTTTTTTATTAACAGGGTCGTCCTGTTAATAAAAATTAACTTGAAATTTCCATTTTTTTCCTGTAAATGCTGAAAATTCAAACACAGTTTGTTTAATGTAGGATGAACATTTTACACATAGAAAATTATTATTAATATAATTATTTTGTTAGGGAGGGACGCATAAAAATTTTAATTACGCACATCATGAAAAGAAATACTCCGAAGTTTTTAGTATATTTTATAAAATTCTGTACATTTTTTTTTTCTCATAAACTTACAATTTTTAATATTTAAGATTAACTCAATCTTTTTAGAACATGCTCTGCTGACTAAGGTATATATCATATTTATATATTCTTGATATATCAGAACTTAACTTCCTTAAAAAACTAATAAAGGTACATTCTCTTATTCTGAAACAAATCAGGGATATTCTCCAGTAAAATTTAAAATCTCAGTCTGCAAATATATTCGATTTCTGAAGGAAAATCAAGGTGTTTGAATACGAAAAACTGGATTCTGGAACACAATTGGAAACCAAAGATTTCATCAAGGGTTTTTGTTTAAAGATTTGCTCTAAATTACTTTTAGTGAAGAATAAAATGAAAAATATACTGTTAGCAGTATTAAAATTCTGAAAATAACTCCGTGGGAAAAATCATTGCAAAAAAGACGTTAATAAGTGTTTAGAATAGTCGTATTTATATAATCATTTAAATAAAAATATTATAACATTAAAGATGATGAAAATATAAAATACGATTTATATTTATAAAAACAGGTAGGGTATGTGCACCATTGATTGACACTTTTAGAGCAATCTCTGATGTTTTTAATGTTTCAGTCATGAGAAAATATTTTTAAAAATCTTAAGTTAGTACATATGGTATGAAAGACATTCAGAACCACATATATGTTAAAATATAAACATTTGATAACATTTTTTTTTTTTTTTTTTTTTTTTTTTTTTTTATGAATTTATATTTGACACCCACTCAATGTTCCAGTAATTGACACTGCCAGTTTTTCATTTTATCAGTAATTGGCACCCTATGTTCCAGTGTTTGACACTGCTAGTTATTCATTTTACCAGTTATTAGCATCCTATGCTCCAGTGTTTGACATAAAACGTAAAAATTCTTATATGTAAAATATATGATTTTATTATTTTTCTTATTTATTATTTCGGGATAGATGTCAATTACTGGAGCACATACCTTACATTGTTAAAAATGGTTTCTTAAAAATGAGCTAAATTGTCTCAAAATAGCTCCGAAACAATATATACTTAAATTTAAAAACGCATGTACTCATTTTTGAGTATTTTGACATGCTCAAAAATGGGGTTCGCCAATGAGAATCCCAATATCCCCATATTTGACATGTGAATACTCTCAAAAATGAGTACGTGGGTTTTCAAATTCAAGTATATATTGTTTCGGAGCTATTTTGAGACAATTTTGCTCATTTTTAAGAAATCCTTTTTAACAGTGTACATACAAAAAAATAAAGTTTAATGTTTCATCCCCACCCCAAAAAAAAGTGCAAATTTAAGTCTAGCTGAGTCCAATACTTTTAGAAATTTGCTGCTAAACTTCCCCATTTTAGTTGTAAACAACTTTTTTTTTTCTTTTACGACGGAGGACTATTAGTTTTAATCTGGATTTTTTTTTTTTTTTTTTTTTTTTTTTTTGTAGACCATTTTTAAGTAATACCAAAATAAATTAGAAATCAGTCCTATCGTTACAAATTCGGTACCAAATGAAGGAGGTGATTTTTCTGAATCCAGGGGTTCAAACAGTTTTTCGACAGGAGAATTAGTTTTTTTTTAATTAACTAAAGTATGAAATTTAGATGGAAACACTTCATTTTAAGTCATTTCAGCCATTTTAAAAAGTACGTGGCGCAGTTTTACTGTCAAAAAAAGAGATAAAAATTAAATTAAAAGTTATAAAATAAAATAAAAAAAATAAAAATAAAAATAAAATTTTGCAGATTGAAATTAATAGTCCTCCGTGCAAAACTAAATTCGACCTTAGACAGAATTTTTTATGATTTTTTTTTTTTTTTTTTTGACTTTAAAAAAAGTTTAATTATAAAAATAAACATGTTAAAACCAAATAACTAGTTAAAACTAAGTAACATTTTTTACCACTATATTTTATCCCAATTCCGTTATAAAAAAGATGCTCCTCCTTCTCACCGATTTCATATCTCATTATACAAACATCTGGCTAGTGAAGTAGAAACCTGAGAGAGTTTCTACACATGCTCGCTAGCAGTGTAATACTATTATTACACATCGCAACTTTTCGCACAACTTTTGAGACGTTAATTTGAGCCATTTTGTTGATTGAAATAGTCTCAAAGCCTAGTGTAATAAGAATTGAAAATATGAACAATTTTTTCTGACTAGTCACAAAAAGTTTTTTGTACGAACAATTTCTCCTACTATGATAAGCCAATGAAAAGAAAGCTCCTTATATGCACCGAGAAAGGTCAGAGCCGACGGTAAAGCGCAGTTTCCACTGCAGTTGGTTGGAGGTTGGTTCGAGCGGCGCTCGCTATTCAGAATCCTTTGATGTGGTCAAGTGTTTGGACGTGGTTCGACGGGTTTGGTTGTCAGGGAGAAGTCCCTGGTCCTATCCCCTAGCTGAGATAACTGAGAGGCCAGAGGCAGATATCTTTGTCAATTTTGCATGTTTTCCTCTGAAGTAACTGCGCAATCTGATAAAAAAAAAAGGTTACAACTGATGACAAAACATTTGGCTCTTTGTGTCGGGAGCGTGATTAATGGTTTTTTGAACCTCGAAGTTTCAACCCTAGTGGAAACCAGCCTTAAGTCATTCATCGTTGTTCTCTTCGCCCTCCCATGGAGACTTCGCGTCGGTCCAGTTAAAAGAGCGAAAAATAGGGGCGCCTAGAAATGTACTGAGCATCGTACAAACTTTTTTTTTGACAATCTTTGACGCAATTTTTGTTACCCTCTTTCGGATTTTGGCCTCCAGATATTGGAGCAAAAATTAACTCAAATAAAAATGCTTGATTTTTTTTTTTTTTTTTTTTTTTTTTTGGGGGGGGGGGGCAATAATAGCATATGTATACAAAACTTTTATGAAGTAGGGGACATGTTATTGGAATGCTACAATCTTTAAAGTGTACAGATTTATTTCACAAAAAACGCAAAAGAATGGGGTAAATGACAGATCTTTCAACACTTGAAAAAGTTCTTATGGTCGGTACTCGTTTAGCCGGAACTACGATTATGAACACCGGGTTCTCAAAAGCAGTCATTTCAAAAGTTTTCAAATGTTGGAAGCAGAACCTGCAGTCCTCATCTAAAAGACGTAACATATGGTTCGAACACAATCCGCCAAGACGGTGATCGGCGTATGTGTTATTAAATTGAAATATTGATTTTTAATTTGACATAAGTTTCGATAATAATTTTTTTAATGCACAAAATTTTATAAATTGTATAAAAGTTTTGGTGATTTTTTTTTTTTTTTTACAGTCTTTGCTCCTTAAAAACCAAAAATTATTTTTTATTTTACTTCCATTAATCAATCTATGTAAATAAAGCAAAAAGTTTGCCGGTGGAACACATCCGGGTGGACTATTCCTATTTTTGATTGGTCTAGTTTAACTATTTTGCTGATGAAAGTCGGCCTTTTTTTTTACTTTAAGTAAAAACTGATGAAGTTTTTTAAAAGATACTGCATAGATGATATACTTTTTAAAAAGAGCTCTAAAAACTGTTCATTTCTTTGGACACTATACACATCAAGTTATTAGATTTAAAGATATTACGTTGCAAAGTTTCACAACGCGATATCATTCGATTGCTTTTGTCTTAAAATAAGTATAATATTAAAGAAGAAACAGTCTAAAATTAAAGAATAATGAATAACTTTTAAAAAATTATCAGTTTTTAAGTTCTAAGAGCTGCAACTTTTAAATTACAGCGCACTTATTTCCCATACATAAACTATTAAATTTGTAAACAATTGTTGATTCATTCTTGAGAATCATTCACATAAGACCATAGAGCATTGTTGCAAAACGAGTGTATGGTTGGTTGGTTGAGTTTTGCGTCGCACCAGTGCTGCGCAACGGGCAATTGGTCTGGTATTCATCCCTAGAGGTGATCCGGAGACATGTCATCAAAATTTTGGTCCTCCGCAGAAGCAAAACGGAAGAAATATTTTATTTAATATTATAGTATAAAGAGCGGGAGACATAGGCAACGGGTACCCGAAGTGAAATTTAAGACAATTTCAATGTTTTTTTTTTTTTTTTTTTTTTTAAGTTTTTACTTAGAATGTGACATAAAAAATCAATGATGATTCAATTCTTTTGAAAATTCATTTAAATACAGTGACCAGCGAAGTAGGCTTAGCCTGCTAGTTACCTTATATAATGAAAGTATTGTCTTCGATCTAAAATTTCGATATCGAATTTTAACCTGATTTACATGTTTTAAGGTTTCCTGAGTTAAAAAAATAAAAAAAAATGAAATTGAAATTGTAATTGGCAGTTGGTCAGTGTGTATGTGTGTGTGGGGGGGGGGGGGGATTTTCTTACTATCATATCTCCAAAACTAAAACAAATACAACAGTGAAACTTCAAAATTGCGACAGGTCTAATATACAGATGAATTTTCCAGAAATTGGTGAAAATTGGAAAACCAGAAGTGACACAATGAACCAGAAATGAAACTATAGGCCCGTATCTCAAAAACGGAGCTGACTACTTTCTTCAACGCATATATATAAACACACTTTTATAGGCCCTTTCGTATGTATTAATTGATTAGTTCAGGAAAATTGATAGATGACCTGTATAAAAAGATCGATTTGAGGTCTCTCAAGTACTTTCCTATGAAAAAAGTTCTACGGATTTTCTTCACACTCGCCGTATTGCACCCTTCTGCATAATATTTCATATGTAATCGTTAGTTTACGGTGAGATGAGCAGAGTTTTTGGTGAAAATCAGCAGCAGGTATCTCAAAAACGGCTCTAACGATTTTTTTTCAAATTTGCTATATAAACACCCTTTCAGATGACCTTTACAAGATTAATATATTAGACGATACCTATAATTATTAACATATTATCCCTATTATATTACATATTTGCCTGATTATATCCCTAATAATTCCATGCATTACTTGTTTACTACGAGAATATTGACAGGCGTAGTGATTAGGTAAGTTTTGGAAGTGAATATTTCATAAAGCGGCTGTAACGATTCTTTTTATTTTATGAAAACTTTTTTTTAAGTATATATCTTCACGACATATGTATTAGCTTGAACTTAACGAGTATATAATACGTATAGTGGTGAGTAAATTAAGCCATGTGGCTGTCACAGTTGCTTTTTAAGATATCATTTTAATTTTCCATTTCAATAACAATTGATCAATATCAAAGTATTAATTTCGTAGCACAACAATCACTTGTATCAATTGTGTATCTTTTGCGAAAACTCTTAATAAATTAATAAAAATCATTTTTAAATTGTGAAAAGAGGTATTAACTAAATAATGTTTATGAAGGGTTTTTTAAATTATTATTGTTTTTAGTTTAAGAGCAACTTACTCTGAAATACCTGAAAAAAATTATATGTACACAATGACACAATTTTACAGGTGCAGACTTTTAACATATTTAACAAAATATTTTATCCGCAGCGCGGGATTTTATTTTAAGGTATATTCTACTAATATAAATATATATATTAAATATTTTAATTAAAATCTTAAAATAGAGTTTTGGATAGAGGCGAAATAAATTTATTTGCTTCACCTATGCGGATATTAATATCTTAAATTAATTTTCTTTCCTCTGATAAACTTCATTTTCAAAACTATTCCTTCGATAAGAAATCTATATAAGCGATAATAATGGCGTTGATAAATTTTAAATATTTCAAAGAAATTGGCTAGACAATTTAACAGCTGCAAATATTTTTAATTTTTAAATCTGATTTATCACTACTATTTTTTAAAAAGAATCTGTCCCGTTTATTTTTGACGATTAAATAAGATGAGAACAATTATATCTATCTATCTATCTATATATATATATATATATATATATATATAATTAAGCCTATTTCTGTTTTCTAAGTAACAGATAGAAAATTCTACAAAAAAACAGACTTTAATTTAGTATGATAGAGCTTATTTTAATCTAATCTTCCATATAAAGGCAGTAACTGTGTTTTATTCTCCAGCATCGGTTACAGTATTCATTTATTAAGATTTCTTTGGCGTAGCTTTAGAATAGGAGCTTTTTTGGTGGCTTTTATTTTTGTTGTCATTTTTTGCGATGAATTAAAACGGCCTTTGGAACAGCGTATACAAAAGTCTTGGAAAGAAACGTTCTAGCTACTTTGCTACCAAACTTAAAATTTCTTTAAGGGGTTCGCAATGAACCTGTTCTTTAACATGATTTTTTCTTTTTTCAATTAAATTTTATTTTATTTATTTATTTATTTATTTATTGCATTATTAGGTGTAAGGGAAATTTCTGTCGATGTGTGGCACCCAAACAGAGAGTTTGGACACGAAACCAAGCCTTTGAATGTGATCCAAAGCAATAGTCTGATGAATTCCAAGCTCGAAGCCCACTTCTATGGACGTTAACTTGGGATTTGTCCTGATCATACTGTAACTTCGTCATTGACACCTAATGGCCTTCCTGATCTGGGTTCATCTTTCAAAGAAAAATCACCCAAACAGAATTTCTCAAACCATCTTTAGCATGTTCCAGCTGTTACTGCGTCCTCTCCAAACACGTCACATAAGTTTTTTGTCGCCTCCATCGCGTTATTCCTTTTTTTAGAACTCGTACAACATACAATATCTTAAGTGTACTTTTCCTTCATCCATGGTGACAGATCTACAAGTTTAAAAAACCGACAAAAATACGAAAAAATGTGTGTAAATCATCAATTATACTCTAACTGTTTAAACTGGTTTCAATTGATAACCGGTTTCAGTCGATAATCGACAGCGCATAAAAGTGCAGGTGTTCAAAAACGACAGAAATTTCCCTTACACATAATAAAAGGTATATAGTTACATATTCATTTATTTATTTTTAGTCTCCTGAATCATATAACCTTTTGATATGTTCTTTATAGTTTCATTAAATAATGATGAAAGATTTCCGCTTTTCTTGCCACCAGTATTTTCTTACAGAAATTTATACCCTAAAAAAATCACAATAAAAGCTGTAAAAATGTGATATAAATTTCTGCATAGAAATACTGATGGCAGAAAGAGCGAAACTCTTTCATCCTGAATAAATTTTTAATAGTAAAATTTTTGTCATAAAATTTGTTTACTTTCAGAAATTTCCATTCCGTTTGATTTTCTCCTGATTAATAAGCGCATACTTGCCAACATACTAATTAATATTTGACACCAGTATCTTTTTAAAGTATTTTTCTTCATATTTGATTGTAAATGCATTTGGAGAATATTACTTTAAAAATTTACTGGTGTGAAAAAAAAAGCGGGGATAACAATACTACGGAATATTAATTAGGATATTGGCAAGTATGATAAGCGTAGCAATTTTTGAGAAAAATCTAATAATTAGGACAGACACAATGATAAATTGACAAACTTTCAGATTTATATATTTGGATAAAATCAAAAATGTGGGTCATTCAAAGGGGTAGATGAAAACTGGTAAAAAGGTGGTAAAATACCTGTCGGGAAAAAAAATAGTACGACCTGTTGTACTAAAATATTCCTGTGTAAAATAATCCCTTCCTTGGAAGATCAAAATTGTGATGGCATGTCACCGAATCCCCTTTAGGAGTGAGTCCCAGACCTTCGCCAATTGCCCTCTGCGCAGCATTAGTGTGATGTAAAACCCAACAAACCGGTGTGAAATATCCCTGGGATAACAGGAGACGGCATCGACACAGTTTATATTATACATATTTTCATTTTTCTTTAAGTAGTTTCAGGGAAGATAATTAAGAATTTGATTTACAGATAACACTGCTAATTGACCGTTACATTTCAAATTGTCTTTTTTTTTTTTTTTTTTTTTTAGTATGACAGTATAAGTTGTTATCAAATAAATGACTTAAACCGCGATTTACTGCTTTATACATACTAGTTAATACCCGTCAAAATTTGACGGATCATGTGTATCTTAAATCTTTTCACGGCATAAAGTTTTAAACATCCCTGTTTTAATAATCCGCATTGCTCTTAACCAGTTTAAAATCCACTGCTGTAATCAATTATTTTTTGGTTAAAGGGGAAGGGGGAATAAATTTCATGAAATTTCAATATGCAAAATTTAAGCGTAATCCATGTAATAAAATTAAAATCCGAAGATTTTTTTCTAATTTTACTCTAAATATGACCAAAAGAATGTTTGGAATAATTAAAGGAGAGACAGAATTTATAAATTATGGTAAGAATGGAGAAAGAAAGCACACATCAATATTTAATGTTTTTCATACATATTATTTTAATATGCTCGCATCTATAATATTCCATTTCAGTTACAATATAACAGTGGCGCCATCTATAATATGTCAATAATAATAATTTAAAAAAAAAATTCTCAGATTTTTTTTTTATAAAAATACTTTTAAAATCACATAAATTTATAAGGCAAAATAATTTAATTTAAAATAAATTTTAAAGGTGTTTTGTGTTTTCTTTACATTCTATAATTACAATTTATTTTTCCTTTGAAATAGAATATACTACTCAGGGCCCGAATAAGTAAGAATGCATTTAATACTATAGCAAGTTAATTTGCTCATTATATTTTTAATAATAAGTTATTCCATTCATATTTTTACTCGTATAAAATATCAATATTTTTAAGGTTATTCTTTTTAAATTATTTTTTTCTGTAATATAGTACAAAAATGAAATATAAGAGATCAATTTAAAATTAGATTAAAAAATAAATAAATAAATAAAATAAAATAAAACTTCCTTTGATTTTAAACATCTACCTTCATTTTTTCTGAACAGTTTTCAATTGATAAAAGTTAACTTTTAAAGAACAATAAACGCCGACAATTTGTTAATTTTAAAAGATTTTTTTTTCTCTTAAGAAACTGAAAAAAATAATATTAGGAATATGGTATGGTATGTTTAAATGATAAAAGATGGCGCCACAAAAACTCTTAAAATATTATCCTGTGAAGGGAAATTTTCGGTGAAATGAAAATGCATACAGCGATAGTCGATAAGTATTCGTGAATTGCTTTATTTAAGAAAAAAACTTTCATGGAAAATATGAATCAATGAATTAATCGTGTGAATTGTTTTTATTATTGAGCTTTAATGAGGCGTCTGGGTCTGCGAAGTATCATTGTCATCATTGTCGTCTGCTCGAGTTCTATCATTGATGTTCATATTGCACTGCATCAAGGGGAAGGAATATTCTCATTCCGCATTGGTTCATAATTTTCTCGCGCCTGCGCAGATCGGGCGATATTGGTCTTAAAGAAATACCCTTGTGTTTTAATATTATAGATATATATCTTTATATATGTACTATATATATAGAAGTAGGACAAAACCAATTGTTCGATTCCCACAATCCAGTCATATTCGATTCCTACCATAATCGAACTCCGCACTCAATGACACTTTCGATTTAACTGCTTTCATCTCAACTTTACTCTTTTTCTGTTCAACAGGTACGAACATCTCATCTCTTCTAAAACAGAAACCGCAAAGAACAGTTTAAGAAATGTTCTTTTTCATCCGCACGGTAGCTTGCATGCTATCTTTCGCATTATTTTCGCATTGTTACTTAACATTATATTGTTTATTATTCAATCGCAATGTTTTATCACAACTTATGTTTTCAACGCATAAATCTGTGTATTGTATGTTTAATATAGTTTTGGTTTGTGAATGAAAGAACGAGTATTTATTGTTATCTTCACATCACGTTACACCAATGTTGAAAATATCAGAAAATAAGCAAAAATAACACATATTTTATCACAAGCTGATAATTTTTATTTTGTATTTGGTAGTATGAAATAGATATATCTATTGTTTATTGGGTAAAACACATAATATCACAAGCAGATTAATCAAAGATTTAACACTTCAGAAATTAAAAATAAATAACAAATAAATAAATAAAACTATTTAACAAAATGCAACCAACATCGTTGCTTTTTTTATTCTATTCTATTTCTTAAAACATATTTTACTGATGCCCCACACACCACAAAAACTTTATATTTTGCATGTACTCTTTAAGATAGCACGCGATCATGTTTTATATAAAAATTAAATCATTAAATTCAGTTTTTTACTTATTTTTATTTCACTTTGCACGCGCATTTTTTATTTCCTAATACAAAATTATAAAAGAAAAACTTTTTCGATCGTGTTTGTTTCGATACTGATTATTATTAATTTTCTTTTCTTTTTCTATCAAAAAAAAAAAAAAAAAAAAAAAAAAAATGATTTTGATGAAATTCTGGCAAAAGCAGAATTTAAATTATTCACTTACATTTTCGATAAATTTTAGATTTCGATAAATGTCCAACTATCGAAAAATTACACCGCAAAAATTGCAGATTGAGACTAATAGTCCTCAGTCCTAGAAAAAAAAAATGTTGTGCAACATTCCCACGCCTTTTATTACCCACTATTATATATATTATATAATCTATTTGAAGATAGTGTGGTCAGAAGAAATCAAATTGATATACCTAATCAGCCATCTAGCAATTTTCCTTTAAGCACAAACTAATACATAGATCATAAAAATGTATGAAGCGGAGTTTACATAGCAAGTTAAAATAATAATCCGTCGAGCGGTTTTTGAAAACACAAATTTCCGACATCTAAGGCTGACGTACGTAATCGGAACTTCTGTCGCAATTTTCTTTTAGTTACCAAGTAACACAAGCAAAAGGACAACTAAAAAAGAGTTTAGAAGTAAATTTCAAGAAAATCGTTTGAGCCATTTTATTTTATTTTATTTATTTACTTTTTATTTATTTATTTATTTATTTTATTTTTTTAATCAAATTTTGGTACCACTTCTTATTTTCACCAAATCTTGGTAAGCCCATCTGTTTAAAAGAAACCAAAAAATACACACAAAATGATATCAACAAAGGAATTAACCTTTTATGGCGCATTTTCTTTGCTGCGAGGACTCAATTATTAAGTTCCAACTGACAAAACTCATCTCGGAAATTTTTTAGCGAAGTTTTGCCTTAATTACATAGCAGAAAATGTCGTCAATTTCATTTGTTTTAATTTTGTTCGTGTCAGTGTAATTTAAGTGATCCCAATCGCTTTGTGCCGCAAAGGGTTAAAATCGTGAGTTTAAGGAAAATCCGTAGAGTTATTTTTAAAAGGACGCTCTCGCAAAATCTTAAATTGATCTACTTATAGAGGATGCTTATTATGTTTCCTGAACTAACAAACTAATGAACACAAAAGTACATCTAAAAGGGTGCTCATGTAGCAAATCTGAAAAAAAATCATTAGAGTCATTTTTGTGACACGAATATACGTTCCCACTCCGTTCACTATTAATTTTTTGTAAAAAATGACAAAAATTGGATTTGCTCGGAAATGCATACAACAATTTTGATGAAAATTCGGGGTTAGGCGTTTTGGGGACGCAAAATTTATTCCTTACCTTCAGAAAAATTTACTTTTGCTATTGAGCCTTTATCCGCCGGTTGCAAAATATGTCAGAAGTTGAGTTTCCGGTCCCTCTCCTATATATACGAGCACTTCTCCTGATTCAGAATCCTTTTTGCACTGAAGACGGTACGCTGTAGGCTACCGAAACAGCTGTATGCATTTCCAATATTCTTCTTTGGCGTTTCTGACGTAGTAGTTTATTCGGGTTTTAATATTCCAACGCCAAGTCTCCTGTTGTTATTAGAAGTTGAGTTTATTCGGAAATGGATCTAACGATTTCGATAAAAGTTTGGTGTTTTTTTTTTATTTATTTATTTATTTTTATTTATTTTTATTTTTCATTTATTTTTATTTATTTATTTATTTATTTTTTATTTTATTTTATTTTATTTTATTTTATTTTATTTTATTTTTTATTTTTATTTTATTTATTTATTTATTTATTTATTTATTTTTGGTGGGGGGGGGTAAACAACCAATTTCACTTATTCTAACTTTTAAAAAAAATTAACGATTGTTATTAGCTCTATACCCACCGCTCTCAAATTATACCAAATATTTGGTTTAGTCAAAAATGAATACAATGACTTTGATAAAAATTTAGCATTTATTTATTTATTTATTTTTATTTTATTTATTTATTCATTATTTTATTTATTTATTTTTTTATTTTATTTATTGAGATAAGAAATCGATTTCACTTATCTTACTTTTCTCTAAAATAAATGTTTACTGTTTAACCTCATTCAGCTCGTGGCAAAATACAGCAGTGATTTGATTTTCTTAGAAACTTCTCGAGTGTTTGATAAAAATTTAGATTTGGCGACTTTTTTTATTTACAACTCAATCTAATTTTCCACATTTTACGAATAATTAGCTTTCTCGGGAACCTGCGCTTCGATTTGGAAATAAATGCGTTCGAATGATTTTGATAATTTCGAGATAGCGTGTTTTTGAGATGATATTTCGATCTCAAATGATGACATTTCGACATTTCTTTCGACTTTACCCTCATCTTCAGAATAATTAGCGCTCATTTATAACACTTAACTGTTTAATCGATTTTGATTATAAAATAATTACAAGATAAAAGAACTTTTATATACCATGTTCTTAAATTTTCTGTTGAATCATATAAACGCTACTGAAGGCAGCGGGAACCCGGAGCAATTGGATAAAAGTATTAAAAAAATTCCTTGCTATCGTGTTTTGAGCTATTATAAAAGTTTCAAATGGCTATCTAGCCGGGAAGTTAGTTAAAAGTTCATTGCAAGCTTTGTACTGGTAACGCTGCCGAAGGCAGCAGGGTCCCGAAGCAATTGGCTAAAAATATTTTTAAATGCATTTTAACCGTATTCTGAACTATTCTGAAAGTTTCAAATGTCTAGCTACTCGGGAAGTTAGTTAAATAAATTTTCTGTTGAATCATATAAACGCTTCCGAATACAATAGGGACCTGAAACAGTTGACTAAAAGTATTTAAAAAAATGTATTGTCACCGTGTTCTGAGCTATCCTGAAAGTTTCAAATATCTAGCTAGTCGGGAAGTTAGTGAAAAATCGATTGCAAGCTTTGTACTGGTAACGCTGCCGAAGGCAGCAGGAACCCGAAACAGTTGGCTAAAAGTATTTAAAAAATGCATTTTCACCGTGTTCTGAACTATTGTGAAAGTTTCAAATGTCTAGCTAGTCAGGAAGTTAGTTAAATAAATTTTCTGTTGAATCATATAAACGCTGCCGAAGGCAGTAGCGACCTGAAGCAGTTGACTAAAAGTATTAAAAGAAGTATTGTCACCGTGTTCTGAGCTATCCTGAAAGTTTCAAATGTCTAGCTAGCCGTGAAGTTAGTGAAAAATCGATTACAAGCTTTGTACTGGTAACGCCGTTGAAGGCAACAGGAATCCGAAGCAGTTGGTTAAAAATGTTTAAAAGATGCATTTTCTCCGTGTTCTGAACTATTTTGAAAGTTTCAAATGTCTAGCTAGTCGGGAAGTTAGTTAAATAAATATTCTGTTGAATCACATAAACGCTGCCGAAGGCAGTAGGGAGCCTGAAACAGTTGACTAAAAGTATCAAAAAAAAGTATTGTCACTGTCTTATGAGCTAGCCTGAAAGTTTCAAATGTCTAGCTACTCGGAAAGTTAGTGAAAAATCGATTGCAAGCTTTGTACTGATAACGCTGCCGAAGGCAGCAAGAACCCGAAACAGTTGGCCAAAGGTATTTAAAAAATGCATTTTCACCGTGTTCTGAACTATTCTGAAAGGTTGAAATGTCTATATAGTCGGGAAGTTAGTTAAATAAATTTTCTATCGAATCATATAAGCGCTGCCGAATGCAGCGGGACCTGAAATAAATGACAAATTTATTAGAAAAATGTATTGTCACCGTGTTGTGAGCTGTCCTGAAAATATCAAATATCTAGCTAGTCGGGAAGTTAGTTAAAAATCGATTGCAAGATTTGTACTGGACATACAAACAAACAAACAAACAAGAATCGAAGTTAATAAAAACATGGTAAAATGTATAGTTTAGAATTTGTGGTGATATTTCAATTGGTATTTTCCTTTTATCCAGAAGTATAGATTTCACTGGTATCCCGATCTCCGTCCTGGTGAAACAAATAATATGAATATATTTCTGAAAATAAATCACTGTTTTTACATTACGAATGAATTTTATGATGAGACCGAGTATATTCGGTCATCTGTGTACTTTAAATTAGATACATTTTGGAATTTGATCCATTCTACAGCGCTTTCATGTATCATGAAAATTAAATAAATAAAAAGAAAAAATGAGTTTAAAATTTTTCATTTAATTACATCAGTCTATTAATTAATTAGATAAATTAGTTCTCACGCGTAATGTTTTTTTCATAAAGTACTGTTCATTTACAATTCGCTAGTTGGTCGATTCGCCGCCCATCCCTTCAGCGTCGCGAAATTTTTATTCAATAGCCACCAAAAATTCTTAGAAATGGTATTTGATATACATATAACCGATGATCATTCGAGTCGATTCGCTATTTATATATCTCAAATGCCACTTCAAAAAATTTTTGGTGGCTATTGAATAAAAAGTCTCGACACTGAAGAGATGGGCTGCGAGGTGTTGTGACAGATGCGTACATGACATTTGCGTACAAGCTGAAAACAGTGGCACTTGCGTACATGCCCAGGTGGTTTAAATATTACAAGTGAGTTTTCAAAAAATCTAGTGGCACTTGCGTACAACATTTCTTTCGCTTTATTTGAGGATCATTGCATGAAGGGGTTGTATCCATATGATGCGAACATTAAAACCTTTTTCTTTCTTTCTATTCTTTCCTTATTTTTCTTTTCTTTTTACTTTCCCATAGGGTCGAGAAAGTATTGTTTTAGGGTCAAATTTTTGAACGTGCGTTTTTGTTGTGTCTACATGTTCTGAGGTCCCCTGAATACGAAAATCATGTTTTTAGCGAATGGTCTGTGTGTCTGTCTGTGTGTGTTATCAGCATATCTCTAGGACAAGTCGTAGCAGAAATTCCAAACTCGGTATTCTAAATGTATATCATATAGGAATGTTACAGAAAGCATTTCGTTGGACTGCACTAAACCAAATGAAACGAATATATGTTTTATGTAATAGAGATAGTCAACTGGGATCTTTCAAAAGAGCTCACCAATACCTTTAAAACGAATGGTTGAACCATCGATCTGCGATAATTTAAAATAAAGTTATCGATTTTTTTCATTTTTAAACACACACTTTTTTTTTTGGGGGGGGGGGGGACAAAGAGAGGCATATAGGTGAACGACAAATAATTTCAGGAATTGGAATATGATTCAATTCGTTATTGATAAAGAAGAGATATCTTTCTTTAACTTTTTTTTTTCTTTATTGGAGACAAAAAAATTCATACTTGTTAAAAAGTAAAAAAGTATTTAAGAAATAAAAATGATCTTAATAGCATTTATAAGGGCCTTTATTGATCTTGACTCAGTGAATAAATAATTGAATGTCATTTCAGAAAGTAACTACGGCTATTATAGCTTGTAACTTTTATATGCCTTAAGCTCATAACATTGTCAGTCGTAAGACTACATGCATAAGAGAAAATTCACGTATTTATCTTCAAGTTTAACATATGGATACAACCCCTTTGTGTTACAAACGAAAAATACAGCGAAACAAATTTTGTACGGAAATGCCACTTGATTTTTCGAAAACAGATCTGTAACATTTGGAACACCTGGACTTGTACGCAAGTGTCACTAATTTCAGCTTGTACGCAAATGTCATGTACGCATCTGCCATATAACCGGGCTGCGAAACGGCCAACTAGCGACTACTGACGGGTTTTAAACACAGCCTGAATTTTTTTTCCCCTTAAATTTCTATAGACTATATCAGAACTGATATAAATCAATTTTCACGAATAATCTATATTCATAAAAGTATTTTTCTTATACGTCAGACGTAATTAAGATTTTAAAAAAAATATTTCAGTTTCAGAGTCTTTAAAAAAAATAAAAGAATTAAATTAAATTAAATTTTAAAAAGTTAGTCATTTATATATAATGGCCAGAGAAGTGGGCAGTGCCCGCTAGTACATATATTAAAATGTGTATGCGTATGCGTATAACCTTTCTTAAATGTTTATGTAGTATATTAAAATTATTTGTGAGATAACATTAAAAGTCTTGTTTAACACACTAAAATACGTGTGTGTTTGTGTCACAAATAAGAAAAAAAAAAAATGTATTTTTTTTCTAAAAAAGTGTTTCTTCAACTTTTTCTATACTGTTCGCATCGATACTGATAATTATTAACTTTCCTTTCTTTCCTTTTTCTTTCAAAGTTCTGGCAAAAGCAAAATTTAGTTTAGTACGGAGGACTATTAGTTTTTTGTTTGTTTTTTTCTTCTTTTTCAAATTATAACAACTATTTCAAATTATTCAATTATATTTTCGGTAAATTTTCGATTTTGATAAATGTCCAACCATCGTGAAACTGGTATCGTAAAAATCTGTAGCTTGAGACTAATAGTCCTCCGTCCTAAAAAAAAAAAAAAAAAAAAAAAAAAAAAAAAAAAAAATCTGAATTTGAAATGCAGATGTTAATTACAGTCGGTAACAAAAGTGTCCGAACACTAACAAAAACCTATTCATAACTTCATACGGTTTTGCCAAATAAATCCTTGTCGAATCCTGTTCTTAGTCAGTCTAAAAACATGATTCGATAAGGATTTATTTTACAAAACCGTATGAAGTGTACTTTTTATACATAGGAATTTTTGCAAGTGTTCGGACACTTTTGTTACCGACTGTACGTACACTGACTTGCTGTGGATAAGATAATTAGCAAAGAGCTACTAATCAGTAAAAATAAAACAAAATTCATTTAACTGGCGGTTTTTTAAATATTTAAAGAGTCATTTTGTTAGATTTTGTTCTAATTATTTACATGTATGAGTGCTAAATTTTAATTTTAATTAAAATGGAACACAGTGTAGTATTATAAAGTATAACTTCCTTTTACATTTTCTCAAGTACATAGTACCATCTTAACTTTTAATGCAACATTAAATACATGAATGGCCTTTTAAATTAGTTTTATTTTTTTTTATTTTTTTCTTGTACATTATCAGAAAAACAAATTTTAAAAGAATTGAAGTTATAGCATGATCTTCAATCAAGGGAGTTCAATCGAAATTTTCTAAGAAATACTCATTCATTCTAAAAACTAATCAAACTTACTTTCCTATTAAACTGAGAATCGCAGTCTTCAGGCACATACAATTGAATGAAAATCAGATTGCTTGAATACTAGTTGAAAAATTGAATTTTGAAACAATCGAAAATCAAAGCTTTCATTGTCAGATTTTTTTTTTTTTTTTTTTTTTTTTTTTTTCTTTAAGGTATCTGCCTGGGTACGGAGCACTTTTTTCTAAAAAAGCACACTATGCATTAAGTAATTATATTTTCAGTTATAAACGGACATAGAATTATGAAAAATAGTACATTTTAAGCAAATATTTCTTTATTTTGCAGAAAATTAGGTGATTTTGTGTAAAAAATGAGCAAAATTTCACGTTTACGCCAAACCTCATATACTCGATAAAAATTAATGTAATTCAATATCCATTGAAATACATAATGATATGACCCTTATCTGTGCATTGAACTAAAAGTTAAGAGATATTCTTAAAATTGACTGAAATATGGTAACTAACAGAGGAAAAACCAGAATTTTCCGAAAAAAAAATCTGTTTTTTAGAAATTAAGCACATGTAAAATCTTTAAAATAGTACATAGAACATATCTTTTAGTTCATTGCGTGACTGGAAATCTGTTATATACTGTAAAGATATTTCATAGAAATAACTTGAAAACTTTTGGAGAAATCAGGTTTATCGCATACACAAAAATCGAAAAATATAGTTTTTCAGAAAACGCATTTAAAGATTTTACTTAATGTGTAATTATTTGTTGGAAAAATAAATAAATACATGGGGTATAATAAAAAAAAAACCTTGAATGATTTAAATTAAAAATAAATGTGAAATCAAACCTAATTACCAATGTTTACCTATTGCCAGCTCTTTAAACTGGCGAGATCGAGCACTTCCTGTCTTAAAGAATCTCACTTCCGGTTTACTTAATTGGCTATAACTTCAGTTCTAATTAGCGTACAAATAAAAGTAAAGGTGTTTTAGAAAGCTAAAAGTCTATTCTTTAAAACCAAATAAAAAACAGAAAATTGATTTTTTTGTCAAAAATGGTCATTTTAACCCAGGCAGATAGATACCTTAAGTTCTTGTTTTACAAAGGAATGAAATGAAATAATGTATATTTTGAAATTATAAAATGAGCAGTAAAAATACGAAAGAAAAACAATTGCTTGGCATTTAACACATCATAAGAAAATGTATACTATTTTCTATAAATGAACTCAACTAAAAATTGAAAGCAGTTTTCAGTTTATGCATTATATGTTTAGTTGTATTAGAGACTCTTTAAACTTTTGCCGGTACTATTTAATTCCACACCTCTGGTTCAAAAGAACAGAATTTTTTTTTCAAGCAATGAAGTTCCGCTTTTTTTTTAAAGAATAACGTTAACTATATACAGTAATCGCACCGGATCAAATTTCTTCTTTATGTGCATTCATATTAATACATTGCATAAACACAGCTGGCCAACCTAAACTAGAGGATTGTTAACACCGCCCCTTTTTTTGCACCACTTAATTTTTAGAAAAATTCTCTTCAAATGTATTTGCAATAAAGTAAAAAGAAAAATACCCCCCCCCCCCCCAAAAAAAAAAAAGACTGGTGTGGAAAAAGGGGTAGGTATCAACAATCTTCGGGATTACGTTTGCAGTTATGCATGAGGATGCTTATTGCTTTACCTCATGCATAACTGCAAACGCGATAAACGATGGTTCTTTTTTCTCATCAACATGTCGAGTCTGAGTCCTCACTGCTCTCGGCATCGCCTTAGTCGCTTTTTACTCACCTCAAACCCCGTGGGAAAAAGTAAAAGTTTCGTAAAATTCCCCAAAATGCATTTTGCGTACACTTAATCAATACGCACATATCAAAACTCGCCATTCTGAGGGAATTTGGAGCAGAGTGGAATTTGAAAAAACGTGTTTTTCCCTGCTTTCCCTAGAGGGAGTAAAGTTGGTAATTTCGCAAGATTGCTTCATAATGCGAGTTGAATACGTATAACTAACCCACGCATCAAAAATTGACTTTCTAGGGTAATTTAAAGCAGAGTTATTCATGGAAACATGTTTTTTTTTTTTTTTTTTTTTTCTTTTTTTACCACCTCTACCAACGAGGGATGTTAGGGAGGAATTTCGTACAGTGTGTTTGATACGCATAACTAATCGACACACCAAAAAATCGTGTTCCTGGGATAATTCAGAGCAGAATTAATCTTAAAAATGTGTTTCCCTCTCTAACTCTTAAAAGAGGGAATGAGCAAATTTCACAAATTCCCACTGTAGTGTGTCTTTGCTACGCTTAACCAATCAACACATAAAGATTAATCTTGCTCAGATAATTTTGGGGGCAAGTTACGCTTGGACCGTGTTTATTGCCCATGCTCTTAAAGTGAGGGGGAATCAGGGGGAATTTTACAAAATCTTGTTACAATTAATGTCGTGAACGTATAATTAACTTACATCCAAATTCGTGACCACAGCTCTCATGAATTCCCCAGGACAAATTTAGCACTAAAAGATGGGGACCTTGAATTTGTTCCTTGCAACTCCTGCAAAAGAAAAAAAATCGCAGAAAGAAGAAAAAAGGGAGGTGGGGTGGGGGGGGAGGGGGTATTGAAAATATAATCAAGAAGATGCAAGGCCGTTTACAACACTTTTGTAGCATTTTTGATAGAGTTCTACTCAAAAATCTGGATTTTGCAAAACTTTCAAAAGAAAATCAACCCCCCCCCCCCACTTTCCCCTTAAAAATCAAAAATTTCAAAATCGCTTTTTTTTAATTCAAGTCTAGTCTTCCTCCCAATGTTCAATATCGTCACCATGAAGTAATTTGGAGCCGAATTATGCTGTTAAACTGCCCCTGCCCCCCTCGTAAGAGTGAAAGAGGAAATTTCGGATAACGCTGTCTTAATGAGAGACAGGTCCTAAAACCAATCTACACACTAAAATTTCTTACCCAATCTCTCCCAGAATCACCCCGGCTGTATTGAGTCAGTCAGCAGTCTAGCAGTCAGTGAGTTTACTCTTTTGTATATCTACAAGATGGTCATAATTAAACTCACAGTGCTCACAGTGTATTGTAGTACGATCTAATTGCAAGAATGGCGTGAAAATTTGTAGGTTGATCAAACAAAACCGAGGACGAAGGATTACAAAAAAAAAAAGTCACCATTTGGAGAATACGTGGGTGCACTGTGTAATAGAAAAAAATAAATAGCTACAAAAGCAATACTTAAAAAATTGCGCAATTATCAATTTTTAATTACAAATTGCGTCAGTTGCTTTATTTAAAATAATGGCGCCACATATACTTCTCGCGGTGACTTTTGGAAAAAAAATAATATATATATATATACACGAATATATGTTTTTTTCGTAATCCTTCGTCCTTTGTCTTGTTTAATATCCCTACAAAGTTTGGGGTCATTCTTTCAGTTAGATGGCGTTACAGCGGATTGTCAGTTTTTTAATGATCACGTTGTACAATAAAGGTAAATATTAAAATAAATAAGGAAGAGAAAGGTATAAGAGACTGTCTTCTGAAATGCACCACGCAGTGTTTTATTTATTTATTTATTTTTCTTTCTTTTTTACATTACTAAATTTTGGTATATAAAATTATTCATATTCTGGATTTAATATTAAAACTAATTACTTAGTATGTATGATATTTCACTTCTTTTAAAACCAGTAAAATTAAGATTTCTTTTATAGTAAATTCCCCTGTCAAGATTAAACGCAAAATAAAACAAAAAAAAATTCTTTCTCATATCCATTTAAATAAAGTGAACAAATGCAAAAGAAATTTCGCTTTCTTTTCTTGGCACTAAATTCTTGAAAATTAACAGGAATGAAAAGTAGACTAAAAATAATATATTTAAGAATTTTTTACTGAGATGCTAAATAATCCATGCTTGCATTCTTTAGCTAATCCAGGCTCTTTAAATAATCCAGGATAGCGTTCTCATATTTATTTTTTTTCTTTCGATTTATTGAAATGAAACTTTTATTTTAAATAGAAACAGGCTTCAGTTATAAAAATAGATATTCTGTTACTATATTAAAAGTTTCTTTTTTTTTTTTTTTTTTTTCTGTATAATTTTAGATGTTTAATTTTCCTTAGTTAATTACATTTGCTCCTCCTTAACGTTAATCTAAAGGGAGATAAAAATTTTGTTCATGTTATCAGTGGTTCATGCTATCAGCAACTAATCTTCATATAACAAAACGAATCTTCATTTTGACGAGTATGTGGAAACAGTTCATGGTAAAAGTAATTCACTTTAACAATGTTCACGTTAACGGGGTTCGATTGTACTAGAAATTGACCTTTGTGTTTTAAGTTATCATAGATCTATGGTTCAACCATTCCTTTTAAATCTGTACACGAGTTCTTTTAAAAGTAGAGGGAAGGGAGGGGGGGGGGGGTTGATGCTTTTAGATGTATAATTTTCCTTAGTTAATTATTAATTCTCTTACCCATAAGGTAGAGAGAGTATTGTTTTTTGGTCAAATTTTTTAAATTGAGTTTTTGTTATATTTACACGTTTTGAGGTGTCCTGAATCAAAACATCATGTTTTTAGCGGTATGTCTGTGTGTGTCTGTGTGTCTGTCTGTTATCGCCATATCTACAAAACAAATTGTAGCAGAAAGTTCAAACTTGGTATTCTAAATGTGTATCATGTAGGGATGCTACACTAAGCTTTTCTTCGAGATCAAGCAAATGGTTCGTGAACAGGGACACCCAAGGGAGTTCAAATACATTGCGTCTAAGTGCAGGTAAGTAGAGTTTAACATCTACAGACTGCACTAAACCAAAAGAAATGAATATATATTTTTTTGTATGCATAAAAACATGTTTCATGTAGAATACGGTATAGAAATCATTCACTGTTCGTTTACAGGGCTACGCAAAAGAACTAGATAATAATGCGACAATGCAATGGACGTGTATTTCAGGTTGCGTAGTGTGCTATAAATATAGGATTATATTTATGTGCACCGTGTGATGTGTACGTAGCTTTCAGAAGATATACAAGCCCGCCAATATTTAAGCCATAACATTCTTTTTTATTGGTTAGTGGAAGTGCGTTACTATAATATACTATATCATATAATATTTTACCATGTCCAGACAAGCTGCTCAGGAATTGAAATTAATTTCTCAAAGCCATATGGTAAAAAATGCATTTTTTAAGCTAAATATTCATCGATTGGTTTCTTATATATTTATACGTTTTGAGGCGTTCTGGATACGGAAGTCAAGTTTTATAGTTTGATCTATGCCTGTGTCTGTTACAGTAAATTAAAAACAAATAATTTCAGGCGATCCAAATTATGTATTTTGAAGGGAATACGTTTGTTATTAGAAAAGTTTGTTCAAGATTGATAAGTTTCAAGGAATGATGCGTGTGAAAGTTGACTAAATAATTTTAAATGAACTTTTCAACTTAATGACCGATTTGAATTTTCTATAAATGTAAGTCGGATAGTGAAACGGAGGGTTGAGGGAGGCGGTAGCCCAACTCACATAGAATTATTTGTCAAATAAGGCTTTTCCGAAGCCTAAGTTGAATTGTTTTAACATAGGTTTACATGACAGTACTCGTTATCATAACCGTTAATCTCCAATATGTACTTATAGTATTAAATTTCAGAGTAAGAGAAAGTAGTGTGAGTGACACACCAAATTATTACAATTATAAATATATATATATATATATATATTAATTTCCTAATATTTACTTAAAATAATCTGTTTGGAGATAGTGCAGGTAGAAGACATAAAATTTAGTGGAATCATAGGGACATAACTAATCCAACCTACTATTTTCCTGTTATACATAACTAATACATACATAGTAAAGACATAAAAAAGATAAATGAGAGGTTAATAAAATCGGTTGAGCCGCTTTTTGAGACACCCATTTCCGAGATTTAAAACTGACTTATCTAATAATGACGCCTCTTTTTCTGTACTAAACAACTAATGCATACAAGCGAACCTAATAAAATATGCCTGTGTGGCAAATTTGAAGAAAATCGTTCAAGCCGTTTTTGATATGCCGACATTCGATCACACATCCGATTTTTATTAAAACTTCGTAAACTTATTTGTACACTGTAAGACGACTAATGCGTCCGAAAGGACATTTAAAAGGGGGTTAACATGGCGAGTTTGAAGAACCTTCTTAGAACTGTTTTTAAAAACATCCACATCCGAGATCAGATCGGCTTACTAAATCAGGACGCCTAACAATATTCCGGCAATAACTAACTAACTAACACATATGAAAGGACGTCTAAAAGAGGTTTATAAAGCAAATTTGAAGAAAATCGTTTGAATCGTTTTTTAGATGCCGAATTAAATTAAAATACAGTTCCACTTCCATTTTTCAATTTTTAACAAAAGTTGGCTAATTCATCTATACACTGAATCTGTTTTAATTATAAAGTTTCGTTGTTTTATCTTATTTCATTTTGAAGATATGGTAGTCAAAAGCTCCCCCCCCCCACACACACACACATACACTGACCAATTCACAAAAAACATGTTTTGGGGCTCAAAAGTTCTTAAAACGCATGAATCAGATGAAAACTCGATATTAAAATTGCTCTAATACAATATTTCCATTATCTACGGAAACTGAATAACTGCAGTAAAAAAAAAAAAAAAAAAAAAAAATCGCACTGATATATATATTTTTTTCGCATTAAGATTAGTTGGGTTTTAAACATTGTTGAGACGCTAATTTTTCATTCCCTCCCCCACCCCCTCACTACCACAAGCCTCAACGAAATTTATCATTCGCATATCAAACGTAAAATTTTTAGACCCGCATT
This sequence comes from Salticus scenicus, assembly GCA_963930645.1. NCBI lineage: Eukaryota > Metazoa > Arthropoda > Arachnida > Araneae > Salticidae > Salticus > Salticus scenicus. Next base: position 271,598,178 of record OZ005655.1, read on the forward strand.
GTTTTTTTCCGCATCAGTCATTTTTTAGAGTAATTTTATTCTTATTTAATCGTAACAACATTTGGAGAAAATCACTCTAAAAATAAAGTGGTGTAGAAAAAGGGGCGTTAATAATTTTACGCTTATTAATGAGATAGTTGGCAACTATGAAATTTATTCTTAATGTAATTAATGCATATTCATTCAGCATATTGTAAAGTGATTAATTACTCTTATATTTACATTTTGCGAGTGTGATTTTATTACGATCTATGGCAAAATATACTCTATAACGAAAAAAAAAAAAAAAAAAAAAAAAAACGACGCACCAAAAGGAGTAATGCAAACTGGACACAAATTGCAGGTTTCGATAGAATTAAGCTCCAATTCATCATTATCGTCGATCCTACGTGCAACTGGTACTTCAGTGACTTCAAAGGCAGCTCAGTGAAATGGGGTCGAGCTCAGTCCCCGGATCTCTCTTCCAGTGAGGACGTATGGAGCATCATAAAAAGGATCCTACAAGCTGCTCGGGATTTTGCTAATCTAACGCACCAATTGGACAGAATTTGCCACGATACTTCACAGGAGCACATTGCCAACTCTATCAGTTAGTACTAAGCCGAATAACTGCGTACATAAGGGCCAGAAGTGAGGCAACACATTATTGACTTGTTTATTTTGCGAGGTCTTTTCTGTTGATTAAATCATTAAAATTTTCTGAAACAGTAATCAATTGTTTTCCTCTACATGTACATCACATCTACCAATTTTTGTCCCCTTCGGATAACTCATTCTTGATGCGTCGTTTTTTTAATTTTTGTTTTTTTGTTTTTTGTTATAGAGTGTATTTTTAAAAAGAAAAACAAATTTGTTGCAGGATAACAATACTTCTAGAATTTGGTTTCTTTTCGTTTTACTAATCATCATTCATAATAAATGTATTGATTTTTAAAAATTTCCCTCTGCTGATTTCTTTTTTCAGAACATTAATCTGAAAAATACTCTAGATGCTGAAAATCAAATGCCATAAAGTAACAAATTCTTATTTAGCTGTATTGAAAAATATTTTTTCATGAAATGTCAGTGGAGTGGCTACTCAAAAAGGTTTTGGGTTCCGTCTGTTTGTGTATTTGTCTGTCTGTTCCCCTGTATGTCTCGCGAGAGCGGCCGCAAAAAAATCCCCTCTTGAATAACAATCTAGTGTACATGTTCATAAACCACACAGAATTAGCTGTATGGTTTTGTTGAGCGTGAATTCTATCAGTTGTTCGTGAACAGGGATACACCAAAGTTCTTTTCATCATTAGGGCATACAAACAGCAATTGTATTTGTATGTACCAGAATAGTATCAGTTAAAATTCCCCGATTGACTTGCAAATTGGTACACATGTTTAGGCACTATATACAAAAATCTGTATATTTTATAGATCTATATTGTTTATGGGTCGGGTACAGAGACATGCCAAATTATTTCTTACCATTATGGCCTTGTGGTAGAATTAAGTTTCAACTCATTTTAACATGGTTGCACAGTATTCAATGAAATGTAATCAACATACATTATTGAGAAGCTTAAAAGCATCTGAAAAAAAAAAAAAAAAAAAGTTTTCTGAAAAAAAAAAGAGTGCATTTTAACATGAATATGCTCTGTTAAACATAATAATAAAAGCCTATGTCATTAGAATGATTAAAAACTTGATTTCTATAGGAAATGGTAATCATAGAGCTGGTAATTAGATTCAAGGTTAAAAATAGTAATAATAAATTACATTAAATTAACTTCTAATGTATAGTAAAATTGTTTGAACCTACTTCTTTAATTAGCAATAGAGTCATTACTTTGAAATACATGAGGGGAGGGGGGGGGTCAAAAAAAATAAAAATAGTGTCAGATCGTTCAAGATTGGTACTAGAGGTTTTCGATACTTACAAATCGATTGCGGATATTTTTGAATTTGTAAAATTATTAGGAGGGGTGGGTAGGGGCGGGGCGGTAAGGGGGGGCTATGGGGCAAAAACAAATAGAAATACAGTTAGACCGTTCAAAATTGGTACAGATACGTTTAAGAGGCCTGCAAGTCGAATGGGAATATTTTCGATTGTGTAAAGTTATTAGGAGGGGCAAGAAGGGGGGGGGGGGAATAAAAATAGTGTCAGATCGTTCAAAATTGGTACGTAGAGGTTTTCGATACTTACAAATCGATTGCAGATATTTTTGAATTTGTAAAATTATTAGGAGGGGCGGGTAACGGTGGGACGGTAAGGGGGGGGCTATGGGGCAAAAACAAATAGAAATACAGTTCGGCCGTTCAAAATTGGTACAGATAGGTTTAAAAGGCCTGCAAGTCGAATGGGGATATTTTCGATTGTGTAAAGTTATTAGGAGGGGCAAGAAGGGGGAGGGGAGGGGGGGCAAAAAAGTAAAAATAGTGTCAGATTGTTCAAAATTGGTACGTATAGGTTTTTGATACTTACAAATCGATTGCGGATATTTTTGAATTTGTAAAATTATTAGGAGGGGCGGGTAGGGGTGGGGCGGTAAGGGGGGGCTATGGGGCAAAAACAAATAGAAATACAGTTAGGCCGTTCAAAATTGGTACAGATAGGTTTAAGAGGCCTGCAAGTTGAATGGGAATATTTTCGAAAGTGTAAAGTTATTAGGAGGGGCGAGAAGGGGGGGGGGGCAAAAAAATAAATATAGAGTTAGATCGTTCAAAATTGGTTTATAGAGGTTTTCGATACTTACAAATCGATTGCGGATATTTTCGAATTTGTAAAATTATTAGGAGGGGCGGGAAGGGGGTGGGCGGCAAGGGGGGGCTATGGGCAAAAACAAATAGAAATACAGTTAGGCCGTTCAACATTGATACAAACAGGTTTTAAAGGCCTGCAACTTGAATGGGAATATTTTCGAAAGTGTAAAGTTATTAGGAGAGGCGAGAAGAGGGGTCAGAACCAAATTCGGCACCTCGCTCCGCGGCCTTGGAAGCAGAGATACGGGGAAATTTCGTGTATATATCTATTCTCGCATCCGCTTCATTTTTTAAAATAAAAACAAAACAAAACTACTTTCTTAAAGCTCAGGGTATACTAATTCTAAAAATGTAAGTTTCAAAGCATTATTTTCAGATTCAGTAATTAAAATTCCATAGTTTGTAAGACACACAAATTTTCACAAAAAACTGCGCTAAAAAGTCGTATATTGACCAAATTTAAAAATGAATATACCATTTTACTCCTCGGGCTATGACAATTCTAAGAATATTAACTTTGAAAAAATATTTAAAAAACTTCGTAAGATACAGTTAAAAATTCATTTTTCATTTCAACATAAAATAACTCCGTCGAATATTGATAATTTTTTTTTTTAAATATACCACTTTAATCCTCAGGCTATGACGATTCTAAAAATATTAACTTTGAAAAAATATTTTAAACACTTCGTAAGATACGGTTAAAAATTCATTTTTCATTTCAAAATTAAATAAATTCTGACATCGTGCTCACGGACAACTCACGCCATCTAGGGAGAAAAAGACGAACGTCACGAAGTCTAGGGAGAAAAATGACGTTTCAGTATTTTTTCTACGGAGTAAATGTCCTTTGATTCGTTCATATGTTTTCACAAACTTGCTATTTACAAATTGGCAACATACTTGGCATGTTTATCGCTTGGAAGTTGCATCGTACATGACTTCTAGAGAACTTTGAAGCTAAGTTATTTCAATCTTTTAATTGTTTTTTTACAAACTGCTTTTTTTTTATCTTTTTCTTTTTATATATATAGATTCACCCTTTTTTCAATATTACTTCTATTGTATTTTGTATATAAAACTTTCGTTTTTGTGAAAGTATACAAACTGTGTTCTTAACATCAATCAAAAAATACTGTTTCTACTGAAATTTGATAACGTTCTTATTTATATAAAATACGGTTTCTACTGAAATTTGGTTACGTTCTTATTTATATCCAATACGGTTTCTACTAAAATTTGGTTACATTCTTATTTATATCCGTATCTGTCACAAATGTACTTACATCTGTATAGTGAATATAAGTAATGGGTATCGTTTTATCGATTTCGTAGAGTACATAATTTCGTTGTGTTGTGCGGTTAATACAAAATACACATGAAATAAACATCTATCAAAAAATACTGTTTCTACTGAAATTTGGTTACGTTCTTTTTTACAAACTGCTTTTTTTACCTTTATCTTTTTATATATAATTATTACCCTCTTTTTAATTTTAATTCTATTGTATATAAAATTTTATCTTTTTCTTTATATATATATAGATTACCCTCTTTTTAATTTTAATTCTATTGTATATAAAACTTTCCTTTTTGCACAAGTATATGAAATGTTTTCCTAAACATAGTACTTAAAAAATACGGTTTCTATTGAAATTTTGGTACCCTTTTTTCAATATTACTTCTATTGTCTTTTGTTATAATTCTATTGTATATAAAACTTTCCTTTTTGCACAAGTATATGAAATGTGTTCCTAAACATAGTACTTAGTAAAAATACGGTTTCTATTGAAATTTTGGTATCCTTTTTTCAATATTACTTCTATTGTCTTTTGTTATAATTCTATTGTATATAAAACTTTCCTTTTTGCACAAGTATATAAAATGTGTTCCTAAACATAGTACATAAAAAATAAGGTTTCTATTGAAATTTTGGTACCCTTTTTCAATATTACTTCTATTGTCTTTTGTTATAAGTAATGGGTATCGTTTTATCGATTTCGTAGAGTACATAATTTCGTTGTGTTGTGCGGTTAATACAAAATACACATGAAATAAGTCATAATTCCACCCAAGAAACGTACTTCGTTTGGAAAATCTTCGGATGCGAAAAGAAAGCAAGCACAAAGAACACGCGAAACAGAAGAAGAACGCAATCGAAGGCTTCAAGAGGATGCTGGAAGACACGCTGCTGGAAGATCATCGGAAACAGAAGAACAACGCAATCGAAGGCTTCAAGAAAATGCTGAAAGAGAAGTCGCACGCAGATCATTGGAAACAGAAGGAGAACGCAATCGAAGGCTTCAAGAAAATGCTGAAAGAGAAGCCGCACGCAGATCATCGGAAACAGAAGAAGAACGCAATCGAAGGCTTCAAGAAAATGCTGAAAGAGAAGCCGCACGCAGATCATCGGAAACAGACGAAGAACGCAATCGAAGGCTTCAAGAAAATGTTGAAAGAGAAGCCGCACGCAGCTCATTGGAAACAGAAAAAGAACGCAATCAAAGGCTTCAAGAAAATGCTGAAAGGGAAGTCGCACGCAGATCATTGGAAACAGAAGAAGAACACAATCGAAGGCTTCAAGAAAATGCTGAAAGGGAAGCCGCACGCAGATCATCGGAAACAGAAGAAGAACGTAATCGAAGGCTTCAAGAAGATGCTTTAAGACACGCTGCTGGACGATCACGTGCCATGACTACTAACCAGTGGAGTTTATGTGCTTTTAACTACAATCCAGATTTTGAATATGCTTCTCAGTATCAGGTAAGCATTGGATCAATGTCAAAAATTTGTGACAGTTGTGGTGCTAAAAAGTGGCCTAGAGAATCACCAGGAATGTGTTGTAGTAATGGAAAAGTTGTATTGCCTTCAATTCAAGAACCTCCCGAGCCTTTGATAACATTACTCACAGGCAGTAAGTACATCTGATTCAAAACATTTCCTACAAAATATACAAGCTTACAATTCTGCTTTTGCAATGACCTCTTTCGGAGCAAGCATAATTACTGAACGAGGTTTCATGCCTACTTTTAAAGTTCAAGGTCAGATTTATCATAGATTAGGTTCACTGCAACCCACATTAAATGAACATGCAAAATATCTTCAATTGTATTTCATTTCCGATTTGCAACAACAAGCACAAAACAAGTGTACCACAAACCCAGCAACAAAATTTGAACTCATTCTGCAACTTCAGGAGATGCTCCATGCTTCGAATCATTATATTCAAAGTTTCAAATATGCTCTGGAAAACATTCCTACAGCTGAACACAAAATTATCATTGATGCTGACAAGAGACCACCTGCAGAACATGCTAGACGATATAATCTGCCAGAATGTAATGAAGTGGCTGTAATTATTGCTGATGAAGAACATGGGAAAAGAGACATTGTACTTAAATCTTGAAACAATACTTTGCAATTTATAGATGAAACTCATCGATCTTATGATGCCTTGCAGTACCCTTTACTGTTTGTACATGGAGAAGATGGTTATCACTTTGGTATACCCCAAGCCGGTGTACATTCCAACAAAAAGATTTCTTGCATAGATTTCTATGCCTACAGATTTATGGTTCGTAGCAATTCTTCAAATTATTTATTGTTGACGAGAAATCTTTTCCACCGATTTGCTGTTGATATGTATGCTAAAACAGAATCTGAAAGATTACGTTATATTAGAACTCATCAGAAAGAATTAAGATGTGATCAATATGTTCATTCAAGAGATGCCATAAATAATGATCGTGCTGGAACAGAGATTGGCCAACTTTGCATTCTACCATCAAGTGTCACAGGAAGCCCACGTTACATGCATGAAAGGACTCAGGATGCAATGACGTACAGTCGCCAGATTTATTCTTCGAGCAACTCCACCCCGCCAGAATTGTTCACGTTCGGTTCGAATAATAAATATTTAGAATTTAAATATATTATTTTAATAATAAAATATTTATTATTTAAATATTTTATTTTAATAATAAAATATTTATTATTTAAATATTTTATTTGTTTATCGAATCGTTAAAATATATATATTATTTGTTTATCGAATAGTTAAAAATATATTATTTGTTTATCGAATCGTTAAAAAAATATATTCAATATTGGTACAGCATTCATTTAAAAAATGCCCTTATTCAATATTGTAAATTTCTATCTCAGATTTAAAGACATTAACCAATCAACCAATCATGCTAAAGTATCTTAATGTTAGGAGCGTTTTAGTAGAAGGTTGATGCTAGAAGAGATTCAGACAGAATGAAGGAATGAAGGTTTGAGTACAGCTATTTATAAAGAATGAATCCGAGTCAATCAACCAACCAACCAACCTTGAAAAAAAAAAAAAAAAAAAAAAAAAAAAAAAAAAAAAAAATTTTTTTTTTTTTTTTTTCAAGGTTGGTTGATTGGTTGATTGACTCTAGCTAACCTATATATCATGCTAAAGTATATACACTATCATTGTCCAGCAATGCTTATTTGTTTCAGCGTCTATAAATATCTTTACTGCATCCTGTTTCCGTGTTCAGTATCCTGTTTTCAATGCAAATGAGTTATGCAATATCCAGTGATAAATTATTCTATAAAAAGCCTTATCTCATCCTGTTTTCGTAGAAAATGAGTTATGCAATCCTTCAGATTGACTATATAAATATTTTATTCTTTAAATATTTATTATTTAAATATATTATTTGTTTATCGAATCGTTAAAAAATATATTCAATATTGGTACGGCATTCATTTAAAAAAATGTCCTTATTCAATATTGTAAATTTCTATCTCAGAGTCAAAGACATTAGCTATCTCAGATTCAAAGGCATTAGTATCGTTTCAATATTGAAATATTAATATTATCTATCTCAGAGACCCCATTCAAAGTCTCAATTTGTACCCATCCAATATTGGCTTACTACCGTCGCAAAAAAATGGGCCGAACGAAGCGTCAATGACAGAAATCTGCCATGAGACGCTTCGTTCGGCCCATTTTTTTGCCCCCTCCAATTTAAATCTCTAAGGCATCAGTTTATACCAGCGAGATCGATTCCCCACGAAGACTTTGATTTTGGACGGAGGGGTGTCTGTCCAAGAAATAGTCTCAAATCTATCTTCGTGTAGGCGAGGGTCATCATCGTGGTCTCCATCATAGAACAGCTTGGTTCTTTCTATGAAATCCTTTAAGAATTCATCTATGAAGACATCAGAATTCCTCACGATCCGAATTCTGACTGCTTTATGGATGCATGCAGTTGGCACTATAGGATCTAAGATGTCAATCTTAGCAGATTTCATCATGGCCTCAAAACCCATGGTCGACAGCGCATCTCCGAAATGAATCTCTTCTATTGGATACACCCAGGTATTAGCTAAAGAGACAGGTATCCTGAACCTTTTGTAAACGAGGTCCCTCACCTTTAGCTTGGTAGTTTTTTTTACGTATGCGCTACCCTTACCCATCAGCTTGGCCACATCAGAGGCCCTGACGAACAAAAGTCCATCCGCAGAGACTACGAATAGGATTTTAGCATCCAGCTGTGGATGTTCAATTGTGAATAGCATGACTTAATGCAACAGAAGTCAAAATGATGCAGGCTCTTAGAGGCAGCTCGTATATATACCCGATTCGCGACCTAATTTTAGCAAGCTTTCTTAGAAAACGTGACCTTCTGATAAAATTCTTCTAGCTGTTGACAGGATATTATGTAATCCTCGATAAACTTATTTTTAGAATTAATTTGTCGTTTGAGCGGGATCTTGCATAATCTACAGGACGTGCGTAAGAGGATGTGCGTCAGAGGATGTCGATAAGAAATTTAGATAGAAATAGAGATTGCTGCTAGTATAAATACAGGCTGCTGGACGAGACATTTCATTCTGACTGCTTGATATTCTAAAAGCTCCAAAATGATATTTCAAATTTTAGCTGAAGAGTTAAACGTGAAATTTACTTGTTTTTTGACTTTTGACGGTGACATTTTTATCAAAGGTTCAGACGTAGCTCGTACCATGGGCTATCAAAATTCTTCTGGCGTTTTAAACTTATGTCATCTTACAGTGACTGACATCGCTCCCGAGGGCTTGAGCCTGCCTCCGTCTCTAGCCAAGACACGTATTTTTGGATTGGAAGATGCCAACACGCTGTTGGATATGCATCCAGGTGAATTTCAATCCTTATTTCAGGGGCCTATCGAGATTCTGTCGCCGATAGAGTGTACGTTCAACATCAGAAGGCCCATACGTATCAAGATAGCATGCATTAGCTCTTCCAATGCTACCATGGAGAGTTTTATAGCTGATTTGAAAATATCCATGGACTCTTACCTGCAATCTGTACCGATGGATAGCTATGTCTTCGGAGAGAGGTACGGAGACTTGGAGCTAGGGTATTTCCCCAAAAAAATAAAAGTTTTGGTGGGAAACAAGCCCTACTTCTATAAATCCTCGTCTTAAGATCAGGACGAGGTGCAAAAAAATGGGTCGAGCGAAGCCTCTCATGACATAAGTCATTGAGGCTTCGCTCGGCCCATTTTTTTGCGATAGATAGAGTGCCAACATTGGATGCGTACCGATTTGAACTTGTAATTTTCAAGGGATATGGCTTAGCTATAAGATAATTTTGATAAAATATCTATAGACAAATTTAAGGTATCTGAATTTAAAAATTTAATTGTTTCGTTTAAAATTTACTGTATAAAATTTAAAATTTTTAAAGACTAAGTATGGCGGTCATTATAATTCTAAATTTTCAAGGGATATGGCTTAGCTATAAGATAAATATGAAACTTGGTAAAATATACAGACTCGATAGCTAAATTTAAGGGATCTGAGTTTAAAATTTTAATTTTTTCGTTTAAAATTTACATTTTTTTCGTGTAAAATTTAAAATTTTTAAAGACTAAGTGTGGCAGTCATTATAATCTGATCTCTAAATTTTCAAGGGATATGGCTTAGCTATAAGATAAATATGAAACTTGGTAAAATATACAGACTCGATAGCTAAATTTAAGGAATCTGAATTTTAAAATTTAATTTTTTTCATTTAAAATTTACATTTTTTATGTAAAATTTAAAATTTTTAAAGACTAAGTGTAGCCAAGCCAACATTGAATGCGTACCGATTGTAATTTTCAAGGGATATGGCTTAGCTATAAGATAAATATGAATCTTGGTCGATAGCTAAATTTAAGGGATCTGAGTTTAAAAATTTAATTTTTTCGTTTAAAATTTATATGTAAAAATTAAAAATTTTAAAGGCTAAGTGTAGCCAAGCCAGTTATTATGATCTGATCTCTATAAAAAGATTTTCGAGAAACTATTGACAGGATGCTTGATAAGCGGCTCCGATTAAAATTACAATCAGATCTCTATAAAAAGATTTTTCGAGAAGTGTTGACAGGATATTATGTAAGCCTTTCCTCAGGATGCCCGGTTATAATCAGATCTCTATAAAAAGATTTTTCCAGAAGTATTGACAGGATATTATGCAAGCCTTTCCTCTTGATAAGCGGTTCGTAGAAAATTACAATCAGATCTGTTGATAAGACCGGGTATATATACGAGTGTCCAGCGAGAGCTCTTCAATTGCTAGTCGATCTCTCTACTAGCTGCTTAGATTCATTAGCTCTCTGTCAGTCATGTTTTTCCATGTAAAAAATTATGCTTATGGCGTTGCCTTTAAATGCCTAATGGCCACTGATGGCACCCTGTTTGTCCGGGCTGAGGACCTGGCTATTTATTCGAGGCACCCTCTAGATCTAAAATTTGCCGAAAAATATGCAGGCCTCACCGTCCGAGACGTAATGGACCCTAAAATCGATTTACCTAAATGGCTCGCTAAGACGAGAATCTTCTCGATTAGCGAAGCCAAACAGCATTTGAAAGGGTTCATGGGCGAACAGGAATTTGATAAGATGTTCGATGGTTCGGCCATGGTGAAATACCAGGCTAACATGAAGCTCAGCTTCGTGAAAGCCATTGGTGTTCGATTTGTCGAAAGGTCCCGTACCAAGTTCGAAGACTTCCTTGCCGCATACCAACTACAGGTGAGGAAATTTTTTGAGCTTGAGTATGAGGACTATGACTTATACAAATCTCAAATGACCGGACCGTTGAAGATGACCATCAGGAGGCTATCTAATGAGCAACAAATAGAGAGCTTATGTTGATCTTTCAAATGAGAGTAAAAAAATGGGTCGAACGAGGTGTCTCATGGCAGAATTTCTGTCTTTGACACCTCGTTCGACCCATTTTTTTGCGATAGATATAGTGCCAATATTGGACGGGTTTAATTTGAGACTTTGATATTAAATTTATAAAAAAATCTATTTAAGCTAGTATCGAAGAGATTATCAGGATAGCATGAAGACTATTTAAACATATAAACTATAATAAGCCAATATTGTAGAAATAAAATTTAAGACTCTGGAAAACGAGATAAAATGGTATCAATTTAAATGTATAGATAAAAATAACTAAGCCAACAGAGACATGACTGGACAATGACGGTTTGGATACGTAAGCGAGTTTATCTCTCTCTATATATATAGATGGGATGAAGCCACGCCCACAAGAAATCCAACGACCTTGAAAAAAAAAAAAAAAAAAAAAAAAAAAATTTTTTTTTTTTTTTTTTTTTTTTTTTTTTTTTTTTTCGTGTGACCTTGAACACATCTTCAAGGACGGAGCAGAATCTATAACTTAACGGAACTAACCTCATTTATTGAACATTAGTTTTTTTCATGTGTCCTATATATAGGATGGCTAGCGTACCCACATCTCATTTTGTCTCGACGTCTGCCAACAACAGTATCTGTAAAATATTTTGAATTTGTAATTTTCAAGGGATATGGCTTCTCTATAAGATAATTATGTATCTTGATAAAATATCTATAGATAAATTTAAGAAATCTGAGTCTAAAATTTTCGTTTAAAATTTTAACTTTTTTGTGTAAAATTTAAAAATTTTAATGGCTAAGCTAGAGATAGAGTACCAATATCGTAACGATTTGAAGGGATATGGCTTCTCTATAAGATAAATATGAATCTTGGTAAAATATACAGACTCTATAGATAAATTTAAGAGATCTGAGTGTATAAATTTAATTTTTTCGTTTAAAATTTTAATTTTTTGTGTAAAATTTAAATTTTTTAAGGGCTAAGCTAGATATGTAAATATTTCACAGTTGGTTTCTAAAGTTATATTTTTTATCCAATCAAATTCATTGTAGATGGCGCTGCAGTCTATATATATAGTATATATATAGTATATCTATTAGGGTGGGTGGGAGTGGAATTTATTTCTTCTACTGTAAGGTCATGCATAAACCAGCTCCGTGATGCCCAAACCCGTTTTCTTTAAAATAGGATGGGATAACGTTATTTATACAATATTGGCTTTGAAAACAAGATTTTTATAGATTTTGTCTGACAAATGACAAGATGTTGCAGGTTTTCATGAAATCAGAATAGATCATGGGTTTTTATAAAATATAATAACATAAAATATTTTTTTATCTGTATTTAAACAAGCAGACATTTCCGCTTCGCGGAAATGTCTGCATGTTTAAATACAGATAAAAAAATATTTTATTTCAAACTCAATGATGTCTCTTATGTAAAATGTCTTTAATAAACCGTACTTTTTCCGACAGCGGTACCATGATTTGTTTCAAGCCAAAAATGTGTGTCTTATCCTCTAGCAGTACGTTCCTCGATTATATCCTGAACGAATCGCTCACGTAGCCTATACCTATATTAGAGCCATTCATTTTTTCGGTAGCGATTCAAGGTACGCCAAAATAAATTTGACTCGCGATACTTAATCATCGTAAAAAGTTTGAATAGATTAGAAACAGGCTAAGATAGCGTATTGTTAATCTGCCAGACATAAATTAGAAACGTTCCATGGCTAAGCTAGGGATAGCATATCGTTCTAAAGCCGGCAGGATCTAACAATGGATAGATTTACTGGGACAGAAGAAGACTGATTGGAGAAGAGTCGGCTATTTATATAGAATGAATTCAACCAACCAACCAACTGTTTAAAAAAAAAAAAAAAAAAAAAAAAAAAAAAAATTTTTTTTTTTTTTTTTTTTTTTCACAGTTGGTTGGTTGGTTGATAATCTTCTCTATATATAGGATCGCTGACGTGCCACCTCCTCATTCTATCTAGATCTTTGCCAGCAACGGTCATATCTCTCATCTGTTAAAATTTTCAATTTTTCAACTAGGCATAGTGACTAGACGACCGTTGCTGGCAAATGTCGAGACACAATGAGGAGGTAGCAAGTCAGCGATCCTATATATAGAGGATATAATCAACCAACCAACTATGAAAAAAAAAAAAAAAAAAAAAAATATATTTTTTTTTTTTTTTTTTTCACAGTTGGTTGGTTGGTTGATAATCTTCTCTATATATAGGATCGCTGACGTGCCACCTCCTCATTCTATCTAGATCTTTGCCAGCAACGGTCATATCTCTCATCTGTTAAAATTTTCAATTTTTCAACTAGGCATAGTGACTAGACGACCGTTGCTGGCAAATGTCGAGACACAATGAGGAGGTAGCAAGTCAGCGATCCTATATATAGAGGATATAATCAACCAACCAACTATGGAAAAAAAAAAAAAAAAAAAAAAAAATTTTTTTTTTTTTTTTTTTTTTTTTTTTTTTTTTTTTTCAAAGATTTTTTTTTTTTTTTTTTTCAAAGAATTTTTTTTTTTTTTTTTTTTTTCAAAGAATTTTTTTTTTTTTTTTTTTTTTTTTCCATAGTTGGTTGGTTGATTATATCCTCTATATATAGGATCGCTGACTTGCCACCTCCTCACTCTATCTCGATCTTTGCCAGCAACGGTCATATCTCTCATCTGTTAAAATTTTTAGAAAATTAGTTTGTCGCTTGAAGCCTTCAAGATGATCCGATAAAATTCTTCTAGAACAAATTGGCAGGATATTATGTAAACCGTTTCCTCAAAAACAGGACGTGATAAGTTATTTATAGATGCGTCAAGCCTCTCTAATCTATAAAACGTCATCCTGTCGAGCCTTATATAGTATTACTGATGTCGTTTCTCAGAACCGCTTATCAGATCTCACGCATCCGCTTGCCAGAGTATAAATACGAGCCTCTCGCCTCAGCTTATTCATTCTGAGCCTCTGTTTTTCAAAATGGAAATGTTTTCTTTCGACTCTCTGACCGACGAGCGATTTGACTATGACTATGCCGTAAAGCCTGGATGGAATGTCTTGAATACGTCTCGTCTTTCTCTCGAGTTATTATGCAATTATAATCGAGACATGTCCATGCCAACTCCAAAACCAGTTTCCAGACCATCTCCAGTTTTCAAATCTAAACGCGTTCCAGTTCCAGTTCCAGTTCCAGCTTCTAAATCTGTTCCAGTTCCAGTTCCAGTTCCAGCTTCTAAATCTGTTCCAGTTCCAGTTCCAGTTCCAGCTTCTAAATCTGTTCCAGTTCCAGTTCCAGTTCCAGTTCCAGTTCCAGCTTCTAAATCTGTTCAAGTTCCAGTTCCAGTTCCAGCTTCTAAATCTGTTCAAGTTCCAGTTCAAATTTCAATACCCATGTCAGAGATGATTTATTTTAAAGTACCAAAGCTATTAAGCCCGCTACCAAAATCTCCAGAGTCCAACGTAACAACTTATCGTGCCTGGAAGCCTCCACCGAAGATAGATTTCGTGGTACGGCCTAAATTAAAAACTGCTGGCTTTGAAGATCCAAGAATTCGAAGACGGCATGGCATAGTCGTTGTCAAATCGAACGTCAATTTGAGAGATGGAAAATGCTACAGCCTTATAAATACAGAGGCTAGAAAATACTACAGTTGGGTTTAAACCCAAACGATTTATAAAAAAATCGGGCCGAACGAAGTGTCTCATGGCAGATTCCTGTCTTTGACACTTCGTTCGACCCGTTTTTTTTGTAACAATTATATTGCCAATATTGGATGCGTACCGATTTGTACTTTAAGATTTTGAACGGATACTTAAGATTTTGAATGGATACTTTTATAACTGAAGTTCCTGAGATATAAATTTATATATAAACTATTATCAACCAACTTAAAAAAATTTCAAGATTGGCAAAAAAATATTATTTAGAAATCAAAAACTATAAAATCGAAATGATAAATTTTGAAAAATTTTCCAGATTGGTGAAAAATGGCAAAGTCTCAAAAAAATAGTATCTTGAAAAAAATTATAGAAATATAAAATCAACCAAAGACACTTTAGCATGATATATATATAGGTTAGCTAATGTCAATCAACCAATCAACCAACCTTGAAAAAAAAAAAAAAAAAAAAAAAAAATTTTTTTTTTTTTTTTTTTTTTTTTCCAAGGTTGGTTGATTGGTTGATTGACTCTAACTAAACCTATATATATATATCATGCTAAAGTATCTACACTATCATTGTCCAGCAATGCTTATTTGTTTCAGCGTCTATAAAAATCTTTACCGCATCCTGTTTCCGTGTTCGGCATCCTGTTTCTGTGTCCTGTTATGCAATATCCTGTTTTCGCGTTCAGCGACAATAATTCTATAAATAGCCTTATCTTATCCTGTTTTCGTAGAAAATGAGTTATGCAACATCCTGCCTTCACTATATAAGCTCTGCCATTCGATCGAATAGTCATTCTCTCTTCGGAGCTTGAACTGCTAACATGTATAAGCATCAATGCTCTGTGAAGAAACTTAAAGCGGCTAACGCTCTTCATAACCTTTTCGGAATGACTGAGCCTTTTCCAAATATTCTTTCGACTTCTGTCAAGAAGCTGAAGAAATATCCTCATTTCCAAACAATGATCGGAGAAGGCAAAATCCATATGTTCTGCCTACATCTGACACCTGATCATAATATTTCGTTTAAAAAACGTACTCTGACGGACAAGATCCTGAATACGATTCCAGCACTAGGCAGAGAGGCCCAGACAATCTATCCGTTGAGACCTCAAGACATAAAATGGATCACTGTTATGAACAGATTCAAAAGACCCCCCAGCGAAGCCAACAGAACCAACGCTGATATGAGAATTGGTTTCAAGTGCCCCCATAACCAATTTCTGGTGAAAGGTCATTTCACGTTTGGACAGAGAACCGTTGGGCAAGGATGCGCCCATATTATCCAGACGTTGGACGCACCATTGCTGTTCTATGTGAGACCCCCCAACGAGACACGAGTGAGAGCTGACAGCAGATATTTCTCAGGGGACAAGCTTCACTTCTACGAGAGGTTCATATTGATTGCTCGCTCAAGCTACAAGATACCTGCTGGCACTACCTATATTTTATTTACGACGCAAAAGAATTTCTTCAGTCTACATGTTGTGAAGGAGAGCTTGAAGCTGGGTTTCAAGGTAAAAAATCCGTTGGTAGAAAGAATCACGAAAATAGACGGGATGTATGAGGTATCTGTGCCAACACCTATGATACCTCATATGGATGATGATGACGAGCCACCCTCTGAATATATTCAAACAGCTCCAATCTCAGAGCCAGAACCATCCCAAGAGCCAGAACCATCCCAAGAGCCAGAAACCGATTTGCCAGAAATCTATTTGCCGACGAACCCTCCTGTTGTGTTGGACAAAACAATAACCGTGGTCACTACAAATTATGCAGAACAATATAACTCTCAAATCTGGAAAGTATTGACAGATCCCCTTAAAAACAACTTCGTACGCACCTATGGGCCTGATCTACCTGGAATGGATATGAGAACTGCATCGGTAAAACGTAAGGCCGAAAAGAATCCCAAGCGTTTAAAGAAACGTAAGCTCACCTTCAAGGACGCTGCAACAAATACAGAGCCTGAAACTAGAGAACCAGAGCCTGCACCTATTGCAAATCTAGAGCCTGCACCTATTGAACATTCAATGCCTTTTGTTGAAAATCCAGGTTTTCATAGTGAATGGCCTATTCAAAGCCCAGCGGTACCTGAAGATCTTAATAATATAGTATGCTCTCCCATGCCAGATCAGCTACTACTAGACTCTATGATGAAAGATCTCATGACACCTGGCACTCTAGAATATATAATAGATGAGTCCGAACAGCCAAATTACATATCACTCTAAAAATATTAAAAATTTAAAAAATTTGGGTCAAACGAGGCTTCCTCATGTCAGATTTGTCATTATGACTTATCTTGACGATGGAAGCCTCGTTTGACCCATTTTTTTTAAATCTATCTCCTACCAATATTGGATTTGTAAAAAAAATAACTTATAAATTTTATGAGTAGACAAATGAAAATTGTCTAAGCCGTTCAACGGAATCGCTTAAAGCGGCTTCAGCTATGCCATCCTATCGATTGGACCTGCAAACGGGACAGCCAACATTATCCATAAAAATTTAACCTCGATAAAATTTGTAGCTTTTAAATTGAGATGCTGAGCCAGAAAAACTGAACGCGTAGAGATTAGCAGCTCATATTGTAAAAATTTAAACGTAATTATGAAAATAGTATTAACGAGATCCAATGACAGAGATCCAAAAAAACTTTAGTAACCAATCGTTTGGTCATGACAATTGAAAAGCGAATCTTGATGAACGAGGAAAAGATATATATATATATCAACCAACCAACCAACCTTGAAAAAAAAAAAAAAAAAAAAAAAAATTTTTTTTTTTTTTTTTTTTTTTTACAGTTGGTTGGTTGGTTGATAATCTTATCTATATATAATATGGCTAACGTGACTACACTCTCATTGTGTCTCGACGTTTGCCAGCAACGGTCGTCTAGTCACTATGTCTCGTAATGTGTTTTCAACAAGATGTACATTGATGGACACTAGAGCGTTAGATTTTTCTATAAAAGCCTATGATCTATTCTGATTTCATGAAAACCTGCAGTATCTTGTCATTTGTCAGACAAAAGTCTTGTTTTCAAAGCCAAAAATGTATAAATATCGCTATCCCATCCTGTTTTAAAGGAAATGGGTTTAGACATCAGGAGCTAGTTTATGCATGACCTTACAGTAGAAGAAATAAATTCCACTCCCACCCACCCTAATAGATATACTATATATATACTATATATATAGACTACAGCGCCATCTACAATGATTGGCTAAAGAAATATAGCTTTAGAAGCCAACTGAGAAATATAGCTTTAGAAGCCAACTGAGAAATATAACTTTAGAAATATAACTTTAGAAATATAACTGTAGCAGTCAACTGAGAAATATAACTTTAGAAATATAACTTTAGAAACCAACCAACCAACCTTGGAAAAAAAAAAAAAAAAAAAAAAAAAAAAAATTTTTTTTTTTTTTTTTTTTTTTTTTCAAAGGTTGGTTGGTTGGTTGGTTTGACTGGCTATATATAATTATCTATTTGCCTCCACACTCTCATTGTCTCTCAACATTTGTCAGCAACGGTTGTCTAGTTATTATTGCTCGTAATGACAAATATGATAAATTTGAACCTGTATCTGAAACAGGATTCCATCCAATCGTGTCCAAATGCTAGATCTTCCCATTTTAAATGAAACCTGTTAATTTTGATCGTGGCACAGTCGTCGTGTCGATCTTAAACTTGGTCCATCCAAAAAACCTTCATGAGTCAAGCTGAGTGCATCCCGAAACAAACTAATCAAAACCTGAAACAATTGTTGCGTAGAGAGAATCCGTAAAATTTAGCAAGAGGTCTCTATAAAATTTAAATTGCTGAGAGTTGTCACGACAAATGTAGCAATGAACGCTGGAAAATTTAAATGTAATTATGAAAATAGTATTAACCATTCGTTGAGTAGCATGACAAATGAAAATTGAAACATAATTAGGAAATTAGTATAAAGATTAGCTTTTCAATTTAATCCTGACCTTTTTCGAGTTTTGTCCAGATGCTATAAAATTGAAACAGGTGTATCTGAAACATTATTCAATCCAAATGCTAGGGCCTTCTCATTTTAAATGAAACCTGTTAATATTGATCGTCTTAAACGTGGATCACTTGGCCATCCAAGAAACCCTCATGAATATTGAAACCGGCTGAGTTCTATCCTGAAACAGGTGTCACGACAAATTGATATGTACGCTTGAAATCTGAAAGATATATAACCCGTCAAGGTCACACGAGTCAAGCTTCAAGGTCACACAAAAAAAAAAAAAAAAAAAAAAAAAAAAAAAAAAAAAAAATATTTTTTCAAATATATATTTTTTTTTTTTTTTTTTTTTTTTTTCATGTGACCTTGAACATAGACTATATATACCCTTGACAAATGAATTTATAAACTATTATCTTTTTTCCTTACTCAGTCTAATATAATTATGGCGGCTCGTGACACGATGCAAAAGTATAGGAATCTTATTAAGAGAGATGTATTTGAGTTTAAATGTCCCCATTGCCAAGTCCTGATCTTACCTAAAAAATATGAAAAGCATTGTCATGAACAGCGCAACATAGACCCTTTGCTGAAATGTGTTTGGTGTCCTGACAACAAGAGACGGCACACATTCCAGCGGCGAAAGAAATACCTGGCGGCCGATCATCTTATAAACTGTTATTTGCAATTTAAAATTCGGATTGCCAAACCCTTACCCGAAGAAGATGATGTGTCTGTTCCAGATGGATATCCTTTCAACTTCAACCCTATGTGTGAGAATAATGACTTTTTTGGACATGATCAAATTTTTCCAGATGGTAGCCGGGCCTACGAGCCTGTCTGGGAGATTGAGTTACCGGAACCGCCTGTTTCTTTTCAAGACCATTCTCTGAATTTGGCAGCTGCATGCGTCCTGAAATATTTACAAAGCGACCTGGTATTCATTCATGTGATGGTTCGAGCTACGGCCTACGAGAGTTTTCTCTATCGTATGGACGAAGACAATGGTAATACGCGGACTCTACCCTTTTCTTGTTGGTGCGACGGAGGGACCGAATCTGATCCTAAATTCAGGCATCATAGACATATGATAGTCGTATCTCCATCTCTTAAGTATTTTCAGAAAAACGTATGGAATAAGATCCAGCCCGAAGATCGACCTTATTCTGGTTTCAAATGCATCTTGAGCAAAAATATAAAAACCGTCTGGCATTTAGTTAATACTCTTGGCTATCTCAGCAAGCGTAGGTCCAAGTGTAATTTTTCTTTCGACGATTGTCTGGAAGCAGGCAATTTGAACCATTTTTATATCCAAGCGACGCTTCCTAAAGACTACAGGCTGGTCTTGGCTACGCTATGGGACAGGGGTATCATAAGAGTTCTCAATCAGAGATATCATATCTGGGAACCGAAGAGATTGCTAGAAGGCCCTATGTCGTTTGTGGATGGGAAATGGCGCATCAAAATCAAACATTTGCCACAAATAATATTGAATATGGTGCTGCCCGTGTCCGAAACTCTCAAGTCTACGAGCAAACCCACCGAACGCTTCTTACATCTGATCGACGGCAAAAAGATGTATTTCAAGCCAGGCAATCGAACTGAACGCGATTACAAGTTATTTTTTGGCATTGTAAAAGACGAATGGTGGGAGCCCTGCAAGTTGCAGCAGGCCTGTTTTATGTGCGCGAAACCTTATATGCAGATATGCGACGAGCTGAAAAAGGAAATTAGCGAGATGAAAACTCTTTACGAACAAGAGACGCAAGATTTGAGAAAGAAGCTAGAAGCCTTGCACGAAGACAATAGACGTTTGCACGAAGACAATAGACGTTTGCACGAAGACAATAAACGTTTGCACGAAATAATTTATAATTTACAAAACGACGAAATTGTGAGACTGAAAAAAGAAAACGACGCCTTGAAAGCGAAAAATGCCAAACTGAAGTTAGAAAATAGCAGCTTTAAAATAAACATTAAACGTTTCAAGACAGAAAATCTCAATCTGAAGGCAGAGAATGTCAGCTTAGCATCAAACGCTAAACGTCTGAAGACAGAAAATATTCAATTAAAAGATGCAAAGTCTAACTTGACAGGACTTGAGCTTAGACAATGATTATCGAATCCATATAGTTGTTGATAAAAAATTGATCCAATGATAATGTGAGAGTATGTTTAGTATGCAGCCATGCCCAAGGTCAAGGTCACATTAAAAAAAAAAAAAAAAAAAAAAAAAAAAAAAATTTTTTTTTTTTTTTTTTTTTTTTTTTTTTTTTTTTTTAATGTGACCTTGTGACCTTGATAGATTGTTAGCGCCTATATAAGCAGCTGACAAATCTCATTTTCTAACATTATTCATTTAACTATAATATAAGGGCATGGATAGCTATTTAGATCTCGTGTCAAAGGTTTTGGCAAAACCGCAATTGTCTGAGGGTATCGACAATATTTTGCACAAAGACTGTTTGAATCTTATATCTAAAGATTGGGTGGCTCGTTTGAAAAATAACGTGACTTTTCAAGATTATGTCACCGACGCCAAACGGTTATGGAATCCACCTTATATGACGCTGAATTATGAATATGAAGAATCCAAGCGCCCAAATTTTAAAGTTGCTGTCGTTGCATACTGTAAATTTATGAAACGTTATGGGGATAGAGGCCTTCTAAATCCCAAATTGAATTTATATATTATGGCTTCAGAGCCATTACGTTTAATTGCTCGTGCGATGACATCTGATCTCTCAGTTCAAATTTCTGACGATTTTAAATTTTCTTTTCAAGATTGTAGTGGTGTTTTGAATTGTCATGAATGCGGTAAACGTGCAAACGAATTCAAAGCAAAAGGTCATAAAATAGATCTAAGATCTCAACCATGCATACTGGACACCAGCGTATTTACTGGAACTGAAGTCGCGAATCGCTTTTATAGTATGATCGAACCCACGTTCACTGACACGTTTGTAGCCATCTTACAAATAAAAATTAATACGAGATACAGCTATTATACTCAAAATAATCAAAAAATTTTACGTATTAGTGGAAGTATTTTAGATTTCATCGGATTTCAGGAAAGAAAATTAATGGCTTCTAAAACAGCTAATATAGGATTCATAACAGAAATCGATAATCAACCTTCAACGAAGGCTAAGGAGGCTAAACCTTCAACGAAGACTAAGGAGGTAGAATCGTCAACAAAAACCGATGATGAGTTTGGCGATTATTTGGAAGGGATGTTAAACGATTCAAAGATACCTTTTGAACCTTTTGATTTGGAAAATACTGAAATTAGTCACGATACCATTGATTTGAATGATGTGGACAATAAGAGAAGTTCTAATGATTTAGACTCGGATTCTAAGAAAAGAAAAATAGATGAGGGTGAAAGTCATATATCACAGTGGCTTTTAAGTGACGATTAATAAATTACGTAAACCACATTTTAGTTTAGTACGACAGTCCCATGAAAAAAAAAAAAAAAAAAAAAAAAAAAAAAAAAAAAAATTTTTTTTTTTTTTTTTTTTTTTTTTTTTTTTTTTTTATATGTGACCTTGAGCGTGGCTCGTCTATTGCTAACGTGCCTTTCTTTTTTTTTCAAAGTTGGCCATTTCAAACTGACTGTGAAATTTTTCAAAGTCCACGCGTTTTATCTTTCTATTTTCAAAATTACATTTAAAGTTTTATGGCCCAGCTCCTGTTTCAGATAACCCTCAGCCCGTTTCAATTTTATCTCCATTTTAACGTGCTAAGCGATATGTCTTCGTTTTCAAGGTTCTTGCTAAGCGATATGTCTTCGTTTTAACATGGCACCTGACTCAATTTTATCATGGCCTCTTGCATAGCTGATCCACGTTTGAGCGACAAGCTAAATTGAATTCAATGCAAGGGAGTCACGTTAACAGATACCGTAGCGCTGAGAAACGTTCAAAATCTATTGTGAGTCATCTTAAAAGATACCATAGAGGGTCACGTTAAACGATACTATAGCGTGGCGTAAAATATTATCAGCCAATGGAGGGTTAAAAGATACAATAGAATGGAAGAAATACAAAAGTTAAAAATAAATTGGTAAAACCTTTAGGGTTTCGTTGGAAAGGTTTAGTAATATTTAATTTTAAGCTCAATATTATCTTGAGTCAAAATGTAAGTTCGTTATCTGGCTTCAATGAAATGGAATAAAGACAAAAGTTATAATAAATTGGGGAAAAGATTTAGGGTTTCGTTGGAAAGGTTTAGTAAATTTTAATGTTAAATTTAATGTTGACATTTTATCGAGGTCATAGCGTGGCGTAAAATATTATCAGCCAATGGAGGGTTAAAAGATACAATAGAATGGAAGAAATACAAAAGTTAAAAGTAAATTGGTAAAACCTTTAGGGTTTCGTTGGAAAGGTTTAGTAATATTTATTTTTAAATTTTAAGCTCAATATTATCTTGAGTCAAAATGTAAGTTCGTTATCTGGCTTCAATTTTCAAGGAAATGGAATAAAGACAAAAGTTATAATAAACTGGGGAAAAGATTTAGGGTTTCGTTGGAAAGGTTTAGTAAATTTTAATGATAATTTTAATTTTGATATTTTATCACGGTCAAATGTAGATGCATGCCTATTCACGGGGGTTTCACTTTTGGAAATTGAATTTTCTAATTGCCAGGAAAACTTTTCAAAAGAGATTTTTCAATTCTGCCTGACCAACTGTAACAAATTGCCAAGTTCAATCGGGTCCGTAAAATGTCGCTACCAACATTGGCATTGTAAAAAAATAACTTATAAAATTTTATCAGATTTGATAAGCTTATCTTGACGATGGCCCAGTTTTTTAAATGCTACCAATATTGTAAAAAAATAAGTTATAAAATTTATCAGATATAGTATTTATCAGGCAGTCTTTCGATTTTGACCGTTCAAAGGTATCGTGTAACATGAATCTGGCTTCAGCTATGCAAGAGGCTATGATAAAATTGAGTCAAGCTGACCTGAATCTGAAACAGGTTTTATTTGTCATGTCAAAATGAAGACATATAGCTTAGCAGGAACCTTGAAACCGGACGGCAGGCGTAAAAATTTAAACTGGCTAATATAAACATTGTTGCGTAGAGAGAAAATTTTAACAAGAGGTCTCTATGAAATTCATATTGCTGAGAGTTGTCACGACAAATGTAGCAATGGACGCTGTCAAATGTAATTATGCAAATAGTATTAACCATTCGTTGAGTAGCATGACCAATGAAACATGACAAATGAAACGTAATTAGGAAAATAGTATTAACCAAATGGACTACAGATTAAGGAAGGGACAAATAAATAATTATATACAGACAATCAAGTTTCAAGGTCACATGAAACAAGCTTCAAGGTCACACGAAAAAAAAAAAAAAAAAAAAAAAAAATTTTTTTTTTTTTTTTTTTCGTGTGACCTTCAAGCTTGTTTCGTGTGACCTTGAAGCTTGTCTATATTTAATATGGTTAACATAACCATAACCTCATTGCGTCTCGACATTTGCCAGCAACGGTCGTCTAGTCACTATGCCTCGTAATGTATTTTAAGCAAGATGTACGTTTTCATGAAATCAGAATGATATCATGGGTTTTATAGAATATAATAAAATAAATTAAATAAAATATTAGAAATAAAATATATTTTTTATCTGTATTTATACATGCAGACATTTCCGCTTCGCGGAAATGTCTGCATGTTTAAATACAGATAAAAAATATATTTTATTTCATACTCAATTATAGGGTCTCGTAAAGAGTTTCATCTCGCTGATTTCGAGTTTCGGCTTGTCGTATGTCGCAACAGTCTTGCTACAACCTGCACGTTTCCCACGATGCCAAATATCTTATAATTTAGTTCAGTTTGTTTGCCAAGCTCGAAATACGTCGTTCTACCGTTGATCAGATGCACTCAGTGGGCTCTTCACAAGACTTGAAATTTTTGGACACGGGCAGCACCCAATTCAATATTATTTCTGTTAAATGTTTAATTTGGATGCGCCACTAATAAACTCCATTGGGACCTTGATAAGCCAGCTTAAATATCTCTGATCTAAGAGTTTGGTTCGTCAAAGAGCCAATACTAGCTTATAATCGCTCGGCAGCGTCTCTTGGATATAAAAATGATTCCCACTCGCATCTTTGAAAGAACATTCGGACCTGTCCTAACGACCATGAGATAGAGTACCAATATTGTACCTATTCTAATTTGAAGGGATATGGCTTAGCTATAAGATAATTTTGTATCTTCATAAAATATACAGGCTCTATAGATAAATTTAAGAGATCTGAGTTTAAAATTTTAATTTTTTCGTTTAAAATTTACATTTTTTCTGTAAAATTTAAAAATTTTAATGACTAAGCTAGAGATAGAGTACCAATATCGTACCTATTCTAATTTTTAAG
Organism: Salticus scenicus; assembly: GCA_963930645.1. Taxonomy (NCBI): domain Eukaryota; kingdom Metazoa; phylum Arthropoda; class Arachnida; order Araneae; family Salticidae; genus Salticus; species Salticus scenicus. Next base: position 271,623,153 of record OZ005655.1, read on the forward strand.
GGATATGGCTTCTCTATAAGATAAATATGTATCTTGGTAAAATATACAGACTCGATAGCTAAATTTAGGAGATCTGAGTTTAAATTTTTAATGCTATATCTTTTCTCTTGAGACATTTGAAACTTACCGGGTTTGGTTTTACGCTTCTACCAAATTTGATTATGCCATTGCACAACAAAGCCAGGCATTCATTTTATGTTTATCAGACCTCTGATAGTCTTTAGCTAAAATTAAAACTTGCCTTTGCAAAGTGGACAACAGCCATGCAAATACGATATAACTGGAAACCAAAAATTAAACAGCCGTCATGTAGCAATCTAAAAAAATTATGCTGGATTGAAATTATTCAAGCTGCTTATATAAAGTTAATCTAAGCAAGATGACCTTGAAAATATAGTCAGTCAAGTTTCAAGGTCACATTAAAAAAAAAAAAAAAAAAAAAAAAAAATTTTTTTTTTTTTTTTTTTTTTTTTTTTTTTTTTTTTCACAGTCGGTTGGTTGGTTGATAATCTTATCTATATATAATATGGCTAACGTGACTACACTCTCATTGTGTCTCGACGTTTGCCAGCAACGGTCGTCTAGTCACTATGTCTCGTAATGTGTTTTCAACAAGATGTACATTGATGGACACTAGAGCGTTAGATTTTTCTATAAAAGCCTATGATCTATTCTGATTTCATGAAAACCTGCAGTATTTTGTAATTTGTCAGACAAAAGTCTTGTTTTCAAAGCCAAAAATGTATAAATATCGCTATCCCATCCTGTTTTAAAGGAAATGGGTTTAGACATCAGGAGCTAGTTTATGCATGACCGTACAGTAGAAGAAATAAATTCCACTCCCACCCACCCTAATAGATATACTATATATATACTATATATGTAGACTACAGCGCCATCTACAATGATTGGCTAAAGAAATATAGCTTTAGAAGCCAACTGAGAAATATAGCTTTAGAAATATAACTTTAGAAATATAACTGTAGCAGTCAACTGAGAAATATAACTTTAGAAATATAACTTTAGAAACCAACCAACCAACCTTGAAGAAAAAAAAAAAAAAAAAAAAAAAAAAAATTTTTTTTTTTTTTTTTTTTTTTTTTTTTTACAGTTCGTTGGTTGGTTGGTTGATACATATTTGTTTCCTCGTTCATCACCTTTCATTTATTAATATTAGCTTTTCAATTTCATCCTGGCCTTTTCATGTTTTTACCCAAATGCTAAGTTTCAAAAGTCTCGATAAACTTGAAACAGGTGTGTCTTCTCATTTTAAATGAAACATGTCTATCTTAAATGTGGATCGCTTGGCCATTCAAGAGGCCTTCATGAAAATTAAAACCGGCTGGGTGTATCTATGACAAAACGTAGCAATTAGATGTTTGAACTGAGTCCATAACCTTTTACAGTTTCCCTTTAAAATTTGTCTAAACTATAGTAGTCTCTTCAAAAGTATCGTTTAAACGTGGATCAGCTATGCAAGAGGTCATGATAAAACTGAGTCACGTTGCCTGTATCTGAAACAGGTCAAAACGAAGACCTTTGACATGGCAATTGAAAACGAGGCATCGCTTAGCAGGCAAAATTTAAACGAGCTGGACCATAAACGTAACCGTTGAACTCTGGGCCATGCTTAGCTGTAGCAGCCCATACTGTAAAAATAATATTTATGAGATCTAATGACAAAATGTAGAAAGACAAATGAAAAGCTTAAAAGTAGCGGCCCTGGGTCCAAATACTAGTCTATGGCATCATTTTAAAAGAAACCATTGAGCCATCCAAGAGGCCTTGATAGAATCGGCTGAGTGCTTACCGAACAAATCTATAGGTACGCTTGAAATCTGAAAGATGTAGAGAGTAGCAGCCCATATTGTAAAAATTTAAAATTATAAAATTCAAAAGTGGATATGTAGGAAGGGTTAAGTTTCAAAGTCACATGACGAACAAACTAACTAACCAACAAACTTGAAATGAATCAACCAACCAACCTTGAAAAAAAAAAAAAAAAAAAAAAAAAAAAAAAAAAAAAAAATTTTTTTTTTTTTTTTTTTTTTTTTTTCAGGTGCCACGCCCACCCTTGAAGCTTGTTTATATATAAAATATGGCTAACGTGACTACACTCTCATTGTGTCTCGACGTTTACCAGCAACGGTCGTCTAGACACTATGTCTCGTAATGTGTTTTCAGCAAGATGTACATTGATGGACACTAGAGAGTTAGATTTTTCTATAAAAGCCTATGATCTATTCTGATTTCATGAAAACCTACAGTATTTTGTAATTTGTCAGACAAAAGTCTTGTTTTCAAAGCCAATAATGTATAAATATCGCTATCCCATCCCGTTTTAAAGGAAATGGGTTTAGACATCAGGAGCTAGTTTATGCATGACCTTACAGTAGAAGAAATAAATTCCACTCCCACCCACCCTAATAGATATACTATATATATACTATATATATAGACTACAGCGCCATCTACAATGATTGGCTAAAGAAATATAGCTTTAGAAGCCATAAACGTAACCATTGAATTGTAAATGCTTAGCAGTAGCAGCCCATATTGTAAAAATAGTATTTACGAGATACAATGACAAAGCGTAGAAAGACAAATGAAAAGCTTAAAAGTAGCGGCCCTGTGTCCAAATACTAGTCTATGGCATCATTTTAAATGAAACCATTGAGCCATCCAAGAGGCCTTGATAGAATCGGCTGACTGAACAAATCTATAGCTACGCTTGAAATCTGAAAGACGTAGAGAGTAGCAGCCCATAATGTAAAATTTTAAAATTATAAAATTCAAAATTGAATATGTAGGAAGGGTTAAGTTTCAACAAACTAACTAACCATTAAACTTGAAATGAATCAACCAACCAACCTTGAAAAAAAAAAAAAAAAAAAAAAATTTTTTTTTTTTTTTTTTTTTTTTTTTTCAAGGTTGGTTGGTTGGTTGATATATATATTTGTTCCTCGTTCATTACTTTTCATTTATCAAGATTAGCTTTTCAATTTCATCCTGACCCTTTTCATGTTTTTATCCAAATGCTAAGTTTCAAAAGTCTCACGCTTCAGCTATGGTATCGATAAAATTGAAACAGGTGTGTCTAAATGCTAAGTCTTCTCATTTTAAATGAAACATGTTAATTTTGATCATGTCTATCTTAAACGTGTATCGCTTGGCCATCCAAGAGGCCTTCATGATACGCGAACCTTGAATTGCTTATAGCATTTCATAAGATGTTCTACCAAATTTGATTTTGCCATTGCACCACAAAGCCAGGCATTTATTTTATGTCTATCAGACCTCTGATAATTTTTAGCTAAGATTAACAATTTTCCTTTGTAGCGCGGACAATAGAATGGAACGGCATCTCGATAGAGGGTGTTTCTATAACGTTTTAAATTATGCTTAGCTGCCATGCAAATACAGTATAACTGGAGACCAAAAATTAAACAGCCGTCATGTAGCAATCTAAAAAACTTATGCTGGATTGAAATATTTCAAGCTGCTTACATAGAGCTAATCTAAACAAGATGACCTTGAAAATATAGCCAGTCAAGTTTCAAGGTCACATAAAAAAAAAAAAAAAAAAAAAATAAAAATAATAATAATACTATTTCAAGATTGACCGTGGACTTGGCTATATATTGGCATTTGCTTAAATGTATAAAATATCATTATTCAGACAGAGGTATGACTAGAAGACGTTCAGATAGAATGACGGTTTAAGTACGCTAGCCATTAACATGTCAAAGCGAAGACATATCGTTTAGCAAGACCCCTGAAAACGGGGTATCGCTTAGCAGGCGTAAAAATTCAAAATTGAAACGGGTTTGGCCAGTCATGACCATTGAATTGTAGATGCTGGGCCATGCTTACCAAGAGACAGAAGCAACGCTATCTGAAACAGGACAAATCGAGTGGAGTATGTGGACATTTCAATTGGACAAAACACAGGAGAGAATATTGTACAAGAAGTCAGCTAAATGTTAAGTGACGTAAATAACGTAACGTAAAAAATAACGTAACGTAAAAAATAATATATAGATGAAATAACGTAACGTAAAAAATAACGTAACGCAAAAATAAAGTAACGTAAAAATAACGTAACGTAAAAAATAACGTAACGTAAAAATAACGTAACGTATAAAAATAACATATCAAAAATAACGTAACGTAAAAAATAACATATCGAAAAATAACGTAACGTATAAAAATAATATACTTGACACAAAACTAATATTTTATAAATAGCTCCGTCATATCTTATACATTGCTCCGTCAAGGTCACATTCAAGGTCACATTAAAAAAAAAAAAAAAAAAATATATATATATATATTTTTTTTTTTTTTTTTTTTTTTTTTTTAATGTGACCTTGAAACTTGACTGGCTATATTTTCAAGGTCATCTTGTTTAGATTAGCTCTATGTAAGCAGCTTGAAATATTTCAATCCAGCATAAGTTTTTTAGATTGCTACATGACGGCTGTTTAATTTTTGGTCTCCAGTTATACTGTATTTGCATGGCAGCTAAGCATAATTTAAAACGTTATAGAAACACCCTCTATCGAGATGCCGTTCCATTCTATTGTCCGCGCTACAAAGGAAAATTGTTAATCTTAGCTAAAAATTATCAGAGGTCTGATAGACATAAAATAAATGCCTGGCTTTGTGGTGCAATGGCAAAATCAAATTTGGTAGAACATCTTATGAAATGCTATAAGCAATTCAAGGTTCGCGTATCATGAAGGCCTCTTGGATGGCCAAGCGATACACGTTTAAGATAGACATGATCAAAATTAACATGTTTCATTTAAAATGAGAAGACTTAGCATTTAGACACACCTGTTTCAATTTTATCGATACCATAGCTGAAGCGTGAGACTTTTGAAACTTAGCATTTGGATAAAAACATGAAAAGGGTCAGGATGAAATTGAAAAGCTAATCTTGATAAATGAAAAGTAATGAACGAGGAACAAATATATATATCAACCAACCAACCAACCTTGAAAAAAAAAAAAAAAAAAAAAAAAAAAAAAATTTTTTTTTTTTTTTTTTTTTTTTTCAAGGTTGGTTGGTTGATTCATTTCAAGTTTAATGGTTAGTTAGTTTGTTGAAACTTAACCCTTCCTACATATTCAATTTTGAATTTTATAATTTTAAAATTTTACATTATGGGCTGCTACTCTCTACGTCTTTCAGATTTCAAGCGTAGCTATAGATTTGTTCAGTCAGCCGATTCTATCAAGGCCTCTTGGATGGCTCAATGGTTTCATTTAAAATGATGCCATAGACTAGTATTTGGACACAGGGCCGCTACTTTTAAGCTTTTCATTTGTCTTTCTACGCTTTGTCATTGTATCTCGTAAATACTATTTTTACAATATGGGCTGCTACTGCTAAGCATTTACAATTCAATGGTTACGTTTATGGCTTCTAAAGCTATATTTCTTTATCCAATCATTGTAGATGGCGCTGTAGTCTATATATATAGTATATATATAGTATATCTATTAGGGTGGGTGGGAGTGGAATTTATTTCTTCTACTGTAAGGTCATGCATAAACTAGCTCCTGATGTCTAAACCCATTTCCTTTAAAACGGGATGGGATAGCGATATTTATACATTATTGGCTTTGAAAACAAGACTTTTGTCTGACAAATTACAAAATACTGTAGGTTTTCATGAAATCAGAATAGATCATAGGCTTTTATAGAAAAATCTAACTCTCTAGTGTCCATCAATGTACATCTTGCTGAAAACACATTACGAGACATAGTGTCTAGACGACCGTTGCTGGTAAACGTCGAGACACAATGAGAGTGTAGTCACGTTAGCCATATTTTATATATAAACAAGCTTCAAGGGTGGGCGTGGCACCTGAAAAAAAAAAAAAAAAAAAAAAAAAAAAAAAAAAATTTTTTTTTTTTTTTTTTTTTTTTTTTTTTTTCAAGGTTGGTTGGTTGATTCATTTCAAGTTTGTTGGTTAGTTAGTTTGTTCGTCATGTGACTTTGAAACTTAACCCTTCCTACATATCCACTTTTGAATTTTATAATTTTAAATTTTTACAATATGGGCTGCTACTCTCTACATCTTTCAGATTTCAAGCGTACCTATAGATTTGTTCGGTAAGCACTCAGCCGATTCTATCAAGGCCTCTTGGATGGCTCAATGGTTTCTTTTAAAATGATGCCATAGACTAGTATTTGGACCCAGGGCCGCTACTTTTAAGCTTTTCATTTGTCTTTCTACATTTTGTCATTAGATCTCATAAATATTATTTTTACAGTATGGGCTGCTACAGCTAAGCATGGCCCAGAGTTCAACGGTTACGTTTATGGTCCAGCTCGTTTAAATTTTGCCTGCTAAGCGATGCCTCGTTTTCAATTGCCATGTCAAAGGTCTTCGTTTTGACCTGTTTCAGATACCTGTTTCAGATTTATTTCTTCTACTGTAAGGTCATGCATAAACTAGCTCCTGATGTCTAAACCCATTTCCTTTAAAACGGGATGGGATAGCGATATTTATACATTATTGGCTTTGAAAACAAGACTTTTGTCTGACAAATTACAAAATACTGTAGGTTTTCATGAAATCAGAATAGATCATAGGCTTTTATAGAAAAATCTAACTCTCTAGTGTCCATCAATGTACATCTTGCTGAAAACACATTACGAGACATAGTGTCTAGACGACCGTTGCTGGTAAACGTCGAGACACAATGAGAGTGTAGTCACGTTAGCCATATTTTATATATAAACAAGCTTCAAGGGTGGGCGTGGCACCTGAAAAAAAAAAAAAAAAAAAAAAAAAAAAAAAAATTTTTTTTTTTTTTTTTTTTTTTTTTTTTTTCAAGGTTGGTTGGTTGATTCATTTCAAGTTTGTTGGTTAGTTAGTTTGTTCGTCATGTGACTTTGAAACTTAACCCTTCCTACATATCCACTTTTGAATTTTATAATTTTAAATTTTTACAATATGGGCTGCTACTCTCTACATCTTTCAGATTTCAAGCGTACCTATAGATTTGTTCGGTAAGCACTCAGCCGATTCTATCAAGGCCTCTTGGATGGCTCAATGGTTTCTTTTAAAATGATGCCATAGACTAGTATTTGGACCCAGGGCCGCTACTTTTAAGCTTTTCATTTGTCTTTCTACATTTTGTCATTAGATCTCATAAATATTATTTTTACAGTATGGGCTGCTACAGCTAAGCATGGCCCAGAGTTCAACGGTTACGTTTATGGTCCAGCTCGTTTAAATTTTGCCTGCTAAGCGATGCCTCGTTTTCAATTGCCATGTCAAAGGTCTTCGTTTTGACCTGTTTCAGATACAGGCAACGTGACTCAGTTTTATCATGACCTCTTGCATAGCTGATCCACGTTTAAACGATACTTTTGAAGAGACTACTATAGTTTAGACAAATTTTAAAGGGAAACTGTAAAAGGTTATGGACTCAGTTCAAACATCTAATTGCTACGTTTTGTCATAGATACACCCAGCCGGTTTTAATTTTCATGAAGGCCTCTTGAATGGCCAAGCGATCCACATTTAAGATAGACATGTTTCATTTAAAATGAGAAGACACACCTGTTTCAAGTTTATCGAGACTTTTGAAACTTAGCATTTGGGTAAAAACATGAAAAGGCCAGGATGAAATTGAAAAGCTAATATTAATAAATGAAAGGTGATGAACGAGGAAACAAATATGTATCAACCAACCAACCAACGAACTGTAAAAAAAAAAAAAAAAAAAAAAAAAAAAAAAAAAAAAAAATTTTTTTTTTTTTTTTTTTTTTTTTTTTTCTTCAAGGTTGGTTGGTTGGTTTCTAAAGTTATATTTCTAAAGTTATATTTCTCAGTTGACTGCTACAGTTATATTTCTAAAGTTATATTTCTAAAGCTATATTTCTCAGTTGGCTTCTAAAGCTATATTTCTTTAGCCAATCATTGTAGATGGCGCTGTAGTCTACATATATAGTATATATATAGTATATCTATTAGGGTGGGTGGGAGTGGAATTTATTTCTTCTACTGTACGGTCATGCATAAACTAGCTCCTGATGTCTAAACCCATTTCCTTTAAAACAGGATGGGATAGCGATATTTATACATTTTTGGCTTTGAAAACAAGACTTTTGTCTGACAAATTACAAAATACTGCAGGTTTTCATGAAATCAGAATAGATCATAGGCTTTTATAGAAAAATCTAACGCTCTAGTGTCCATCAATGTACATCTTGTTGAAAACACATTACGAGACATAGTGACTAGACGACCGTTGCTGGCAAACGTCGAGACACAATGAGAGTGTAGTCACGTTAGCCATATTATATATAGATAAGATTATCAACCAACCAACCGACTGTGAAAAAAAAAAATAAATAAAAAATAAAAAAAAAATTTTTTTTTTTTTTTTTAATGTGACCTTGAAACTTGACTGACTATATTTTCAAGGTCATCTTGCTTAGATTAACTTTATATAAGCAGCTTGAATAATTTCAATCCAGCATAATTTTTTTAGATTGCTACATGACGGCTGTTTAATTTTTGGTTTCCAGTTATATCGTATTTGCATGGCTGTTGTCCACTTTGCAAAGGCAAGTTTTAATTTTAGCTAAAGACTATCAGAGGTCTGATAAACATAAAATGAATGCCTGGCTTTGTTGTGCAATGGCATAATCAAATTTGGTAGAAGCGTAAAACCAAACCCGGTAAGTTTCAAATGTCTCAAGAGAAAAGATATAGCATTAAAAATTTAAACTCAGATCTCCTAAATTTAGCTATCGAGTCTGTATATTTTACCAAGATACATATTTATCTTATAGAGAAGCCATATCCCTTAAAAATTAGAATAGGTACGATATTGGTACTCTATCTCTAGCTTAGTCATTAAAATTTTTAAATTTTACAGAAAAAATGTAAATTTTAAACGAAAAAATTAAAATTTTAAACTCAGATCTCTTAAATTTATCTATAGAGCCTGTATATTTTATGAAGATACAAAATTATCTTATAGCTAAGCCATATCCCTTCAAATTAGAATAGGTACAATATTGGTACTCTATCTCATGGTCGTTAGGACAGGTCCGAATGTTCTTTCAAAGATGCGAGTGGGAATCATTTTTATATCCAAGAGACGCTGCCGAGCGATTATAAGCTAGTATTGGCTCTTTGACGAACCAAACTCTTAGATCAGAGATATTTAAGCTGGCTTATCAAGGTCCCAATGGAGTTTATTAGTGGCGCATCCAAATTAAACATTTAACAGAAATAATATTGAATTGGGTGCTGCCCGTGTCCAAAAATTTCAAGTCTTGTGAAGAGCCCACTGAGTGCATCTGATCAACGGTAGAACGACGTATTTCGAGCTTGGCAAACAAACTGAACTAAATTATAAGATATTTGGCATCGTGGGAAACGTGCAGGTTGTAGCAAGACTGTTGCGACATACGACAAGCCGAAACTCGAAATCAGCGAGATGAAACTCTTTACGAGACCCTATAATTGAGTATGAAATAAAATATATTTTTTATCTGTATTTAAACATGCAGACATTTCCGCGAAGCGGAAATGTCTGCATGTATAAATACAGATAAAAAATATATTTTATTTCTAATATTTTATTTAATTTATTTTATTATATTCTATAAAACCCATGATATCATTCTGATTTCATGAAAACGTACATCTTGCTTAAAATACATTACGAGGCATAGTGACTAGACGACCGTTGCTGGCAAATGTCGAGACGCAATGAGGTTATGGTTATGTTAACCATATTAAATATAGACAAGCTTCAAGGTCACACGAAACAAGCTTGAAGGTCACACGAAAAAAAAAAAAAAAAAAAAAAAAAAAAAAAAAATTTTTTTTTTTTTTTTTTTTTTTTTTTTTCGTGTGACCTTGAAGCTTGTTTCATGTGACCTTGAAACTTGATTGTCTGTATATAATTATTTATTTGTCCCTTCCTTAATCTGTAGTCCATTTGGTTAATACTATTTTCCTAATTACGTTTCATTTGTCATGTTTCATTGGTCATGCTACTCAACGAATGGTTAATACTATTTGCATAATTACATTTGACAGCGTCCATTGCTACATTTGTCGTGACAACTCTCAGCAATATGAATTTCATAGAGACCTCTTGTTAAAATTTTCTCTCTACGCAACAATGTTTATATTAGCCAGTTTAAATTTTTACGCCTGCCGTCCGGTTTCAAGGTTCCTGCTAAGCTATATGTCTTCATTTTGACATGACAAATAAAACCTGTTTCAGATTCAGGTCAGCTTGACTCAATTTTATCATAGCCTCTTGCATAGCTGAAGCCAGATTCATGTTACACGATACCTTTGAACGGTCAAAATCGAAAGACTGCCTGATAAATACTATATCTGATAAATTTTATAACTTATTTTTTTACAATATTGGTAGCATTTAAAAAACTGGGCCATCGTCAAGATAAGCTTATCAAATCTGATAAAATTTTATAAGTTATTTTTTTACAATGCCAATGTTGGTAGCGACATTTTACGGACCCGATTGAACTTGGCAATTTGTTACAGTTGGTCAGGCAGAATTGAAAAATCTCTTTTGAAAAGTTTTCCTGGCAATTAGAAAATTCAATTTCCAAAAGTGAAACCCCCGTGAATAGGCATGCATCTACATTTGACCGTGATAAAATATCAAAATTAAAATTATCATTAAAATTTACTAAACCTTTCCAACGAAACCCTAAATCTTTTCCCCAGTTTATTATAACTTTTGTCTTTATTCCATTTCCTTGAAAATTGAAGCCAGATAACGAACTTACATTTTGACTCAAGATAATATTGAGCTTAAAATTTAAAAATAAATATTACTAAACCTTTCCAACGAAACCCTAAAGGTTTTACCAATTTACTTTTAACTTTTGTATTTCTTCCATTCTATTGTATCTTTTAACCCTCCATTGGCTGATAATATTTTACGCCACGCTATGACCTCGATAAAATGTCAACATTAAATTTAACATTAAAATTTACTAAACCTTTCCAACGAAACCCTAAATCTTTTCCCCAATTTATTATAACTTTTGTCTTTATTCCATTTCATTGAAGCCAGATAACGAACTTACATTTTGACTCAAGATAATATTGAGCTTAAAATTAAATATTACTAAACCTTTCCAACGAAACCCTAAAGGTTTTACCAATTTATTTTTAACTTTTGTATTTCTTCCATTCTATTGTATCTTTTAACCCTCCATTGGCTGATAATATTTTACGCCACGCTATAGTATCGTTTAACGTGACCCTCTATGGTATCTTTTAAGATGACTCACAATAGATTTTGAACGTTTCTCAGCGCTACGGTATCTGTTAACGTGACTCCCTTGCATTGAATTCAATTTAGCTTGTCGCTCAAACGTGGATCAGCTATGCAAGAGGCCATGATAAAATTGAGTCAGGTGCCATGTTAAAACGAAGACATATCGCTTAGCAAGAACCTTGAAAACGAAGACATATCGCTTAGCACGTTAAAATGGAGATAAAATTGAAACGGGCTGAGGGTTATCTGAAACAGGAGCTGGGCCATAAAACTTTAAATGTAATTTTGAAAATAGAAAGATAAAACGCGTGGACTTTGAAAAATTTCACAGTCAGTTTGAAATGGCCAACTTTGAAAAAAAAAGAAAGGCACGTTAGCAATAGACGAGCCACGCTCAAGGTCACATAAAAAAAAAAAAAAAAAAAAAAAAAAATTTTTTTTTTTTTTTTTTTTTTTTTTTTTTTTTTTTCATGGGACTGTCGTACTAAACTAAAATGTGGTTTACGTAATTTATTAATCGTCACTTAAAAGCCACCGTGATATATAACTTTCACCCTCATCTATTTTTCTTTTCTTAGAATCCGAGTCTAAATCATTAGAGCTTCTCTAATTGTCCACATCATTCAAATCAATGGTATCGTGACTAATTTCAGTATTTTCCAACTCAATAGTATTTTTCAAATCAAAAGGTTCATAAGGTATCTTTGAATCGTTTAACATCCCTTCCAAATAATCGCCAAACTCATCATCGGTTTTTGTTGACGATTCTACCTCCTTAGTCTTTGTTGAAGGTTTAGCCTCCTTAGCCTTCGTTGAAGGTTGATTATCGATTTCTGTTATGAATCCTATATTAGCTGTTTTAGAAGCCATTAATTTTCTTTCCTGAAATCCGATGAAATCTAAAATACTTCCACTAATACGTAAAATTTTTTGATTATTTTGAGTATAATAGCTGTATCTCGTATTAATTTTTATTTGTAAGATGGCTACAAACGTGTCAGTGAACGTGGGTTCGATCATACTATAAAAGCGATTCGCGACTTCAGTTCCAGTAAATACGCTGGTGTCCAGTATGCATGGTTGAGATCTTAGATCTATTTTATGACCTTTTGCTTTGAATTCGTTTGCACGTTTACCGCATTCATGACAATTCAAAACACCACTACAATCTTGAAAAGAAAATTTAAAATCGTCAGAAATTTGAACTGAGAGATCAGATGTCATCGCACGAGCAATTAAACGTAATGGCTCTGAAGCCATAATATATAAATTCAATTTGGGATTTAGAAGGCCTCTATCCCCATAACGTTTCATAAATTTACAGTATGCAACGACAGCAACTTTAAAATTTGGGCGCTTGGATTCTTCATATTCATAATTCAGCGTCATATAAGGTGGATTCCATAACCGTTTGGCGTCGGTGACATAATCTTGAAAAGTCACGTTATTTTTCAAACGAGCCACCCAATCTTTAGATATAAGATTCAAACAGTCTTTGTGCAAAATATTGTCGATACCCTCAGACAATTGCGGTTTTGCCAAAACCTTTGACACGAGATCTAAATAGCTATCCATGCCCTTATATTATAGTTAAATGAATAATGTTAGAAAATGAGATTTGTCAGCTGCTTATATAGGCGCTAACAATCTATCAAGGTCACAAGGTAACATAAAAAAAAAAAAAAAAAAAAAAAAATTTTTTTTTTTTTTTTTTTTTTTTTTTTTTTTAATGTGACCTTGACCTTGGGCATGGCTGCATACTAAACATACTCTCACATTATCATTGGATCAATTTTTTATCAACAACTATATGGATTCGATAATCATTGTCTAAGCTCAAGTCCTGTCAAGTTAGACTTTGCATCTTTTAATTGAATATTTTCTGTCTTCAGACGTTTAGCGTTTGATGCTAAGCTGACATTCTCTGCCTTCAGATTGAGATTTTCTGTCTTGAAACGTTTAATGTTTATTTTAAAGCTGCTATTTTCTAACTTCAGTTTGGCATTTTTCGCTTTCAAGGCGTCGTTTTCTTTTTTCAGTCTCACAATTTCGTCGTTTTGTAAATTATAAATTATTTCGTGCAAACGTTTATTGTCTTCGTGCAAACGTCTATTGTCTTCGTGCAAACGTCTATTGTCTTCGTGCAAGGCTTCTAGCTTCTTTCTCAAATCTTGCGTCTCTTGTTCGTAAAGAGTTTTCATCTCGCTAATTTCCTTTTTCAGCTCGTCGCATATCTGCATATAAGGTTTCGCGCACATAAAACAGGCCTGCTGCAACTTGCAGGGCTCCCACCATTCGTCTTTTACAATGCCAAAAAATAACTTGTAATCGCGTTCAGTTCGATTGCCTGGCTTGAAATACATCTTTTTGCCGTCGATCAGATGTAAGAAGCGTTCGGTGGGTTTGCTCGTAGACTTGAGAGTTTCGGACACGGGCAGCACCATATTCAATATTATTTGTGGCAAATGTTTGATTTTGATGCGCCATTTCCCATCCACAAACGACATAGGGCCTTCTAGCAATCTCTTCGGTTCCCAGATATGATATCTCTGATTGAGAACTCTTATGATACCCCTGTCCCATAGCGTAGCCAAGACCAGCCTGTAGTCTTTAGGAAGCGTCGCTTGGATATAAAAATGGTTCAAATTGCCTGCTTCCAGACAATCGTCGAAAGAAAAATTACACTTGGACCTACGCTTGCTGAGATAGCCAAGAGTATTAACTAAATGCCAGACGGTTTTTATATTTTTGCTCAAGATGCATTTGAAACCAGAATAAGGTCGATCTTCGGGCTGGATCTTATTCCATACGTTTTTCTGAAAATACTTAAGAGATGGAGATACGACTATCATATGTCTATGATGCCTGAATTTAGGATCAGATTCGGTCCCTCCGTCGCACCAACAAGAAAAGGGTAGAGTCCGCGTATTACCGTTGTCTTCGTCCATACGATAGAGAAAACTCTCGTAGGCCGTAGCTCGAACCATCACATGAATGAATACCAGGTCGCTTTGTAAATATTTCAGGACGCATGCAGCTGCCAAATTCAGAGAATGGTCTTGAAAAGAAACAGGCGGTTCCGGTAACTCAATCTCCCAGACAGGCTCGTAGGCCCGGCTACCGTCTGGAAAAATTTGATCATGTCCAAAAAAGTCATTATTCTCACACATAGGGTTGAAGTTGAAGGGATATCCATCTGGAACGGACACGTCATCTTCTTCGGGTAAGGGTTTGGCAATCCGAATTTTAAATTGCAAATAACAGTTTATAAGATGATCGGCCGCCAGGTATTTCTTTCGCCGCTGGAATGTGTGCCGTCTCTTGTTGTCAGGACACCAAACACATTTCAGCAAAGGGTCTATGTTGCGCTGTTCATGACAATGCTTTTCATATTTTTTAGGTAAGATCAGGACTTGGCAATGGGGACATTTAAACTCAAATACATCTCTCTTAATAAGATTCCTATACTTTTGCATCGTGTCACGAGCCGCCATAATTATATTAGACTGAGTAAGGAAAAAAGATAATAGTTTATAAATTCATTTGTCAAGGGTATATATAGTCTATGTTCAAGGTCACATGAAAAAAAAAAAAAAAAAAAAAAATATATATATATATATTTGAAAAAATATTTTTTTTTTTTTTTTTTTTTTTTTTTTTTTTTTTTTGGTGTGACCTTGAAGCTTGACTCGTGTGACCTTGACGGGTTATATATCTTTCAGATTTCAAGCGTACATATCAATTTGTCGTGACACCTGTTTCAGGATAGAACTCAGCCGGTTTCAATATTCATGAGGGTTTCTTGGATGGCCAAGTGATCCACGTTTAAGACGATCAATATTAACAGGTTTCATTTAAAATGAGAAGGCCCTAGCATTTGGATTGAATAATGTTTCAGATACACCTGTTTCAATTTTATAGCATCTGGACAAAACTCGAAAAAGGTCAGGATTAAATTGAAAAGCTAATCTTGATACTAATTTCCTAATTATGTTTCAATTTTCATTTGTCATGCTACTCAACGAATGGTTAATACTATTTTCATAATTACATTTAAATTTTCCAGCGTTCATTGCTACATTTGTCGTGACAACTCTCAGCAATTTAAATTTTATAGAGACCTCTTGCTAAATTTTACGGATTCTCTCTACGCAACAATTGTTTCAGGTTTTGATTAGTTTGTTTCGGGATGCACTCAGCTTGACTCATGAAGGTTTTTTGGATGGACCAAGTTTAAGATCGACACAACGACTGTGCCACGATCAAAATTAACAGGTTTCATTTAAAATGGGAAGATCTAGCATTTGGACACGATTGGATGGAATCCTGTTTCAGATACAGGTTCAAATTTATCATATTTGTCATTACGAGCAATAATAACTAGACAACCGTTGCTGACAAATGTTGAGAGACAATGAGAGTGTGGAGGCAAATAGATAATTATATATAGCCAGTCAAACCAACCAACCAACCAACCTTTGAAAAAAAAAAAAAAAAAAAAAAAAAAAAAAAAAAAAATTTTTTTTTTTTTTTTTTTTTTTTTTTTTTCCAAGGTTGGTTGGTTGGTTTCTAAAGTTATATTTCTAAAGTTATATTTCTCAGTTGACTGCTACAGTTATATTTCTAAAGTTATATTTCTAAAGTTATATTTCTCAGTTGGCTTCTAAAGCTATATTTCTCAGTTGGCTTCTAAAGCTATATTTCTTTAGCCAATCATTGTAGATGGCGCTGTAGTCTATATATATAGTATATATATAGTATATCTATTAGGGTGGGTGGGAGTGGAATTTATTTCTTCTACTGTAAGGTCATGCATAAACTAGCTCCTGATGTCTAAACCCATTTCCTTTAAAACAGGATGGGATAGCGATATTTATACATTTTTGGCTTTGAAAACAAGACTTTTGTCTGACAAATGACAAGATACTGCAGGTTTTCATGAAATCAGAATAGATCATAGGCTTTTATAGAAAAATCTAACGCTCTAGTGTCCATCAATGTACATCTTGTTGAAAACACATTACGAGACATAGTGACTAGACGACCGTTGCTGGCAAACGTCGAGACACAATGAGAGTGTAGTCACGTTAGCCATATTATATATAGATAAGATTATCAACCAACCAACCAACTGTAAAAAAAAAAAAAAAAAAAAAAAAAAAAATTTTTTTTTTTTTTTTTTTTTTTTTTTTTCAAGGTTGGTTGGTTGGTTGATATATATATATATCTTTTCCTCGTTCATCAAGATTCGCTTTTCAATTGTCATGACCAAACGATTGGTTACTAAAGTTTTTTTGGATCTCTGTCATTGGATCTCGTTAATACTATTTTCATAATTACGTTTAAATTTTTACAATATGAGCTGCTAATCTCTACGCGTTCAGTTTTTCTGGCTCAGCATCTCAATTTAAAAGCTACAAATTTTATCGAGGTTAAATTTTTATGGATAATGTTGGCTGTCCCGTTTGCAGGTCCAATCGATAGGATGGCATAGCTGAAGCCGCTTTAAGCGATTCCGTTGAACGGCTTAGACAATTTTCATTTGTCTACTCATAAAATTTATAAGTTATTTTTTTTACAAATCCAATATTGGTAGGAGATAGATTTAAAAAAAATGGGTCAAACGAGGCTTCCATCGTCAAGATAAGTCATAATGACAAATCTGACATGAGGAAGCCTCGTTTGACCCAAATTTTTTAAATTTTTAATATTTTTAGAGTGATATGTAATTTGGCTGTTCGGACTCATCTATTATATATTCTAGAGTGCCAGGTGTCATGAGATCTTTCATCATAGAGTCTAGTAGTAGCTGATCTGGCATGGGAGAGCATACTATATTATTAAGATCTTCAGGTACCGCTGGGCTTTGAATAGGCCATTCACTATGAAAACCTGGATTTTCAACAAAAGGCATTGAATGTTCAATAGGTGCAGGCTCTGGATTTGCAATAGGTGCAGGCTCTGGTTCTCTAGTTTCAGGCTCTGTATTTGTTGCAGCGTCCTTGAAGGTGAGCTTACGTTTCTTTAAACGCTTGGGATTCTTTTCGGCCTTACGTTTTACCGATGCAGTTCTCATATCCATTCCAGGTAGATCAGGCCCATAGGTGCGTACGAAGTTGTTTTTAAGGGGATCTGTCAATACTTTCCAGATTTGAGAGTTATATTGTTCTGCATAATTTGTAGTGACCACGGTTATTGTTTTGTCCAACACAACAGGAGGGTTCGTCGGCAAATAGATTTCTGGCAAATCGGTTTCTGGCTCTTGGGATGGTTCTGGCTCTGAGATTGGAGCTGTTTGAATATATTCAGAGGGTGGCTCGTCATCATCATCCATATGAGGTATCATAGGTGTTGGCACAGATACCTCATACATCCCGTCTATTTTCGTGATTCTTTCTACCAACGGATTTTTTACCTTGAAACCCAGCTTCAAGCTCTCCTTCACAACATGTAGACTGAAGAAATTCTTTTGCGTCGTAAATAAAATATAGGTAGTGCCAGCAGGTATCTTGTAGCTTGAGCGAGCAATCAATATGAACCTCTCGTAGAAGTGAAGCTTGTCCCCTGAGAAATATCTGCTGTCAGCTCTCACTCGTGTCTCGTTGGGGGGTCTCACATAGAACAGCAATGGTGCGTCCAACGTCTGGATAATATGGGCGCATCCTTGCCCAACGGTTCTCTGTCCAAACGTGAAATGACCTTTCACCAGAAATTGGTTATGGGGGCACTTGAAACCAATTCTCATATCAGCGTTGGTTCTGTTGGCTTCGCTGGGGGGTCTTTTGAATCTGTTCATAACAGTGATCCATTTTATGTCTTGAGGTCTCAACGGATAGATTGTCTGGGCCTCTCTGCCTAGTGCTGGAATCGTATTCAGGATCTTGTCCGTCAGAGTACGTTTTTTAAACGAAATATTATGATCAGGTGTCAGATGTAGGCAGAACATATGGATTTTGCCTTCTCCGATCATTGTTTGGAAATGAGGATATTTCTTCAGCTTCTTGACAGAAGTCGAAAGAATATTTGGAAAAGGCTCAGTCATTCCGAAAAGGTTATGAAGAGCGTTAGCCGCTTTAAGTTTCTTCACAGAGCATTGATGCTTATACATGTTAGCAGTTCAAGCTCCGAAGAGAGAATGACTATTCGATCGAATGGCAGAGCTTATATAGTGAAGGCAGGATGTTGCATAACTCATTTTCTACGAAAACAGGATAAGATAAGGCTATTTATAGAATTATTGTCGCTGAACGCGAAAACAGGATATTGCATAACAGGACACAGAAACAGGATGCCGAACACGGAAACAGGATGCGGTAAAGATTTTTATAGACGCTGAAACAAATAAGCATTGCTGGACAATGATAGTGTAGATACTTTAGCATGATATATATATATAGGTTTAGTTAGAGTCAATCAACCAATCAACCAACCTTGGAAAAAAAAAAAAAAAAAAAAAAAAAAAAAAAAATTTTTTTTTTTTTTTTTTTTTTTTTCAAGGTTGGTTGATTGGTTGATTGACATTAGCTAACCTATATATATATCATGCTAAAGTGTCTTTGGTTGATTTTATATTTCTATAATTTTTTTCAAGATACTATTTTTTTGAGACTTTGCCATTTTTCACCAATCTGGAAAATTTTTCAAAATTTATCATTTCGATTTTATAGTTTTTGATTTCTAAATAATATTTTTTTGCCAATCTTGAAATTTTTTTAAGTTGGTTGATAATAGTTTATATATAAATTTATATCTCAGGAACTTCAGTTATAAAAGTATCCATTCAAAATCTTAAGTATCCGTTCAAAATCTTAAAGTACAAATCGGTACGCATCCAATATTGGCAATATAATTGTTACAAAAAAAACGGGTCGAACGAAGTGTCAAAGACAGGAATCTGCCATGAGACACTTCGTTCGGCCCGATTTTTTTATAAATCGTTTGGGTTTAAACCCAACTGTAGTATTTTCTAGCCTCTGTATTTATAAGGCTGTAGCATTTTCCATCTCTCAAATTGACGTTCGATTTGACAACGACTATGCCATGCCGTCTTCGAATTCTTGGATCTTCAAAGCCAGCAGTTTTTATTTTAGGCCGTACCACGAAATCTATCTTCGGTGGAGGCTTCCAGGCACGATAAGTTGTTACGTTGGACTCTGGAGATTTTGGTAGCGGGCTTAATAGCTTTGGTACTTTAAAATAAATCATCTCTGACATGGGTATTGAAATTTGAACTGGAACTTGAACAGATTTAGAAGCTGGAACTGGAACTGGAACTTGAACAGATTTAGAAGCTGGAACTGGAACTGGAACTGGAACTGGAACTGGAACAGATTTAGAAGCTGGAACTGGAACAGATTTAGAAGCTGGAACTGGAACTGGAACTGGAACAGATTTAGAAGCTGGAACTGGAACTGGAACTGGAACGCGTTTAGATTTGAAAACTGGAGATGGTCTGGAAACTGGTTTTGGAGTTGGCATGGACATGTCTCGATTATAATTGCATAATAACTCGAGAGAAAGACGAGACGTATTCAAGACATTCCATCCAGGCTTTACGGCATAGTCATAGTCAAATCGCTCGTCGGTCAGAGAGTCGAAAGAAAACATTTCCATTTTGAAAAACAGAGGCTCAGAATGAATAAGCTGAGGCGAGAGGCTCGTATTTATACTCTGGCAAGCGGATGCGTGAGATCTGATAAGCGGTTCTGAGAAACGACATCAGTAATACTATATAAGGCTCGACAGGATGACGTTTTATAGATTAGAGAGGCTTGACGCATCTATAAATAACTTATCACGTCCTGTTTTTGAGGAAACGGTTTACATAATATCCTGCCAATTTGTTCTAGAAGAATTTTATCGGATCATCTTGAAGGCTTCAAGCGACAAACTAATTTTCTAAAAATTTTAACAGATGAGAGATATGACCGTTGCTGGCAAAGATCGAGATAGAGTGAGGAGGTGGCAAGTCAGCGATCCTATATATAGAGGATATAATCAACCAACCAACTATGGAAAAAAAAAAAAAAAAAAAAAAAAAAAAAATTCTTTGAAAAAAAAAAAAAAAAAAAAAAAATCTTTGAAAAAAAAAAAAAAAAAAATTTTTTTTTTTTTTTTTTTTTTTTCCATAGTTGGTTGGTTGATTATATCCTCTATATATAGAATCGCTGACTTGCTACCTCCTCATTGTGTCTCGACATTTGCCAGCAACGGTCGTCTAGTCACTATGCCTAGTTGAAAAATTGAAAATTTTAACAGATGAGAGATATGACCGTTGCTGGCAAAGATCTAGATAGAATGAGGAGGTGGCACGTCAGCGATCCTATATATAGAGAAGATTATCAACCAACCAACCAACTGTGAAAAAAAAAAAAAAAAAAAAAAAAAAAAATATTTTTTTTTTTTTTTTTCATAGTTGGTTGGTTGATTATATCCTCTATATATAGGATCGCTGACTTGCTACCTCCTCATTGTGTCTCGACATTTGCCAGCAACGGTCGTCTAGTCACTATGCCTAGTTGAAAAATTGAAAATTTTAACAGATGAGAGATATGACCGTTGCTGGCAAAGATCTAGATAGAATGAGGAGGTGGCACGTCAGCGATCCTATATATAGAGAAGATTATCAACCAACCAACCAACTGTGAAAAAAAAAAAAAAAAAAAAAAAAATTTTTTTTTTTTTTTTTTTTTTTTTTTTTTTTTACAGTTGGTTGGTTGGTTGAATTCATTCTATATAAATAGCCGACTCTTCTCCAATCAGTCTTCTTCTGTCCCAGTAAATCTATCCATTGTTAGATCCTGCCGGCTTTAGAACGATATGCTATCTCTAGCTTAGCCATGGAACGTTTCTAATTTATGTCTGGCAGATTAACAATACGCTATCTTAGCCTGTTTCTAATCTATTCAAACTTTTTACGATGATTAAGTATCGCGAGTCAAATTTATTTTGGCGTACCTTGAATCGCTACCGAAAAAATGGATGGCTCTAATATAGGTATAGGCTACGTGAGCGATTCGTTCAGGATATAATCGAGGAACGTACTGCTAGAGGATAAGACACACATTTTTGGCTTGAAACAAATCATGGTACCGCTGTCGGAAAAAGTACGGTTTATTAAAGACATTTTACATAAGAGACATCATTGAGTTTGAAATAAAATATTTTTTTATCTGTATTTAAACATGCAGACATTTCCGCGAAGCGGAAATGTCTGCTTGTTTAAATACAGATAAAAAAATATTTTATGTTATTATATTTTATAAAAACCCATGATCTATTCTGATTTCATGAAAACCTGCAACATCTTGTCATTTGTCAGACAAAATCTATAAAAATCTTGTTTTCAAAGCCAATATTGTATAAATAACGTTATCCCATCCTATTTTAAAGAAAACGGGTTTGGGCATCACGGAGCTGGTTTATGCATGACCTTACAGTAGAAGAAATAAATTCCACTCCCACCCACCCTAATAGATATACTATATATATACTATATATATAGACTGCAGCGCCATCTACAATGAATTTGATTGGATAAAAAAATATAACTTTAGAAACCAACTGTGAAATATTTACATATCTAGCTTAGCCCTTAAAAAATTTAAATTTTACACAAAAAATTAAAATTTTAAACGAAAAAATTAAATTTATACACTCAGATCTCTTAAATTTATCTATAGAGTCTGTATATTTTACCAAGATTCATATTTATCTTATAGAGAAGCCATATCCCTTCAAATCGTTACGATATTGCTACTCTATCTCTAGCTTAGCCATTAAAATTTTTAAATTTTACACAAAAAAGTTAAAATTTTAAACGAAAATTTTAGACTCAGATTTCTTAAATTTATCTATAGATATTTTATCAAGATACATAATTATCTTATAGAGAAGCCATATCCCTTGAAAATTACAAATTCAAAATATTTTACAGATACTGTTGTTGGCAGACGTCGAGACAAAATGAGATGTGGGTACGCTAGCCATCCTATATATAGGACACACGAAAAAAACTAATGTTCAATAAATGAGGTTAGTTCCGTTAAGTTATAGATTCTGCTCCGTCCTTGAAGATGTGTTCAAAGTCACACGAAAAAAAAAAAAAAAAAAAAAAAAAAAAAAAAAAATTTTTTTTTTTTTTTTTTTTTTTTCAAGGTCGTTGGATTTCTTGTGGGCGTGGCTTCATCCCATCTATATATATATAGAGAGATAAACTCGCTTACGTATCCAAACCGTCATTGTCCAGTCATGTCTCTGTTGGCTTAGTTATTTTTATCTATACATTTAAATTGATACCATTTTATCTCGTTTTCCAGAGTCTTAAATTTTATTTCTACAATATTGGCTTAATATAGTTTATACGTTTAAATAGTCTTCATGCTATCCTGATAATCTCTTCGATACTAGCTTAAATAGATTTTTTTATAAATTTAATATCAAAGTCTCAAATTAAACCCGTCCAATATTGGCACTATATCTATCGCAAAAAAATGGGTCGAACGAGGTGTCAAAGACAGAAATTCTGCCATGAGACACCTCGTTCGACCCATTTTTTTACTCTCATTTGAAAGATCAACATAAGCTCTCTATTTGTTGCTCATTAGATAGCCTCCTGATGGTCATCTTCAACGGTCCGGTCATTTGAGATTTGTATAAGTCATAGTCCTCATACTCAAGCTCAAAAAATTTCCTCACCTGTAGTTGGTATGCGGCAAGGAAGTCTTCGAACTTGGTACGGGACCTTTCGACAAATCGAACACCAATGGCTTTCACGAAGCTGAGCTTCATGTTAGCCTGGTATTTCACCATGGCCGAACCATCGAACATCTTATCAAATTCCTGTTCGCCCATGAACCCTTTCAAATGCTGTTTGGCTTCGCTAATCGAGAAGATTCTCGTCTTAGCGAGCCATTTAGGTAAATCGATTTTAGGGTCCATTACGTCTCGGACGGTGAGGCCTGCATATTTTTCGGCAAATTTTAGATCTAGAGGGTGCCTCGAATAAATAGCCAGGTCCTCAGCCCGGACAAACAGGGTGCCATCAGTGGCCATTAGGCATTTAAAGGCAACGCCATAAGCATAATTTTTTACATGGAAAAACATGACTGACAGAGAGCTAATGAATCTAAGCAGCTAGTAGAGAGATCGACTAGCAATTGAAGAGCTCTCGCTGGACACTCGTATATATACCCGGTCTTATCAACAGATCTGATTGTAATTTTCTACGAACCGCTTATCAAGAGGAAAGGCTTGCATAATATCCTGTCAATACTTCTGGAAAAATCTTTTTATAGAGATCTGATTATAACCGGGCATCCTGAGGAAAGGCTTACATAATATCCTGTCAACACTTCTCGAAAAATCTTTTTATAGAGATCTGATTGTAATTTTAATCGGAGCCGCTTATCAAGCATCCTGTCAATAGTTTCTCGAAAATCTTTTTATAGAGATCAGATCATAATAACTGGCTTGGCTACACTTAGCCTTTAAAATTTTTAATTTTTACATATAAATTTTAAACGAAAAAATTAAATTTTTAAACTCAGATCCCTTAAATTTAGCTATCGACCAAGATTCATATTTATCTTATAGCTAAGCCATATCCCTTGAAAATTACAATCGGTACGCATTCAATGTTGGCTTGGCTACACTTAGTCTTTAAAAATTTTAAATTTTACATAAAAAATGTAAATTTTAAATGAAAAAAATTAAATTTTAAAATTCAGATTCCTTAAATTTAGCTATCGAGTCTGTATATTTTACCAAGTTTCATATTTATCTTATAGCTAAGCCATATCCCTTGAAAATTTAGAGATCAGATTATAATGACTGCCACACTTAGTCTTTAAAAATTTTAAATTTTACACGAAAAAAATGTAAATTTTAAACGAAAAAATTAAAATTTTAAACTCAGATCCCTTAAATTTAGCTATCGAGTCTGTATATTTTACCAAGTTTCATATTTATCTTATAGCTAAGCCATATCCCTTGAAAATTTAGAATTATAATGACCGCCATACTTAGTCTTTAAAAATTTTAAATTTTATACAGTAAATTTTAAACGAAACAATTAAATTTTTAAATTCAGATACCTTAAATTTGTCTATAGATATTTTATCAAAATTATCTTATAGCTAAGCCATATCCCTTGAAAATTACAAGTTCAAATCGGTACGCATCCAATGTTGGCACTCTATCTATCGCAAAAAAATGGGCCGAGCGAAGCCTCAATGACTTATGTCATGAGAGGCTTCGCTCGACCCATTTTTTTGCACCTCGTCCTGATCTTAAGACGAGGATTTATAGAAGTAGGGCTTGTTTCCCACCAAAACTTTTATTTTTTTGGGGAAATACCCTAGCTCCAAGTCTCCGTACCTCTCTCCGAAGACATAGCTATCCATCGGTACAGATTGCAGGTAAGAGTCCATGGATATTTTCAAATCAGCTATAAAACTCTCCATGGTAGCATTGGAAGAGCTAATGCATGCTATCTTGATACGTATGGGCCTTCTGATGTTGAACGTACACTCTATCGGCGACAGAATCTCGATAGGCCCCTGAAATAAGGATTGAAATTCACCTGGATGCATATCCAACAGCGTGTTGGCATCTTCCAATCCAAAAATACGTGTCTTGGCTAGAGACGGAGGCAGGCTCAAGCCCTCGGGAGCGATGTCAGTCACTGTAAGATGACATAAGTTTAAAACGCCAGAAGAATTTTGATAGCCCATGGTACGAGCTACGTCTGAACCTTTGATAAAAATGTCACCGTCAAAAGTCAAAAAACAAGTAAATTTCACGTTTAACTCTTCAGCTAAAATTTGAAATATCATTTTGGAGCTTTTAGAATATCAAGCAGTCAGAATGAAATGTCTCGTCCAGCAGCCTGTATTTATACTAGCAGCAATCTCTATTTCTATCTAAATTTCTTATCGACATCCTCTGACGCACATCCTCTTACGCACGTCCTGTAGATTATGCAAGATCCCGCTCAAACGACAAATTAATTCTAAAAATAAGTTTATCGAGGATTACATAATATCCTGTCAACAGCTAGAAGAATTTTATCAGAAGGTCACGTTTTCTAAGAAAGCTTGCTAAAATTAGGTCGCGAATCGGGTATATATACGAGCTGCCTCTAAGAGCCTGCATCATTTTGACTTCTGTTGCATTAAGTCATGCTATTCACAATTGAACATCCACAGCTGGATGCTAAAATCCTATTCGTAGTCTCTGCGGATGGACTTTTGTTCGTCAGGGCCTCTGATGTGGCCAAGCTGATGGGTAAGGGTAGCGCATACGTAAAAAAAACTACCAAGCTAAAGGTGAGGGACCTCGTTTACAAAAGGTTCAGGATACCTGTCTCTTTAGCTAATACCTGGGTGTATCCAATAGAAGAGATTCATTTCGGAGATGCGCTGTCGACCATGGGTTTTGAGGCCATGATGAAATCTGCTAAGATTGACATCTTAGATCCTATAGTGCCAACTGCATGCATCCATAAAGCAGTCAGAATTCGGATCGTGAGGAATTCTGATGTCTTCATAGATGAATTCTTAAAGGATTTCATAGAAAGAACCAAGCTGTTCTATGATGGAGACCACGATGATGACCCTCGCCTACACGAAGATAGATTTGAGACTATTTCTTGGACAGACACCCCTCCGTCCAAAATCAAAGTCTTCGTGGGGAATCGATCTCGCTGGTATAAACTGATGCCTTAGAGATTTAAATTGGAGGGGGCAAAAAAATGGGCCGAACGAAGCGTCTCATGGCAGATTTCTGTCATTGACGCTTCGTTCGGCCCATTTTTTTGCGACGGTAGTAAGCCAATATTGGATGGGTACAAATTGAGACTTTGAATGGGGTCTCTGAGATAGATAATATTAATATTTCAATATTGAAACGATACTAATGCCTTTGAATCTGAGATAGCTAATGTCTTTGACTCTGAGATAGAAATTTACAATATTGAATAAGGACATTTTTTTAAATGAATGCCGTACCAATATTGAATATATTTTTTAACGATTCGATAAACAAATAATATATTTAAATAATAAATATTTAAAGAATAAAATATTTATATAGTCAATCTGAAGGATTGCATAACTCATTTTCTACGAAAACAGGATGAGATAAGGCTTTTTATAGAATAATTTATCACTGGATATTGCATAACTCATTTGCATTGAAAACAGGATACTGAACACGGAAACAGGATGCAGTAAAGATATTTATAGACGCTGAAACAAATAAGCATTGCTGGACAATGATAGTGTATATACTTGAGCATGATATATAGGTTAGCTAGAGTCAATCAACCAATCAACCAACCTTGAAAAAAAAAAAAAAAAAAAAAAAAAAAATTTTTTTTTTTTTTTTTTTTTTTTTTTTTTCAAGGTTGGTTGGTTGGTTGATTGACTCGGATTCATTCTTTATAAATAGCTGTACTCAAACCTTCATTCCTTCATTCTGTCTGAATCTCTTCTAGCATCAACCTTCTACTAAAACGCTCCTAACATTAAGATACTTTAGCATGATTGGTTGATTGGTTAATGTCTTTAAATCTGAGATAGAAATTTACAATATTGAATAAGGGCATTTTTTAAATGAATGCTGTACCAATATTGAATATATTTTTTTAACGATTCGATAAACAAATAATATATTTTTAACTATTCGATAAACAAATAATATATATATTTTAACGATTCGATAAACAAATAAAATATTTAAATAATAAATATTTTATTATTAAAATAAAATATTTAAATAATAAATATTTTATTATTAAAATAATATATTTAAATTCTAAATATTTATTATTCGAACCGAACGTGAACAATTCTGGCGGGGTGGAGTTGCTCGAAGAATAAATCTGGCGACTGTCTAATAGACCTTTATATGCCGTAAAGAAGTAGGTTCACCCAGCTTTGCGGTACTTGGCATAGGAGCTGTAGTTTGAATAGAATACCCTTGTAACTGTAGTCTTTAAATCTTAATTGTAAAAATTTACATGCTTAAATTTCTAATGTCTCGTCAACGTTGCTGAGATTTGCGGTACTTGGCATAGGATCTGTAGTTTGAATAGAATGCCCTTGTAACTGTAATCTTTAAATCTTAATTGTAAAAATTTACATGCTTAAATTTCTAATGTCTCGTCAGCGTTGCTGAGATTTTCGGTACATGACATAGGAGCTGTAGTTTGAATAGATCGTAACTGTAATCTTTAAATCTTAATTGTAAAAATTTACATGCTTAAATTTCTAATGTCTCGTCAGCGTTGCTGAGATTTGCGGTACTTTGGCATAGGAGCTGTAGTTTGAATAGATCGTAACTGTAATTTTTAAATCTTAATTGTAAAAATTTACATGACTGCATGCTTTAATTTCTAATGTCTCGTCAGCGTCTATTATTGGACTCGTCTGCTTTTGACATGAGATGTCTCGGAC
This sequence comes from Salticus scenicus, assembly GCA_963930645.1. NCBI lineage: Eukaryota > Metazoa > Arthropoda > Arachnida > Araneae > Salticidae > Salticus > Salticus scenicus. The sequence goes on from OZ005655.1 coordinate 271,650,915, forward strand.
AGGTGCCATTCCAAGAGGTGCAATCGAAAGCTTAAATTTCATGCGACTATTCTTTTTCGGTCTTGGCTGAGTATGTACGTAATTTGGACAACGACGCAAAGGCTGAAATGCTAAATTTAAAACAACAAATGTTTGACTTGCATACCAAATTGAATGTAGATATTGCACTCTTGAAAAACTAAGATTTTAAATAGACAACCTGTATCAGGAAGAAGGCTCAAATTAGAGATGGGCATTCAGCAGATCCAAAATTAAATCCGTTTATCATGTCCGTCTCAAACTAAATGGCTACACAATTGGCTTAATAATTTTTTTTTTAAATGGATAAGGTTAGGCGACGACAGTTTTTAAATGAATGCTGTACCAATCTTAACGATTCCATAAACATATAAAATATTTAAATTCTAAAAATTTATTATTTAAATCTGAAAGGGTGAAGTTGCTCGAAAATTATTGCTGGTGACTGTCTGATAGACCTTTAGATGCGTAAAGTAATAGGTTCACCCAGCTTTGCGGTACTTGGCATAGGAGCTACCGTTTGAATTTCTGAAAGGGTGAAATATGCTCGAAAAATATTGCTGGTGACTGTCTGATAGACCTTTAGATGCGTAAAGAAGTAGGTTCACCCAACTTTGCGGTACTTGGCATAGGAGCTGTAGTGAAATCAGAATGAGGTCATGGGTTTTTATAGATTATCATGAAGCCAGACGGTTGCTGGTCATACGCAATGATGATTTGGATACGTTAGCCATATTATATTGATTCATTAGACATTATGCTGGATACCGGTATTTTATTTAAAATGTTTTAAAACGGAGACATGATATATATATAGGCCACACCAAAAAACTAATGTTGCATAAATGAATCCGTTAAGTTAAAGATACTGCTCCGTCCTTGAAGATGTGTTCAAGGTCACAAGAAAAAAAAAAAAAAAAAAAAAAAATATATATAATTTTTTTTTTTTTTTTTTTTTTTTTTTTCAGGTGCCACTCCCACCCTTGAAGCTTGTCTATATATACTATGGCTAACATGACTACACTCTCATTGTGTCTCGACATTTGCCTACAACGATCGTCTAGTCACTATGTCTCGTAATGCGTTTTGAGTAAGATGTACATTGATGTACACTAGAGAGTTAAATTTTTCTACAAAAACCTATGATCTATTCTGATTTCATGAAAACCTGCAGTATCTTGTCATTTGTCAGACAAAAGTCTATAAAATCTTGTGTTCAAAGCCAATATTGAATAAATAACGCTATCCCCATCCTATTTTAAAGGAAATGGGTTTAGACATCAGGAGCTAGTTTATGCATGACCTTACAGTAGAAGAAATAAATTCCACTCCCACCCACCCTAATAGATATACTATATATATACTATATATATAGACTGCAGCGCCATCTACAATGAATTTGATTGGCTAAAGAAATATAGCTTTAGCAGCCAACTGAGAAATATAGCTTTAGCGGCCAACTGAGAAATATAACTTTAGCAGCCAACTGAGAAATATAACTTTAGAAAAATAACTTTAGAAATATAACTTTAGAAACCAACTTCATCAACCAACCAACCAACTGTGAAAAAAAAAAAAAAAAAAAAAAAAAAAAAAAATTTTTTTTTTTTTTTTTTTTTTTTTTTTCGTGTGACCTTGTGACCTTGATAGCTTTATAGCGCCTATATAAGCAGCTGACAAATCTCATTTTCTAACATTACTCCTACATATGTGGCGACAACGATGAAAGGGTTTTGAAAATAGCTGGTCTGAAGACTCTCTGCAAAGTCCAGGTAACTATGTTATTTTTTTTTAAATGTAGTTTAATATTTTTCGTTTTCGCAGATTACCTTATGAAGGCCTTGCCTCTGAAAATATTGTCTGGATGGCTTCGTCTCTGAATCTATATAATTATTAATAAAATATTTTAAATTCTAAGGCCTAAATTTACAACATTAGTATGAAATCTTGTAAATTTATAGGATACTCACGGGTCAATTTTAGTTTTTTCGATAACAAGTTTGAACGAAGGGCTTACCCTTGGAAAATATCAAAGGATTCTCTGCAAAGTCGACGCAAAGATTTTTTTCTTAAATGTAGTTTAACCTACTGATCAGACATCGATATTAAATTTTTAATCGTGTAAGATTGACACCGATTAGCCTTGCTGTTTGGATTCTAAAGAAATCATTGGGCCTATCCAAAATAATTTTCGTAGACCCAAGGCTTAAAGTATTGTTTCCTAAACCAAGAGGATGTCCAAACTCGATACGGACTGAGGGTTTTCAAAATATCAGAATCGATTATGGACACTGAAAATTTATATTTTTAAGAAGATATTTTATAAGGATGAGCTTGTCATGTAGAAGGTTTATTTTTCCCTACAGAAAATCCTTATGTAAATGTATTTTAGGGAAAACGTAGGGATAAACCAAATTTCAGTATATACTAATTTTCTGATTTTTTTCCCTAAATTATCCCTACTAATATCTTTAGAAATTTATTACATATCTTATACTTATATTTAAAATTATCCCTACTAATATCTTTAGAAATTTATTACATATCTTATACTTATATTTATATTTATATTTATATTAATATTATATAAGTATAAGTATATAATATAATATAATATAATATAATATAGTATAAATAGTATATATGTATATAAGTATATATGTATATAAATATGTATATAATATAATATAATATAATATAATATTTAGTATATAATATTTAGTATATAATATATAATATAAAATATAATATTAAAAAAAAAAAAAAAAAAAAAAAAAAAAAAAAAAAATCTATCCATTTCTATAGGGTAGCTACGATTCATGCTCCTACCTTCTCCTATTTTGCTCCGACTTGCTTTTTGTGGCAACGAGCTTCAAGGTCACACGTTTTTTTTTAATGCTACCTTGTTAGCTTTATAGATTGGGGGTCGGTGTAAATTAGAGACATATATATTTTCAGCTATACTAATAATTGAGTATGAAATAAAATATTTTTTTATCTGTATTTAAACATGCAGACATTTTCCGCGGAGCGGAAAATGTCTGCTTGTTTAAATACAGATAAAAAAATATTTTATTTCTATTTCTTTTAAAGTCTAATGTATAAATTTACAATATTAGTATATATATTTTTTTTAATTTATAGCATATTCACAGTTTAGTTTTGTTTTTTTCGACAACAAGTTTTGATAGAGGGGCATAGGCTTTGAAAATATTAACTGGCAGAAAATATCTGCATGTTTAAATACAGATTTAAAAAATATTTTATTTCTATTTATTTTAAATTCTAATGTATAAATTTACAATATTAGCATATTTTTTTTAATGTATAGCGTACTCACGAGTTAATTTTGGTTTTTTCGACAACAAGTTTTGATAGAGGGTCTTAGGCTTTGAAAATATTAACTGGTCTCTCTGCAAAGTCTAAACAATTAGCTTTGCTGGACAACCTTTGAATTTTTACCGACAAGGTTCTATATAAGCATTAGCTTGCCTGAAAGACAGTTTTTTCTGATAATTGTGTCAATATTAATTTTTGGATCGATGGGTTAAAATGCTCGAATAATATCGCTGGCGACTGTGTCTGAGACCTGTGTTTATCGTAAATATGAGACTCCAGCTAGATTTGAGGTACTTGAGGGTGGGGTTTAAAAATACATTGGTTCGTAGAAAATAGGCAGACATGTTGTTGGAGTCTACGTAAGCCTTTTATTTAAAATGTTTTACCGTACAATGGATGATTTGAATCTCGTCACGATTTTCGATGGATTTCTTTAGACCCGGTAGGTCAGCGAGGCTTAAAATTTATATAGAGCCATGCCAGGCTTTTCCAAACGGATGTCGTTGGCAGACAAAATGAGATGTGGGCACTTTAACGATTCTATATATAGGTCACATGAAAAAAACTAATGTTGAATAAATCCGTGAAGTTAAAGATACTGCTCCGTCCTTGAAGATGTATTCAAGGTCACACGAAAAAAAAAAAAAAAAAAAAAAAAAAAAAAATTTTTTTTTTTTTTTTTTTTTTTTTTTTTTTTTTTTTTTTTAGGTGCCACGCCCACCCTTGAAGCTTGTCTATATATACTATGGCTAACATGACTACACTCTCATTGTGTCTCGACATTTGCCTGCAACGGTCGTCTAGTCACTATGTCTCGTAATGTGTTTTGAGCAAGATGTACATTGATGGAGACTAGAGAGTTAAATTTTTCTATAAAAGCCTATGATCTATTCTGATTTCATGAAAACCTGCAATATCATGTCATTTGTCAGACAAAAGTCTATAAAATCTTGTTTTCAAAGCCAATATTGTATAAATAACGCTATCCCCATCCTATTTTAAAGGAAATGGGTTTAGACATCAGGAGCTAGTTTATGCATGACCTTACAGTAGAAGAAATAAATTCCACTCCCACCCACCCTAATAGATATACTATATATATACTATATATATAGACTGCAGCGCCATCTACAATGATTGGATAAAGAAATATAATTTAGAGGCCAACTGAAAAATATAACTTTAGCGGCCAACTGAGAAATATAACTTTAGCAGCCAACTGAGAAATATAACTTTAGCAGCCAGCTGAGAAATATAACTTTAGAAACCAACTTCATCAACCAACCAACCAACTGTAAAAAAAAAAAAAAAAAAAAAAAAAATTTTTTTTTTTTTTTTTTTTTCGGTGGGCGTGGCTTCGCTATAAATTTCTCAGTGCAATCGTGCCTATATAAATGCGGGTTTGTGTTCTAAAGGATTCATTGGCATCATGTCTGTCCAAAATGAGTTTCGTACTCTACTCCGTGAATGCGTTAGTCTCACCTATCGTCAAGATACCTCTGAAGTCTTGTTGAAATCTAATTTTGGCCGCTCTATTTTAAAAATGCTCACAGCGTATTTTCAGAATAACTCTATCCATTCGAAGGCCAAACTCGATACGCCCGAAAAGGCATTTAGAATGTTGAAAGGCCAATTGCAATGCATAGCATATTACGACTATGATAAAATGTCTCCTGATATTAAAAATCTGTTCGCTGAAGATATTGTGCTGCCTGGCCAATGCTGTTATCAAGTTTGGATTCTACAATGCTTAATTGTTACAGCATGCATTGTTGCAGATTGCTGGACAAATTGCAATGTGGATATGTTTGATGTGGCTTTTGAAACGCTGATAGACATGTTGGACACTTATGGCTATATTGGCTGCATTGAACGCGACCTAAATCGCAACTGCGATCCGTTTAGTAATCCGAGCGAAATTGTCTTGTTCACCGGTCTAAATATATCCAATTAGAAAAAAATGTCTTCATATTGGCTTAAGCATATATATATAGAATTCGCTGCATAATATCCTGTCAACAGTTTTTTTATAAATCTGATTATAATTTTAGCCGCTTCCTACATACATCCCGTTTTCAAGGACAATTCGTATAAATAACTTTATCTCTTCCTGCTTTAAAGGACAAGGCCTCATCCTGTTTTCTTGGACTTATGTAACTCATATAAATAACTTTATCGCATCCTGTTTTAAAGGATATGCTTCTACTATAAAAGCCGGTGCTCAGCGCTTGTAATTTCAATTGCTCACTTGCTCTCAAGTCATGTGGATGAGATTATTTTTCCCAGGCCATATCGGCTTGAGGTCTGCCCTAGCCTCTGACGGAATGACTTACGTTTCGGCAGTAGATGTGGGTTTGCTGCTGCAGTTTAATGATATTTACGAATTTTCTCAGTATCGTGCCACCAAGCATATAGATTCCTTTCCAGTTTTTGAAATGGAAGAAATGTTTAACTACGTGAGCCTGTTTTCCGACGTAGCAGAAATGCAGAGACTCTGGAGATATGGACGGGTCGCGGCTGATTTTCCTATGTCTTCGGAAGATTTATTTGATGTTCATATTAAAACGGAGGGGAATGCCAAATTGCAGGACTGGCTGCAACTATATACAGACCTTTTCCGAAATGATCTATTGGACGGCCCTTCTGACAATTCTAAAAGATTGGCTACCTGTTGGAGGAGACGGAACGAATGCAAGGTCTGCTTGACAGAAGAAAGCCAGGTGGCATTCTTTGAATGTGGGCATGTGGTATGTTGTATGGCTTGTTCGGACAAACTGGAAAATTGTCCTGTTTGTCGAACAGCTATTTTGGAAAAGCGAAGAGTGTATGTGCAATAGTTATATACATGGAAATTTTAAAAAACTTGGGTCAAACGAGGCTTCCTCATGTCTAGATTTGTCATTATGACTTATCTTGACGATGGAAGCCTCGTTTGACCCATTTTTTTTAAATCTATCTCCTACCAATATTGGATTTGTAAAAAAATAACTTATAAATTTTATGAGATTCGATTAGATTATCCGTAAAATGTTTTACCGTACAACGGACGAAAATATTTACGAAGACATGATAACTAGATGACTGTTGTTGGCGAGACAAAATGAGATGTGGGTACGTTACCCATTCTATATATAGGTCACGCGAAAGAACTAATATCGAATAAATAAACTTTGCTCCTTTAAGTTATGGATCTGTCCTTGAAGATATGTTCAAGGTCACACGAAAAAAAAAAAAAAAAAAAAAAAAAAAAAAAAAAATTTTTTTTTTTTTTTTTTTTTTTTTTTTTTTTTCAAGGTTGGTTCAAGGTCATTTAATCCACCCCTATATATACGCTGGCTGCCTTCAGGATTTATATCATTTTCTCATTCTACAATTGTTGTTAGACACCTGCCTGACATTTGCAATTTTTCATAATGGATTTCTCTGATCCCATTCAAAGCGTCTTTCATTACCTACTCAGAGACTGCGTTCATCTGGCAAACTGGGAAGCTACCGGCGAATATAGGATGGTCGACATCAGAAATGACTGGGACGATCCAGAATGGAAACCGAAAGAACACAAATTTGCCCTTTCTATTTTGAGAATGTTAGAAGACTATTTTCAGACACCGCCTTTACCTACTGGTATGAAGATCGAACAGATCGAAGAGGCCATTCCCAAGCTGAAAGAAAAATTAGTAGCCATACTCAATTCTGATAGCATATCTCTTAAAGTCCGAGGCCTTTTGCGCAACAAAAGCTTAACGTATCGTCGTTGGCGTGGTGCCGAATCTTATCAACCTTGGGTGCTGGAGTGTTTGATCGTTACTGGATGCTTTCTCGGAGAATGTTTTGCCAAATTTCGATACAACAACGGGGTATTTGATCTGGCATCCGTTGCCTTAATAGATATTATGGAAAAGAGTGGCTTGTTAAGTTGTATCAGAGCCGATTTGTTTAATAATAGGGATCCGTTTGGTAAACCTGGTATTAAGGTTAAATCAGTTTTGGACAAAGATTGGAGTATGTGGACATTTCAATTGGACAAAACACAGGAGAGAATATTGTACAAGAAGTCAGCTAAATGTTAAGTGACGAAAATAACGTAACGTAAAAATAACGTAACGTAAAAAATAACGTAACGTAAAAATAACGTAACGTAAAAAATAACGTAACGTAAAAATAACGTAACGTATAAAAATAACATATTAAAAATAACATATTAAAAATAACGTAACGTAAAAAATAACATATCGAAAAATAACGTAACGTATAAAAATAATATACTTGACACAAAACTAATATACTTGACACAAAACTAATATTGTATAAATAGCTCCGCCATATCTTATACATTGCTCCGTCAAGGTCACATTCAAGGACACATGAAAAAAAAAAAAAAAAAAAAAAAAATTTTTTTTTTTTTTTTTCAGTGGGCGTGGCTTGGATTCATTCTGTATAAATAGCCGTACTCAACTCTTCTCGCATCAATCTGTCCCACTAAGACGCTCATCTATCTAACATTAGATCCTGCCGGTTTTAGAACGATCTCGTCCTGTTTCCGTGACTCGTTCAAATCTCATGTCTTCTACAGTCTGAAATTAAATTGCTACACATTTGGCTTAATAATTGTTTTTAAAATGAATAAGGTTAGGCAACGACCGTTTCTAAATGAATGCTGTACCAATCTTAACGAATCCTGTCCCGCTATGACAACAACGGTTTCATAACCTATTGGTTCACCCATAGCGTACGTTAGTTTTGGCCAAGAGAAAAAATTTAAATTTTCAAGGGATAAGCCAGTCTATTACAATATGACGAGTGGCAGTTTCATGGTAATAAATATTTTTTTCGTGAAATATCGGAAGAACCCGCTTAACGTTCAGATAAAGGCATCCATTATAGGTAATAAACGGCGATATTTGTTTTCATATTTGAGCATACACAAATGTATAACGATTATACTAGGCTATTTGAATAGATAAAATTGCTATAATACTCTTAAAAAATAAAGCTTAGCTTATCAGCCAACTATATTGTAGACTCGATCATAGGTACGATAACTAAAAATTTATATATTTATGAAAAAAATATTTTATTTATCAGTAGTTAAACATACAGATATTAATTTTTTCAACCCTTCTTTTATAAAGTGTTGGGCTTCTCGTATCAATGCATAACGAAAGACTTAAAGGCTATCATGTTGGGGATCTCAATAGCCATTTGACTATTTATGCATGACGCGTGTAAAAATTATCTCGTTTTCAGAGGACTGGATTTCATGCTAGCGGACAGCTCCAAAAATGACAGATGACACGGATTGGAGATAGGCATTTGAATCTATGCGTGACACGCGTAAAAGTTATCTCGGAAACCGTTTTCAGAGGCAGTTTCAAGAGGGGTGATAGACAGCCTGGATTTCATGGAAATCCTAGCTGATAGTTGTCATTTGGAAATTGAAAAATATATTTCCAGGCTGTATGAGTACCAATAATAGCAATGAAAAGGTTATCTAGTCTAAATGTTAAGTTTCTAATATCTGCGTAGCCTATATTGAATTTCTAATTTCTTCATGACCTAGTTTCTATTGTCTGCATGGTTAAATTACTAATATATACATTCTAATAGCCCGTGTTATATTTCTAATGTCTGTCGTTCATGGCCTCCTCGTTACCAGCAACATTTGTTTTTTTTGCGTAACAAACAGCCTGATCTAGACTGAGGTCGGATTTGTTATAATGGTCTCGTCTAATTTTGACATGTGAAAAAGATGTCTCGGAAACCGTTTCCAGGGGCCATTCCAAGAGGTGCAATCGAAAGCTTAAATTTCATGCGAAACGGAGTTGATAGTCTCGATTCGTTTTCGGAAAAATATCTTGGCTGAGAAAGAATTTTGAAACTGCATACGTGAGCTTTGTTATAAGGCCAGTAAACCGTAGTCGTAAATCTTCTCAATTTTAACATTTTCCCCTCATTTTTCAATATTTTTTACATTTACATTTAAACATTTACGTTCTTCTATACGATATTTGTAGTTTTACACATTTCGTAAATTTTCGACAGCTTTTGGTTGGGGCCTTAAATTTGTGCGTACAAGATTCGGCACAGTAAACTCTTTGACGTGCTCTTCTTAATTTTAACATTTCTTCGTAATTTTCGATAAATTTTACTATTTACGTGTAAATTTTTACGCTTCTCTATACGATATTTGTCGTTTTTCTCATTTCGTTAATTTTCGACAGTTTCGGTCACTTGTGCAAGAGATTGTCAAGTCAATGACTAGAAATACGGACGATTTAAAACTTCGACTTTTTACAATATTTTTTACATTTTAAACATTTTATTTTAATTTTGGACGGATTAATTTTGAACTTTTATCTTTACAAGACAAGTCTGCTGTTAAACGGTTCGCTGTCTGTAAGCAAGCTGGCATTTTTTCAATTCCAGGCCCTTCTTTTATAAAGTATTGAACCATGTCTCGTAATGACAAATCGAAACGGGTGGCGCTGAAACGTAAGCTGGATGAGGTTGAAAATGAAATGAGTCACAAAAAAGAAATGTACGAGAGACGCCACGATGAGTGTAAAAAGGAGCTGGAAATCGCCCGAAAGGAAAATGCATCTCTTCAGAGAGAAGTTAGAGAGTTGTGGAAGAAATATGACTGTTTGAAAGATGCAGCGATGGACAGGATGGTGGCCCAAATTAGCGATCTGAAAGCGAAAAAATCGAGGCTGGAACTGGAGAATGTTAATCTTCAAGGAAATTTTGAGAAATATATAAAACGTGATCCTAAAGAATCTTCAGCTAAGAAGTAAAATGCTGCGGCTACATTAAAATAAACCAACTAAAAAAGTCACATTGAAATCAACCAACTGTAAAAGTCACATTGAGATCAACCAACCAACCAACTGTAAAAAAAAAAAAAAAAAAAAAAAAAAAAAAAAAAAAAAAAATTTTTTTTTTTTTTTTTTTTTTTTTTTTTTTTACAGTTGGTTGGTTGGTTGATCTTGTCTATATATAGGATCGCTGACGTGCCACGTCCTCATTCTATCTAGATCTTTGCCAGCAACGGTCATATCTCTCATTCTTAAATCTGTAACATTTTTACGAACACGATGGCTGAAGGTCTAAAAAATATACACGATTATTATATGGATTTGAGAAGGAAAGCTTATTCTTTCAAGTGTCCCCATTGCAAGGTTGAAATATTACCAATAAATTTCGAAAAGCATTCTTTAACCCATGGATTGAAAACGAAGACTTCTTGCGCATGGTGTAACGGACACTTCGAGTGGAAATATGGCCAAAAGAAGCACAACACGAATCACTTGATCGCGTGTTTTCGAAAATTTATAGCCGTTAAGAGAATCGATAGAGACTTGGAGACAGATGTGGAAATGGACGAGCCATATCGAATCCCCGACGAGCTCAGACTCATGGACACTCGTCCGTTGTGCGCTGCAGAATCGTTTTTCGATCATCAGGACATTCGTGGATTCTTAACGGAACGCCTTTTCGAAGACCTTTGGCTATTGGATCATGAATCCGAGGTTGATTATTTCGAAGACGAGAATCTAAACGCGGCCGCCTCCTACGTTCGAAAGTACGTCAGGTCGGAAGATGAATGGTTTCACGTAATGGTTAAGGCTGCAGCATTTGAATCTTTTATAAGAGTTTTGGATAAAGAAGACGGTAGGATCACCACTCTGCCTTTTTCTTGTTGGTGCGACGGCGGTAAGGCCGAGGATCCAATTTTCAGACAGCATCGGCACATGATAGTGGTCGCGCCCATGGGTCTCTTCAAGAAAATCTGGTCGAAAGTCAAACCTTACAAAAGACCTTGCAAAAACTACGCTTCGAAAAAATACGAGTTGATAGAATCTGCTATGCATTTGGTCAACACGCTGGGCTACGTTAGCAAGAGGAGGTCGAGGTGTTACTTTACGATAGGTGGCAAGAGACATAAAAAGGCTCCACTGAAAAACAAACATTTTTACATATTTCGGACGCTGCCAAAAGACTTCAGGTTGCCGCTGACATTGCAGTGGGACGGAGGCGTCCAAGGGGTTATGGATCTGGAAATATTTCGAAAGGCCTCGCTGCCTAAATTAGCTTACAGTATACTAGTTGAAGAAAACGGAGTGTATAAACAAAAGATTAAACATTTTCACGCTTTCAGAGGCGGGATGGTGCTGCCTCTCAAAAGAGAGTTCGTTCCGACGGAAAACCAAACGCCTCAGATTCTATATTTGATGGGTGGTAAAAAGCTTTATCTGGATCGAGAAGACGTAGATGGGAACTGGCTGAGGGCTCAGGCTGAGAGAGGCAATTGCTTCTATGAATTGGTCGGGGACGAATTATGGACGCCGCCAAATAAAATCCAGAGTTATTTGAGAGACGCGAGGCCGATCGTGGAGGCGAATTGGAAACTGGAATCCGAGATTAAGATTGTGCAGGGACAAGTTGTCGATTTGCAGAGAGAGATGGCTGACTTAAAAACACAATTTGCAGAAGAGATGGCTTCATTGAAAGCACAATTTGCAGAAGAGACGGCTTCATTGAAAGCACAATTTGCAGAAGAGAGGGCTTCATTGAAAAATGAAAACGTGTCTTGGAAAGAGAAATATCTGTCTCTCAAAGCCGAGAATGATAGAAAAATATCGGATTTGCGAAGAGAAGTGTCGTCTCTGAAAGAAGAGAATGCGTGTATCAAAACGAAATATAAACGGTCGGTGATTGAGAACAAAAAATTGCGGGATAAGATAAACGAGCTACAGGACGAAGTCATAATGCAGCTGAAAAATGAGAATGCTGAGCTTAGACGGAGACTGTCCAAATATGAAGACGCATAATTAAAAAATGTGAAATTAGAAAGTGACAATACTTTACAAAAGTCCATCTAAGTCCAGGTCACATGACCAACCAACCAACCTTTGGAAAAAAAAAAAAAAAAAAAAAAAAAAAAAAAAATTTTTTTTTCAAGGTTGGTTGATTGATTGATTGGCTTGGATTCATTCTTTATAAATAGCTGTACTCATTCCTTCATTCCTTCATTCTGTCTGTCTAGCCTTCTACTAAAAACGCTCCCAACATTAAATCGTATCAGGCCATTTCTGTGACTCTCACATTGGATAGTTTCTAATATTATCCCTTTCATTGAAGCTCAGCATGTACAAAATGTGGGAACCGTTGGACAACGACGCAAAGACCGAAATGCAAAATTTAAAGCAGCAAATGTTTGACTTGCAATCTAAATTGGATGCAGAAATCTCACTCTTGAAAAACCAAGATTGAGAAATTTGACGTACTGTACTCCAAAATAGATAACTTGTGTCAGGAAGAAATTTACAGGCTTAAATTAGAGTTGGGCGTGCAGCAGAACAGATCTCTAGTGCAGATTCAGAAGCAGCAGATCCAGATCCAGAAGGGATGGTTCTGCCTCTCAAAAGAGAGTTTGTACCCACAAACCGCGAGATGCCTCAGATTCTATATTTGATGGGTGGTAAAAAGCTTTATCTGGATCGAGAAGACGTAGATGGAAACTGGCTGAGGGTTCAGGCTGAGAGAGGTAATTGTTTCTATGAATTGTTAGGCGACGAATTATGGACGCCGCCAAATAAAATCCAGAGTTATTTGAGAGACGCGAGGCCGATCGTGGAAGCGAATTGGAAACTGGAATCCGAGATTAAGATTTTGCAGGGACAAGTTGTTGAATTGCAGAGAGAGATGGCTTCATTGAAAAACGCGTCTTGTAAAGAGAAATACCTGTCTCTCATAGCCGAGAACGATAGAAAAATATCGGATTTGCAAAGAAAAGTGTCGTTTCTGAAAGCCGAAAATCGAAATATGAGAATTGAAATTGTTGAGCTTAAACGGAGACTGTCCAAATATGAAGACGCTAAAAAAATCGAAACAAAATGAGATGTGGATACGTTAACCATTCTATATATAGGTCACAAGAAAAAAACTAATGTTGGATAAATGAATCCGTCAAGTTATAGATAATGCTCCGTCCTTGAAGATGTGTTCAAGGTCACACGAAAAAAAAAAAAAAAAAAAAAAAAAATTTTTTTTTTTTTTTTTTTTTTTTTTTTTTTTTTTTAAGTGGGTGTGGTTGGTTGGTTGATATATATTTTGTATAAATAGCGGCTCCGTACTCAAGCTACATTCATTCTGTCTTCTTCTCTTGCCTAGCATGTTTATTGAAAAAGCTTATTAGATAGTTTAAAAGTGTTGAGCTTTGTTATTTTTCGACAATATTTTTCTAAGTTTTACAAATTGTCGTATGAGAGTTTAGTCTTTTGAAAATATTGACCAATTATAGTTATCTAAATCTAAATAACCTAGAAACTGTTTGTCGCCGATACATTTTATCATGGTTTCTGGCAAAATATTAAATAGATACAACTGTACCATGCGTAGGGATAAAGTTGAGTTTCCGTGTCCGCATTGCAAGGTTATTCTCATTTCGAAAGATTACCACGGCCATTGTTTATCCAAACACGGCATAAACGGCAGTCTGCGTTGCATTTGGTGTCCAGACAAGAAAAAATATGTAAAATTTAGTTCGAAACATAAAAACGCTCATGCCGACCACATCATGGTATGCTGGAGAAATTTTCTGAGTCGAGTTGCCAATCCCGCTCCAGAAGACGTGCCGCTTCCCGAAAAATGCGCCTTTTTCAATTTCACTCCCATGTGCGAGAAAGAGAATTTCTTCGGCCGTTTGAGAATTCTCGACGACGAAGCCTACGAGGCCGTTTCGCCCATAGATTTGGAACCTCCAACCGTTCCTTTCGAAGACCGTACGCTGAACTTGGCTGCCTCTTGCGTGCAGAGATTCCTTCGAGGAGACGAGATTTGGTATCACTTAATGGTTCGGGCTGTGGCTTTCGATAGTTTTCTAGAAGCCATGCGAAACGATTCAAATGTCACGCGGACGCTGCCTTTCTCATGTTGGTGCGACGGAGGCACGTACCCTGAGGATTTCTATAGACATCACAGACACATGATCGTCGTTTCCAAATCTAAGGAATATTTTCGAGACAAGGTGTGGAAAAATATTAAGGTCAAGTCCGAAGACAAACCGTTTAAGGGTTTCAAATGTAAAGCCAAAAAGCCTATAGAATCGGCATTGCACCTCGTCAATACGTTGGGCTATCTCAGCCATCGTCGTTCCAGATGCAATTTCACGTTTACCGAAAACGAACCGTGGGACAATAACATGAATCATTTTTACATTATGGAGACGCTTCCAGCAGAATACAGGTTGGTGCTGGCGACGCTCTGGGAAGGCGGGCTCATGGAACTGCTTTCGCAGAAATACGGGCGTATGGATCCAAACAGGCTTCTTCGCGTTGCGATGGAGTTTGTCGATGCCAAGTGGCGTATCAAGGTTAGAAATTTACCAGGCGTGGTGCTGAATTTGGTGCTACCCGTTTCTAAAAGATTTCGATCGTCGGAAGAGCCTACGGATAATTATTTGTATTTGAACGACGGCAAGAAATTGTATTTCAAGCCCGGACGCCAAACTAAAAAAGACTACAAGATGTTTTACCACGTCGTCGCGGATAAATTGTGGGTTCCGAAAAGAATGCAGCAAGAGTGTTTCAAGTGCGCGAAACCCTTCATGTCCCGTTGCTGCGACTTGGAGAAGGAAATAACGACCCTGAAACGTAAGCTGGACGAGATCGAAAATGAAATGAGTAAGCGTCACAAGAAAGATATGGACGAGATGACTAAACGCTACGAACGAGAATTGGACGAGTGTAAAAAGAGGCTGGAAATCATCGTAAAGGTTAATGTACCGCTTCAGGGAGAATAGTTGTGGAAGAACCGTTTGAAAGATGTAGATAGGGACAGGATGATGGCCGAGATCTGAAAGCGAAAATTGCGATTCTGGAACTGGAGAATGTTGAGCTTAAAGGAAAATTTGGGAAATATATAAAAGAGGGCCTCAAAGAATCTTTAGCTAATAAGTAATTAAAAAAATATCTGATAAATTTTAGCACAAAAACGTGAAAAGGCCAGGATGAAATTGAAAAGCTAATCTTGATAAATGAATCTTGATGAACATGTATATATATCAACCAACCAACCAACCTTTAAAAAAAAAAAAAAAAAAAAAAAAAAATTTTTTTTTTTTTTTTTTTTTTTTTTTTTTTTTTTTTTTAGGTGCCACGCCCACCCTTGAAGCTTGTCTATATATACTATGGCTAACATGACTACACTCTCATTGTGTCTCGACATTTGCCTGCAACGGTCATCTAGTCACTATGCCTCGTAATGTGTTTTCAGTAAGATGTACATTGATGGACACTAGAGAGTTAGATTTTTCTATAAAAGCCTATGATCTATTCTAATTTCATGAAAACCTGCAGTATCTTGTTATTTATCAGACAAAAGTCTATAAAAATCTTGTTTTCAAAGCCAATATTGTATAAATCACGCTATCCCATCCTATTTTAAAGGAAATGGGTTTAGACATCAGGAGCTAGTTTATGCATGACCTTACACTAGAAGAAATAAATTCCACTCCCACCCACCCTAATAGATATACTATATATATACTATATATATAGACTGCAGCGCCATCTACAATGATTGGCTAAAGAAATATAACTTTAGCGGCCAACTGAGAAATATAGCTTTAGCCGCCAACCGAGAAATATAGCTTTAGCAACCAACTGAGAAATATAGCTTTAGCAGCCAGCTGAGAAATATAACTTTAGCGGTCAACTTAGAAATATATTTTTAGAAACCAACTTCATCAACCAACCAACCAACTGTGGAAAAAAAAAAAAAAAAAAAAAAAAAATTTTTTTTTTTTTTTTTTTTTTTTTTTCTTCAAAGTCTATATTTTTTTTTGTGTCGCCTATATATAGAATGTCTAACATACCCACATCTCATTTTGTCTCGACTCCTGCCGACAACGGTCATCTAAATATCCGTTTGGAAAAGCCTGGCTTGGCTCTATATAAACTTTAGCCTTGCTGGCCTACCGGGTTTATAGTAATCATTGGGACCATTCCAGCGAAGTTGCCAGCTCTATTTAGAGATACCTACATTGGCTGGATCCATAAAAATTTAAGAGGCTTCGATAAGATTCAAACAGGCTGAGGGTTGTCACGACAAACGGTGCCATTGAATTGAATTGCAGAGGCCATGCTTAGCAGGAACGCATTGAGAATAGCAGCCCATATTGTAAAAATGAAATAAAATATTTTTTATATCTGTATTTAAACATGCAGACATTTCCGCGATACATTTTATTTCGATTTCTTTTAAATTCTAATGTCTAAATTTATAATATTAGCATATTATTTTTTTAATTTATAGAATACTCACGTTTTGTTTCCTCGACAACAAGTTTTGATAGAGGGGCTTTGAAAATATTATCTGGACTCTCTGCATGCAACAATTTTATTTTCTTAAATGAGGCTTGTTTGAGAATGTGACAAGAGGGTGTAAATGCTCGAATAATATCGCTGGCGACTGTCTCTTATACCTGTGTTTATCGCAAAAACAATATGTACAGCTGGATTTGCGGTACTTGAGAGTATGAGCTACAAATAGATAGGACCTACGTAAAAATGTAGAAATATTATAGAGCTGGGCTTTTATTTAAAATGTATTACCGACAACTTGAAGATTATTTGAAAAAAAAACTATGGCTAAAGTACCCACATCTAATTTTGTCTGCCAGTCATCTAGTTATCCGTAAAATATTTTACCGTACAACGGATGAAAACATTTTACGAATAACTAGATGACTGTTGTTGGCTAACGTCGAGTCAAAATGAGATGTGGGTACGTTAGCAATTCTACATATAGGTCACACGAAAAAACCAATGTTGGAGAAATGAATCCTTGAAGTTATAGACGCTGCTCCGTCCTTGAAGATGTGTTGAAGGTCACACGAAAAAAAAAAAAAAAAAAAAAAAAAAAAAAATTTTTTTTTTTTTTTTTTTTTTTTCTTTTTGAGTGGGCGTGGCTTATCTTCATACTATATAAATAACGGCTGCCGTACTCAAATCATCATTCTGTTTCCAGCTACAGTCTTCTCCTGCCTTGTCCTGTTTACCATTGAAACAACATTTGCTATATATACGCCTATCTTCTAAATTTTATACCATAACGCTTTGACAATGAGCCATCGCATTGAAATCGCTTTCCATTATCTACTTCGAGACTGTGTTCAGTTGGCAAACGATTTGGATACTGAAGATGAGATGTTGGTCGACGACGCGAATTACATGGATTTAAAATTTAGTCTGAGAGAACATAAATTCGGTCTTTCAATTTTGAGAATGCTTGAAGAATATTTTCAGATTCCGCCCCAGCATACTGGTATTACTGTTAAAAAGGTCGGAGACATTATTGTCGAGCTGAAGAAAAAATTAAATGATATTATCGAGTCAAATTCGATATCTCCTAGAGTCAGTAACTTGTTTCGCGATAAAACGTTAACAAATCATAGCTGGCGAGGTCGCGATTGCTATCAGCCTTGGGTAATGGAGTGTTTGATTGTTACCGGACAATTTCTTGGAGAATGTTTTAACAAATTTCCATACAAATGTGATAAGTATTTCAATTTGGCATATGAAGCGTTGATGGATATTTTGATGGATAATAATTTGCTAACTTATATCGCAGTGGATCTGTCTCTTGGGAGGGATCCGTTTGGCAAACCTGGGATTAAAGTAAAATCTATCTTGGACTTAGATGATTGGTGTTTCTTTACATTTCAGTTAAACGAAGAACAGGAGCAAAAATTGTACGAGAAGTGCCCTTAGTTAAAAATTACATTCTTTGAAAAAAAAAAAAAAAAAAAAAAAAAAAAAAAATATTACTTTGAAAAAAAAAAAAAAAAAAAAAAAAAAAAAAAAAAAAAATATTTTTTTTTTTTTTTTTTTTGAGTGGGCGTGGTTTTGTTCAAGGCTATGTTTATAACCTATTTAAAGGGTCCGATATTCTTAACACTCAAACATTTTTACAAAACTCTACATGATGGCTGACAATACAAATTCCATAGATCCAATGATTCACATGTACTATAATGATTTGAAAATCAAAAATTATCCTTTCAAATGCATTTGTTGTAAGTTACATTTTTTACCAACTGAATACGAAAAACATTCAAAAATTCATGGAATCAATGCGAAAACTTCTTGCGTATGGTGTAATGGAGACTACAACTGGGAATTCGGGAAAAAATTTCATAGCAATACCGTGAGACATTTATTGACTTGTTTTCGAAAATTTATAGATAATAATGGAATTAGAGATGGGAGTATAGACTTAATGACAGATGTGGAGATAGACGAGCCGTATCCCGAAGAACTCATGAACGCCCGTCCGTTGTGCGCTGAGAACGATACTTTGCAGGGACAAATTATCCAGTTGCAGAGAGAGATGGTTGAATTAAAATCAAATTACGGAGAACAAATTGACGATTCGTTGATAAACGAAAACGCGTCTTGGAAAGAGAAATACCAGACTCTGAAAGCGGAGAGCGATAGAAACATATCGGATTTGCAAAGAGAAGTGTTGTCTCTGAAAGAACAGCTTGTGTGCGTCAAAAAGAAATATAATGCAACGGTGACTGAGATGCCGAATAAAATAAACGAGCTTCAGGACAAAGTGATAACAGCCGAAAATTAAAAAAAATTATTACTTAAAAAAAATATTACTTTGAAAAAAAAAAAAAAAAAAAAAAAAAAAAAAAAAAAATTTTTTTTTTTTTTTTTTTTTTTTTTTTTTTTAAGTGGGTGTGTCTTGACTATATATACAATAGCTTTACTGGTTGGCTGTTATAAACCTTTCCAAGTTTATGCAGACATGATAGCTAGAAGACTGTTGCTGACGGACCATGTAAGTATTATTTTTTTTACGTTCACGAAATTGAATAATTTTTTTAATGTCTTCGGTGTCTAGGTTGAGTTTCTAATGTCTACGTGACCAATAGCCTAGGTTGTAGTTCTAATATCTGCAGGACCCGTTTCTAATGGCCAATGTTGTATTTCTAACGTCTACATTCTAAGGGTCTATGTTAAGTTTCTAACAGCCTAAGTAAAATTTCTAATGTCACCTAGTTTGAAGTTATAATGTCTACATGGCTCGTTTCTAATATCTTAAGTTGAATTTCTAATGAATTCTTTTAGTGCCAACATTGGATGCGTACCGATTGTAATTTTCAAGGGATGTGGCTTAGCTATAAGATAAATATGTATCTTGTTAAAATATACAGACTCGATAGCTAAATTTAAGGAACCTAAATTTAAAAATTTAATTTTTTCGTTTAAATTTTGCCGTGTAAAATTTTTAAAGACTAAGTGTGGCAGTCATTACAATCTGATCTCTAATTTTCAAGGGATATGGCTTAGCTATAAGATAAATATGAATCTTGGTAAAATATACCGACTCGATAGCTAAATTTAAGGGATCTGAATTTAAAAATTTAATTTATTGGCTTAAAACTTGCATTTTTTTATGTAAAATTAAAAATTTTTAAAGACTAAGCTATATGTGGCAGTCATTACATTCTGATCTCTATAAAAAGATTTTCGAGAGACAGGATATTATGCCTCAGGATGCCCGGTTAAAATTACAACCAGATCTCTATAAAAAGATTTTTCGAGAGACAGGATATTATGTAAGCCTTTCCTCAGGACCGGTTAAAATTATAATCAGATCTATAAAAAATTGTTCGAGAACTATTGAAAGGACCTCTAACGGCCTAAGCTGAATCTCTAATATCACCGTTTTAAAAGTCTATGTACAATGTCTAATGTCTGCCGTCGTAAGACTTAAACATTATCTAGTCGTGAAGAAATTGTCAGTGGATTTCATGAGGGCCAGAATCTAAAGATTTCTCTACGCCCGTTGGCAAGAATCATGTAGGATAGGAGCTCTAAAAGGGTTGGCAGATTTAAAGCTGGTAAATTTAAAAAATACTATATGTCTGTTGGCCGATCTTCGATACACTATAGAAATGCGAGAGCCGATGATTGTGAAAGTGTTCAAGAGAGTGTAAATGCTCGAATATTATCGCTGGCGACTGTCTCTTGTACCTGTGTTTATCGCAAAAACAATACACTAGCTGAATTTGTGGTACTTGAGGGTGGGAGCTAAAAATAGATGGGGAAAAATGTAGACATTTTATAGAGGTCTATGCTAGCCGTAGCATTTAACAAGACTACCGATATCGATACATATTATTTTTTACCAAATACATGTATCCATTTAAAATTCTTACAATAGCCTTTCATCCATTAAACTGGCCAGTCCTACCAATATCGATACATATTATTTTTTTTCCAAATACGTGTATCCATTAAAAATCTTACAATTCTAACCTTTAACAAGACTATCATTAAAAAAAATCTTATGCAAGCCCACTGATACTTTAAATCTTTCCAATATTGCCAAATCTTTAAAATTCCTAAAATTAGATCGAGAGGGTCCTTTCGTGCTTGCATGACTCTGTTGGCGATACCAATAGGATGGCTAAACTCGATACGGCCGATTAGAATATTGAGAAAGGATTTGAGAGAGGAATGTTTATATACAGCCAAGCCAGGCTTTTCCAAACGGATTAGATGACTGTTGTTGGCAGACAAAATGAGATGTTAACCATTCTATATATAGGCTACACGAAAAAAACTAATGTTGAATAAATGAAGTTTGCTTCGTCAAGTTATATATAATGCTCCGTCCTTGAAGATGTGTTGAAGGTCAAACTAAAAAAAAAAAAAAAAAAAAAAAAAAATTTTTTTTTTTTTTTTTTTTTTTTTTTTTGGTGTGTGACCTTCAACATATCTTCAAGGACGGAGCAGTATCTATAACTTGACGGATTATTCAACATTAGTTTTTTTCCATGTAACCTATATATAGAATCGCTAACGTACCCACATCTCATTTTGTCTTGACGTCTGCAGATGACAGTCATCTAAATATCCGTTTGGAAAGCCTGGCTTGGCTCTATATAAACATTAGCATTGCTGGCCTACCAGGTCTAAAGAAATCATTGGGTCCATCCAAAATTATTTTCGTGACTAAATTATAGGGTCTGGCAAGCCATCTGCATAATCATATAAATTTTCAGCCCCTATAATCGAGTATGAAATAAAATATTTTTTTTATCTGTATTTCAACATGCAGACATTTCCGCTTCGCGGAAATGTCTGCATGTTTAAATACAGATAAAAAAAATATTTTATTTCTATTTTTTTTTCCATGTAACCTATATATAGAATCGCTAACGTACCCACATCTCATTTTGTCTCGACGTCTGCAGTCATCCGCTTGGAAAAGCCTGGCTTGGCTCTCTAAACATTAGCATTGCTGGCCTACCGGGTCTAAAGAAGTCATTGGGTCCGTCCATCCATGACCAGTATATCTAATCATGTTATCATGAAACTAGTTTATGAAACGACATGGCCATATCATTAGAATAGCTATCCAAAATTAGAATGGCCATCCAAAATTATTTTCGTGACCATTCGATCTCGTCCTGCGAAGTGTTGGATTTGCCAGCTCAGAATACCTATATCAATATTGGCTGGATCCATAAAAATTTAAAAGAGGCCTCGATAAAATTGAAAGAAGCTGGGAGATAAACATAGTAGATGAATTGCAGACCAGGAAAACCGAACACGTAGAGAGTAGCAACCCATATTCTAAAAATTTAAACGTAATTATGAAAATAGTATTAACGAGATGCCATTCGTTTGCCAATGACAAGAGTAGCGGTTTTAATTTATAGGATACTCACGGGTTTATTTTTTCGACAACACGTTTTGATAGAGGGACTTAGGCTTTGAAAATATTAGCTGGTCTCTCTCCAAGCAACAATTTTATTTTCTTAAATACGACTTAATTTTTTCGTTTTTACAGATTACCTTATGAAGGCTTAGTCTTTGAAAATATTGATTGGTGTCGTGGATCTATATAAGCATTAGCAAAATAATTTAAATTCTAATGCGTAAATTAATTTATTTATTTGGAGATTGGTAATTCCAGATTGCTTTCAAAGCCAATATTGTATAAATAACGCTATCCCATCCAATTTTAAAGGAAATGGGTTTAGACATCAGGAGCTAGTTTATGCATGACCTTACAGTAGAAGAAATAAATTATTTTCGTGACCATTCGATCTCGTCCTGCGAAGTGTTGGATTTGCCAGCTCAGAATACCTATATCAATATTGGCTGGATCCATAAAAATTTAAAAGAGGCCTCGATAAAATTGAAAGAAGCTGGGAGATAAACATAGTAGATGAATTGCAGACCAGGAAAACCGAACACGTAGAGAGTAGCAACCCATATTCTAAAAATTTAAACGTAATTATGAAAATAGTATTAACGAGATGCCATTCGTTTGCCAATGACAAGAGTAGCGGTTTTAATTTATAGGATACTCACGGGTTTATTTTTTCGACAACACGTTTTGATAGAGGGACTTAGGCTTTGAAAATATTAGCTGGTCTCTCTCCAAGCAACAATTTTATTTTCTTAAATACGACTTAATTTTTTCGTTTTTACAGATTACCTTATGAAGGCTTAGTCTTTGAAAATATTGATTGGTGTCGTGGATCTATATAAGCATTAGCAAAATAATTTAAATTCTAATGCGTAAATTAATTTATTTATTTGGAGATTGGTAATTCCAGATTGCTTTCAAAGCCAATATTGTATAAATAACGCTATCCCATCCAATTTTAAAGGAAATGGGTTTAGACATCAGGAGCTAGTTTATGCATGACCTTACAGTAGAAGAAATAAATTCCACTCCCACCCACCCTAATAGATATACTATATATATACTATATATATAGACTACAGCGCCATCTACAATGAATCTGATTGGATAAAGAAATATAAATTTAGCAACCAACTGAGAAATATAACTTTAGAAACCAATTGAGAAATATAACTTTAGAAACCAACCATCATATCAATCAACCAACCAACCAACTGTGAAAAAAAAAAAAAAAAAAAAAAAAAAAAATTTTTTTTTTTTTTTTTTTTTTTTTTTCAGTTGGTTGGTTGGTTGATTGATATATATTTTGTATAAATAGCGGCTCCGTACTCAAGCTACATTCATTCTGTCTTCTAGCATATTTATTGAAAAAGCTTATTGGAACGTCTCTAGTTTATGTCTGTCAGATTAACAATACGCTATCCTATCCTGTTTCTAATCTATTCAAACTTTTTTACGATGATTAAGTATCACGAGCCAAATTTATTCTGGCCTCTGTGGCTTAATGATTCTGTATACATATTTATTATGTCTTCCAAAGTCTCAAATAAGATTTCTACAATACAAGCTTAAAATATTTTACTTATGTCTCCCAGAACCCCATGTTAAATTTCTAACGTCACCACATTGAATTTGTAATGTCTGCATGGCCCGTTTCAAATATCTACCGTTTATGGCCTCCTCTCATGCGATTTTGTATGAATTGAAACGCGAACGCACATAGCCTTTGAAACGTAAAATATATAGTTTATGCTATGTCTGAAATACCTTGAAACGTTAAAAAATACCCATGATTGTTTTCATCCATGAAAGGTCTTCTTGCGTGTTTGAGACATGAAATATTTCAAGAGAGTGTGAATGCTCGAATAATATCGCTGTCGACTGTCTCTTGTACCTGTGTTTATCGCAATAACTATACACTAGCTAAATTTGCGGTACTTGAGGGTTGGAGCTAAAAATAGATCGGACCGATGTAGAAATTTTATAGGACAGGCTTTTATTTAAAATGTTTTACCGACGACTTGAAGATTATTTGGACTCATGTTGAGTAAATGAATCCGTCAAATTCTAGAAATCATTAGGTCACCAGTATATCTAATCATGTTATCATGAAACTGGTTTATGAAACGACAAGGCCATATTATTAGAATGGATTTGAGAGAGGAATGTTTATATACAGCCAAGCCAGGCTTTTCCAAACGGATTAGATGACTGTTGTTGGCAGACAACATGAGATGTGGACATTCTATATATAGGCTACACGAAAAAAACTAATGTTGAATAAATTAAGTTTGCTCCGTGAAGTTATTGATACTGCTCCGTCCTTGAAGATGTGTTCAAGGTCACATGAAAAAAAAAAAAAAAAAATTTTTTTTTTTTTTTTTTTTTTTTTTTTTTTTTTTTCATGTGACCTTCAACGCATCTTCAAGGACGGATCTGTAACTTGACGGATTCATTTATACAACATTTGTTTTTCCATGTAACCTATATATAGAATTGCTAACGTACCCACATCTCATTTTGTCTCAACGTCTGCAGACGACAGTCATCTAACTATCCGTTTGGAAAAGCCTGGCTTGGCTCTCTAAACATTAGCATTGCTGGCCTATCGGGTCTAAAGAAATCATTGGGTCCGTCCATCCAAAATCGTGACCAGACTGCGGTATATCTAATAATGTTATCATGAAACTGATTTATGAAACGACATGGCCATATCATTAGAATAGCTATCCAAAATTAGAATGGCCATCCAAAATTATTTGCGTGACCATTCGATCTCGTCCTGCGAAGTGTTGGATTTGCCAGCTCAGTATACCTATACCAATATTAGCTGGAACCGTAAAAATTTAAAAAGAGGCCTCGATAAAATTTGAAACAGACTGGGAGATAAACGTAGCAATTGAATTGACCAGGAGATACCCATATTGTAAAAATTTAAACGTAATTATGAAAATAGTATTAACGAGATAATGAATTTGCCAATGACAAATGAAAAGCTTAGAGAGTAGCGGCCAGATGATGGCTAAACTCGATACGGCATAAAGGAAATGGGTTTAGGCATCAGGAGCTGGTTTATGCATGACCTTACAGTAGAAGAAATAAATTCCACTCCCACCCACCCAAATAGATATACTATATATATACTATATGTATATAGACTACAGCGCCATCTACAATGAATTTGATTGGATAGAAAAACTAACTTTAAAAACCAACTGTGAAAAAAAAATACTCTCTAAAAAAAAATACTCTCTGAAAAAAAAAAAAAAAAAAATTTTTTTTTTTTTTTTTTTTTTTTTTTTTTTTTTTTTTAACGGTTGGTTGGTTAATTAGTTAATATATATTTTGTATAAATAGCGGCTCCGTACTCAAGCTACATTCATTCTGTCTTCTCCTAGCACGTTTATTGAAAAAGCTTATTAGATAGTTTCTAGTTTATGTCTGACAAGTTTATAACAATACGCTATTTGGTCCTCACATTGAATTTGTAATGTCTGCATGGTCCGTTTCAAATATCTACCGTTCATGGCCTCCTCGGTTCTACCTCTCAAGCATAATTCTCATGCGATTTTGTACGAATTGAAACACGAACGCACATAGCCTTTGAAACGTAAGATAATGTAGTTTATTCTATGTAGACGATTCATTTCTTTCGCCTGAAATACCTTGAAACGTTAAAAAATTGTCTTTACCCATGATTGTTTTCATACTGATGTCCATGAAAAAGTCTGAAGGCTTGTTTGAGACATGAAAAAGTTCAAGAGAGTATAAATGCTCGAATATTATCGCAGGCGACTGTCTCTTGTACCTGTGTTTATCGCAAGAACGATAGACTAGCTAAATTTACGGTACTTGAGGGTGGGATCGGACCGACGTAAAAAATGTAGAAATTTTATAGGATCGGCTTTTATTTAAAATGTTTTACTGACGACTTGAAGATTATTTGGACTCATGTTGAGTAAATGAATCCGTCAAATTCTAGAAATCATTAGGCCCATAGAAAATCGTGACCAATCATGCTATCATGAAACTGGTTTATGAAACGACAAGGCCATATTATTAGAATGTTCAACGTCTCTTTTGAGTGGGACAGTCATCTAGTTATCCGTAAAATGTTTTACCGTACAACGGAAGACTTGAAGATTTCGGGCATACCTTTAATCGCTACCGGATGGCTCTAATATTGGTATTGGCCGAATGGCTAACATATCATTGTAAAATGGCTAACGTATCCAAATAATCATTGTGTATGACCAGCAACAGTCTGGCTTCATGATAATATTCTATAAAAAACCATGACCTGATTTCATGAAAACGTGCAACATCTTGTCCATACAATAGTCTATAAAATCTTGCTTTCAAAGCCAATATTGTATAAATTACGCTATCCCATCCTATTTTAAAGGAAATGGGTTTAGACATCAGGAGCTGGTTTATGCATGACCTTACAGTAGAAGAAATAAATTCCACTCCCACCCACCCTAATAGATATACTATATACATACTATATATATAGACTACAATGCCATCTACAATGAATTTGATTGGATAAAGAAATATAAATTTAGTAGCCATATGAGAAATATAACTTTAGAAACCAACTGAGAAATATAACTTTAGAAACAAACTTAATCAACCAACCAACCAACTGTGAAAAAAAAAAAAAAAAAAAAAAATTTTTTTTTTTTTTTTTTTTTTTTTTTTTTTTTTTTTTTAATGTGACCTTCAACACATCTTCAAGGACAGAGTGGTATTTTGTAACTTGACGGATTCATTTATACAACATTAGTTTTTCCGTGTAACCTATATATAGAATGGTTAACATGCACATCTCATTTTGTCTCAACGTCTGCCGACAACAGTCATCTAAATATCCGTTTGGAAAGCCTGGCTTGGCTCTATATAAACATTAGCATTGCTGGCCTACCAGGTTTAAAGAAATCCATCCAAAGTTATTTTCGTGACCAGGGTCTGGAACCTCAAGGCTTCCCAAAATTCATTTTAAATGAAACGTGGCACATTCGTCGTGTCGATCTTAAAACGTGAATCGCTTGGCCATCCAAGAGGCCTTAATAAAATTGAGTGCATCCCAAAACAGGTGCCATGACAAATCGATGTGTACGTTTGAAAACTGAATTTGTTACAGTAGATTTTCAGAATACCTATACCAATAGGATGTCTAAACCCGATACGCCGAAATAGCGATTAGAATGTTGGGAGACGAATTGAGGTACATAGTATATTTTATAACAGTTTTACAAGTCATCTGCATAATCATATAAATTTTCAGCACCTATAATTGAGTATGAAATAAAATATTTTTTTTATCTGTATTTAAACATGCAGACATTTCCGCGAAGCGGAAATGTCTGCATGTTTAAATACAGATAAAAAAAATATTTCATTTCTATTTCTTTTAAATTCTAATGTCTAAATTTACAATATTAGGATATTTTTTAAAAATTTATAGAATACTCACAGGTTACATTTTGTTTTTTCGAAAACGATAGAGGGGCTTAGGCTTTGAAAATATTAACTGGACTCTCTCCAAGCAACAATTTTATTTTCTTAAATGTAACTTAATTTTTTCGTTTTTACAGATTACCTTATGAAGGCTCAGTCTTTGAAAATAATGACTGGATCTATATAAGCATTAGCAAAATCATTTAAATACTAATGTCTAAATTTACAATATTAGAATAAAATCTTGTAAATTGACAGGATACTCATGGGTTGGATTTGGTTTTCTCGACAACTTGAAGATTATTTGGAAAAGAACTAATGTTGAATAAATTAAATTAGTTTCGTCAAGTCCGTCCTTGAAGTTGCGTCAAGGTCACACTAAAAAAAAAAAAAAAAAAAAAAAAAAATTTTTTTTTTTTTTTTTTTTTTTTTTTTTTTTTTTTTTAAATGTGTCCTTGAGCATATCTTCAAGGACGGACTTCATTTATTCAATATTAGTTTTTTTTCGTTTGATCTATATATAGAATGGCTAACGTACCCACATTGTCTCGCCAACAACAGTCTAGTAAAATCTTTTAAATTCTAATGTCTAAATTTACAATATTAGCATAAAGTCTTGTAAATTAAATCTGCTGCGTCTTGCTGTAAAAATATACATTCTGTATGTCGATTCAAGTCATAGCTGCGATCTTCTTCTGTGGCTGATCTTTCAGCATTTGATTTTTCCAACGTCGGCACTAATTTTCAAATACGCAGATCCGTTGTAATATTTAAGTCATTAGTTTTATCGTTTTCTGGAATCCATTCTTTGCGTTGTCTTCAAGATTTTGTATAGGATATATATTAACGAAACCATTAATGCCATATGAATTCTTTGTAAGCAAGAAACCTTAAATATTTTTTATTGTAGATTTCAGCTTCACTAGCCTCGTTTCTACAATATGGACAACGCTTCGAAAATTTAAACCAAACCATGATGCATTGCATGTGAAAAGTATGGTTGCATGACAATCTGAGACCTTTTCGTTTAAACAGTCTTATGGTTCTCAGACATATGGAACACTCAAGCTTAGATGCGTCGGACTTGGGTGCAGACATCATAGAAACGCTTAAAAGCACAAATGATTCGATAGCGCTGAGCTCTGGACTTTATATACCTGACACTGTTGCATAAACGTTTTCCATGAAAACAGGATGTGATAAAGTTATTTATAGGCTGTGATATTTTCACTGTCAGTACTTATAATATGCTCCGCCCACGTGACCCTATAAAAAATTATACGACCTTGAAAAAAAAAAAAAAAAAAAAAAAAAAAAAAAAATTTTTTTTTTTTTTTTTTTTTTTTATGGTCGCGTGGGCGGAGCATTTTCTAAGCACTGACTTGGCTATATATAAACCCGTGTAAGCGACGTATTGTCGCAACTTGTTTCGGTCAGCCGACATTGCCACACCTTGTCATATTAAAGATGGCTGACAACGAAAATGTAAAAAATTCTAGTTTTAGCATTTTTCAAACACGTAACGAAAGCGCAATGCAAAAGTTGAAATTAAAGGTGGAATCTGTCGAAAAAGAAAACGTAGAATTAAAAGAAAAGCTGGTACGTGTCCAAAGTGAACATAGATGTTTTTATGAATTTCTTTCTAATATACATGGCGAAATAAATGATTTGAAAGGGAATAAAAACACCTCAGAAAAGGAAATTATCAGCTTGAGGGAAGAAAATATCATCTTGAAAACAGATATTGAAGACTTAAAATTAGAAAGTGTCAACTTAAAATTAGATATTGCCAACATTGAAAGAGAGACAGGCAACATAAAATACAAAATTGCAGACTTAAAATTTAAAATTGCAACGCTTAAACGAAAATTGTTAGCATATTAAAAGGAGCATTTTCTAAGCACTGACAGTGAATGTCTTTTTTTTTAATTCTACCAATTTTATTTTTTTCAAGCCTTGTACAAATATGTAATGTCAAATATATTAACCGTGACTGGTGTCGTGAATTTATATAAGCATTAGCAAAATCATTTAAATTCTAACGTCTAAATTTACAACATTAGAATAAAATCTTGTAAATTTATAGGATACTCACGGGTTGGATTTGGTCTTTTCGACAACTTGAAGATTATTTGGAAAAGAACTAATGTTGAATAAATGAAGTTTGCTTCGTCAAGTACGTCCTTGAAGTTGCGTCAAGGTCACACGAAAAAAAAAAAAAAAAAAAAAAAAAAAAATTTTTTTTTTTTTTTTTTTTTTTTTTTTTAAAGGTGGGTGTGGCTTTAATATATATATATATATATATATATATAGGATGGCTAACATACCCACACATCATTCTCTCTCGACATCTGCCAACAACAGTTTTCAAGTTATCATGTCTCCGTCTGTACTTTCAAATTTGTCAAAATTTTCTATCTGATATCTTACAGTAGATTTTCTGAAACGCGTAACAAAATAAAGTCCAATTGAAAATATCAAAGTCTAAACCCTGATTTGAAAATCTGTAAAACTTAGAAAAAAAAATTTTGAAATTGTTTTTTTTAAGTTAGAAATTGACAATGTGAAGCTTAAGAAATGGATCATTAAAAATGTAACGGTATACTGTTTCTTCAAATATAGGATTGAGATGTGTTAAATCAGTTTACAAATAAAATATTAGTTTACATAAATTTGACGTTAATTTGAAACAATGAGTCGATATCTGCATCGTTTGGATATTTCCATTTTTTAAATAGACAGTTTTATACGAAATGTATTTTGTTATTAATATTTTACCAACAAGAGTCGCTATTTTATAGATTTGATACTCTGAGCCCGAAGGTCATTTTTTCTAATTTTTGCGACTAAATACCTCATTTTTTATAATGCCAGAGTTGGTTTCAGAGGTTACATGGTACTCGATTAGAAAATATGTAGCGTTTTGTCTTTCAAATTAGAAAAAATGATTTTTGAAAAAGACATAAATATTTATGTTATCGTATACGATACCGTATTAGTACTGGAACAGGTTTTAAATTTTCGTGGTCAAAACTAGGGTGTTGAATTCCCGTAAAATGTATATGACCAAAAGAGGCTTCGAGCAGCGACTGCATAATGGTTAAAGCATGAATTAATGAATCGAGCACTGACTGCATAATGTTTAAAGCATATCTTAATGTATAGAGCGTTGAACAAATAAGGGGGGATATATGTAACAAAAACCTCGAGCTTTAAACAAACAAATAGTTGGGCAAAGTTGAGCAAAACAAAAAGCCTCGAGCATTGAACAAACAAATAGTTGGGCAAAGTTGAGCAAAACATAAAGCCTCGAGCATTGAACAAACAAAGGGCATATGTGTAACAAAAAGCCACGAGCAAGCGCGGCAGAATGTAGAGAGCAAAAAAGTATGTAGAAATATAATATAAGCAATATTTGCATGGTCTAAATTCATACAAAAATCTTCGAGCATCTATAGAGAGGCTATATTTTGTTTTTAAGTAAAATATTTAGTATATATATCGTTTTTTATATTAAGCCCTCAGATGGTAGTCTGTAAAACGTGTTGTCAAAAAAGTGTGTCTGAACTTGAAAAATTTTATAATAGCCAGCAAAGCTAATGATTATGTATAGCCAACCCAAGCCATAGGCATTTCTATAGCGGATCGAAGATATTGCAGCCATATTTAGGTTAAATATATAATGTAATGCAGATACAGGTCAGCCCGTTTCAATTTTATCATATTGCTCAAACACATTACGAGACATAATGACTAGACAACTGTTGCTGACAAATGTTGAGAGACAACAAGAGTGTGGAGACAAATAGATAATTATATATAGCTAGTCAAGTTTCAAGGTCACACGAAAAAAAAAAAAAAAAAAAAAAAAAAATTTTTTTTTTTTTTTTTTTTTTTTTTTTTTCGTGTGACCTTGAACCTTGACTGGCTATATATATGTTTTCCTGGAAAACGTTTATCAGTATATAAAGTCCAGAGCTCAGCGCTATCGAATCATTTGTGCTTTTAAGCGTTTCTATGATGTCTGCACCCAAGTCCGACGCATCTAAGCTTGAGTGTTCCATATGTCTGAGAACCATAAGACTGTTTAAACGAAAAGGTCTCAGATTGTCATGCAACCATACTTTTCACATGCAATGCATCATGGTTTGGTTTAAATTTTCGAAGCGTTGTCCATATTGTAGAAACGAGGCTAGTGAAGCTGAAATCTACAATAGAAAATATTTAAGGTTTCTTGCTTACAAAGAATTCATATGGCATTAATGGTTTCGTTAATATATATCCTATACAAAATCTTGAAGACAACGCAAAGAATGGATTCCAGAAAACGATAAAACTAATGACTTAAATATTACAACGGATCTGCGTATTTGAAAATTAGTGCCGACGTTGGAAAAATCAAATGCTGAAAGATCAGCCACAGAAGAAGATCGCAGCTATGACTTGAATCGACATACAGAATGTATATTTTTACAGCAAGACGCAGCAGATTTAATTTACAAGACTTTATGCTAATATTGTAAATTTAGACATTAGAATTTAAAAGATTTTACTAGACTGTTGTTGGCGAGACAATGTGGGTACGTTAGCCATTCTATATATAGATCAAACGAAAAAAACTAATATTGAATAAATGAAGTCCGTCCTTGAAGATATGCTCAAGGACACATTAAAAAAAAAAAAAAAAAAAAAAAAAAATTTTTTTTTTTTTTTTTTTTTTTTTTTTTAGTGTGACCTTGACGCAACTTCAAGGACGGACTTGACGAAACTAATTTAATTTATTCAACATTAGTTCTTTTCCAAATAATCTTCAAGTTGTCGAGAAAACCAAATCCAACCCATGAGTATCCTGTCAATTTACAAGATTTTATTCTAATATTGTAAATTTAGACATTAGTATTTAAATGATTTTGCTAATGCTTATATAGATCCAGTCATTATTTTCAAAGACTGAGCCTTCATAAGGTAATCTGTAAAAACGAAAAAATTAAGTTACATTTAAGAAAATAAAATTGTTGCTTGGAGAGAGTCCAGTTAATATTTTCAAAGCCTAAGCCCCTCTATCGTTTTCGAAAAAACAAAATGTAACCTGTGAGTATTCTATAAATTTTTAAAAAATATCCTAATATTGTAAATTTAGACATTAGAATTTAAAAGAAATAGAAATGAAATATTTTTTTTATCTGTATTTAAACATGCAGACATTTCCGCTTCGCGGAAATGTCTGCATGTTTAAATACAGATAAAAAAAATATTTTATTTCATACTCAATTATAGGTGCTGAAAATTTATATGATTATGCAGATGGCTTGTAAAACTGTTATAAAATATACTATGTACCTCAATTCGTCTCCCAACATTCTAATCGCTATTTCGGCGTATCGGGTTTAGACATCCTATTGGTATAGGTATTCTGAAAATCTACTGTAACAAATTCAGTTTTCAAACGTACACATCGATTTGTCATGGCACCTGTTTTGGGATGCACTCAATTTTATTAAGGCCTCTTGGATGGCCAAGCGATTCACGTTTTAAGATCGACACGACGAATGTGCCACGTTTCATTTAAAATGAATTTTGGGAAGCCTTGAGGTTCCAGACCCTGGTCACGAAAATAACTTTGGATGGATTTCTTTAAACCTGGTAGGCCAGCAATGCTAATGTTTATATAGAGCCAAGCCAGGCTTTCCAAACGGATATTTAGATGACTGTTGTCGGCAGACGTTGAGACAAAATGAGATGTGCATGTTAACCATTCTATATATAGGTTACACGGAAAAACTAATGTTGTATAAATGAATCCGTCAAGTTACAAAATACCACTCTGTCCTTGAAGATGTGTTGAAGGTCACATTAAAAAAAAAAAAAAAAAAAAAAAAAAAAAAAAAATTTTTTTTTTTTTTTTTTTTTTTTTTTTTTTTCACAGTTGGTTGGTTGGTTGATTAAGTTTGTTTCTAAAGTTATATTTCTCAGTTGGTTTCTAAAGTTATATTTCTCATATGGCTACTAAATTTATATTTCTTTATCCAATCAAATTCATTGTAGATGGCGCTGTAGTCTATATATATAGTATATATATAGTATATCTATTAGGGTGGGTGGGAGTGGAATTTATTTCTTCTACTGTAAGGTCATGCATAAACCAGCTCCTGATGTCTAAACCCATTTCCTTTAAAATAGGATGGGATAGCGTAATTTATACAATATTGGCTTTGAAAGCAAGATTTTATAGACTATTGTATGGACAAGATGTTGCACGTTTTCATGAAATCAGGTCATGGTTTTTTATAGAATATTATCATGAAGCCAGACTGTTGCTGGTCATACACAATGATTATTTGGATACGTTAGCCATTTTACAATGATATGTTAGCCATTCGGCCAATACCAATATTAGAGCCATCCGGTAGCGATTAAAGGTATGCCCGAAATCTTCAAGTCTTCCGTTGTACGGTAAAACATTTTACGGATAACTAGATGACTGTCCCACTCAAAAGAGACGTTGAACATTCTAATAATATGGCCTTGTCGTTTCATAAACCAGTTTCATGATAGCATGATTGGTCACGATTTTCTATGGGCCTAATGATTTCTAGAATTTGACGGATTCATTTACTCAACATGAGTCCAAATAATCTTCAAGTCGTCAGTAAAACATTTTAAATAAAAGCCGATCCTATAAAATTTCTACATTTTTTACGTCGGTCCGATCCCACCCTCAAGTACCGTAAATTTAGCTAGTCTATCGTTCTTGCGATAAACACAGGTACAAGAGACAGTCGCCAGCGATAATATTCGAGCATTTATACTCTCTTGAACTTTTTCATGTCTCAAACAAGCCTTCAGACTTTTTCATGGACATCAGTATGAAAACAATCATGGGTAAAGACAATTTTTTAACGTTTCAAGGTATTTCAGGCGAAAGAAATGAATCGTCTACATAGAATAAACTACATTATCTTACGTTTCAAAGGCTATGTGCGTTCGTGTTTCAATTCGTACAAAATCGCATGAGAATTATGCTTGAGAGGTAGAACCGAGGAGGCCATGAACGGTAGATATTTGAAACGGACCATGCAGACATTACAAATTCAATGTGAGGACCAAATAGCGTATTGTTATAAACTTGTCAGACATAAACTAGAAACTATCTAATAAGCTTTTTCAATAAACGTGCTAGGAGAAGACAGAATGAATGTAGCTTGAGTACGGAGCCGCTATTTATACAAAATATATATTAACTAATTAACCAACCAACCGTTAAAAAAAAAAAAAAAAAAAAAAAATTTTTTTTTTTTTTTTTTTTTTTTTTCAGAGAGTATTTTTTTTCAGAGAGTATTTTTTTTTCACAGTTGGTTTTTAAAGTTAGTTTTTCTATCCAATCAAATTCATTGTAGATGGCGCTGTAGTCTATATACATATAGTATATATATAGTATATCTATTTGGGTGGGTGGGAGTGGAATTTATTTCTTCTACTGTAAGGTCATGCATAAACCAGCTCCTGATGTCTAAACCCATTTCCTTTATGCCGTATCGAGTTTAGCCATCATCTGGCCGCTACTCTCTAAGCTTTTCATTTGTCATTGGCAAATTCATTATCTCGTTAATACTATTTTCATAATTACGTTTAAATTTTTACAATATGGGTATCTCCTGGTCAATTCAATTGCTACGTTTATCTCCCAGTCTGTTT
Source organism: Salticus scenicus (assembly GCA_963930645.1). NCBI lineage: Eukaryota > Metazoa > Arthropoda > Arachnida > Araneae > Salticidae > Salticus > Salticus scenicus. Next base: position 271,686,171 of record OZ005655.1, read on the forward strand.
CAAATTTTATCGAGGCCTCTTTTTAAATTTTTACGGTTCCAGCTAATATTGGTATAGGTATACTGAGCTGGCAAATCCAACACTTCGCAGGACGAGATCGAATGGTCACGCAAATAATTTTGGATGGCCATTCTAATTTTGGATAGCTATTCTAATGATATGGCCATGTCGTTTCATAAATCAGTTTCATGATAACATTATTAGATATACCGCAGTCTGGTCACGATTTTGGATGGACGGACCCAATGATTTCTTTAGACCCGATAGGCCAGCAATGCTAATGTTTAGAGAGCCAAGCCAGGCTTTTCCAAACGGATAGTTAGATGACTGTCGTCTGCAGACGTTGAGACAAAATGAGATGTGGGTACGTTAGCAATTCTATATATAGGTTACATGGAAAAACAAATGTTGTATAAATGAATCCGTCAAGTTACAGATCCGTCCTTGAAGATGCGTTGAAGGTCACATGAAAAAAAAAAAAAAAAAAAAAAAAAAAAAAAAAAAATTTTTTTTTTTTTTTTTTTTTTTTTTTTCATGTGACCTTGAACACATCTTCAAGGACGGAGCAGTATCAATAACTTCACGGAGCAAACTTAATTTATTCAACATTAGTTTTTTTCGTGTAGCCTATATATAGAATGTCCACATCTCATGTTGTCTGCCAACAACAGTCATCTAATCCGTTTGGAAAAGCCTGGCTTGGCTGTATATAAACATTCCTCTCTCAAATCCATTCTAATAATATGGCCTTGTCGTTTCATAAACCAGTTTCATGATAACATGATTAGATATACTGGTGACCTAATGATTTCTAGAATTTGACGGATTCATTTACTCAACATGAGTCCAAATAATCTTCAAGTCGTCGGTAAAACATTTTAAATAAAAGCCTGTCCTATAAAATTTCTACATCGGTCCGATCTATTTTTAGCTCCAACCCTCAAGTACCGCAAATTTAGCTAGTGTATAGTTATTGCGATAAACACAGGTACAAGAGACAGTCGACAGCGATATTATTCGAGCATTCACACTCTCTTGAAATATTTCATGTCTCAAACACGCAAGAAGACCTTTCATGGATGAAAACAATCATGGGTATTTTTTAACGTTTCAAGGTATTTCAGACATAGCATAAACTATATATTTTACGTTTCAAAGGCTATGTGCGTTCGCGTTTCAATTCATACAAAATCGCATGAGAGGAGGCCATAAACGGTAGATATTTGAAACGGGCCATGCAGACATTACAAATTCAATGTGGTGACGTTAGAAATTTAACATGGGGTTCTGGGAGACATAAGTAAAATATTTTAAGCTTGTATTGTAGAAATCTTATTTGAGACTTTGGAAGACATAATAAATATGTATACAGAATCATTAAGCCACAGAGGCCAGAATAAATTTGGCTCGTGATACTTAATCATCGTAAAAAAGTTTGAATAGATTAGAAACAGGATAGGATAGCGTATTGTTAATCTGACAGACATAAACTAGAGACGTTCCAATAAGCTTTTTCAATAAATATGCTAGAAGACAGAATGAATGTAGCTTGAGTACGGAGCCGCTATTTATACAAAATATATATCAATCAACCAACCAACCAACTGAAAAAAAAAAAAAAAAAAAAAAAATTTTTTTTTTTTTTTTTTTTTTTTTTTTTTTCACAGTTGGTTGGTTGGTTGATTGATATGATGGTTGGTTTCTAAAGTTATATTTCTCAATTGGTTTCTAAAGTTATATTTCTCAGTTGGTTGCTAAATTTATATTTCTTTATCCAATCAGATTCATTGTAGATGGCGCTGTAGTCTATATATATAGTATATATATAGTATATCTATTAGGGTGGGTGGGAGTGGAATTTATTTCTTCTACTGTAAGGTCATGCATAAACTAGCTCCTGATGTCTAAACCCATTTCCTTTAAAATTGGATGGGATAGCGTTATTTATACAATATTGGCTTTGAAAGCAATCTGGAATTACCAATCTCCAAATAAATAAATTAATTTACGCATTAGAATTTAAATTATTTTGCTAATGCTTATATAGATCCACGACACCAATCAATATTTTCAAAGACTAAGCCTTCATAAGGTAATCTGTAAAAACGAAAAAATTAAGTCGTATTTAAGAAAATAAAATTGTTGCTTGGAGAGAGACCAGCTAATATTTTCAAAGCCTAAGTCCCTCTATCAAAACGTGTTGTCGAAAAAATAAACCCGTGAGTATCCTATAAATTAAAACCGCTACTCTTGTCATTGGCAAACGAATGGCATCTCGTTAATACTATTTTCATAATTACGTTTAAATTTTTAGAATATGGGTTGCTACTCTCTACGTGTTCGGTTTTCCTGGTCTGCAATTCATCTACTATGTTTATCTCCCAGCTTCTTTCAATTTTATCGAGGCCTCTTTTAAATTTTTATGGATCCAGCCAATATTGATATAGGTATTCTGAGCTGGCAAATCCAACACTTCGCAGGACGAGATCGAATGGTCACGAAAATAATTTTGGATGGCCATTCTAATTTTGGATAGCTATTCTAATGATATGGCCATGTCGTTTCATAAACTAGTTTCATGATAACATGATTAGATATACTGGTCATGGATGGACGGACCCAATGACTTCTTTAGACCCGGTAGGCCAGCAATGCTAATGTTTAGAGAGCCAAGCCAGGCTTTTCCAAGCGGATGACTGCAGACGTCGAGACAAAATGAGATGTGGGTACGTTAGCGATTCTATATTTAGGTTACATGGAAAAAAAAATAGAAATAAAATATTTTTTTTATCTGTATTTAAACATGCAGACATTTCCGCGAAGCGGAAATGTCTGCATGTTTAAATACAGATAAAAAAAATATTTTATTTCATACTCGATTATAGGGGCTGAAAATTTATATGATTATGCAGATGGCTTGCCAGACCCTATAATTTAGTCACGAAAATAATTTTGGATGGACCCAATGATTTCTTTAGACCTGGTAGGCCAGCAATGCTAATGTTTATATAGAGCCAAGCCAGGCTTTCCAAACGGATATTTAGATGACTGTCATCTGCAGACGTCAAGACAAAATGAGATGTGGGTACGTTAGCGATTCTATATATAGGTTACATGGAAAAAAACTAATGTTGAATAATCCGTCAAGTTATAGATACTGCTCCGTCCTTGAAGATATGTTGAAGGTCACACACCAAAAAAAAAAAAAAAAAAAAAAAAATTTTTTTTTTTTTTTTTTTTTTTTTTTTTTTTTTAGTTTGACCTTCAACACATCTTCAAGGACGGAGCATTATATATAACTTGACGAAGCAAACTTCATTTATTCAACATTAGTTTTTTTCGTGTAGCCTATATATAGAATGGTTAACATCTCATTTTGTCTGCCAACAACAGTCATCTAATCCGTTTGGAAAAGCCTGGCTTGGCTGTATATAAACATTCCTCTCTCAAATCCTTTCTCAATATTCTAATCGGCCGTATCGAGTTTAGCCATCCTATTGGTATCGCCAACAGAGTCATGCAAGCACGAAAGGACCCTCTCGATCTAATTTTAGGAATTTTAAAGATTTGGCAATATTGGAAAGATTTAACGTATCAGTGGGCTTGCATAAGATTTTTTTTAATGATAGTCTTGTTAAAGGTTAGAATTGTAAGATTTTTAATGGATACACGTATTTGGAAAAAAAATAATATGTATCGATATTGGTAGGACTGGCCAGTTTAATGGATGAAAGGCTATTGTAAGAATTTTAAATGGATACATGTATTTGGTAAAAAATAATATGTATCGATATCGGTAGTCTTGTTAAATGCTACGGCTAGCATAGACCTCTATAAAATGTCTACATTTTTCCCCATCTATTTTTAGCTCCCACCCTCAAGTACCACAAATTCAGCTAGTGTATTGTTTTTGCGATAAACACAGGTACAAGAGACAGTCGCCAGCGATAATATTCGAGCATTTACACTCTCTTGAACACTTTCACAATCATCGGCTCTCGCATTTCTATAGTGTATCGAAGATCGGCCAACAGACATATAGTATTTTTTAAATTTACCAGCTTTAAATCTGCCAACCCTTTTAGAGCTCCTATCCTACATGATTCTTGCCAACGGGCGTAGAGAAATCTTTAGATTCTGGCCCTCATGAAATCCACTGACAATTTCTTCACGACTAGATAATGTTTAAGTCTTACGACGGCAGACATTAGACATTGTACATAGACTTTTAAAACGGTGATATTAGAGATTCAGCTTAGGCCGTTAGAGGTCCTTTCAATAGTTCTCGAACAATTTTTTATAGATCTGATTATAATTTTAACCGGTCCTGAGGAAAGGCTTACATAATATCCTGTCTCTCGAAAAATCTTTTTATAGAGATCTGGTTGTAATTTTAACCGGGCATCCTGAGGCATAATATCCTGTCTCTCGAAAATCTTTTTATAGAGATCAGATTGTAATGACTGCCACATATAGCTTAGTCTTTAAAAATTTTAAATTTTACATAAAAAAATGCAAGTTTTAAGCCAATAAATTAAATTTTTAAATTCAGATCCCTTAAATTTAGCTATCGAGTCGGTATATTTTACCAAGATTCATATTTATCTTATAGCTAAGCCATATCCCTTGAAAATTAGAGATCAGATTGTAATGACTGCCACACTTAGTCTTTAAAAATTTTACACGGCAAAATTTAAACGAAAAAATTAAATTTTTAAATTTAGGTTCCTTAAATTTAGCTATCGAGTCTGTATATTTTAACAAGATACATATTTATCTTATAGCTAAGCCACATCCCTTGAAAATTACAATCGGTACGCATCCAATGTTGGCACTAAAAGAATTCATTAGAAATTCAACTTAAGATATTAGAAACGAGCCATGTAGACATTATAACTTCAAACTAGGTGACATTAGAAATTTTACTTAGGCTGTTAGAAACTTAACATAGACCCTTAGAATGTAGACGTTAGAAATACAACATTGGCCATTAGAAACGGGTCCTGCAGATATTAGAACTACAACCTAGGCTATTGGTCACGTAGACATTAGAAACTCAACCTAGACACCGAAGACATTAAAAAAATTATTCAATTTCGTGAACGTAAAAAAAATAATACTTACATGGTCCGTCAGCAACAGTCTTCTAGCTATCATGTCTGCATAAACTTGGAAAGGTTTATAACAGCCAACCAGTAAAGCTATTGTATATATAGTCAAGACACACCCACTTAAAAAAAAAAAAAAAAAAAAAATTTTTTTTTTTTTTTTTTTTTTTTTTTTTTTTCAAAGTAATATTTTTTTTAAGTAATAATTTTTTTTAATTTTCGGCTGTTATCACTTTGTCCTGAAGCTCGTTTATTTTATTCGGCATCTCAGTCACCGTTGCATTATATTTCTTTTTGACGCACACAAGCTGTTCTTTCAGAGACAACACTTCTCTTTGCAAATCCGATATGTTTCTATCGCTCTCCGCTTTCAGAGTCTGGTATTTCTCTTTCCAAGACGCGTTTTCGTTTATCAACGAATCGTCAATTTGTTCTCCGTAATTTGATTTTAATTCAACCATCTCTCTCTGCAACTGGATAATTTGTCCCTGCAAAGTATCGTTCTCAGCGCACAACTCGTCCATGAGTTCTTCGGGATACGGCTCGTCTATCTCCACATCTGTCTTTAAATCTATACTCCCATCAACAATTCTACTATAGTATAAGTGTATCATTGGATCTATGGAATTTGTATTGTCAGCCATCATGTAGAGTTTTGTAAAAATGTTTGAGTGTTAAGAATACCGGACCCTTTAAATAGGTTATAAACATAGCCTTGAACAAAACCACGCCCACTCAAAAAAAAAAAAAAAAAAAAAAAAAAAAAAAATTTTTTTTATTTTTTTTTTTTTTTTTTTTTTCAAAGTAATATTTTTTTTAAGTAATAATTTTTTTTAATTTTCGGCTGTTATCACTTTGTCCTGAAGCTCGTTTATTTTCTCCAGCATCTCAGTCACCGTTGCATTATATTTCATTTTGACGCACACAAGCTGTTCTTTCAGAGACAACACTTCTCTTTGCAAATCCGATATGTTTCTATCGCTCTCCGCTTTCAGAGTCTGGTATTTCTCTTTCCAAGACGCGTTTTTGTTTATCAACGAATCGTCAATTCGTTCTCCGTAATTTGATTTTAATTCAACCATCTCTCTCTGCAACTGGATAATTTGTCCCTGCAAAGTATCGTTCTCAGCGCACAACGGACGGGCGTTCATGAGTTCTTCGGGATACGGCTCGTCTATCTCCACATCTGTCATTAAGTCTATACTCCCATCTCTAATTCCATTATTATCTATAAATTTTCGAAAACAAGTCAATAAATGTCTCACGGTATTGCTATGAAATTTTTTCCCGAATTCCCAGTTGTAGTCTCCATTACACCATACGCAAGAAGTTTTCGCATTGATTCCATGAATTTTTGAATGTTTTTCGTATTCAGTTGGTAAAAAATGTAACTTACAACAAATGCATTTGAAAGGATAATTTTTGATTTTCAAATCATTATAGTACATGTGAATCATTGGATCTATGGAATTTGTATTGTCAGCCATCATGTAGAGTTTTGTAAAAATGTTTGAGTGTTAAGAATATCGGACCCTTTAAATAGGTTATAAACATAGCCTTGAACAAAACCACGCCCACTCAAAAAAAAAAAAAAAAAAAAAAAAAAAAATTTTTTTTTTTTTTTTTTTTTTTTTTTTTTTTTTCAAAGTAATATTTTTTTTAAGTAATAATTTTTTTTAATTTTCGGCTGTTATCACTTTGTCCTGAAGCTCGTTTATTTTCTCCAGCATCTCAGTCACCGTTGCATTATATTTCATTTTGACGCACACAAGCTGTTCTTTCAGAGACAACACTTCTCTTTGCAAATCCGATATGTTTCTATCGCTCTCCGCTTTCAGAGTCTGGTATTTCTCTTTCCAAGACGCGTTTTTGTTTATCAACGAATCGTCAATTCGTTCTCCGTAATTTGATTTTAATTCAACCATCTCTCTCTGCAACTGGATAATTTGTCCCTGCAAAGTATCGTTCTCAGCGCACAACGGACGGGCGTTCATGAGTTCTTCGGGATACGGCTCGTCTATCTCCACATCTGTCATTAAGTCTATACTCCCATCTCTAATTCCATTATTATCTATAAATTTTCGAAAACAAGTCAATAAATGTCTCACGGTATTGCTATGAAATTTTTTCCCGAATTCCCAGTTGTAGTCTCCATTACACCATACGCAAGAAGTTTTCGCATTGATTCCATGAATTTTTGAATGTTTTTCGTATTCAGTTGGTAAAAAATGTAACTTACAACAAATGCATTTGAAAGGATAATTTTTGATTTTCAAATCATTATAGTACATGTGAATCATTGGATCTATGGAATTTGTATTGTCAGCCATCATGTAGAGTTTTGTAAAAATGTTTGAGTGTTAAGAATATCGGACCCTTTAAATAGGTTATAAACATAGCCTTGAACAAAACCACGCCCACTCAAAAAAAAAAAAAAAAAAAAATATTTTTTTTTTTTTTTTTTTTTTTTTTTTTTTTTTTTTTTTCAAAGTAATATTTTTTTTTTTTTTTTTTTTTTTTTTTTTTTTTCAAAGAATGTAATTTTTAACTAAGGGCACTTCTCGTACAATTTTTGCTCCTGTTCTTCGTTTAACTGAAATGTAAAGAAACACCAATCATCTAAGTCCAAGATAGATTTTACTTTAATCCCAGGTTTGCCAAACGGATCCCTCCCAAGAGACAGATCCACTGCGATATAAGTTAGCAAATTATTATCCATCAAAATATCCATCAACGCTTCATATGCCAAATTGAAATACTTATCACATTTGTATGGAAATTTGTTAAAACATTCTCCAAGAAATTGTCCGGTAACAATCAAACACTCCATTACCCAAGGCTGATAGCAATCGCGACCTCGCCAGCTATGATTTGTTAACGTTTTATCGCGAAACAAGTTACTGACTCTAGGAGATATCGAATTTGACTCGATAATATCATTTAATTTTTTCTTCAGCTCGACAATAATGTCTCCGACCTTTTTAACAGTAATACCAGTATGCTGGGGCGGAATCTGAAAATATTCTTCAAGCATTCTCAAAATTGAAAGACCGAATTTATGTTCTCTCAGACTAAATTTTAAATCCATGTAATTCGCGTCGTCGACCAACATCTCATCTTCAGTATCCAAATCGTTTGCCAACTGAACACAGTCTCGAAGTAGATAATGGAAAGCGATTTCAATGCGATGGCTCATTGTCAAAGCGTTATGGTATAAAATTTAGAAGATAGGCGTATATATAGCAAATGTTGTTTCAATGGTAAACAGGACAAGGCAGGAGAAGACTGTAGCTGGAAACAGAATGATGATTTGAGTACGGCAGCCGTTATTTATATAGTATGAAGATAAGCCACGCCCACTCAAAAAAAAAAAAAAAAAAAAAAATTTTTTTTTTTTTTTTTTTTTTTTTTTTTTTTTCGTGTGACCTTCAACACATCTTCAAGGACGGAGCAGCGTCTATAACTTCAAGGATTCATTTCTCCAACATTGGTTTTTTCGTGTGACCTATATGTAGAATTGCTAACGTACCCACATCTCATTTTGACTCGACGTTAGCCAACAACAGTCATCTAGTTATTCGTAAAATGTTTTCATCCGTTGTACGGTAAAATATTTTACGGATAACTAGATGACTGGCAGACAAAATTAGATGTGGGTACTTTAGCCATAGTTTTTTTTTCAAATAATCTTCAAGTTGTCGGTAATACATTTTAAATAAAAGCCCAGCTCTATAATATTTCTACATTTTTACGTAGGTCCTATCTATTTGTAGCTCATACTCTCAAGTACCGCAAATCCAGCTGTACATATTGTTTTTGCGATAAACACAGGTATAAGAGACAGTCGCCAGCGATATTATTCGAGCATTTACACCCTCTTGTCACATTCTCAAACAAGCCTCATTTAAGAAAATAAAATTGTTGCATGCAGAGAGTCCAGATAATATTTTCAAAGCCCCTCTATCAAAACTTGTTGTCGAGGAAACAAAACGTGAGTATTCTATAAATTAAAAAAATAATATGCTAATATTATAAATTTAGACATTAGAATTTAAAAGAAATCGAAATAAAATGTATCGCGGAAATGTCTGCATGTTTAAATACAGATATAAAAAATATTTTATTTCATTTTTACAATATGGGCTGCTATTCTCAATGCGTTCCTGCTAAGCATGGCCTCTGCAATTCAATTCAATGGCACCGTTTGTCGTGACAACCCTCAGCCTGTTTGAATCTTATCGAAGCCTCTTAAATTTTTATGGATCCAGCCAATGTAGGTATCTCTAAATAGAGCTGGCAACTTCGCTGGAATGGTCCCAATGATTACTATAAACCCGGTAGGCCAGCAAGGCTAAAGTTTATATAGAGCCAAGCCAGGCTTTTCCAAACGGATATTTAGATGACCGTTGTCGGCAGGAGTCGAGACAAAATGAGATGTGGGTATGTTAGACATTCTATATATAGGCGACACAAAAAAAATATAGGCTTTGAAGGAAAAAAAAAAAAAAAAAAAAAAAAAAAAAAAAAAATTTTTTTTTTTTTTTTTCCACAGTTGGTTGGTTGGTTGATGAAGTTGGTTTCTAAAAATATATTTCTAAGTTGACCGCTAAAGTTATATTTCTCAGCTGGCTGCTAAAGCTATATTTCTCAGTTGGTTGCTAAAGCTATATTTCTCGGTTGGCGGCTAAAGCTATATTTCTCAGTTGGCCGCTAAAGTTATATTTCTTTAGCCAATCATTGTAGATGGCGCTGCAGTCTATATATATAGTATATATATAGTATATCTATTAGGGTGGGTGGGAGTGGAATTTATTTCTTCTAGTGTAAGGTCATGCATAAACTAGCTCCTGATGTCTAAACCCATTTCCTTTAAAATAGGATGGGATAGCGTGATTTATACAATATTGGCTTTGAAAACAAGATTTTTATAGACTTTTGTCTGATAAATAACAAGATACTGCAGGTTTTCATGAAATTAGAATAGATCATAGGCTTTTATAGAAAAATCTAACTCTCTAGTGTCCATCAATGTACATCTTACTGAAAACACATTACGAGGCATAGTGACTAGATGACCGTTGCAGGCAAATGTCGAGACACAATGAGAGTGTAGTCATGTTAGCCATAGTATATATAGACAAGCTTCAAGGGTGGGCGTGGCACCTAAAAAAAAAAAAAAAAAAAAAAAAAAAAAAATTTTTTTTTTTTTTTTTTTTTTTTTTTTTTTTAAAGGTTGGTTGGTTGGTTGATATATATACATGTTCATCAAGATTCATTTATCAAGATTAGCTTTTCAATTTCATCCTGGCCTTTTCACGTTTTTGTGCTAAAATTTATCAGATATTTTTTTAATTACTTATTAGCTAAAGATTCTTTGAGGCCCTCTTTTATATATTTCCCAAATTTTCCTTTAAGCTCAACATTCTCCAGTTCCAGAATCGCAATTTTCGCTTTCAGATCTCGGCCATCATCCTGTCCCTATCTACATCTTTCAAACGGTTCTTCCACAACTATTCTCCCTGAAGCGGTACATTAACCTTTACGATGATTTCCAGCCTCTTTTTACACTCGTCCAATTCTCGTTCGTAGCGTTTAGTCATCTCGTCCATATCTTTCTTGTGACGCTTACTCATTTCATTTTCGATCTCGTCCAGCTTACGTTTCAGGGTCGTTATTTCCTTCTCCAAGTCGCAGCAACGGGACATGAAGGGTTTCGCGCACTTGAAACACTCTTGCTGCATTCTTTTCGGAACCCACAATTCATCCGCGACGACGTGGTAAAACATCTTGTAGTCTTTTTTAGTTTGGCGTCCGGGCTTGAAATACAATTTCTTGCCGTCGTTCAAATACAAATAATTATCCGTAGGCTCTTCCGACGATCGAAATCTTTTAGAAACGGGTAGCACCAAATTCAGCACCACGCCTGGTAAATTTCTAACCTTGATACGCCACTTGGCATCGACAAACTCCATCGCAACGCGAAGAAGCCTGTTTGGATCCATACGCCCGTATTTCTGCGAAAGCAGTTCCATGAGCCCGCCTTCCCAGAGCGTCGCCAGCACCAACCTGTATTCTGCTGGAAGCGTCTCCATAATGTAAAAATGATTCATGTTATTGTCCCACGGTTCGTTTTCGGTAAACGTGAAATTGCATCTGGAACGACGATGGCTGAGATAGCCCAACGTATTGACGAGGTGCAATGCCGATTCTATAGGCTTTTTGGCTTTACATTTGAAACCCTTAAACGGTTTGTCTTCGGACTTGACCTTAATATTTTTCCACACCTTGTCTCGAAAATATTCCTTAGATTTGGAAACGACGATCATGTGTCTGTGATGTCTATAGAAATCCTCAGGGTACGTGCCTCCGTCGCACCAACATGAGAAAGGCAGCGTCCGCGTGACATTTGAATCGTTTCGCATGGCTTCTAGAAAACTATCGAAAGCCACAGCCCGAACCATTAAGTGATACCAAATCTCGTCTCCTCGAAGGAATCTCTGCACGCAAGAGGCAGCCAAGTTCAGCGTACGGTCTTCGAAAGGAACGGTTGGAGGTTCCAAATCTATGGGCGAAACGGCCTCGTAGGCTTCGTCGTCGAGAATTCTCAAACGGCCGAAGAAATTCTCTTTCTCGCACATGGGAGTGAAATTGAAAAAGGCGCATTTTTCGGGAAGCGGCACGTCTTCTGGAGCGGGATTGGCAACTCGACTCAGAAAATTTCTCCAGCATACCATGATGTGGTCGGCATGAGCGTTTTTATGTTTCGAACTAAATTTTACATATTTTTTCTTGTCTGGACACCAAATGCAACGCAGACTGCCGTTTATGCCGTGTTTGGATAAACAATGGCCGTGGTAATCTTTCGAAATGAGAATAACCTTGCAATGTGGACACGGAAACTCAACTTTATCCCTACGCATGGTACAGTTGTATCTATTTAATATTTTGCCAGAAACCATGATAAAATGTATCGGCGACAAACAGTTTCTAGGTTATTTAGATTTAGATAACTATAATTGGTCAATATTTTCAAAAGACTAAACTCTCATACGACAATTTGTAAAACTTAGAAAAATATTGTCGAAAAATAACAAAGCTCAACACTTTTAAACTATCTAATAAGCTTTTTCAATAAACATGCTAGGCAAGAGAAGAAGACAGAATGAATGTAGCTTGAGTACGGAGCCGCTATTTATACAAAATATATATCAACCAACCAACCACACCCACTTAAAAAAAAAAAAAAAAAAAAAAAAAAAAAAAAAATTTTTTTTTTTTTTTTTTTTTTTTTTTTTTTTTTTTTTTTCGTGTGACCTTGAACACATCTTCAAGGACGGAGCATTATCTATAACTTGACGGATTCATTTATCCAACATTAGTTTTTTTCTTGTGACCTATATATAGAATGGTTAACGTATCCACATCTCATTTTGTTTCGATTTTTTTAGCGTCTTCATATTTGGACAGTCTCCGTTTAAGCTCAACAATTTCAATTCTCATATTTCGATTTTCGGCTTTCAGAAACGACACTTTTCTTTGCAAATCCGATATTTTTCTATCGTTCTCGGCTATGAGAGACAGGTATTTCTCTTTACAAGACGCGTTTTTCAATGAAGCCATCTCTCTCTGCAATTCAACAACTTGTCCCTGCAAAATCTTAATCTCGGATTCCAGTTTCCAATTCGCTTCCACGATCGGCCTCGCGTCTCTCAAATAACTCTGGATTTTATTTGGCGGCGTCCATAATTCGTCGCCTAACAATTCATAGAAACAATTACCTCTCTCAGCCTGAACCCTCAGCCAGTTTCCATCTACGTCTTCTCGATCCAGATAAAGCTTTTTACCACCCATCAAATATAGAATCTGAGGCATCTCGCGGTTCGTGGGTACAAACTCTCTTTTGAGAGGCAGAACCATCCCTTCTGGATCTGGATCTGCTGCTTCTGAATCTGCACTAGAGATCTGTTCTGCTGCACGCCCAACTCTAATTTGCCTGTAAATTTCTTCCTGACACAAGTTATCTATTTTGGAGTACAGTACGTCAAATTTCTCAATCTTGGTTTTTCAAGAGTGAGATTTCTGCATCCAATTTAGATTGCAAGTCAAACATTTGCTGCTTTAAATTTTGCATTTCGGTCTTTGCGTCGTTGTCCAACGGTTCCCACATTTTGTACATGCTGAGCTTCAATGAAAGGGATAATATTAGAAACTATCCAATGTGAGAGTCACAGAAATGGCCTGATACGATTTAATGTTGGGAGCGTTTTTAGTAGAAGGCTAGACAGACAGAATGAAGGAATGAAGGAATGAGTACAGCTATTTATAAAGAATGAATCCAAGCCAATCAATCAATCAACCAACCTTGAAAAAAAAAAAAAAAAAAAAAAAAAAAAAAAAAAAAAAATTTTTTTTTTTTTTTTTTTCAAAGGTTGGTTGGTTGGTCATGTGACCTGGACTTAGATGGACTTTTGTAAAGTATTGTCACTTTCTAATTTCACATTTTTTAATTATGCGTCTTCATATTTGGACAGTCTCCGTCTAAGCTCAGCATTCTCATTTTTCAGCTGCATTATGACTTCGTCCTGTAGCTCGTTTATCTTATCCCGCAATTTTTTGTTCTCAATCACCGACCGTTTATATTTCGTTTTGATACACGCATTCTCTTCTTTCAGAGACGACACTTCTCTTCGCAAATCCGATATTTTTCTATCATTCTCGGCTTTGAGAGACAGATATTTCTCTTTCCAAGACACGTTTTCATTTTTCAATGAAGCCCTCTCTTCTGCAAATTGTGCTTTCAATGAAGCCGTCTCTTCTACAAATTGTGCTTTCAATGAAGCCGTCTCTTCTGCAAATTGTGCTTTCAATGAAGCCATCTCTTCTGCAAATTGTGTTTTTAAGTCAGCCATCTCTCTCTGCAAATCGACAACTTGTCCCTGCACAATCTTAATCTCGGATTCCAGTTTCCAATTCGCCTCCACGATCGGCCTCGCGTCTCTCAAATAACTCTGGATTTTATTTGGCGGCGTCCATAATTCGTCCCCGACCAATTCATAGAAGCAATTGCCTCTCTCAGCCTGAGCCCTCAGCCAGTTCCCATCTACGTCTTCTCGATCCAGATAAAGCTTTTTACCACCCATCAAATATAGAATCTGAGGCGTTTGGTTTTCCGTCGGAACGAACTCTCTTTTGAGAGGCAGCACCATCCCGCCTCCGAAAGCGTGAAAATGTTTAATCTTTTGTTTATACACTCCGTTTTCTTCAACTAGTATACTGTAAGCTAATTTAGGCAGCGAGGCCTTTCGAAATATTTCCAGATCCATAACCCCTTGGACGCCTCCGTCCCACTGCAATGTCAGCGGCAACCTGAAGTCTTTTGGCAGCGTCCGAAATATGTAAAAATGTTTGTTTTTCAGTGGAGCCTTTTTATGTCTCTTGCCACCTATCGTAAAGTAACACCTCGACCTCCTCTTGCTAACGTAGCCCAGCGTGTTGACCAAATGCATAGCAGATTCTATCAACTCGTATTTTTTCGAAGCGTAGTTTTTGCAAGGTCTTTTGTAAGGTTTGACTTTCGACCAGATTTTCTTGAAGAGACCCATGGGCGCGACCACTATCATGTGCCGATGCTGTCTGAAAATTGGATCCTCGGCCTTACCGCCGTCGCACCAACAAGAAAAAGGCAGAGTGGTGATCCTACCGTATTCTTTATCCAAAACTCTTATAAAGGATTCAAATGCAGCAGCCTTAACCATGACGTGAAACCATTCATCTTCCGACCTGACGTACTTTCGAACGTAGGAGGCGGCCGCGTTTAGATTCTCGTCTTCGAAATAATCAACCTCGGATTCATGATCCAATAGCCAAAGGTCTTCGAAAAGGCGTTCCGTTAAGAATCCACGAATGTCCTGATGATCGAAAAACGATTCTGCAGCGCACAACGGACGAGTGTCCATGAGTCTGAGCTCGTCGGGGATTCGATATGGCTCGTCCATTTCCACATCTGTCTCCAAGTCTCTATCGATTCTCTTAACGGCTATAAATTTTCGAAAACACGCGATCAAGTGATTCGTGTTGTGCTTCTTTTGGCCATATTTCCACTCGAAGTGTCCGTTACACCATGCGCAAGAAGTCTTCGTTTTCAATCCATGGGTTAAAGAATGCTTTTCGAAATTTATTGGTAATATTTCAACCTTGCAATGGGGACACTTGAAAGAATAAGCTTTCCTTCTCAAATCCATATAATAATCGTGTATATTTTTTAGACCTTCAGCCATCGTGTTCGTAAAAATGTTACAGATTTAAGAATGAGAGATATGACCGTTGCTGGCAAAGATCTAGATAGAATGAGGACGTGGCACGTCAGCGATCCTATATATAGACAAGATCAACCAACCAACCAACTGTAAAAAAAAAAAAAAAAAAAAAAAAAATTTTTTTTTTTTTTTTTTTTTTTTACAGTTGGTTGGTTGGTTGATCTCAATGTGACTTTTACAGTTGGTTGATTTCAATGTGACTTTTTTAGTTGGTTTATTTTAATGTAGCCGCAGCATTTTACTTCTTAGCTGAAGATTCTTTAGGATCACGTTTTATATATTTCTCAAAATTTCCTTGAAGATTGACATTCTCCAGTTCCAGCCTCGATTTTTTCGCTTTCAGATCGCTAATTTGGGCCACCATCCTGTCCATCGCTGCATCTTTCAAACAGTCATATTTCTTCCACAACTCTCTAACTTCTCTCTGAAGAGATGCATTTTCCTTTCGGGCGATTTCCAACTCCTTTTTACACTCATCGTGGCGTCTCTCGTACATTTCTTTTTTGTGACTCATTTCATTTTCGACCTCATCCAGCTTACGTTTCAGCGCCACCCGTTTCGATTTGTCATTACGAGACATGGTTCAATACTTTATAAAAGAAGGGCCTGGAATTGAAAAAATGCCAGCTTGCTTACAGACAGCGAACCGTTTAACAGCAGACTTGTCTTGTAAAGATAAAAGTTCAAAATTAATCCGTCCAAAATTAAAATAAAATGTTTAAAATGTAAAAAATATTGTAAAAAGTCGAAGTTTTAAATCGTCCGTATTTCTAGTCATTGACTTGACAATCTCTTGCACAAGTGACCGAAACTGTCGAAAATTAACGAAATGAGAAAAACGACAAATATCGTATAGAGAAGCGTAAAAATTTACACGTAAATAGTAAAATTTATCGAAAATTACGAAGAAATGTTAAAATTAAGAAGAGCACGTCAAAGAGTTTACTGTGCCGAATCTTGTACGCACAAATTTAAGGCCCCAACCAAAAGCTGTCGAAAATTTACGAAATGTGTAAAACTACAAATATCGTATAGAAGAACGTAAATGTTTAAATGTAAATGTAAAAAATATTGAAAAATGAGGGGAAAATGTTAAAATTGAGAAGATTTACGACTACGGTTTACTGGCCTTATAACAAAGCTCACGTATGCAGTTTCAAAATTCTTTCTCAGCCAAGATATTTTTCCGAAAACGAATCGAGACTATCAACTCCGTTTCGCATGAAATTTAAGCTTTCGATTGCACCTCTTGGAATGGCCCCTGGAAACGGTTTCCGAGACATCTTTTTCACATGTCAAAATTAGACGAGACCATTATAACAAATCCGACCTCAGTCTAGATCAGGCTGTTTGTTACGCAAAAAAAACAAATGTTGCTGGTAACGAGGAGGCCATGAACGACAGACATTAGAAATATAACACGGGCTATTAGAATGTATATATTAGTAATTTAACCATGCAGACAATAGAAACTAGGTCATGAAGAAATTAGAAATTCAATATAGGCTACGCAGATATTAGAAACTTAACATTTAGACTAGATAACCTTTTCATTGCTATTATTGGTACTCATACAGCCTGGAAATATATTTTTCAATTTCCAAATGACAACTATCAGCTAGGATTTCCATGAAATCCAGGCTGTCTATCACCCCTCTTGAAACTGCCTCTGAAAACGGTTTCCGAGATAACTTTTACGCGTGTCACGCATAGATTCAAATGCCTATCTCCAATCCGTGTCATCTGTCATTTTTGGAGCTGTCCGCTAGCATGAAATCCAGTCCTCTGAAAACGAGATAATTTTTACACGCGTCATGCATAAATAGTCAAATGGCTATTGAGATCCCCAACATGATAGCCTTTAAGTCTTTCGTTATGCATTGATACGAGAAGCCCAACACTTTATAAAAGAAGGGTTGAAAAAATTAATATCTGTATGTTTAACTACTGATAAATAAAATATTTTTTTCATAAATATATAAATTTTTAGTTATCGTACCTATGATCGAGTCTACAATATAGTTGGCTGATAAGCTAAGCTTTATTTTTTAAGAGTATTATAGCAATTTTATCTATTCAAATAGCCTAGTATAATCGTTATACATTTGTGTATGCTCAAATATGAAAACAAATATCGCCGTTTATTACCTATAATGGATGCCTTTATCTGAACGTTAAGCGGGTTCTTCCGATATTTCACGAAAAAAATATTTATTACCATGAAACTGCCACTCGTCATATTGTAATAGACTGGCTTATCCCTTGAAAATTTAAATTTTTTCTCTTGGCCAAAACTAACGTACGCTATGGGTGAACCAATAGGTTATGAAACCGTTGTTGTCATAGCGGGACAGGATTCGTTAAGATTGGTACAGCATTCATTTAGAAACGGTCGTTGCCTAACCTTATTCATTTTAAAAACAATTATTAAGCCAAATGTGTAGCAATTTAATTTCAGACTGTAGAAGACATGAGATTTGAACGAGTCACGGAAACAGGACGAGATCGTTCTAAAACCGGCAGGATCTAATGTTAGATAGATGAGCGTCTTAGTGGGACAGATTGATGCGAGAAGAGTTGAGTACGGCTATTTATACAGAATGAATCCAAGCCACGCCCACTGAAAAAAAAAAAAAAAAAAAAAAAAATTTTTTTTTTTTTTTTTTTTTTTTTTTTTTTCTTCATGTGTCCTTGAATGTGACCTTGACGGAGCAATGTATAAGATATGGCGGAGCTATTTATACAATATTAGTTTTGTGTCAAGTATATTAGTTTTGTGTCAAGTATATTATTTTTATACGTTACGTTATTTTTCGATATGTTATTTTTTACGTTACGTTATTTTTAATATGTTATTTTTAATATGTTATTTTTATACGTTACGTTATTTTTACGTTACGTTATTTTTTACGTTACGTTATTTTTACGTTACGTTATTTTTTACGTTACGTTATTTTTACGTTACGTTATTTTCGTCACTTAACATTTAGCTGACTTCTTGTACAATATTCTCTCCTGTGT
Source organism: Salticus scenicus (assembly GCA_963930645.1). Classification (NCBI taxonomy): domain Eukaryota; kingdom Metazoa; phylum Arthropoda; class Arachnida; order Araneae; family Salticidae; genus Salticus; species Salticus scenicus. The sequence goes on from OZ005655.1 coordinate 271,704,616, forward strand.
TTTGTCCAATTGAAATGTCCACATACTCCAATCTTTGTCCAAAACTGATTTAACCTTAATACCAGGTTTACCAAACGGATCCCTATTATTAAACAGATCGGCTCTGATACAACTTAACAAGCCACTCTTTTCCATAATATCTATTAAGGCAACGGATGCCAGATCAAATACCCCGTTGTTGTATCGAAATTTGGCAAAACATTCTCCGAGAAAGCATCCAGTAACGATCAAACACTCCAGCACCCAAGGTTGATAAGATTCGGCACCACGCCAACGACGATACGTTAAGCTTTTGTTGCGCAAAAGGCCTCGGACTTTAAGAGATATGCTATCAGAATTGAGTATGGCTACTAATTTTTCTTTCAGCTTGGGAATGGCCTCTTCGATCTGTTCGATCTTCATACCAGTAGGTAAAGGCGGTGTCTGAAAATAGTCTTCTAACATTCTCAAAATAGAAAGGGCAAATTTGTGTTCTTTCGGTTTCCATTCTGGATCGTCCCAGTCATTTCTGATGTCGACCATCCTATATTCGCCGGTAGCTTCCCAGTTTGCCAGATGAACGCAGTCTCTGAGTAGGTAATGAAAGACGCTTTGAATGGGATCAGAGAAATCCATTATGAAAAATTGCAAATGTCAGTCCAACAACAATTGTAGAATGAGAAAAATGATATAAATCCTGAAGGCAGCCAGCGTATATATAGGGGCGGATTAAATGACCTTGAACCAACCTTGGAAAAAAAAAAAAAAAAAAATATTTTTTTTTTTTTTTTTTTTTTTTTTTTTTTTTTTTTTCATGTGACCTTGAACATATCTTCAAGGACGGAAACCATAACTTAAATGAGCAAAGTTTATTTATTCGATATTAGTTTTTTCGTGTGACCTATATATAGAATGGCTAACGTACCCACATCTCATTTTGTCTCGCCAACAACAGTCATCTAGTTATCATGTCTTCGTAAATCTTTTCGTCCGTTGTACGGTAAAATATTTTACGGATAACTCTAATCGAATCTCATAAAATTTATAAGTTATTTTTTTTACAAATCCAATATTGGTAGCCTATCGATTTAAAAAAAATGGGTCAAACGAGGCTTCCATCGTCAAGATAAGTCATAATGACAAATCTAGACATGAGGAAGCCTCGTTTGACCCAAGTTTTTTAAAATTTCCATGTATATAACTATTGCACATACACTCTTCGCTTTTCCAAAATAGCTGTTCGACAAACAGGACAATTTTCCAGTTTGTCCGAACAAGCCATGCAACATACCACATGCCCACAGTCAAAGAATGCCACCTGGCTCTCTTCTGTCAAGCAGACCTTGCATTCGTTCCGTCTCCTCCAACGGGTAGCCAATCTTTTCGAATTGTCAGAAGGGCCGTCCAATAGATCATTTCGGAAAAGGTCCGTATATAGTTGCAGCCAGTCCTGCAATTTGGCATTTCCTTCCGTTTTAATATGAACATCAAATATAGCTTCCGAAGACATAGGAAAATCAGCCGCGACCCGTCCATATCTCCAGAGTCTCTGCATTTCTGCTACGTCGGAAAACAGGCTCACGTAGTTAAACATTTCTTCTATTTCAAAAACTGGAAAGGAATCTATATGTTTGGTGGCACGATACTGAGAAAATTCGTAAATATCATTAAACTGCAGCAGCAAACCCACATCTACTGCCGAAACGTAAGTCATTCCGTCAGAGGCTAGGGCAGACCTCAAGCCGATATGGCCTGGGAAAAATAATCTCATCCACATGACTTGAGAGCTAGTGAGCAATTGAAATTACAAGCGCTGAGCACCGGCTTTTATAGTAGAAGCATATCCTTTAAAACAGGATGCGATAAAGTTATTTATATGAGTTACATAAGTCCAAGAAAACAGGATGAGGCCTTGACCTTTAAAGCAGGATGAGATAAAGTTATTTATACGAGTTGCATAAGTCTTTGAAAACAGGATGCATGTAGGAAGCGGCTAAAATTATAATCAGAATTATAAAAAAACTGTTGACAGGATATTATGCAGCGAATTCTATATATATATATGCTTAAGTCAATATAAAGATATTTTTTTCGAATTGGTTATTTTTAGACCGGCGAACAAGACAATTTCGCTCGGATTACCAAACGGATTATAGTTGCGATTTAGGTCGCGTTCAATGCAGGCAATATAGCCATAAGTGTCCAACATATCTATCAGCGTTTCAAAAGCCACATCAAACATATCCACATTGCAATTTGTCCAGCAATCTGCAACAATGCATGCTGTAACAATTAAGCATTGTAGAATCCAAACTTGATAACAGCATTGGCCAGGCAGCACAATATCTTCAGCGAACAGATTTTTAATATCAGGAGACATTTTATCGTAGTCATAATATGCTATGCATTGCAATTGGCCTTTCAACATTCTAAATGCCTTTTCGGGCGTATCGAGTTTAGCCTTCGAATGGATAGAGTTATTCTGAAAATACGCTGTGAGCATTTTTAAAATAGAGCAGCCAAAATTAGATTTCAACAAGACTTCAGAGGTTTCTTGACGATAGGCGAGACTAACGCATTCACGGAGTAGAGCACGAAACTCATTTTGGACAGACATGATGCCAATGAATCTTTTAGAACACAAACCCGCATTTATATAGGCACGATCGCACTGAGAAATTTATAGCGAAGCCACGCCCATCGAAAAAAAAAAAAAAAAAAAAAAAAAATTTTTTTTTTTTTTTTTTTTTTTTTTTTTTTTTTACAGTTGGTTGGTTGGTTGATGAAGTTGGTTTCTAAAGTTATATTTCTCAGCTGGCTGCTAAAGTTATATTTCTCAGTTGGCCGCTAAAGTTATTTTTCTCAGTTGGCCTCTAAAATTATATTTCTTTATCCAATCATTGTAGATGGCGCTGCAGTCTATATATATAGTATATATATAGTATATCTATTAGGGTGGGTGGGAGTGGAATTTATTTCTTCTACTGTAAGGTCATGCATAAACTAGCTCCTGATGTCTAAACCCATTTCCTTTAAAATAAGATGGGGATAGCGTTATTTATACAATATTGGCTTTGAAAACAAGATTTTATAGACTTTTGTCTGACAAATGACATGATATTGCAGGTTTTCATGAAATCAGAATAGATCATAGGCTTTTATAGAAAAATTTAACTCTCTAGTCTCCATCAATGTACATCTTGCTCAAAACACATTACGAGACATAGTGACTAGACGACCGTTGCAGGCAAATGCCGAGACACAATGAGAGTGTAGTCATGTTAGCCATAGTATATATAGACAAGCTTCAAGGGTGGGCGTGGCACCTAAAAAAAAAAAAAAAAAAAAAAAAATTTTTTTTTTTTTTTTTTTTTTATTTTTTTTTTTTTTCGTGTGACCTTGAATACATCTTCAAGGACGGAGCAGTATCTTTAACTTCACGGATTTATTCAACATTAGTTTTTTTCATGTGACCTATATATAGAATCGTTAAAGTGCCCACATCTCATTTTGTCTGCCAACGACATCCGTTTGGAAAAGCCTGGCATGGCTCTATATAAATTTTAAGCCTCGCTGACCTACCGGGTCTAAAGAAATCCATCGAAAATCGTGACGAGATTCAAATCGTCCATTGTACGGTAAAACATTTTAAATAAAAGGCTTACGTAGACTCCAACAACATGTCTGCCTATTTTCTACGAACCAATGTATTTTTAAACCCCACCCTCAAGTACCTCAAATCTAGCTGGAGTCTCATATTTACGATAAACACAGGTCTCAGACACAGTCGCCAGCGATATTATTCGAGCATTTTAACCCATCGATCCAAAAATTAATATTGACACAATTATCAGAAAAAACTGTCTTTCAGGCAAGCTAATGCTTATATAGAACCTTGTCGGTAAAAATTCAAAGGTTGTCCAGCAAAGCTAATTGTTTAGACTTTGCAGAGAGACCAGTTAATATTTTCAAAGCCTAAGACCCTCTATCAAAACTTGTTGTCGAAAAAACCAAAATTAACTCGTGAGTACGCTATACATTAAAAAAAATATGCTAATATTGTAAATTTATACATTAGAATTTAAAATAAATAGAAATAAAATATTTTTTAAATCTGTATTTAAACATGCAGATATTTTCTGCCAGTTAATATTTTCAAAGCCTATGCCCCTCTATCAAAACTTGTTGTCGAAAAAAACAAAACTAAACTGTGAATATGCTATAAATTAAAAAAAAAATATATACTAATATTGTAAATTTATACATTAGACTTTAAAAGAAATAGAAATAAAATATTTTTTTATCTGTATTTAAACAAGCAGACATTTTCCGCTCCGCGGAAAATGTCTGCATGTTTAAATACAGATAAAAAAATATTTTATTTCATACTCAATTATTAGTATAGCTGAAAATATATATGTCTCTAATTTACACCGACCCCCAATCTATAAAGCTAACAAGGTAGCATTAAAAAAAAACGTGTGACCTTGAAGCTCGTTGCCACAAAAAGCAAGTCGGAGCAAAATAGGAGAAGGTAGGAGCATGAATCGTAGCTACCCTATAGAAATGGATAGATTTTTTTTTTTTTTTTTTTTTAATATTATATTTTATATTATATATTATATACTAAATATTATATACTAAATATTATATTATATTATATTATATTATATACATATTTATATACATATATACTTATATACATATATACTATTTATACTATATTATATTATATTATATTATATTATATACTTATACTTATATAATATTAATATAAATATAAATATAAATATAAGTATAAGATATGTAATAAATTTCTAAAGATATTAGTAGGGATAATTTAGGGAAAAAAATCAGAAAATTAGTATATACTGAAATTTGGTTTATCCCTACGTTTTCCCTAAAATACATTTACATAAGGATTTTCTGTAGGGAAAAATAAACCTTCTACATGACAAGCTCATCCTTATAAAATATCTTCTTAAAAATATAAATTTTCAGTGTCCATAATCGATTCTGATATTTTGAAAACCCTCAGTCCGTATCGAGTTTGGACATCCTCTTGGTTTAGGAAACAATACTTTAAGCCTTGGGTCTACGAAAATTATTTTGGATAGGCCCAATGATTTCTTTAGAATCCAAACAGCAAGGCTAATCGGTGTCAATCTTACACGATTAAAAATTTAATATCGATGTCTGATCAGTAGGTTAAACTACATTTAAGAAAAAAATCTTTGCGTCGACTTTGCAGAGAATCCTTTGATATTTTCCAAGGGTAAGCCCTTCGTTCAAACTTGTTATCGAAAAAACTAAAATTGACCCGTGAGTATCCTATAAATTTACAAGATTTCATACTAATGTTGTAAATTTAGGCCTTAGAATTTAAAATATTTTATTAATAATTATATAGATTCAGAGACGAAGCCATCCAGACAATATTTTCAGAGGCAAGGCCTTCATAAGGTAATCTGCGAAAACGAAAAATATTAAACTACATTTAAAAAAAAATAACATAGTTACCTGGACTTTGCAGAGAGTCTTCAGACCAGCTATTTTCAAAACCCTTTCATCGTTGTCGCCACATATGTAGGAGTAATGTTAGAAAATGAGATTTGTCAGCTGCTTATATAGGCGCTATAAAGCTATCAAGGTCACAAGGTCACACGAAAAAAAAAAAAAAAAAAAAAAAAAAAAAAAAAAAAAAAAAAAAATTTTTTTTTTTTTTTTTTTTTTTTTTTCACAGTTGGTTGGTTGGTTGATGAAGTTGGTTTCTAAAGTTATATTTCTAAAGTTATTTTTCTAAAGTTATATTTCTCAGTTGGCTGCTAAAGTTATATTTCTCAGTTGGCCGCTAAAGCTATATTTCTCAGTTGGCTGCTAAAGCTATATTTCTTTAGCCAATCAAATTCATTGTAGATGGCGCTGCAGTCTATATATATAGTATATATATAGTATATCTATTAGGGTGGGTGGGAGTGGAATTTATTTCTTCTACTGTAAGGTCATGCATAAACTAGCTCCTGATGTCTAAACCCATTTCCTTTAAAATAGGATGGGGATAGCGTTATTTATTCAATATTGGCTTTGAACACAAGATTTTATAGACTTTTGTCTGACAAATGACAAGATACTGCAGGTTTTCATGAAATCAGAATAGATCATAGGTTTTTGTAGAAAAATTTAACTCTCTAGTGTACATCAATGTACATCTTACTCAAAACGCATTACGAGACATAGTGACTAGACGATCGTTGTAGGCAAATGTCGAGACACAATGAGAGTGTAGTCATGTTAGCCATAGTATATATAGACAAGCTTCAAGGGTGGGAGTGGCACCTGAAAAAAAAAAAAAAAAAAAAAAAAAATATTTTTTTTTTTTTTTTTTTTTTCGTGTGACCTTGAACACATCTTCAAGGACGGAGCAGTATCTTTAACTTAACGGATTCATTTATGCAACATTAGTTTTTTGGTGTGGCCTATATATATATCATGTCTCCGTTTTAAAACATTTTAAATAAAATACCGGTATCCAGCATAATGTCTAATGAATCAATATAATATGGCTAACGTATCCAAATCATCATTGCGTATGACCAGCAACCGTCTGGCTTCATGATAATCTATAAAAACCCATGACCTCATTCTGATTTCACTACAGCTCCTATGCCAAGTACCGCAAAGTTGGGTGAACCTACTTCTTTACGCATCTAAAGGTCTATCAGACAGTCACCAGCAATATTTTTCGAGCATATTTCACCCTTTCAGAAATTCAAACGGTAGCTCCTATGCCAAGTACCGCAAAGCTGGGTGAACCTATTACTTTACGCATCTAAAGGTCTATCAGACAGTCACCAGCAATAATTTTCGAGCAACTTCACCCTTTCAGATTTAAATAATAAATTTTTAGAATTTAAATATTTTATATGTTTATGGAATCGTTAAGATTGGTACAGCATTCATTTAAAAACTGTCGTCGCCTAACCTTATCCATTTTAAAAAAAAATTATTAAGCCAATTGTGTAGCCATTTAGTTTGAGACGGACATGATAAACGGATTTAATTTTGGATCTGCTGAATGCCCATCTCTAATTTGAGCCTTCTTCCTGATACAGGTTGTCTATTTAAAATCTTAGTTTTTCAAGAGTGCAATATCTACATTCAATTTGGTATGCAAGTCAAACATTTGTTGTTTTAAATTTAGCATTTCAGCCTTTGCGTCGTTGTCCAAATTACGTACATACTCAGCCAAGACCGAAAAAGAATAGTCGCATGAAATTTAAGCTTTCGATTGCACCTCTTGGAATGGCACCTGTCCGAGACATCTCATGTCAAAAGCAGACGAGTCCAATAATAGACGCTGACGAGACATTAGAAATTAAAGCATGCAGTCATGTAAATTTTTACAATTAAGATTTAAAAATTACAGTTACGATCTATTCAAACTACAGCTCCTATGCCAAAGTACCGCAAATCTCAGCAACGCTGACGAGACATTAGAAATTTAAGCATGTAAATTTTTACAATTAAGATTTAAAGATTACAGTTACGATCTATTCAAACTACAGCTCCTATGTCATGTACCGAAAATCTCAGCAACGCTGACGAGACATTAGAAATTTAAGCATGTAAATTTTTACAATTAAGATTTAAAGATTACAGTTACAAGGGCATTCTATTCAAACTACAGATCCTATGCCAAGTACCGCAAATCTCAGCAACGTTGACGAGACATTAGAAATTTAAGCATGTAAATTTTTACAATTAAGATTTAAAGATTACAGTTACAAGGGTATTCTATTCAAACTACAGCTCCTATGCCAAGTACCGCAAAGCTGGGTGAACCTACTTCTTTACGGCATATAAAGGTCTATTAGACAGTCGCCAGATTTATTCTTCGAGCAACTCCACCCCGCCAGAATTGTTCACGTTCGGTTCGAATAATAAATATTTAGAATTTAAATATATTATTTTAATAATAAAATATTTATTATTTAAATATTTTATTTTAATAATAAAATATTTATTATTTAAATATTTTATTTGTTTATCGAATCGTTAAAATATATATATTATTTGTTTATCGAATAGTTAAAAATATATTATTTGTTTATCGAATCGTTAAAAAAATATATTCAATATTGGTACAGCATTCATTTAAAAAATGCCCTTATTCAATATTGTAAATTTCTATCTCAGATTTAAAGACATTAACCAATCAACCAATCATGCTAAAGTATCTTAATGTTAGGAGCGTTTTAGTAGAAGGTTGATGCTAGAAGAGATTCAGACAGAATGAAGGAATGAAGGTTTGAGTACAGCTATTTATAAAGAATGAATCCGAGTCAATCAACCAACCAACCAACCTTGAAAAAAAAAAAAAAAAAAAAAAAAAATTTTTTTTTTTTTTTTTTTTTTTTTTCAAGGTTGGTTGATTGGTTGATTGACTCTAGCTTACCTATATATCATGCTAAAGTATATACACTATCATTGTCCAGCAATGCTTATTTGTTTCAGCGTCTATAAATATCTTTACTGCATCCTGTTTCCGTGTTCAGTATCCTGTTTTCAATGCAAATGAGTTATGCAATATCCAGTGATAAATTATTCTATAAAAAGCCTTATCTCATCCTGTTTTCGTAGAAAATGAGTTATGCAATCCTTCAGATTGACTATATAAATATTTTATTCTTTAAATATTTATTATTTAAATATATTATTTGTTTATCGAATCGTTAAAAAATATATTCAATATTGGTACGGCATTCATTTAAAAAAATGTCCTTATTCAATATTGTAAATTTCTATCTCAGAGTCAAAGACATTAGCTATCTCAGATTCAAAGGCATTAGTATCGTTTCAATATTGAAATATTAATATTATCTATCTCAGAGACCCCATTCAAAGTCTCAATTTGTACCCATCCAATATTGGCTTACTACCGTCGCAAAAAAATGAGCCGAACGAAGCGTCAATGACAGAAATCTGCCATGAGACGCTTCGTTCGGCCCATTTTTTTGCCCCCTCCAATTTAAATCTCTAAGGCATCAGTTTATACCAGCGAGATCGATTCCCCACGAAGACTTTGATTTTGGACGGAGGGGTGTCTGTCCAAGAAATAGTCTCAAATCTATCTTCGTGTAGGCGAGGGTCATCATCGTGGTCTCCATCATAGAACAGCTTGGTTCTTTCTATGAAATCCTTTAAGAATTCATCTATGAAGACATCAGAATTCCTCACGATCCGAATTCTGACTGCTTTATGGATGCATGCAGTTGGCACTATAGGATCTAAGATGTCAATCTTAGCAGATTTCATCATGGCCTCAAAACCCATGGTCGACAGCGCATCTCCGAAATGAATCTCTTCTATTGGATACACCCAGGTATTAGCTAAAGAGACAGGTATCCTGAACCTTTTGTAAACGAGGTCCCTCACCTTTAGCTTGGTAGTTTTTTTTACGTATGCGCTACCCTTACCCATCAGCTTGGCCACATCAGAGGCCCTGACGAACAAAAGTCCATCCGCAGAGACTACGAATAGGATTTTAGCATCCAGCTGTGGATGTTCAATTGTGAATAGCATGACTTAATGCAACAGAAGTCAAAATGATGCAGGCTCTTAGAGGCAGCTCGTATATATACCCGATTCGCGACCTAATTTTAGCAAGCTTTCTTAGAAAACGTGACCTTCTGATAAAATTCTTCTAGCTGTTGACAGGATATTATGTAATCCTCGATAAACTTATTTTTAGAATTAATTTGTCGTTTGAGCGGGATCTTGCATAATCTACAGGACGTGCGTAAGAGGATGTGCGTCAGAGGATGTCGATAAGAAATTTAGATAGAAATAGAGATTGCTGCTAGTATAAATACAGGCTGCTGGACGAGACATTTCATTCTGACTGCTTGATATTCTAAAAGCTCCAAAATGATATTTCAAATTTTAGCTGAAGAGTTAAACGTGAAATTTACTTGTTTTTTGACTTTTGACGGTGACATTTTTATCAAAGGTTCAGACGTAGCTCGTACCATGGGCTATCAAAATTCTTCTGGCGTTTTAAACTTATGTCATCTTACAGTGACTGACATCGCTCCCGAGGGCTTGAGCCTGCCTCCGTCTCTAGCCAAGACACGTATTTTTGGATTGGAAGATGCCAACACGCTGTTGGATATGCATCCAGGTGAATTTCAATCCTTATTTCAGGGGCCTATCGAGATTCTGTCGCCGATAGAGTGTACGTTCAACATCAGAAGGCCCATACGTATCAAGATAGCATGCATTAGCTCTTCCAATGCTACCATGGAGAGTTTTATAGCTGATTTGAAAATATCCATGGACTCTTACCTGCAATCTGTACCGATGGATAGCTATGTCTTCGGAGAGAGGTACGGAGACTTGGAGCTAGGGTATTTCCCCAAAAAAATAAAAGTTTTGGTGGGAAACAAGCCCTACTTCTATAAATCCTCGTCTTAAGATCAGGACGAGGTGCAAAAAAATGGGTCGAGCGAAGCCTCTCATGACATAAGTCATTGAGGCTTCGCTCGGCCCATTTTTTTGCGATAGATAGAGTGCCAACATTGGATGCGTACCGATTTGAACTTGTAATTTTCAAGGGATATGGCTTAGCTATAAGATAATTTTGATAAAATATCTATAGACAAATTTAAGGTATCTGAATTTAAAAATTTAATTGTTTCGTTTAAAATTTACTGTATAAAATTTAAAATTTTTAAAGACTAAGTATGGCGGTCATTATAATTCTAAATTTTCAAGGGATATGGCTTAGCTATAAGATAAATATGAAACTTGGTAAAATATACAGACTCGATAGCTAAATTTAAGGGATCTGAGTTTAAAATTTTAATTTTTTCGTTTAAAATTTACATTTTTTTCGTGTAAAATTTAAAATTTTTAAAGACTAAGTGTGGCAGTCATTATAATCTGATCTCTAAATTTTCAAGGGATATGGCTTAGCTATAAGATAAATATGAAACTTGGTAAAATATACAGACTCGATAGCTAAATTTAAGGAATCTGAATTTTAAAATTTAATTTTTTTCATTTAAAATTTACATTTTTTATGTAAAATTTAAAATTTTTAAAGACTAAGTGTAGCCAAGCCAACATTGAATGCGTACCGATTGTAATTTTCAAGGGATATGGCTTAGCTATAAGATAAATATGAATCTTGGTCGATAGCTAAATTTAAGGGATCTGAGTTTAAAAATTTAATTTTTTCGTTTAAAATTTATATGTAAAAATTAAAAATTTTAAAGGCTAAGTGTAGCCAAGCCAGTTATTATGATCTGATCTCTATAAAAAGATTTTCGAGAAACTATTGACAGGATGCTTGATAAGCGGCTCCGATTAAAATTACAATCAGATCTCTATAAAAAGATTTTTCGAGAAGTGTTGACAGGATATTATGTAAGCCTTTCCTCAGGATGCCCGGTTATAATCAGATCTCTATAAAAAGATTTTTCCAGAAGTATTGACAGGATATTATGCAAGCCTTTCCTCTTGATAAGCGGTTCGTAGAAAATTACAATCAGATCTGTTGATAAGACCGGGTATATATACGAGTGTCCAGCGAGAGCTCTTCAATTGCTAGTCGATCTCTCTACTAGCTGCTTAGATTCATTAGCTCTCTGTCAGTCATGTTTTTCCATGTAAAAAATTATGCTTATGGCGTTGCCTTTAAATGCCTAATGGCCACTGATGGCACCCTGTTTGTCCGGGCTGAGGACCTGGCTATTTATTCGAGGCACCCTCTAGATCTAAAATTTGCCGAAAAATATGCAGGCCTCACCGTCCGAGACGTAATGGACCCTAAAATCGATTTACCTAAATGGCTCGCTAAGACGAGAATCTTCTCGATTAGCGAAGCCAAACAGCATTTGAAAGGGTTCATGGGCGAACAGGAATTTGATAAGATGTTCGATGGTTCGGCCATGGTGAAATACCAGGCTAACATGAAGCTCAGCTTCGTGAAAGCCATTGGTGTTCGATTTGTCGAAAGGTCCCGTACCAAGTTCGAAGACTTCCTTGCCGCATACCAACTACAGGTGAGGAAATTTTTTGAGCTTGAGTATGAGGATTATGAATTATACAAATCTCAAATGACCGGACCGTTGAAGATGACCATCAGGAGGCTATCTAATGAGCAACAAATAGAGAGCTTATGTTGATCTTTCAAATGAGAGTAAAAAAATGGGTCGAACGAGGTGTCTCATGGCAGAATTTCTGTCTTTGACACCTCGTTCGACCCATTTTTTTGCGATAGATATAGTGCCAATATTGGACGGGTTTAATTTGAGACTTTGATATTAAATTTATAAAAAAATCTATTTAAGCTAGTATCGAAGAGATTATCAGGATAGCATGAAGACTATTTAAACGTATAAACTATATTAAGCCAATATTGTAGAAATAAAATTTAAGACTCTGGAAAACGAGATAAAATGGTATCAATTTAAATGTATAGATAAAAATAACTAAGCCAACAGAGACATGACTGGACAATGACGGTTTGGATACGTAAGCGAGTTTATCTCTCTATATATATATAGATGGGATGAAGCCACGCCCACAAGAAATCCAACGACCTTGAAAAAAAAAAAAAAAAAAAAAAAAAAAAAAAAAAAAATTTTTTTTTTTTTTTTTTTCGTGTGACTTTGAACACATCTTCAAGGACGGAGCAGAATCTATAACTTAACGGAACTAACCTCATTTATTGAACATTAGTTTTTTTCGTGTGTCCTATATATAGGATGGCTAGCGTACCCACATCTCATTTTGTCTCGACGTCTGCCAACAACAGTATCTGTAAAATATTTTGAATTTGTAATTTTCAAGGGATATGGCTTCTCTATAAGATAATTATGTATCTTGATAAAATATCTATAGATAAATTTAAGAAATCTGAGTCTAAAATTTTCGTTTAAAATTTTAACTTTTTTGTGTAAAATTTAAAAATTTTAATGGCTAAGCTAGAGATAGAGTAGCAATATCGTAACGATTTGAAGGGATATGGCTTCTCTATAAGATAAATATGAATCTTGGTAAAATATACAGACTCTATAGATAAATTTAAGAGATCTGAGTGTATAAATTTAATTTTTTCGTTTAAAATTTTAATTTTTTGTGTAAAATTTAAATTTTTTAAGGGCTAAGCTAGATATGTAAATATTTCACAGTTGGTTTCTAAAGTTATATTTTTTTATCCAATCAAATTCATTGTAGATGGCGCTGCAGTCTATATATATAGTATATATATAGTATATCTATTAGGGTGGGTGGGAGTGGAATTTATTTCTTCTACTGTAAGGTCATGCATAAACCAGCTCCGTGATGCCCAAACCCGTTTTCCTTAAAATAGGATGGGATAACGTTATTTATACAATATTGGCTTTGAAAACAAGATTTTTATAGATTTTGTCTGACAAATGACAAGATGTTGCAGGTTTTCATGAAATCAGAATAGATCATGGGTTTTTATAAAATATAATAACATAAAATATTTTTTTATCTGTATTTAAACAAGCAGACATTTCCGCTTCGCGGAAATGTCTGCATGTTTAAATACAGATAAAAAAATATTTTATTTCAAACTCAATGATGTCTCTTATGTAAAATGTCTTTAATAAACCGTACTTTTTCCGACAGCGGTACCATGATTTGTTTCAAGCCAAAAATGTGTGTCTTATCCTCTAGCAGTACGTTCCTCGATTATATCCTGAACGAATCGCTCACGTAGCCTATACCTATATTAGAGCCATCCATTTTTTCGGTAGCGATTCAAGGTACGCCAAAATAAATTTGACTCGCGATACTTAATCATCGTAAAAAGTTTGAATAGATTAGAAACAGGCTAAGATAGCGTATTGTTAATCTGCCAGACATAAATTAGAAACGTTCCATGGCTAATCTAGAGATAGCATATCGTTCTAAAGCCGGCAGGATCTAACAATGGATAGATTTACTGGGACAGAAGAAGACTGATTGGAGAAGAGTCGGCTATTTATATAGAATGAATTCAACCAACCAACCAACTGTAAAAAAAAAAAAAAAAAAAAAAAAATTTTTTTTTTTTTTTTTTTTTTTTTTCACAGTTGGTTGGTTGGTTGATAATCTTCTCTATATATAGGATCGCTGACGTGCCACCTCCTCATTCTATCTAGATCTTTGCCAGCAACGGTCATATCTCTCATCTGTTAAAATTTTCAATTTTTCAACTAGGCATAGTGACTAGACGACCGTTGCTGGCAAATGTCGAGACACAATGAGGAGGTAGCAAGTCAGCGATCCTATATATAGAGGATATAATCAACCAACCAACTATGAAAAAAAAAAAAAAAAAAAAAAAATTTTTTTTTTTTTTTTTTTTTTCACAGTTGGTTGGTTGGTTGATAATCTTCTCTATATATAGGATCGCTGACGTGCCACCTCCTCATTCTATCTAGATCTTTGCCAGCAACGGTCATATCTCTCATCTGTTAAAATTTTCAATTTTTCAACTAGGCATAGTGACTAGACGACCGTTGCTGGCAAATGTCGAGACACAATGAGGAGGTAGCAAGTCAGCGATCCTATATATAGAGGATATAATCAACCAACCAACTATGGAAAAAAAAAAAAAAAAAAAAATTTTTTTTTTTTTTTTTTTTTTTTTTTTCAAAGAATTTTTTTTTTTTTTTTTTTCCATAGTTGGTTGGTTGATTATATCCTCTATATATAGGATCGCTGACTTGCCACCTCCTCACTCTATCTCGATCTTTGCCAGCAACGGTCATATCTCTCATCTGTTAAAATTTTTAGAAAATTAGTTTGTCGCTTGAAGCCTTCAAGATGATCCGATAAAATTCTTCTAGAACAAATTGGCAGGATATTATGTAAACCGTTTCCTCAAAAACAGGACGTGATAAGTTATTTATAGATGCGTCAAGCCTCTCTAATCTATAAAACGTCATCCTGTCGAGCCTTATATAGTATTACTGATGTCGTTTCTCAGAACCGCTTATCAGATCTCACGCATCCGCTTGCCAGAGTATAAATACGAGCCTCTCGCCTCAGCTTATTCATTCTGAGCCTCTGTTTTTCAAAATGGAAATGTTTTCTTTCGACTCTCTGACCGACGAGCGATTTGACTATGACTATGCCGTAAAGCCTGGATGGAATGTCTTGAATACGTCTCGTCTTTCTCTCGAGTTATTATGCAATTATAATCGAGACATGTCCATGCCAACTCCAAAACCAGTTTCCAGACCATCTCCAGTTTTCAAATCTAAACGCGTTCCAGTTCCAGTTCCAGTTCCAGCTTCTAAATCTGTTCCAGTTCCAGTTCCAGTTCCAGCTTCTAAATCTGTTCCAGTTCCAGTTCCAGTTCCAGTTCCAGTTCCAGCTTCTAAATCTGTTCAAGTTCCAGTTCCAGTTCCAGCTTCTAAATCTGTTCAAGTTCCAGTTCAAATTTCAATACCCATGTCAGAGATGATTTATTTTAAAGTACCAAAGCTATTAAGCCCGCTACCAAAATCTCCAGAGTCCAACGTAACAACTTATCGTGCCTGGAAGCCTCCACCGAAGATAGATTTCGTGGTACGGCCTAAATTAAAAACTGCTGGCTTTGAAGATCCAAGAATTCGAAGACGGCATGGCATAGTCGTTGTCAAATCGAACGTCAATTTGAGAGATGGAAAATGCTACAGCCTTATAAATACAGAGGCTAGAAAATACTACAGTTGGGTTTAAACCCAAACGATTTATAAAAAAATCGGGCCGAACGAAGTGTCTCATGGCAGATTCCTGTCTTTGACACTTCGTTCGACCCGTTTTTTTTGTAACAATTATATTGCCAATATTGGATGCGTACCGATTTGTACTTTAAGATTTTGAACGGATACTTAAGATTTTGAATGGATACTTTTATAACTGAAGTTCCTGAGATATAAATTTATATATAAACTATTATCAACCAACTTAAAAAAATTTCAAGATTGGCAAAAAAATATTATTTAGAAATCAAAAACTATAAAATCGAAATGATAAATTTTGAAAAATTTTCCAGATTGGTGAAAAATGGCAAAGTCTCAAAAAAATAGTATCTTGAAAAAAATTATAGAAATATAAAATCAACCAAAGACACTTTAGCATGATATATATATAGGTTAGCTAATGTCAATCAACCAATCAACCAACCTTGAAAAAAAAAAAAAAAAAAAAAAAAATTTTTTTTTTTTTTTTTTTTTTTTTTTCCAAGGTTGGTTGATTGGTTGATTGACTCTAACTAAACCTATATATATATATCATGCTAAAGTATCTACACTATCATTGTCCAGCAATGCTTATTTGTTTCAGCGTCTATAAAAATCTTTACCGCATCCTGTTTCCGTGTTCGGCATCCTGTTTCTGTGTCCTGTTATGCAATATCCTGTTTTCGCGTTCAGCGACAATAATTCTATAAATAGCCTTATCTTATCCTGTTTTCGTAGAAAATGAGTTATGCAACATCCTGCCTTCACTATATAAGCTCTGCCATTCGATCGAATAGTCATTCTCTCTTCGGAGCTTGAACTGCTAACATGTATAAGCATCAATGCTCTGTGAAGAAACTTAAAGCGGCTAACGCTCTTCATAACCTTTTCGGAATGACTGAGCCTTTTCCAAATATTCTTTCGACTTCTGTCAAGAAGCTGAAGAAATATCCTCATTTCCAAACAATGATCGGAGAAGGCAAAATCCATATGTTCTGCCTACATCTGACACCTGATCATAATATTTCGTTTAAAAAACGTACTCTGACGGACAAGATCCTGAATACGATTCCAGCACTAGGCAGAGAGGCCCAGACAATCTATCCGTTGAGACCTCAAGACATAAAATGGATCACTGTTATGAACAGATTCAAAAGACCCCCCAGCGAAGCCAACAGAACCAACGCTGATATGAGAATTGGTTTCAAGTGCCCCCATAACCAATTTCTGGTGAAAGGTCATTTCACGTTTGGACAGAGAACCGTTGGGCAAGGATGCGCCCATATTATCCAGACGTTGGACGCACCATTGCTGTTCTATGTGAGACCCCCCAACGAGACACGAGTGAGAGCTGACAGCAGATATTTCTCAGGGGACAAGCTTCACTTCTACGAGAGGTTCATATTGATTGCTCGCTCAAGCTACAAGATACCTGCTGGCACTACCTATATTTTATTTACGACGCAAAAGAATTTCTTCAGTCTACATGTTGTGAAGGAGAGCTTGAAGCTGGGTTTCAAGGTAAAAAATCCGTTGGTAGAAAGAATCACGAAAATAGACGGGATGTATGAGGTATCTGTGCCAACACCTATGATACCTCATATGGATGATGATGACGAGCCACCCTCTGAATATATTCAAACAGCTCCAATCTCAGAGCCAGAACCATCCCAAGAGCCAGAACCATCCCAAGAGCCAGAAACCGATTTGCCAGAAATCTATTTGCCGACGAACCCTCCTGTTGTGTTGGACAAAACAATAACCGTGGTCACTACAAATTATGCAGAACAATATAACTCTCAAATCTGGAAAGTATTGACAGATCCCCTTAAAAACAACTTCGTACGCACCTATGGGCCTGATCTACCTGGAATGGATATGAGAACTGCATCGGTAAAACGTAAGGCCGAAAAGAATCCCAAGCGTTTAAAGAAACGTAAGCTCACCTTCAAGGACGCTGCAACAAATACAGAGCCTGAAACTAGAGAACCAGAGCCTGCACCTATTGCAAATCCAGAGCCTGCACCTATTGAACATTCAATGCCTTTTGTTGAAAATCCAGGTTTTCATAGTGAATGGCCTATTCAAAGCCCAGCGGTACCTGAAGATCTTAATAATATAGTATGCTCTCCCATGCCAGATCAGCTACTACTAGACTCTATGATGAAAGATCTCATGACACCTGGCACTCTAGAATATATAATAGATGAGTCCGAACAGCCAAATTACATATCACTCTAAAAATATTAAAAATTTAAAAAATTTGGGTCAAACGAGGCTTCCTCATGTCAGATTTGTCATTATGACTTATCTTGACGATGGAAGCCTCGTTTGACCCATTTTTTTAAATCTATCTCCTACCAATATTGGATTTGTAAAAAAAATAACTTATAAATTTTATGAGTAGACAAATGAAAATTGTCTAAGCCGTTCAACGGAATCGCTTAAAGCGGCTTCAGCTATGCCATCCTATCGATTGGACCTGCAAACGGGACAGCCAACATTATCCATAAAAATTTAACCTCGATAAAATTTGTAGCTGTTAAATTGAGATGCTGAGCCAGAAAAACTGAACGCGTAGAGATTAGCAGCTCATATTGTAAAAATTTAAACGTAATTATGAAAATAGTATTAACGAGATCCAATGACAGAGATCCAAAAAAACTTTAGTAACCAATCGTTTGGTCATGACAATTGAAAAGCGAATCTTGATGAACGAGGAAAAGATATATATATATATCAACCAACCAACCAACCTTGAAAAAAAAAAAAAAAAAAAAAAAAAAAAATTTTTTTTTTTTTTTTACAGTTGGTTGGTTGGTTGATAATCTTATCTATATATAATATGGCTAACGTGACTACACTCTCATTGTGTCTCGACGTTTGCCAGCAACGGTCGTCTAGTCACTATGTCTCGTAATGTGTTTTCAACAAGATGTACATTGATGGACACTAGAGCGTTAGATTTTTCTATAAAAGCCTATGATCTATTCTGATTTCATGAAAACCTGCAGTATCTTGTCATTTGTCAGACAAAAGTCTTGTTTTCAAAGCCAAAAATGTATAAATATCGCTATCCCATCCTGTTTTAAAGGAAATGGGTTTAGACATCAGGAGCTAGTTTATGCATGACCTTACAGTAGAAGAAATAAATTCCACTCCCACCCACCCTAATAGATATACTATATATATACTATATATATAGACTACAGCGCCATATACAATGATTGGCTAAAGAAATATAGCTTTAGAAGCCAACTGAGAAATATAGCTTTAGAAGCCAACTGAGAAATATAACTTTAGAAATATAACTTTAGAAATATAACTGTAGCAGTCAACTGAGAAATATAACTTTAGAAATATAACTTTAGAAACCAACCAACCAACCTTGGAAAAAAAAAAAAAAAAAAAAAAAAAAAAAAATTTTTTTTTTTTTTTTTTTTTTTTTTTTTTTTTTTTTTTTCAAAGGTTGGTTGGTTGGTTGGTTTGACTGGCTATATATAATTATCTATTTGCCTCCACACTCTCATTGTCTCTCAACATTTGTCAGCAACGGTTGTCTAGTTATTATTGCTCGTAATGACAAATATGATAAATTTGAACCTGTATCTGAAACAGGATTCCATCCAATCGTGTCCAAATGCTAGATCTTCCCATTTTAAATGAAACCTGTTAATTTTGATCGTGGCACAGTCGTCGTGTTGATCTTAAACTTGGTCCATCCAAAAAACCTTCATGAGTCAAGCTGAGTGCATCCCGAAACAAACTAATCAAAACCTGAAACAATTGTTGCGTAGAGAAAATCCGTAAAATTTAGCAAGAGGTCTCTATAAAATTTAAATTGCTGAGAGTTGTCACGACAAATGTAGCAATGAACGCTGGAAAATTTAAATGTAATTATGAAAATAGTATTAACCATTCGTTGAGTAGCATGACAAATGAAAATTGAAACATAATTAGGAAATTAGTATCAAGATTAGCTTTTCAATTTAATCCTGACCTTTTTCGAGTTTTGTCCAGATGCTATAAAATTGAAACAGGTGTATCTGAAACATTATTCAATCCAAATGCTAGGGCCTTCTCATTTTAAATGAAACCTGTTAATATTGATCGTCTTAAACGTGGATCACTTGGCCATCCAAGAAACCCTCATGAATATTGAAACCGGCTGAGTTCTATCCTGAAACAGGTGTCACGACAAATTGATATGTACGCTTGAAATCTGAAAGATATATAACCCGTCAAGGTCACACGAGTCAAGCTTCAAGGTCACACCAAAAAAAAAAAAAAAAAAAAAAAAAAAAAAATATATTTTTTCAAATATATATATATTTTTTTTTTTTTTTTTTTTTTTTTTTTTTTCATGTGACCTTGAACATAGACTATATATACCCTTGACAAATGAATTTATAAACTATTATCTTTTTTCCTTACTCAGTCTAATATAATTATGGCGGCTCGTGACACGATGCAAAAGTATAGGAATCTTATTAAGAGAGATGTATTTGAGTTTAAATGTCCCCATTGCCAAGTCCTGATCTTACCTAAAAAATATGAAAAGCATTGTCATGAACAGCGCAACATAGACCCTTTGCTGAAATGTGTTTGGTGTCCTGACAACAAGAGACGGCACACATTCCAGCGGCGAAAGAAATACCTGGCGGCCGATCATCTTATAAACTGTTATTTGCAATTTAAAATTCGGATTGCCAAACCCTTACCCGAAGAAGATGATGTGTCTGTTCCAGATGGATATCCTTTCAACTTCAACCCTATGTGTGAGAATAATGACTTTTTTGGACATGATCAAATTTTTCCAGATGGTAGCCGGGCCTACGAGCCTGTCTGGGAGATTGAGTTACCGGAACCGCCTGTTTCTTTTCAAGACCATTCTCTGAATTTGGCAGCTGCATGCGTCCTGAAATATTTACAAAGCGACCTGGTATTCATTCATGTGATGGTTCGAGCTACGGCCTACGAGAGTTTTCTCTATCGTATGGACGAAGACAATGGTAATACGCGGACTCTACCCTTTTCTTGTTGGTGCGACGGAGGGACCGAATCTGATCCTAAATTCAGGCATCATAGACATATGATAGTCGTATCTCCATCTCTTAAGTATTTTCAGAAAAACGTATGGAATAAGATCCAGCCCGAAGATCGACCTTATTCTGGTTTCAAATGCATCTTGAGCAAAAATATAAAAACCGTCTGGCATTTAGTTAATACTCTTGGCTATCTCAGCAAGCGTAGGTCCAAGTGTAATTTTTCTTTCGACGATTGTCTGGAAGCAGGCAATTTGAACCATTTTTATATCCAAGCGACGCTTCCTAAAGACTACAGGCTGGTCTTGGCTACGCTATGGGACAGGGGTATCATAAGAGTTCTCAATCAGAGATATCATATCTGGGAACCGAAGAGATTGCTAGAAGGCCCTATGTCGTTTGTGGATGGGAAATGGCGCATCAAAATCAAACATTTGCCACAAATAATATTGAATATGGTGCTGCCCGTGTCCGAAACTCTCAAGTCTACGAGCAAACCCACCGAACGCTTCTTACATCTGATCGACGGCAAAAAGATGTATTTCAAGCCAGGCAATCGAACTGAACGCGATTACAAGTTATTTTTTGGCATTGTAAAAGACGAATGGTGGGAGCCCTGCAAGTTGCAGCAGGCCTGTTTTATGTGCGCGAAACCTTATATGCAGATATGCGACGAGCTGAAAAAGGAAATTAGCGAGATGAAAACTCTTTACGAACAAGAGACGCAAGATTTGAGAAAGAAGCTAGAAGCCTTGCACGAAGACAATAGACGTTTGCACGAAGACAATAGACGTTTGCACGAAGACAATAAACGTTTGCACGAAATAATTTATAATTTACAAAACGACGAAATTGTGAGACTGAAAAAAGAAAACGACGCCTTGAAAGCGAAAAATGCCAAACTGAAGTTAGAAAATAGCAGCTTTAAAATAAACATTAAACGTTTCAAGACAGAAAATCTCAATCTGAAGGCAGAGAATGTCAGCTTAGCATCAAACGCTAAACGTCTGAAGACAGAAAATATTCAATTAAAAGATGCAAAGTCTAACTTGACAGGACTTGAGCTTAGACAATGATTATCGAATCCATATAGTTGTTGATAAAAAATTGATCCAATGATAATGTGAGAGTATGTTTAGTATGCAGCCATGCCCAAGGTCAAGGTCACATTAAAAAAAAAAAAAAAAAAAAAAAAAAAAAAAAAAAAATTTTTTTTTTTTTTTTTTTTTTTAATGTGACCTTGTGACCTTGATAGATTGTTAGCGCCTATATAAGCAGCTGACAAATCTCATTTTCTAACATTATTCATTTAACTATAATATAAGGGCATGGATAGCTATTTAGATCTCGTGTCAAAGGTTTTGGCAAAACCGCAATTGTCTGAGGGTATCGACAATATTTTGCACAAAGACTGTTTGAATCTTATATCTAAAGATTGGGTGGCTCGTTTGAAAAATAACGTGACTTTTCAAGATTATGTCACCGACGCCAAACGGTTATGGAATCCACCTTATATGACGCTGAATTATGAATATGAAGAATCCAAGCGCCCAAATTTTAAAGTTGCTGTCGTTGCATACTGTAAATTTATGAAACGTTATGGGGATAGAGGCCTTCTAAATCCCAAATTGAATTTATATATTATGGCTTCAGAGCCATTACGTTTAATTGCTCGTGCGATGACATCTGATCTCTCAGTTCAAATTTCTGACGATTTTAAATTTTCTTTTCAAGATTGTAGTGGTGTTTTGAATTGTCATGAATGCGGTAAACGTGCAAACGAATTCAAAGCAAAAGGTCATAAAATAGATCTAAGATCTCAACCATGCATACTGGACACCAGCGTATTTACTGGAACTGAAGTCGCGAATCGCTTTTATAGTATGATCGAACCCACGTTCACTGACACGTTTGTAGCCATCTTACAAATAAAAATTAATACGAGATACAGCTATTATACTCAAAATAATCAAAAAATTTTACGTATTAGTGGAAGTATTTTAGATTTCATCGGATTTCAGGAAAGAAAATTAATGGCTTCTAAAACAGCTAATATAGGATTCATAACAGAAATCGATAATCAACCTTCAACGAAGGCTAAGGAGGCTAAACCTTCAACGAAGACTAAGGAGGTAGAATCGTCAACAAAAACCGATGATGAGTTTGGCGATTATTTGGAAGGGATGTTAAACGATTCAAAGATACCTTTTGAACCTTTTGATTTGGAAAATACTGAAATTAGTCACGATACCATTGATTTGAATGATGTGGACAATAAGAGAAGTTCTAATGATTTAGACTCGGATTCTAAGAAAAGAAAAATAGATGAGGGTGAAAGTCATATATCACAGTGGCTTTTAAGTGACGATTAATAAATTACGTAAACCACATTTTAGTTTAGTACGACAGTCCCATGAAAAAAAAAAAAAAAAAAAAATTTTTTTTTTTTTTTTTTTTTTTTTTTTTTTATATGTGACCTTGAGCGTGGCTCGTCTATTGCTAACGTACCTTTCTTTTTTTTTTCAAAGTTGGCCATTTCAAACTGACTGTGAAATTTTTCAAAGTCCACGCGTTTTGTCTTTCTATTTTCAAAATTACATTTAAAGTTTTATGGCCCAGCTCCTGTTTCAGATAACCCTCAGCCCGTTTCAATTTTTTCTCCATTTTAAATTTTTACGTGCTAAGCGATATGTCTTCGTTTTCAAGGTTCTTGCTAAGCGATATGTCTTCGTTTTAACATGGCACCTGACTCAATTTTATCATGGCCTCTTGCATAGCTGATCCACGTTTGAGCCACAAGCTAAATTGAATTCAATGCAAGGGAGTCACGTTAACAGATACCGTAGCGCTGAGAAACGTTCAAAATCTATTGTGAGTCATCTTAAAAGATACCATAGAGGGTCACGTTAAACGATACCATAGCGTGGCGTTAAATATTATCAGCCAATGGAGGGTTAAAAGATACAATAGAATGGAAGAAATACAAAAGTTAAAAATAAATTGGTAAAACCTTTAGGGTTTCGTTGGAAAGGTTTAGTAATATTTAATTTTAAGCTCAATATTATCTTGAGTCAAAATGTAAGTTCGTTATCTCGCTTCAATGAAATGGAAGAAAGACAAAAGTTATAATAAATTGGGGGAAAGATTTAGGGTTTCGTTGGAAAGGTTTAGTAAATTTTAATGTTAAATTTAATGTTGACATTTTATCGAGGTCATAGCGTGGCGTAAAATATTATCAGCCAATGGAGGGTTAAAAGATACAATAGAATGGAAGAAATACAAAAGTTAAAAGTAAATTGGTAAAACCTTTAGGGTTTCGTTGGAAAGGTTTAGTAATATTTATTTTTAAATTTTAAGCTCAATATTATCTTGAGTCAAAATGTAAGTTCGTTATCTGGCTTCAATTTTCAAGGAAATGGAATAAAGACAAAAGTTATAATAAACTGGGGAAAAGATTTAGGGTTTCGTTGGAAAGGTTTAGTAAATTTTAATGATAATTTTAATTTTGATATTTTATCACGGTCAAATGTAGATGCATGCCTATTCACGGGGGTTTCACTTTTGGAAATTGAATTTTCTAATTGCCAGGAAAACTTTTCAAAAGAGATTTTTCAATTCTGCCTGACCAACTGTAACAAATTGCCAAGTTCAATCGGGTCCGTAAAATGTCGCTACCAACATTGGCATTGTAAAAAAATAACTTATAAAATTTTATCAGATTTGATAAGCTTATCTTGACGATGGCCCAGTTTTTTAAATGCTACCAATATTGTAAAAAAATAAGTTATAAAATTTATCAGATATAGTATTTATCAGGCAGTCTTTCGATTTTGACCGTTCAAAGGTATCGTGTAACATGAATCTGGCTTCAGCTATGCAAGAGGCTATGATAAAATTGAGTCAAGCTGACCTGAATCTGAAACAGGTTTTATTTGTCATGTCAAAATGAAGACATATAGCTTAGCAGGAACCTTGAAACCGGACGGCAGGCGTAAAAATTTAAACTGGCTAATATAAACATTGTTGCGTAGAGAGAAAATTTTAACAAGAGGTCTCTATGAAATTCATATTGCTGAGAGTTGTCACGACAAATGTAGCAATGGACGCTGTCAAATGTAATTATGCAAATAGTATTAACCATTCGTTGAGTAGCATGACCAATGAAACATGACAAATGAAACGTAATTAGGAAAATAGTATTAACCAAATGGACTACAGATTAAGGAAGGGACAAATAAATAATTATATACAGACAATCAAGTTTCAAGGTCACATGAAACAAGCTTCAAGGTCACACGAAAAAAAAAAAAAAAAAAAAAAAAAAAAAAAATTTTTTTTTTTTTTTTTTTTTCGTGTGACCTTCAAGCTTGTTTCGTGTGACCTTGAAGCTTGTCTATATTTAATATGGCTAACATAACCATAACCTCATTGCGTCTCGACATTTGCCAGCAACGGTCGTCTAGTCACTATGCCTCGTAATGTATTTTAAGCAAGATGTACGTTTTCATGAAATCAGAATGATATCATGGGTTTTATAGAATATAATAAAATAAATTAAATAAAATATTAGAAATAAAATATATTTTTTATCTGTATTTATACATGCAGACATTTCCGCTTCGCGGAAATGTCTGCATGTTTAAATACAGATAAAAAATATATTTTATTTCATACTCAATTATAGGGTCTCGTAAAGAGTTTCATCTCGCTGATTTCGAGTTTCGGCTTGTCGTATGTCGCAACAGTCTTGCTACAACCTGCACGTTTCCCACGATGCCAAATATCTTATAATTTAGTTCAGTTTGTTTGCCAAGCTCGAAATACGTCGTTCTACCGTTGATCAGATGCACTCAGTGGGCTCTTCACAAGACTTGAAATTTTTGGACACGGGCAGCACCCAATTCAATATTATTTCTGTTAAATGTTTAATTTGGATGCGCCACTAATAAACTCCATTGGGACCTTGATAAGCCAGCTTAAATATCTCTGATCTAAGAGTTTGGTTCGTCAAAGAGCCAATACTAGCTTATAATCGCTCGGCAGCGTCTCTTGGATATAAAAATGATTCCCACTCGCATCTTTGAAAGAACATTCGGACCTGTCCTAACGACCATGAGATAGAGTACCAATATTGTACCTATTCTAATTTGAAGGGATATGGCTTAGCTATAAGATAATTTTGTATCTTCATAAAATATACAGGCTCTATAGATAAATTTAAGAGATCTGAGTTTAAAATTTTAATTTTTTCGTTTAAAATTTACATTTTTTCTGTAAAATTTAAAAATTTTAATGACTAAGCTAGAGATAGAGTACCAATATCGTACCTATTCTAATTTTTAAGGGATATGGCTTCTCTATAAGATAAATATGTATCTTGGTAAAATATACAGACTCGATAGCTAAATTTAGGAGATCTGAGTTTAAATTTTTAATGCTATATCTTTTCTCTTGAGACATTTGAAACTTACCGGGTTTGGTTTTACGCTTCTACCAAATTTGATTATGCCATTGCACAACAAAGCCAGGCATTCATTTTATGTTTATCAGACCTCTGATAGTCTTTAGCTAAAATTAAAACTTGCCTTTGCAAAGTGGACAACAGCCATGCAAATACGATATAACTGGAAACCAAAAATTAAACAGCCGTCATGTAGCAATCTAAA
Source organism: Salticus scenicus (assembly GCA_963930645.1). NCBI lineage: Eukaryota > Metazoa > Arthropoda > Arachnida > Araneae > Salticidae > Salticus > Salticus scenicus. The sequence continues at coordinate 271,731,055 of OZ005655.1, forward strand.
AAAATTATGCTGGATTGAAATTATTCAAGCTGCTTATATAAAGTTAATCTAAGCAAGATGACCTTGAAAATATAGTCAGTCAAGTTTCAAGGTCACATTAAAAAAAAAAAAAAAAAAAAAAAAAATTTTTTTTTTTTTTTTTTTTTTTTTTTTTTTTTCACAGTTGGTTGGTTGGTTGATAATCTTATCTATATATAATATGGCTAACGTGACTACACTCTCATTGTGTCTCGACGTTTGCCAGCAACGGTCGTCTAGTCACTATGTCTCGTAATGTGTTTTCAACAAGATGTACATTGATGGACACTAGAGCGTTAGATTTTTCTATAAAAGCCTATGATCTATTCTGATTTCATGAAAACCTGCAGTATTTTGTAATTTGTCAGACAAAAGTCTTGTTTTCAAAGCCAAAAATGTATAAATATCGCTATCCCATCCTGTTTTAAAGGAAATGGGTTTAGACATCAGGAGCTAGTTTATGCATGACCGTACAGTAGAAGAAATAAATTCCACTCCCACCCACCCTAATAGATATACTATATATATACTATATATGTAGACTACAGCGCCATCTACAATGATTGGCTAAAGAAATATAGCTTTAGAAGCCAACTGAGAAATATAGCTTTAGAAATATAACTTTAGAAATATAACTGTAGCAGTCAACTGAGAAATATAACTTTAGAAATATAACTTTAGAAACCAACCAACCAACCTTGGAAAAAAAAAAAAAAAAAAAAAATTTTTTTTTTTTTTTTTTTTTTTTTTTTTTTTACAGTTCGTTGGTTGGTTGGTTGATACATATTTGTTTCCTCGTTCATCACCTTTCATTTATTAATATTAGCTTTTCAATTTCATCCTGGCCTTTTCATGTTTTTACCCAAATGCTAAGTTTCAAAAGTCTCGATAAACTTGAAACAGGTGTGTCTTCTCATTTTAAATGAAACATGTCTATCTTAAATGTGGATCGCTTGGCCATTCAAGAGGCCTTCATGAAAATTAAAACCGGCTGGGTGTATCTATGACAAAACGTAGCAATTAGATGTTTGAACTGAGTCCATAACCTTTTACAGTTTCCCTTTAAAATTTGTCTAAACTATAGTAGTCTCTTCAAAAGTATCGTTTAAACGTGGATCAGCTATGCAAGAGGTCATGATAAAACTGAGTCACGTTGCCTGTATCTGAAACAGGTCAAAACGAAGACCTTTGACATGGCAATTGAAAACGAGGCATCGCTTAGCAGGCAAAATTTAAACGAGCTGGACCATAAACGTAACCGTTGAACTCTGGGCCATGCTTAGCTGTAGCAGCCCATACTGTAAAAATAATATTTATGAGATCTAATGACAAAATGTAGAAAGACAAATGAAAAGCTTAAAAGTAGCGGCCCTGGGTCCAAATACTAGTCTATGGCATCATTTTAAAAGAAACCATTGAGCCATCCAAGAGGCCTTGATAGAATCGGCTGAGTGCTTACCGAACAAATCTATAGGTACGCTTGAAATCTGAAAGATGTAGAGAGTAGCAGCCCATATTGTAAAAATTTAAAATTATAAAATTCAAAAGTGGATATGTAGGAAGGGTTAAGTTTCAAAGTCACATGACGAACAAACTAACTAACCAACAAACTTGAAATGAATCAACCAACCAACCTTGAAAAAAAAAAAAAAAAAAAAAAAAAAAAAAAAAAAAAAAAAATTTTTTTTTTTTTTTTTTTTTTTTTCAGGTGCCACGCCCACCCTTGAAGCTTGTTTATATATAAAATATGGCTAACGTGACTACACTCTCATTGTGTCTCGACGTTTACCAGCAACGGTCGTCTAGACACTATGTCTCGTAATGTGTTTTCAGCAAGATGTACATTGATGGACACTAGAGAGTTAGATTTTTCTATAAAAGCCTATGATCTATTCTGATTTCATGAAAACCTACAGTATTTTGTAATTTGTCAGACAAAAGTCTTGTTTTCAAAGCCAATAATGTATAAATATCGCTATCCCATCCCGTTTTAAAGGAAATGGGTTTAGACATCAGGAGCTAGTTTATGCATGACCTTACAGTAGAAGAAATAAATTCCACTCCCACCCACCCTAATAGATATACTATATATATACTATATATATAGACTACAGCGCCATCTACAATGATTGGCTAAAGAAATATAGCTTTAGAAGCCATAAACGTAACCATTGAATTGTAAATGCTTAGCAGTAGCAGCCCATATTGTAAAAATAGTATTTACGAGATACAATGACAAAGCGTAGAAAGACAAATGAAAAGCTTAAAAGTAGCGGCCCTGTGTCCAAATACTAGTCTATGGCATCATTTTAAATGAAACCATTGAGCCATCCAAGAGGCCTTGATAGAATCGGCTGACTGAACAAATCTATAGCTACGCTTGAAATCTGAAAGACGTAGAGAGTAGCAGCCCATAATGTAAAATTTTAAAATTATAAAATTCAAAATTGAATATGTAGGAAGGGTTAAGTTTCAACAAACTAACTAACCATTAAACTTGAAATGAATCAACCAACCAACCTTGAAAAAAAAAAAAAAAAAAAAAAAAAAAATTTTTTTTTTTTTTTTTTTTTTTTCAAGGTTGGTTGGTTGGTTGATATATATATTTGTTCCTCGTTCATTACTTTTCATTTATCAAGATTAGCTTTTCAATTTCATCCTGACCCTTTTCATGTTTTTATCCAAATGCTAAGTTTCAAAAGTCTCACGCTTCAGCTATGGTATCGATAAAATTGAAACAGGTGTGTCTAAATGCTAAGTCTTCTCATTTTAAATGAAACATGTTAATTTTGATCATGTCTATCTTAAACGTGTATCGCTTGGCCATCCAAGAGGCCTTCATGATACGCGAACCTTGAATTGCTTATAGCATTTCATAAGATGTTCTACCAAATTTGATTTTGCCATTGCACCACAAAGCCAGGCATTTATTTTATGTCTATCAGACCTCTGATAATTTTTAGCTAAGATTAACAATTTTCCTTTGTAGCGCGGACAATAGAATGGAACGGCATCTCGATAGAGGGTGTTTCTATAACGTTTTAAATTATGCTTAGCTGCCATGCAAATACAGTATAACTGGAGACCAAAAATTAAACAGCCGTCATGTAGCAATCTAAAAAACTTATGCTGGATTGAAATATTTCAAGCTGCTTACATAGAGCTAATCTAAACAAGATGACCTTGAAAATATAGCCAGTCAAGTTTCAAGGTCACATAAAAAAAAAAAAAAAAAAAAAAAAAAAAAAAAAAAAAAATACTATTTCAAGATTGACCGTGGACTTGGCTATATATTGGCATTTGCTTAAATGTATAAAATATCATTATTCAGACAGAGGTATGACTAGAAGACGTTCAGATAGAATGACGGTTTAAGTACGCTAGCCATTAACATGTCAAAGCGAAGACATATCGTTTAGCAAGACCCCTGAAAACGGGGTATCGCTTAGCAGGCGTAAAAATTCAAAATTGAAACGGGTTTGGCCAGTCATGACCATTGAATTGTAGATGCTGGGCCATGCTTACCAAGAGACAGAAGCAACGCTATCTGAAACAGGACAAATCGAGTGGAGTATGTGGACATTTCAATTGGACAAAACACAGGAGAGAATATTGTACAAGAAGTCAGCTAAATGTTAAGTGACGTAAATAACGTAACGTAAAAAATAACGTAACGTAAAAAATAATATATAGATGAAATAACGTAACGTAAAAAATAACGTAACGCAAAAATAAAGTAACGTAAAAATAACGTAACGTAAAAAATAACGTAACGTAAAAATAACGTAACGTATAAAAATAACATATCAAAAATAACGTAACGTAAAAAATAACATATCGAAAAATAACGTAACGTATAAAAATAATATACTTGACACAAAACTAATATTTTATAAATAGCTCCGTCATATCTTATACATTGCTCCGTCAAGGTCACATTCAAGGTCACATTAAAAAAAAAAAAAAAAAAAAAAAAAAAAATTTTTTTTTTTTTTTTTTTTTTTTTTTTTTTTTAATGTGACCTTGAAACTTGACTGGCTATATTTTCAAGGTCATCTTGTTTAGATTAGCTCTATGTAAGCAGCTTGAAATATTTCAATCCAGCATAAGTTTTTTAGATTGCTACATGACGGCTGTTTAATTTTTGGTCTCCAGTTATACTGTATTTGCATGGCAGCTAAGCATAATTTAAAACGTTATAGAAACACCCTCTATCGAGATGCCGTTCCATTCTATTGTCCGCGCTACAAAGGAAAATTGTTAATCTTAGCTAAAAATTATCAGAGGTCTGATAGACATAAAATAAATGCCTGGCTTTGTGGTGCAATGGCAAAATCAAATTTGGTAGAACATCTTATGAAATGCTATAAGCAATTCAAGGTTCGCGTATCATGAAGGCCTCTTGGATGGCCAAGCGATACACGTTTAAGATAGACATGATCAAAATTAACATGTTTCATTTAAAATGAGAAGACTTAGCATTTAGACACACCTGTTTCAATTTTATCGATACCATAGCTGAAGCGTGAGACTTTTGAAACTTAGCATTTGGATAAAAACATGAAAAGGGTCAGGATGAAATTGAAAAGCTAATCTTGATAAATGAAAAGTAATGAACGAGGAACAAATATATATATCAACCAACCAACCAACCTTGAAAAAAAAAAAAAAAAAAAAAAAAAAAAAAAAAAAATTTTTTTTTTTTTTTTTTTTTTTTTTTCAAGGTTGGTTGGTTGATTCATTTCAAGTTTAATGGTTAGTTAGTTTGTTGAAACTTAACCCTTCCTACATATTCAATTTTGAATTTTATAATTTTAAAATTTTACATTATGGGCTGCTACTCTCTACGTCTTTCAGATTTCAAGCGTAGCTATAGATTTGTTCAGTCAGCCGATTCTATCAAGGCCTCTTGGATGGCTCAATGGTTTCATTTAAAATGATGCCATAGACTAGTATTTGGACACAGGGCCGCTACTTTTAAGCTTTTCATTTGTCTTTCTACGCTTTGTCATTGTATCTCGTAAATACTATTTTTACAATATGGGCTGCTACTGCTAAGCATTTACAATTCAATGGTTACGTTTATGGCTTCTAAAGCTATATTTCTTTAGCCAATCATTGTAGATGGCGCTGTAGTCTATATATATAGTATATATATAGTATATCTATTAGGGTGGGTGGGAGTGGAATTTATTTCTTCTACTGTAAGGTCATGCATAAACTAGCTCCTGATGTCTAAACCCATTTCCTTTAAAACGGGATGGGATAGCGATATTTATACATTATTGGCTTTGAAAACAAGACTTTTGTCTGACAAATTACAAAATACTGTAGGTTTTCATGAAATCAGAATAGATCATAGGCTTTTATAGAAAAATCTAACTCTCTAGTGTCCATCAATGTACATCTTGCTGAAAACACATTACGAGACATAGTGTCTAGACGACCGTTGCTGGTAAACGTCGAGACACAATGAGAGTGTAGTCACGTTAGCCATATTTTATATATAAACAAGCTTCAAGGGTGGGCGTGGCACCTGAAAAAAAAAAAAAAAAAAAAAAATTTTTTTTTTTTTTTTTTTTTTTTTTTTTTTTTTTTTTAAGGTTGGTTGGTTGATTCATTTCAAGTTTGTTGGTTAGTTAGTTTGTTCGTCATGTGACTTTGAAACTTAACCCTTCCTACATATCCACTTTTGAATTTTATAATTTTAAATTTTTACAATATGGGCTGCTACTCTCTACATCTTTCAGATTTCAAGCGTACCTATAGATTTGTTCGGTAAGCACTCAGCCGATTCTATCAAGGCCTCTTGGATGGCTCAATGGTTTCTTTTAAAATGATGCCATAGACTAGTATTTGGACCCAGGGCCGCTACTTTTAAGCTTTTCATTTGTCTTTCTACATTTTGTCATTAGATCTCATAAATATTATTTTTACAGTATGGGCTGCTACAGCTAAGCATGGCCCAGAGTTCAACGGTTACGTTTATGGTCCAGCTCGTTTAAATTTTGCCTGCTAAGCGATGCCTCGTTTTCAATTGCCATGTCAAAGGTCTTCGTTTTGACCTGTTTCAGATACAGGCAACGTGACTCAGTTTTATCATGACCTCTTGCATAGCTGATCCACGTTTAAACGATACTTTTAAAGAGACTACTATAGTTTAGACAAATTTTAAAGGGAAACTGTAAAAGGTTATGGACTCAGTTCAAACATCTAATTGCTACGTTTTGTCATAGATACACCCAGCCGGTTTTAATTTTCATGAAGGCCTCTTGAATGGCCAAGCGATCCACATTTAAGATAGACATGTTTCATTTAAAATGAGAAGACACACCTGTTTCAAGTTTATCGAGACTTTTGAAACTTAGCATTTGGGTAAAAACATGAAAAGGCCAGGATGAAATTGAAAAGCTAATATTAATAAATGAAAGGTGATGAACGAGGAAACAAATATGTATCAACCAACCAACCAACGAACTGTAAAAAAAAAAAAAAAAAAAAAAAAAATTTTTTTTTTTTTTTTTTTTTTTTTTTTTCTTCAAGGTTGGTTGGTTGGTTTCTAAAGTTATATTTCTAAAGTTATATTTCTCAGTTGACTGCTACAGTTATATTTCTAAAGTTATATTTCTAAAGCTATATTTCTCAGTTGGCTTCTAAAGCTATATTTCTTTAGCCAATCATTGTAGATGGCGCTGTAGTCTACATATATAGTATATATATAGTATATCTATTAGGGTGGGTGGGAGTGGAATTTATTTCTTCTACTGTACGGTCATGCATAAACTAGCTCCTGATGTCTAAACCCATTTCCTTTAAAACAGGATGGGATAGCGATATTTATACATTTTTGGCTTTGAAAACAAGACTTTTGTCTGACAAATTACAAAATACTGCAGGTTTTCATGAAATCAGAATAGATCATAGGCTTTTATAGAAAAATCTAACGCTCTAGTGTCCATCAATGTACATCTTGTTGAAAACACATTACGAGACATAGTGACTAGACGACCGTTGCTGGCAAACGTCGAGACACAATGAGAGTGTAGTCACGTTAGCCATATTATATATAGATAAGATTATCAACCAACCAACCGACTGTGAAAAAAAAAAAAAAAAAAAAAAAAAATTTTTTTTTTTTTTTTTTTCGTGTGACCTTGAAGCTTGTTTCATGTGACCTTGAAACTTGATTGTCTGTATATAATTATTTATTTGTCCCTTCCTTAATCTGTAGTCCATTTGGTTAATACTATTTTCCTAATTACGTTTCATTTGTCATGTTTCATTGGTCATGCTACTCAACGAATGGTTAATACTATTTGCATAATTACATTTGACAGCGTCCATTGCTACATTTGTCGTGACAACTCTCAGCAATATGAATTTCATAGAGACCTCTTGTTAAAATTTTCTCTCTACGCAACAATGTTTATATTAGCCAGTTTAAATTTTTACGCCTGCCGTCCGGTTTCAAGGTTCCTGCTAAGCTATATGTCTTCATTTTGACATGACAAATAAAACCTGTTTCAGATTCAGGTCAGCTTGACTCAATTTTATCATAGCCTCTTGCATAGCTGAAGCCAGATTCATGTTACACGATACCTTTGAACGGTCAAAATCGAAAGACTGCCTGATAAATACTATATCTGATAAATTTTATAACTTATTTTTTTACAATATTGGTAGCATTTAAAAAACTGGGCCATCGTCAAGATAAGCTTATCAAATCTGATAAAATTTTATAAGTTATTTTTTTACAATGCCAATGTTGGTAGCGACATTTTACGGACCCGATTGAACTTGGCAATTTGTTACAGTTGGTCAGGCAGAATTGAAAAATCTCTTTTGAAAAGTTTTCCTGGCAATTAGAAAATTCAATTTCCAAAAGTGAAACCCCCGTGAATAGGCATGCATCTATCATTTGACCGTGATAAAATATCAAAATTAAAATTATCATTAAAATTTACTAAACCTTTCCAACGAAACCCTAAACCTTTTCCCCAATTTATTATAACTTTTGTCTTTATTCCATTTCTTTGAAATTTGAAGCTAGATAACGAACTTACATTTTGACTCAAGATAATATTGAGCTTAAAATTTAAAAATAAATATTACTAAACCTTTCCAACGAAACCCTAAAGGTTTTACCAATTTACTTTTAACTTTTGTATTTCTTCCATTCTATTGTATCTTTTAACCCTCCATTGGCTGATAATATTTTACGCCACGCTATGACCTCGATAAAATGTCAACATTAAATTTAACATTAAAATTTACTAAACCTTTCCAACGAAACCCTAAATCTTTCCCCCAATTTATTATAACTTTTGTCTTTCTTCCATTTCATTGAAGCGAGATAACGAACTTACATTTTGACTCAAGATAATATTGAGCTTAAAATTAAATATTACTAAACCTTTCCAACGAAACCCTAAAGGTTTTACCAATTTATTTTTAACTTTTGTATTTCTTCCATTCTATTGTATCTTTTAACCCTCCATTGGCTGATAATATTTAACGCCACGCTATGGTATCGTTTAACGTGACCCTCTATGGTATCTTTTAAGATGACTCACAATAGATTTTGAACGTTTCTCAGCGCTACGGTATCTGTTAACGTGACTCCCTTGCATTGAATTCAATTTAGCTTGTGGCTCAAACGTGGATCAGCTATGCAAGAGGCCATGATAAAATTGAGTCAGGTGCCATGTTAAAACGAAGACATATCGCTTAGCAAGAACCTTGAAAACGAAGACATATCGCTTAGCACGTAAAAATTTAAAATGGAGATAAAATTGAAACGGGCTGAGGGTTATCTGAAACAGGAGCTGGGCCATAAAACTTTAAATGTAATTTTGAAAATAGAAAGACAAAACGCGTGGACTTTGAAAAATTTCACAGTCAGTTTGAAATGGCCAACTTTGAAAAAAAAAAGAAAGGTACGTTAGCAATAGACGAGCCACGCTCAAGGTCACATATAAAAAAAAAAAAAAAAAAAAAAAAAATTTTTTTTTTTTTTTTTTTTTTTCATGGGACTGTCGTACTAAACTAAAATGTGGTTTACGTAATTTATTAATCGTCACTTAAAAGCCACTGTGATATATGACTTTCACCCTCATCTATTTTTCTTTTCTTAGAATCCGAGTCTAAATCATTAGAACTTCTCTTATTGTCCACATCATTCAAATCAATGGTATCGTGACTAATTTCAGTATTTTCCAAATCAAAAGGTTCAAAAGGTATCTTTGAATCGTTTAACATCCCTTCCAAATAATCGCCAAACTCATCATCGGTTTTTGTTGACGATTCTACCTCCTTAGTCTTCGTTGAAGGTTTAGCCTCCTTAGCCTTCGTTGAAGGTTGATTATCGATTTCTGTTATGAATCCTATATTAGCTGTTTTAGAAGCCATTAATTTTCTTTCCTGAAATCCGATGAAATCTAAAATACTTCCACTAATACGTAAAATTTTTTGATTATTTTGAGTATAATAGCTGTATCTCGTATTAATTTTTATTTGTAAGATGGCTACAAACGTGTCAGTGAACGTGGGTTCGATCATACTATAAAAGCGATTCGCGACTTCAGTTCCAGTAAATACGCTGGTGTCCAGTATGCATGGTTGAGATCTTAGATCTATTTTATGACCTTTTGCTTTGAATTCGTTTGCACGTTTACCGCATTCATGACAATTCAAAACACCACTACAATCTTGAAAAGAAAATTTAAAATCGTCAGAAATTTGAACTGAGAGATCAGATGTCATCGCACGAGCAATTAAACGTAATGGCTCTGAAGCCATAATATATAAATTCAATTTGGGATTTAGAAGGCCTCTATCCCCATAACGTTTCATAAATTTACAGTATGCAACGACAGCAACTTTAAAATTTGGGCGCTTGGATTCTTCATATTCATAATTCAGCGTCATATAAGGTGGATTCCATAACCGTTTGGCGTCGGTGACATAATCTTGAAAAGTCACGTTATTTTTCAAACGAGCCACCCAATCTTTAGATATAAGATTCAAACAGTCTTTGTGCAAAATATTGTCGATACCCTCAGACAATTGCGGTTTTGCCAAAACCTTTGACACGAGATCTAAATAGCTATCCATGCCCTTATATTATAGTTAAATGAATAATGTTAGAAAATGAGATTTGTCAGCTGCTTATATAGGCGCTAACAATCTATCAAGGTCACAAGGTCACATTAAAAAAAAAAAAAAAAAAAAAAAAAAAAATTTTTTTTTTTTTTTTTTTTTTTTTTTTTTTTTTTTTTTTTAATGTGACCTTGACCTTGGGCATGGCTGCATACTAAACATACTCTCACATTATCATTGGATCAATTTTTTATCAACAACTATATGGATTCGATAATCATTGTCTAAGCTCAAGTCCTGTCAAGTTAGACTTTGCATCTTTTAATTGAATATTTTCTGTCTTCAGACGTTTAGCGTTTGATGCTAAGCTGACATTCTCTGCCTTCAGATTGAGATTTTCTGTCTTGAAACGTTTAATGTTTATTTTAAAGCTGCTATTTTCTAACTTCAGTTTGGCATTTTTCGCTTTCAAGGCGTCGTTTTCTTTTTTCAGTCTCACAATTTCGTCGTTTTGTAAATTATAAATTATTTCGTGCAAACGTTTATTGTCTTCGTGCAAACGTCTATTGTCTTCGTGCAAACGTCTATTGTCTTCGTGCAAGGCTTCTAGCTTCTTTCTCAAATCTTGCGTCTCTTGTTCGTAAAGAGTTTTCATCTCGCTAATTTCCTTTTTCAGCTCGTCGCATATCTGCATATAAGGTTTCGCGCACATAAAACAGGCCTGCTGCAACTTGCAGGGCTCCCACCATTCGTCTTTTACAATGCCAAAAAATAACTTGTAATCGCGTTCAGTTCGATTGCCTGGCTTGAAATACATCTTTTTGCCGTCGATCAGATGTAAGAAGCGTTCGGTGGGTTTGCTCGTAGACTTGAGAGTTTCGGACACGGGCAGCACCATATTCAATATTATTTGTGGCAAATGTTTGATTTTGATGCGCCATTTCCCATCCACAAACGACATAGGGCCTTCTAGCAATCTCTTCGGTTCCCAGATATGATATCTCTGATTGAGAACTCTTATGATACCCCTGTCCCATAGCGTAGCCAAGACCAGCCTGTAGTCTTTAGGAAGCGTCGCTTGGATATAAAAATGGTTCAAATTGCCTGCTTCCAGACAATCGTCGAAAGAAAAATTACACTTGGACCTACGCTTGCTGAGATAGCCAAGAGTATTAACTAAATGCCAGACGGTTTTTATATTTTTGCTCAAGATGCATTTGAAACCAGAATAAGGTCGATCTTCGGGCTGGATCTTATTCCATACGTTTTTCTGAAAATACTTAAGAGATGGAGATACGACTATCATATGTCTATGATGCCTGAATTTAGGATCAGATTCGGTCCCTCCGTCGCACCAACAAGAAAAGGGTAGAGTCCGCGTATTACCATTGTCTTCGTCCATACGATAGAGAAAACTCTCGTAGGCCGTAGCTCGAACCATCACATGAATGAATACCAGGTCGCTTTGTAAATATTTCAGGACGCATGCAGCTGCCAAATTCAGAGAATGGTCTTGAAAAGAAACAGGCGGTTCCGGTAACTCAATCTCCCAGACAGGCTCGTAGGCCCGGCTACCATCTGGAAAAATTTGATCATGTCCAAAAAAGTCATTATTCTCACACATAGGGTTGAAGTTGAAAGGATATCCATCTGGAACAGACACATCATCTTCTTCGGGTAAGGGTTTGGCAATCCGAATTTTAAATTGCAAATAACAGTTTATAAGATGATCGGCCGCCAGGTATTTCTTTCGCCGCTGGAATGTGTGCCGTCTCTTGTTGTCAGGACACCAAACACATTTCAGCAAAGGGTCTATGTTGCGCTGTTCATGACAATGCTTTTCATATTTTTTAGGTAAGATCAGGACTTGGCAATGGGGACATTTAAACTCAAATACATCTCTCTTAATAAGATTCCTATACTTTTGCATCGTGTCACGAGCCGCCATAATTATATTAGACTGAGTAAGGAAAAAAGATAATAGTTTATAAATTCATTTGTCAAGGGTATATATAGTCTATGTTCAAGGTCACATGAAAAAAAAAAAAAAAAAAAAAAAAAAAAAAAAATATATATATATATATTTGAAAAAATATTTTTTTTTTTTTTTTTTTTTTTTTTTTTTTTTTTTTGGTGTGACCTTGAAGCTTGACTCGTGTGACCTTGACGGGTTATATATCTTTCAGATTTCAAGCGTACATATCAATTTGTCGTGACACCTGTTTCAGGATAGAACTCAGCCGGTTTCAATATTCATGAGGGTTTCTTGGATGGCCAAGTGATCCACGTTTAAGACGATCAATATTAACAGGTTTCATTTAAAATGAGAAGGCCCTAGCATTTGGATTGAATAATGTTTCAGATACACCTGTTTCAATTTTATAGCATCTGGACAAAACTCGAAAAAGGTCAGGATTAAATTGAAAAGCTAATCTTGATACTAATTTCCTAATTATGTTTCAATTTTCATTTGTCATGCTACTCAACGAATGGTTAATACTATTTTCATAATTACATTTAAATTTTCCAGCGTTCATTGCTACATTTGTCGTGACAACTCTCAGCAATTTAAATTTTATAGAGACCTCTTGCTAAATTTTACGGATTCTCTCTACGCAACAATTGTTTCAGGTTTTGATTAGTTTGTTTCGGGATGCACTCAGCTTGACTCATGAAGGTTTTTTGGATGGACCAAGTTTAAGATCGACACGACGACTGTGCCACGATCAAAATTAACAGGTTTCATTTAAAATGGGAAGATCTAGCATTTGGACACGATTGGATGGAATCCTGTTTCAGATACAGGTTCAAATTTATCATATTTGTCATTACGAGCAATAATAACTAGACAACCGTTGCTGACAAATGTTGAGAGACAATGAGAGTGTGGAGGCAAATAGATAATTATATATAGCCAGTCAAACCAACCAACCAACCAACCTTTGAAAAAAAAAAAAAAAAAAAAAAAATTTTTTTTTTTTTTTTTTTTTTTTTTTTTCCAAGGTTGGTTGGTTGGTTTCTAAAGTTATATTTCTAAAGTTATATTTCTCAGTTGACTGCTACAGTTATATTTCTAAAGTTATATTTCTAAAGTTATATTTCTCAGTTGGCTTCTAAAGCTATATTTCTCAGTTGGCTTCTAAAGCTATATTTCTTTAGCCAATCATTGTAGATGGCGCTGTAGTCTATATATATAGTATATATATAGTATATCTATTAGGGTGGGTGGGAGTGGAATTTATTTCTTCTACTGTAAGGTCATGCATAAACTAGCTCCTGATGTCTAAACCCATTTCCTTTAAAACAGGATGGGATAGCGATATTTATACATTTTTGGCTTTGAAAACAAGACTTTTGTCTGACAAATGACAAGATACTGCAGGTTTTCATGAAATCAGAATAGATCATAGGCTTTTATAGAAAAATCTAACGCTCTAGTGTCCATCAATGTACATCTTGTTGAAAACACATTACGAGACATAGTGACTAGACGACCGTTGCTGGCAAACGTCGAGACACAATGAGAGTGTAGTCACGTTAGCCATATTATATATAGATAAGATTATCAACCAACCAACCAACTGTAAAAAAAAAAAAAAAAAAAAAAAATTTTTTTTTTTTTTTTTTTCAAGGTTGGTTGGTTGGTTGATATATATATATATCTTTTCCTCGTTCATCAAGATTCGCTTTTCAATTGTCATGACCAAACGATTGGTTACTAAAGTTTTTTTGGATCTCTGTCATTGGATCTCGTTAATACTATTTTCATAATTACGTTTAAATTTTTACAATATGAGCTGCTAATCTCTACGCGTTCAGTTTTTCTGGCTCAGCATCTCAATTTAAAAGCTACAAATTTTATCGAGGTTAAATTTTTATGGATAATGTTGGCTGTCCCGTTTGCAGGTCCAATCGATAGGATGGCATAGCTGAAGCCGCTTTAAGCGATTCCGTTGAACGGCTTAGACAATTTTCATTTGTCTACTCATAAAATTTATAAGTTATTTTTTTTACAAATCCAATATTGGTAGGAGATAGATTTAAAAAAAATGGGTCAAACGAGGCTTCCATCGTCAAGATAAGTCATAATGACAAATCTGACATGAGGAAGCCTCGTTTGACCCAAATTTTTTAAATTTTTAATATTTTTAGAGTGATATGTAATTTGGCTGTTCGGACTCATCTATTATATATTCTAGAGTGCCAGGTGTCATGAGATCTTTCATCATAGAGTCTAGTAGTAGCTGATCTGGCATGGGAGAGCATACTATATTATTAAGATCTTCAGGTACCGCTGGGCTTTGAATAGGCCATTCACTATGAAAACCTGGATTTTCAACAAAAGGCATTGAATGTTCAATAGGTGCAGGCTCTGGATTTGCAATAGGTGCAGGCTCTGGTTCTCTAGTTTCAGGCTCTGTATTTGTTGCAGCGTCCTTGAAGGTGAGCTTACGTTTCTTTAAACGCTTGGGATTCTTTTCGGCCTTACGTTTTACCGATGCAGTTCTCATATCCATTCCAGGTAGATCAGGCCCATAGGTGCGTACGAAGTTGTTTTTAAGGGGATCTGTCAATACTTTCCAGATTTGAGAGTTATATTGTTCTGCATAATTTGTAGTGACCACGGTTATTGTTTTGTCCAACACAACAGGAGGGTTCGTCGGCAAATAGATTTCTGGCAAATCGGTTTCTGGCTCTTGGGATGGTTCTGGCTCTTGGGATGGTTCTGGCTCTGAGATTGGAGCTGTTTGAATATATTCAGAGGGTGGCTCGTCATCATCATCCATATGAGGTATCATAGGTGTTGCACAGATACCTCATACATCCCGTCTATTTTCGTGATTCTTTCTACCAACGGATTTTTTACCTTGAAACCCAGCTTCAAGCTCTCCTTCACAACATGTAGACTGAAGAAATTCTTTTGCGTCGTAAATAAAATATAGGTAGTGCCAGCAGGTATCTTGTAGCTTGAGCGAGCAATCAATATGAACCTCTCGTAGAAGTGAAGCTTGTCCCCTGAGAAATATCTGCTGTCAGCTCTCACTCGTGTCTCGTTGGGGGGTCTCACATAGAACAGCAATGGTGCGTCCAACGTCTGGATAATATGGGCGCATCCTTGCCCAACGGTTCTCTGTCCAAACGTGAAATGACCTTTCACCAGAAATTGGTTATGGGGGCACTTGAAACCAATTCTCATATCAGCGTTGGTTCTGTTGGCTTCGCTGGGGGGTCTTTTGAATCTGTTCATAACAGTGATCCATTTTATGTCTTGAGGTCTCAACGGATAGATTGTCTGGGCCTCTCTGCCTAGTGCTGGAATCGTATTCAGGATCTTGTCCGTCAGAGTACGTTTTTTAAACGAAATATTATGATCAGGTGTCAGATGTAGGCAGAACATATGGATTTTGCCTTCTCCGATCATTGTTTGGAAATGAGGATATTTCTTCAGCTTCTTGACAGAAGTCGAAAGAATATTTGGAAAAGGCTCAGTCATTCCGAAAAGGTTATGAAGAGCGTTAGCCGCTTTAAGTTTCTTCACAGAGCATTGATGCTTATACATGTTAGCAGTTCAAGCTCCGAAGAGAGAATGACTATTCGATCGAATGGCAGAGCTTATATAGTGAAGGCAGGATGTTGCATAACTCATTTTCTACGAAAACAGGATAAGATAAGGCTATTTATAGAATTATTGTCGCTGAACGCGAAAACAGGATATTGCATAACAGGACACAGAAACAGGATGCCGAACACGGAAACAGGATGCGGTAAAGATTTTTATAGACGCTGAAACAAATAAGCATTGCTGGACAATGATAGTGTAGATACTTTAGCATGATATATATATATAGGTTTAGTTAGAGTGAATCAACCAATCAACCAACCTTGGAAAAAAAAAAAAAAAAAAATTTTTTTTTTTTTTTTTTTTTTTTTTCAAGGTTGGTTGATTGGTTGATTGACATTAGCTAACCTATATATATATCATGCTAAAGTGTCTTTGGTTGATTTTATATTTCTATAATTTTTTTCAAGATACTATTTTTTTGAGACTTTGCCATTTTTCACCAATCTGGAAAATTTTTCAAAATTTATCATTTCGATTTTATAGTTTTTGATTTCTAAATAATATTTTTTTGCCAATCTTGAAATTTTTTTAAGTTGGTTGATAATAGTTTATATATAAATTTATATCTCAGGAACTTCAGTTATAAAAGTATCCATTCAAAATCTTAAGTATCCGTTCAAAATCTTAAAGTACAAATCGGTACGCATCCAATATTGGCAATATAATTGTTACAAAAAAAACGGGTCGAACGAAGTGTCAAAGACAGGAATCTGCCATGAGACACTTCGTTCGGCCCGATTTTTTTATAAATCGTTTGGGTTTAAACCCAACTGTAGTATTTTCTAGCCTCTGTATTTATAAGGCTGTAGCATTTTCCATCTCTCAAATTGACGTTCGATTTGACAACGACTATGCCATGCCGTCTTCGAATTCTTGGATCTTCAAAGCCAGCAGTTTTTAATTTAGGCCGTACCACGAAATCTATCTTCGGTGGAGGCTTCCAGGCACGATAAGTTGTTACGTTGGACTCTGGAGATTTTGGTAGCGGGCTTAATAGCTTTGGTACTTTAAAATAAATCATCTCTGACATGGGTATTGAAATTTGAACTGGAACTTGAACAGATTTAGAAGCTGGAACTGGAACTGGAACTTGAACAGATTTAGAAGCTGGAACTGGAACTGGAACTGGAACTGGAACTGGAACAGATTTAGAAGCTGGAACTGGAACTGGAACTGGAACAGATTTAGAAGCTGGAACTGGAACTGGAACTGGAACAGATTTAGAAGCTGGAACTGGAACTGGAACTGGAACGCGTTTAGATTTGAAAACTGGAGATGGTCTGGAAACTGGTTTTGGAGTTGGCATGGACATGTCTCGATTATAATTGCATAATAACTCGAGAGAAAGACGAGACGTATTCAAGACATTCCATCCAGGCTTTACGGCATAGTCATAGTCAAATCGCTCGTCGGTCAGAGAGTCGAAAGAAAACATTTCCATTTTGAAAAACAGAGGCTCAGAATGAATAAGCTGAGGCGAGAGGCTCGTATTTATACTCTGGCAAGCGGATGCGTGAGATCTGATAAGCGGTTCTGAGAAACGACATCAGTAATACTATATAAGGCTCGACAGGATGACGTTTTATAGATTAGAGAGGCTTGACGCATCTATAAATAACTTATCACGTCCTGTTTTTGAGGAAACGGTTTACATAATATCCTGCCAATTTGTTCTAGAAGAATTTTATCGGATCATCTTGAAGGCTTCAAGCGACAAACTAATTTTCTAAAAATTTTAACAGATGAGAGATATGACCGTTGCTGGCAAAGATCGAGATAGAGTGAGGAGGTGGCAAGTCAGCGATCCTATATATAGAGGATATAATCAACCAACCAACTATGGAAAAAAAAAAAAAAAAAAAAAAAAAAAAAAAATTCTTTGAAAAAAAAAAAAAAAAAAAAAAAAAAAAAAAATCTTTGAAAAAAAAAAATTTTTTTTTTTTTTTTTTTTCCATAGTTGGTTGGTTGATTATATCCTCTATATATAGGATCGCTGACTTGCTACCTCCTCATTGTGTCTCGACATTTGCCAGCAACGGTCGTCTAGTCACTATGCCTAGTTGAAAAATTGAAAATTTTAACAGATGAGAGATATGACCGTTGCTGGCAAAGATCTAGATAGAATGAGGAGGTGGCACGTCAGCGATCCTATATATAGAGAAGATTATCAACCAACCAACCAACTGTAAAAAAAAAAAAAAAAAAAAAAAAAAAAATATATATATTTTTTTTTTTTTTTTCATAGTTGGTTGGTTGATTATATCCTCTATATATAGGATCGCTGACTTGCTACCTCCTCATTGTGTCTCGACATTTGCCAGCAACGGTCGTCTAGTCACTATGCCTAGTTGAAAAATTGAAAATTTTAACAGATGAGAGATATGACCGTTGCTGGCAAAGATCTAGATAGAATGAGGAGGTGGCACGTCAGCGATCCTATATATAGAGAAGATTATCAACCAACCAACCAACTGTGAAAAAAAAAAGAAAAAAAAAAAAAAAAAATTTTTTTTTTTTTTTTTTTTTTTTTTTTTACAGTTGGTTGGTTGGTTGAATTCATTCTATATAAATAGCCGACTCTTCTCCAATCAGTCTTCTTCTGTCCCAGTAAATCTATCCATTGTTAGATCCTGCCGGCTTTAGAACGATATGCTATCTCTAGCTTAGCCATGGAACGTTTCTAATTTATGTCTGGCAGATTAACAATACGCTATCTTAGCCTGTTTCTAATCTATTCAAACTTTTTACGATGATTAAGTATCGCGAGTCAAATTTATTTTGGCGTACCTTGAATCGCTACCGAAAAAATGGATGGCTCTAATATAGGTATAGGCTACGTGAGCGATTCGTTCAGGATATAATCGAGGAACGTACTGCTAGAGGATAAGACACACATTTTTGGCTTGAAACAAATCATGGTACCGCTGTCGGAAAAAGTACGGTTTATTAAAGACATTTTACATAAGAGACATCATTGAGTTTGAAATAAAATATTTTTTTATCTGTATTTAAACATGCAGACATTTCCGCGAAGCGGAAATGTCTGCTTGTTTAAATACAGATAAAAAAATATTTTATGTTATTATATTTTATAAAAACCCATGATCTATTCTGATTTCATGAAAACCTGCAACATCTTGTCATTTGTCAGACAAAATCTATAAAAATCTTGTTTTCAAAGCCAATATTGTATAAATAACGTTATCCCATCCTATTTTAAAGAAAACGGGTTTGGGCATCACGGAGCTGGTTTATGCATGACCTTACAGTAGAAGAAATAAATTCCACTCCCACCCACCCTAATAGATATACTATATATATACTATATATATAGACTGCAGCGCCATCTACAATGAATTTGATTGGATAAAAAAATATAACTTTAGAAACCAACTGTGAAATATTTACATATCTAGCTTAGCCCTTAAAAAATTTAAATTTTACACAAAAAATTAAAATTTTAAACGAAAAAATTAAATTTATACACTCAGATCTCTTAAATTTATCTATAGAGTCTGTATATTTTACCAAGATTCATATTTATCTTATAGAGAAGCCATATCCCTTCAAATCGTTACGATATTGCTACTCTATCTCTAGCTTAGCCATTAAAATTTTTAAATTTTACACAAAAAAGTTAAAATTTTAAACGAAAATTTTAGACTCAGATTTCTTAAATTTATCTATAGATATTTTATCAAGATACATAATTATCTTATAGAGAAGCCATATCCCTTGAAAATTACAAATTCAAAATATTTTACAGATACTGTTGTTGGCAGACGTCGAGACAAAATGAGATGTGGGTACGCTAGCCATCCTATATATAGGACACACGAAAAAAACTAATGTTCAATAAATGAGGTTAGTTCCGTTAAGTTATAGATTCTGCTCCGTCCTTGAAGATGTGTTCAAAGTCACACGAAAAAAAAAAAAAAAAAAAAAAAAAAAAAAAAATTTTTTTTTTTTTTTTTTTTTTTTTCAAGGTCGTTGGATTTCTTGTGGGCGTGGCTTCATCCCATCTATATATATAGAGAGAGATAAACTCGCTTACGTATCCAAACCGTCATTGTCCAGTCATGTCTCTGTTGGCTTAGTTATTTTTATCTATACATTTAAATTGATACCATTTTATCTCGTTTTCCAGAGTCTTAAATTTTATTTCTACAATATTGGCTTAATATAGTTTATACGTTTAAATAGTCTTCATGCTATCCTGATAATCTCTTCGATACTAGCTTAAATAGATTTTTTTATAAATTTAATATCAAAGTCTCAAATTAAACCCGTCCAATATTGGCACTATATCTATCGCAAAAAAATGGGTCGAACGAGGTGTCAAAGACAGAAATTCTGCCATGAGACACCTCGTTCGACCCATTTTTTTACTCTCATTTGAAAGATCAACATAAGCTCTCTATTTGTTGCTCATTAGATAGCCTCCTGATGGTCATCTTCAACGGTCCGGTCATTTGAGATTTGTATAATTCATAATCCTCATACTCAAGCTCAAAAAATTTCCTCACCTGTAGTTGGTATGCGGCAAGGAAGTCTTCGAACTTGGTACGGGACCTTTCGACAAATCGAACACCAATGGCTTTCACGAAGCTGAGCTTCATGTTAGCCTGGTATTTCACCATGGCCGAACCATCGAACATCTTATCAAATTCCTGTTCGCCCATGAACCCTTTCAAATGCTGTTTGGCTTCGCTAATCGAGAAGATTCTCGTCTTAGCGAGCCATTTAGGTAAATCGATTTTAGGGTCCATTACGTCTCGGACGGTGAGGCCTGCATATTTTTCGGCAAATTTTAGATCTAGAGGGTGCCTCGAATAAATAGCCAGGTCCTCAGCCCGGACAAACAGGGTGCCATCAGTGGCCATTAGGCATTTAAAGGCAACGCCATAAGCATAATTTTTTACATGGAAAAACATGACTGACAGAGAGCTAATGAATCTAAGCAGCTAGTAGAGAGATCGACTAGCAATTGAAGAGCTCTCGCTGGACACTCGTATATATACCCGGTCTTATCAACAGATCTGATTGTAATTTTCTACGAACCGCTTATCAAGAGGAAAGGCTTGCATAATATCCTGTCAATACTTCTGGAAAAATCTTTTTATAGAGATCTGATTATAACCGGGCATCCTGAGGAAAGGCTTACATAATATCCTGTCAACACTTCTCGAAAAATCTTTTTATAGAGATCTGATTGTAATTTTAATCGGAGCCGCTTATCAAGCATCCTGTCAATAGTTTCTCGAAAATCTTTTTATAGAGATCAGATCATAATAACTGGCTTGGCTACACTTAGCCTTTAAAATTTTTAATTTTTACATATAAATTTTAAACGAAAAAATTAAATTTTTAAACTCAGATCCCTTAAATTTAGCTATCGACCAAGATTCATATTTATCTTATAGCTAAGCCATATCCCTTGAAAATTACAATCGGTACGCATTCAATGTTGGCTTGGCTACACTTAGTCTTTAAAAATTTTAAATTTTACATAAAAAATGTAAATTTTAAATGAAAAAAATTAAATTTTAAAATTCAGATTCCTTAAATTTAGCTATCGAGTCTGTATATTTTACCAAGTTTCATATTTATCTTATAGCTAAGCCATATCCCTTGAAAATTTAGAGATCAGATTATAATGACTGCCACACTTAGTCTTTAAAAATTTTAAATTTTACACGAAAAAAATGTAAATTTTAAACGAAAAAATTAAAATTTTAAACTCAGATCCCTTAAATTTAGCTATCGAGTCTGTATATTTTACCAACTTTCATATTTATCTTATAGCTAAGCCATATCCCTTGAAAATTTAGAATTATAATGACCGCCATACTTAGTCTTTAAAAATTTTAAATTTTATACAGTAAATTTTAAACGAAACAATTAAATTTTTAAATTCAGATACCTTAAATTTGTCTATAGATATTTTATCAAAATTATCTTATAGCTAAGCCATATCCCTTGAAAATTACAAGTTCAAATCGGTACGCATCCAATGTTGGCACTCTATCTATCGCAAAAAAATGGGCCGAGCGAAGCCTCAATGACTTATGTCATGAGAGGCTTCGCTCGACCCATTTTTTTGCACCTCGTCCTGATCTTAAGACGAGGATTTATAGAAGTAGGGCTTGTTTCCCACCAAAACTTTTATTTTTTTGGGGAAATACCCTAGCTCCAAGTCTCCGTACCTCTCTCCGAAGACATAGCTATCCATCGGTACAGATTGCAGGTAAGAGTCCATGGATATTTTCAAATCAGCTATAAAACTCTCCATGGTAGCATTGGAAGAGCTAATGCATGCTATCTTGATACGTATGGGCCTTCTGATGTTGAACGTACATTCTATCGGCGACAGAATCTCGATAGGCCCCTGAAATAAGGATTGAAATTCACCTGGATGCATATCCAACAGCGTGTTGGCATCTTCCAATCCAAAAATACGTGTCTTGGCTAGAGACGGAGGCAGGCTCAAGCCCTCGGGAGCGATGTCAGTCACTGTAAGATGACATAAGTTTAAAACGCCAGAAGAATTTTGATAGCCCATGGTACGAGCTACGTCTGAACCTTTGATAAAAATGTCACCGTCAAAAGTCAAAAAACAAGTAAATTTCACGTTTAACTCTTCAGCTAAAATTTGAAATATCATTTTGGAGCTTTTAGAATATCAAGCAGTCAGAATGAAATGTCTCGTCCAGCAGCCTGTATTTATACTAGCAGCAATCTCTATTTCTATCTAAATTTCTTATCGACATCCTCTGACGCACATCCTCTTACGCACGTCCTGTAGATTATGCAAGATCCCGCTCAAACGACAAATTAATTCTAAAAATAAGTTTATCGAGGATTACATAATATCCTGTCAACAGCTAGAAGAATTTTATCAGAAGGTCACGTTTTCTAAGAAAGCTTGCTAAAATTAGGTCGCGAATCGGGTATATATACGAGCTGCCTCTAAGAGCCTGCATCATTTTGACTTCTGTTGCATTAAGTCATGCTATTCACAATTGAACATCCACAGCTGGATGCTAAAATCCTATTCGTAGTCTCTGCGGATGGACTTTTGTTCGTCAGGGCCTCTGATGTGGCCAAGCTGATGGGTAAGGGTAGCGCATACGTAAAAAAAACTACCAAGCTAAAGGTGAGGGACCTCGTTTACAAAAGGTTCAGGATACCTGTCTCTTTAGCTAATACCTGGGTGTATCCAATAGAAGAGATTCATTTCGGAGATGCGCTGTCGACCATGGGTTTTGAGGCCATGATGAAATCTGCTAAGATTGACATCTTAGATCCTATAGTGCCAACTGCATGCATCCATAAAGCAGTCAGAATTCGGATCGTGAGGAATTCTGATGTCTTCATAGATGAATTCTTAAAGGATTTCATAGAAAGAACCAAGCTGTTCTATGATGGAGACCACGATGATGACCCTCGCCTACACGAAGATAGATTTGAGACTATTTCTTGGACAGACACCCCTCCGTCCAAAATCAAAGTCTTCGTGGGGAATCGATCTCGCTGGTATAAACTGATGCCTTAGAGATTTAAATTGGAAGGGGCAAAAAAATGGGCCGAACGAAGCGTCTCATGGCAGATTTCTGTCATTGACGCTTCGTTCGGCCCATTTTTTTGCGACGGTAGTAAGCCAATATTGGATGGGTACAAATTGAGACTTTGAATGGGGTCTCTGAGATAGATAATATTAATATTTCAATATTGAAACGATACTAATGCCTTTGAATCTGAGATAGCTAATGTCTTTGACTCTGAGATAGAAATTTACAATATTGAATAAGGACATTTTTTTAAATGAATGCCGTACCAATATTGAATATATTTTTTAACGATTCGATAAACAAATAATATATTTAAATAATAAATATTTAAAGAATAAAATATTTATATAGTCAATCTGAAGGATTGCATAACTCATTTTCTACGAAAACAGGATGAGATAAGGCTTTTTATAGAATAATTTATCACTGGATATTGCATAACTCATTTGCATTGAAAACAGGATACTGAACACGGAAACAGGATGCAGTAAAGATATTTATAGACGCTGAAACAAATAAGCATTGCTGGACAATGATAGTGTATATACTTTAGCATGATATATAGGTTAGCTAGAGTCAATCAACCAATCAACCAACCTTGAAAAAAAAAAAAAAAAAAAAAAAATTTTTTTTTTTTTTTTTTTTTTTTTTTCAAGGTTGGTTGGTTGGTTGATTGACTCGGATTCATTCTTTATAAATAGCTGTACTCAAACCTTCATTCCTTCATTCTGTCTGAATCTCTTCTAGCATCAACCTTCTACTAAAACGCTCCTAACATTAAGATACTTTAGCATGATTGGTTGATTGGTTAATGTCTTTAAATCTGAGATAGAAATTTACAATATTGAATAAGGGCATTTTTTAAATGAATGCTGTACCAATATTGAATATATTTTTTTAACGATTCGATAAACAAATAATATATTTTTAACTATTCGATAAACAAATAATATATATATTTTAACGATTCGATAAACAAATAAAATATTTAAATAATAAATATTTTATTATTAAAATAAAATATTTAAATAATAAATATTTTATTATTAAAATAATATATTTAAATTCTAAATATTTATTATTCGAACCGAACGTGAACAATTCTGGCGGGGTGGAGTTGCTCGAAGAATAAATCTGGCGACTGTACGTTCGAAATTTTGGACGACCTGACCTGTTCATTACGTTCACATGCAATACTAAATGGAAAGAAATCAAGGATGAATTACTACCTGAACAAACCTACATTCACAGACATGATCTTACAGCTAGGGTGTTTCGATTGAAATTATTGAAAATGATGGATTTCATCATAAAATTAAAAATTTTTGGACCAGTAAGTTGCCACATGTACACAATTGAATGGCAAAAGAGGGGATTGCCTCATGCTCATATTTTGCTTTGGCTGACTAATAAAATTCAGGCAAATGACATAGATTCGGTTATCTCAGCTGAACTTCCAGACCCTAACGTAGACAAGAATCTCTTTGAAATTGTTAAAACTCAAATGGTACATGGACCATGTGGATCTCTAAATATCAATTCACCCTGCATGAAAGACAACGTATGTAAAAAACGCTACCCAATACCATTTTTAAAAGATACTTAAGCTGGAGAAGATGGGTATCCCTCATATCGTAGAAGGAAACCCGAGAATGGAGGCTTTACAACACAAATTGGATGCCATGAAATTGATAACAGATGGATAGTTCCATACTGCTCTCTCTTGACTAAAATGTTTAATGCTCACATTAATGTCGAATTTTGTAATTCCGTTAAGTCCATCAAATATGTATGCAAGTATGTTAACAAGGGTTCTGATGCAGCTATGTTCGCTCTACAAGACACTGTGCATGATGAAGTTACTACTTTTCAACAAGGTCGTTACATAAGCAGCATTGAAGCCTTCTGGAGAATTTTTTCTTTCCCTATTCATGAAAGGTATCCCGCAGTCCAGCAATTAGCAGTCCATTTAGAAAATGGACAAAGAGTTTACTTTACTAATGAAACAGCTGCGCAACAAGCTGTGGCTTCTAGAGAAACCACTCTCACTGCTTTCTTTAAATTATGCCAAGAGGATATGTTTGCTCAAACTTTACTCTATCACCAATTGTCATCTTATTACACATGGAACAATAAAAAATGGTGTAGAAGAAAAAGAGGAAATCCAGTTGAAGATTATCCAGATGTTAAATTCGACAATGCTTTGGGTAGAGTTTTTACTGTTCATCCAAGCCAGCATGAATGTTTTTTTTAAGACTGTTGCTCCACCAAGTTCAAGGCCCTAAAAATTTTGAAGATCTTAGAACAGTTGATGGCATTATTTGTCAAACATTTAGAGAAGCTTGCTACAGACGTGGATTGCTTGAAAATGATAACCAGTGGGATGCTACATTAAGAGAAGCAGCCATATGCCAATCGCCAAAGCGCTTAAGACATTTATTTTCTATTCTACTGAAAACCTGTGATGTAGGAAGCCCTTCAGAACTATGGAACAAATACAAAGGTGATTTGGCAGAAGATTTTAAGCACCAAGCGCAACTTGCAAACCCTACTTTTCAAGTAGTTTACACAGATAAAATGTACAACAGAGCTTTAATTGAAATAGAAGATACAATAGCATCGATGAATGGCCCACAGTTAACTTCGTTTGGTCTACCACAGACAAATAGAACACAAGTTACCAGTGTACCTACAGAAATTATAAGAAAAACTTCCAATGACATCAGCTCCTTATCTCGATATATAAACGAAAATGAGCCCAAGTTACTCCCAGATCAGAGAAATGCTTACTCAAAGATAGTGAACAGTATCTCAGATCAGATTGGAAGCATTTACTTTTTAGATGCTCCAGGTGGTACAGGAAATACTTTTGTGACAAACTTATTACTGGCCAATGTGCGAAAACAAAATAAAATTGCTGTAGCAGTTGCCTCTTCCGGCATAGCTGCTACATTGTTGCCTGGAAGTCGAACAGCTCATTCAACATTTAAACTTCCTTTGGATTTAAATACAAATGATGAAGCTGTTTGTAAAATAACCAAAAATTCTGGCATGGGAGAGGTTTTTAAAAGATGTCAACTTATAGTCTGGGATGAATGTACAATGGCCCATAAAAGAGCATTAGAAGCATTGAACAAAACTCTACAACATTTGAGAAACAACAATCATTTGATGGGTGGTTTAACTGTTGTCTTATCGGGAGATTTTCGTCAGACTCTCCCAGTCATTCCTAAGGGCACTAAAGCTCATGAAATTAGAGCATGCCTTAAATCCTCCTCTTTGTGGAAACATGTTACAGTCTTCAAACTTACAATTAACATGCGAGCAAGAATTTATGGTGATCAACATTCTGGATTATTTGCTGACAATTTACTACAACTTGGAGAAGGAAAAACACCTGTCGATTCTCAGAACAAGATTAATATGTCTTCTATTAGCACAGTAGTTACAAGTGTTTCTGAATTAACAGAAAAGATATTTCTAAATTTTATACACCACTACAAAGACGTATCCTGGTTGTGTGAAAGAGCGATATTGGCACCAAAGAATGTTACAGTCCATCCCATCAACGAACAGCTTTTGCAAACGATTCCAGGTGATCTTACAATATACAATTCTGTAGATACAGTCATGGATGAAAATGAAGTTGTCAACTACCCTACGGAGTTCCTCAATTCTTTAGATATTCCAGGACTGCCTCCTCATACGCTACGATTAAAATTTGGAGCACCTATAATACTTTTACGAAATTTAGATCAACCTAAGCTCTGTAATGGTACAAGATTAATAATAACGGCTTTACATCTTTATGTCATGCAAGCATAAGTTCAAACTGGTTGTGACAAAGGGGAAATTATATTTATTCCTAGAATACCTTTAATAACTTCAGATCTGCCATTTCAGTTTAAGCGTTCACAATTTCCAGTGAGATTAAGTTTTGCAATGTCTATAAACAAATCGCAGGGGCAGACATTGCAAGTTGTTGGCCTACAATTACAGGAGGATTGTTTTGCTCATGGTCAATTGTATGTAGGATGTTCAAGAGTAGGAGCAGCAAACAAACTTTTCGTTTATTGTCCTTCTGGGAAAACAACCAATGTTGTATATAAAGAAGTACTTTAGACTCATTTTCCTTCATGACGATAGTATTTACATTGAAATTTACATGGAACTTTCAAATGTGTATTCTGAATCTAAACTCGCAAAATTTGTATTTTGAAAATCAAGAAGTGTTTTATTGCTTTTTATCTGGTTTTTGGCCTTGGACAATTAAAAACCAAATCCCTCTTAGTGTCTGTTTACAAACTGTTTATATTCATTTTTTTTATTATTATTATTATTATTATTAACACAGGAAATATACCTCCGAAAACCATGATTGCCATATTTATAATTTTTTTTATTAATATTATTTGGGGGTTTTAATTATGAAGCACTATTTTTTTAATGAGCCTGTAGCATCTTTTCAGTTCAAAATATGCCACATATACAAGTTAAGTCTTCGGATGACAGATATTTGCTTTTTTTTTTTTTTAATCCTACAACATTACATGGAATTTTCATTATTTTCATAACACTCAAATTTGATTAATCTTTTTTGCTTTTTTTTTTTTTTTTTTTTTTTTTTATTATTATTATTATTATTATTTAAAGTATTTTTTTTTTATTATTATTATTATTTTTTTTTTTTTTTACAAGCCTGTAGCATTTTTGCAGTTAAAAAAAATGACAAACTTGGTGCTCGGGGGGACACCCGCCTTTAACCCTTTCAGGGGCGGTGGCTAGAGGGTCTATCCACCTACTTTAGAAATTTTTCTCTAAGTGTACAGTGGCTACTTTTTTTATCCACTTTTATGAAAAGTTAATGTGTACTTATAAAATTGAAATAGAGATGGCAGAACTACAGTAACTTTAAGCAGAATGTGCCTGTGACCTTTTTAAATGGACAAGCTGCGGGAAAATTTTTTGAAGTTTCTTTTATATATTTTTATGAAAAATAATTTTTTATTCAAAAGTATTTGGTAGTGTAAATATACTGTAATGCATCTTTTAAATACAACAGATTTACATATTATCTTAGATCATTAACTTTACTTTGATTTTTAGGAGCATCTTTTAGGTGGATAGACACAGTGGCTAGAACGCCTAGCCACCACCCACAAAAAAATCCCCACGTGCTGAATTTTTTTCTTCATCAAATATGACTTGTAGGGGATGTTTACTTTATGATATATATATATTTAAAAGGAAATTCAATCATTTTTACTTAGTGCCCCTGAAAGGGTTAAAGAGGTAATGAGCGGAGTACAGTACCTCCTAACATTGTTTTAATTCTTAGGCTCAAGTCCTAAGATTTAAGGAACGTTTAAGCTCGTTGGAAACCTGTACATCTAAGATTCGGAAATCTGAGCCAATTCTCCTTTTGGGGAAACCATCATTATCAATACTTTCGTCTTTTTAAACATCTCTATGGGTACCATACAGTAATGAAGATTTTTTTTTTTTTTTTTTTAATAACTTGAGAGCATGCATACACAATTCAGTATCTATAGATCAACCCAGCCAATGCCGGGTATTACTGCTAGTACTTAATATATTTTTTTCTTTTTTCAGTATTCGGCTACTGGCTCTCAAAGATTATCTTATACTATTAAGTGAGCAATATTTGTATATATATTTCACTGTTCTCGAAAACGGTAGCTCGGACAGTCACGAGATTTAACACAAAGGTGCCCCCGTATGGTCATAGTGCACATCGAAGTCAGATTTTCGAATTTTTCATTAGTTTTTTCTTAATTAATTAAAATGTGAAAATAATAACCTTCTAATTTCTGATAAATAAGCCATTTAAATTTTATCGATAATTTAATTGTTGCCATTTTTTTTTTCGACAGAATAATAACAATTTAAAGAAAAAAAAAAAAAAAAAAAAAAAAAAAAACGTACATTTATTTAAAATGAGGAAAATAAATCAGAATGATTGGAAAATAAATTAGAAATATCAGTCGTATTGTTACAAATAAGATGCCAAATGAAAGGGAAAATTTTTGTGAATTCGATGCATTAAACAGCTTATCAATCGGACAATTAGATTTTTTAAAATTAACTAAAGTATGAATTTTAGGTGGCAACAGCAGAAGATTGTATGGAAACCGTTAGGAGAAAAAAAAAAAAAATCTGCTTCACATTAAGTCACATGTTTTTGAAGTGGGATTAAAAATTGCAGTTTTCAAATTCTTTTAAATTTTCTCTCACGAACACAAAAATATAATATACAGCCTGTACCCCACAAGACCAACTTGCATTTCAAATTTCATCAATTTTAAAAAGTTACTTTTTTTTTTTTTTTTTTTTTTTCAAATTAAGTTTTATTCTAACTTCGAAAAGATTTATGTGATCATAGATATAATAATATATATTGATCTATCATCCCCATATTATCGTACAAAGATTTTTGATGCCGAAAAAAATGCTTTGGAATCAGCCATTAAGTGATATTGAAAAAAAAAAGGAAAGGAAGAAAAGTGAATTTGAAACTATATCTGGAGTTTTTCATTCACCTTTAGTAAATAAATTATTCATGAATTTTATTTGCTAAAATATTCGTGTGTACTCCCGTGTGTATTCACTCGGGGAAAGACTGCCATATTTTGGTAAAATCGCCGTCTTTTCCCGAGTGAAAACGATTCCCTTTTTTCTCCCCAATGATCAATCTATATATTATTACTACATCTATGTATATGATACGATACATTAAGAATTTGGGTTTTAAAAGTTTTTTTAAATAGATTATTTAAACTCTATGAACCATATTTTTATTTTATCAGTTTCATTAATAGATCCTGCTGGGCGATTTTGGTGTTGAAGTACACCGAACGTTTTTCGACAAGAAGTTTAATATAGCAACAGCCATTTTAATCTAAGTAGCGCATCAAATATATAAAAACATAAATGATTTATTTTTACACAAAATTTACAGAAAAAATGCAGTTTTAAACATAGGAAATTTATTTCAACAAGCACTATTTTAAACCTAAAAACCATTAAAAATATAAGCAGAATATGAAGGATTCCTATGTATAAACAAAAAAAGAGTCTGATAAAATTATTAGCAAAACAGTCTTCCCCTTTCATACAAAAAAAAGAAGAAAATTCCATAGCTAATATGGCGACAAAAATTCAAAAACCGCCAATGGAGCGACATAATAAAGTTGTGTAGCACGATAATGTTTACCTATTTATTTATTTTTTTATATAATAATCACTATGCTAATTTATCATACAAACAAATGAGCCTCTGTGTGTTACTGCACTTGCACGCTGTCGAACAGAAATATTTGAATAATTCAAATTAATATTTAAATAAATAAATAAAAATAAAATATGTTTAATGGGAAATAAATATAAAAGTAAAAAGATCAGTTGTCTAAAATACGGCAGAAATAGCGCTCATAGCATATTGTTACAAGGGACTATGTCTTATTGTTACAATGGATTAAAAGTCTAAAATGGTGACAAAAATTCAAAAGTCGCCAAAGAGAACTATATTAAGGCTGTACTATCAGGTTTTCAAACTATGAATTAAAACACAAAAAATTAATTGTCTCATGCGACAGACGTAGCCGGTCACAGCATATTGTAATATTTGGCGTAAAATTGCTGTCATTTTATGGTTGATTGGATAAACAAAATAAACATAAGAAATAACGTAAAAGCAAATATTATGTGCACCACGTATAGTGTTGTTCACATGTAATTGGGATTCAAATATAAAAGGGAAACTCCAATTTTTTCGATACTATCTATTTCGAAACTGTTATATAATAAGCACCTAAATGGAAGCTCATTGTCGAGGTAATAGGGACAAGCGCCCGAGTTGCAGTGGATGACCAAATCGCTGCCGAAGGCAGCAGGGACCTGGAGCGAGCTTTTGAACAATTTCAGTAATTTATTTTATTTTATTTTTATAAAGCTATATAGAAAAGAGTTTCCTTTAAATTTAGTGACCAGCGACGCGGGCAAAGCCTGCTAGTAGGTATATAATCAATCAATGTTATCAGTACTCTGTGCTGGCTCTTAGAAGGAGTGACGAATACCACATAAGCTCTGAAGAACTTTAAAATTTCGTCAAATTAAGCAATGTCACCGTGCGTTTATTTGAAAAAGTTTCTAATCCGCACTCACACGAAATTCGTATAAAAATACGGAAAAGTCAGAATGGGTTGGACATGGCATCAAGCGAAAACCAGTTTAGCCTCTACTCCACACACAACAAAATCACTGAAATTATCATCAGATCCTATCCTGTCACACGGCGGACCTGAGTTTGCTACAGAGGAAATAAAACAAATTATTGAATAAAATTTGTTGCGAAGAGCAAAGTATCATTAAAAGTATTCCTAAGATTTTACTGGTATCAGTATATTAAAAATTATCGTTATTTTTCGTTGTATGTAGTACAGTAGGGATTTGATTCATTTTATTTAACTTTAAATTAACTTGCAAATTTCTCTGTAAATAGTTGTAAATAGTAAATTTGTTTTAATCTTAGGAATTGTAAATACATTGTAAATACTTTTTTTCTCTGAGTGCTTAACAGTCTTGTTAGGCTAAATTTCTTTAATTTAATTTTGTTGTATTTTAATTATTATGACTGGTTAACAGTCGTTAGGCTCTACTTGTTTATATTTTTTTAAAAATTGTATGATTAGTGCAAGTGTTTTCTCCTTGCTCTACCGCCTCATGTCAACACAGCTTCCAGATCGGCTGTGCTCTGCCTCTCTCTTCCTTCCAGCTGCATATAATCATCACGCCTGGGTCAAGGTTCCCAGTATCTCAATTATGCAGACCTATTCATGTTCTTTACCACTCCTCTGGCGGAGGTAAACGACGGTCTAGACCGTTGTAGGTACTCCACAAAGCTACGTGGTGATGATGAAGATGATGATGATGTATGTACAACACTGAGTGAGTTCCAAACTGTAACAGGGCAGCAGAGTTCCTATTCTCTAACATTATCTGCTGCGGTCAGCATGTATGAATGAGCATGCGTGACAAAACAAAATATATTTCATATTGCCTCCTTTGCTTTGTATATACTTTTGTCAAATTCCTTTGAAATGATATAATATTATAATTTAATGACTCACCTTAACGCGAATTAATACTTTCAAATTCATAGTAAAGCGGAATATTTTATTTTTTGCCACTCATCAAGGTGTTGCTCATCTTGCATTCATCAAGGTGTAATTATTCTGACCGCCGATTCAGCTCTCCTGTTACATTCATTCTAGCACAGTGTTTCACTGTCGGCAAATGAATAAATCAATGTAAAAAAAAAAAAAAAGCCATGCCCCGACTACTTCCGCTGTAAATTATACCGTAGAAACATGTGGCTGGTGACAATCAAAAATCTAATAACGTCTTGTTAAAAACCGTGTAAATAGATTTTGCTTAGCGCATACCTGCCAACATACTAATTAATATTCCGTAATATTGTTTGCCCCGCCCTTTTTTTTCCCCTCTTCTTCGTTTTCCAAACCAATACTATTTTAGAGTATTTTTCTTCTTTGTTAATCGCAATTACATTTGAAGAAGATTACTCTACAAATTTACTGGTGCCAAAAAAAAGGCCAGACAAACAACACTGCGGAATATTAATTAGTATGTTGGCAGGTATGTTAGAGGGTCGTCTACATGCTACAGCTGGCATCAACTTCATTTTTTTTCAAAGGTAACCCTTCTTTAGATATATATTTCATTATTATTTGGATCAAATCATCCCGGAAAATGGTATAGTTTATGTATTTCTCTCAATTTTATGTAGAAATATAAGCTGTCAAAATACGAGAATGCGAATGTTAAATGAATGCAACAAACATTAATTCATATCCTCAAAAAAAAAAAAAAAAAAAAATTATTTTTAAATTTCTTTTCTTTTTTTTATGTGTTAGAATGAAATGACGCAAATATATTTAATGCCTATTTTTTATTTAAAAATATTTTTTAATTATGAAAATTATTAATAAATTCATATATTCATATTCGAAACAATTATAAATTTTTAACTATATTAATTTTGCATAAACAGAATAAGCATCATCAGAAACATGTTTATTATTATTATTATTATTATTATTATTCTAGTTTACAGCTCATTCCTAACATTAACTTTCCAGTTATAGTGAAAAAAAAAATTCATATTGACGTTAAGGGGGCATCACATGTTATCATTTATATGATCTATAAGTAAATCTGTATACAATCGGACAGAAAATTTTTTTAGTTTACTTTTATATTCTTCGTATTGTTTTCTAAGCAGCTTTTCAATGTTAAAATACAAATTAACTCATTTTTGTAAAATAAACACAATGCAGGCAAGAAAATGCGAAAGAATTCAAAGAGTAAAAGCTTCTGTATTTCTAAAGCAATTTAAAGAAAGATTTTAAATTTTCGTATTTGATTCTATATGGAATGCTAGTACTGAAAGCGACAATGACTGTCATAGCATCGATTTTGGAAGACATATGCTAAAAGATTTAATCTCAAATATATTAAATCATTTTCTTTTAAATTGTAAAGTAAAAAAAAA
Source organism: Salticus scenicus (assembly GCA_963930645.1). Lineage (NCBI taxonomy): Eukaryota > Metazoa > Arthropoda > Arachnida > Araneae > Salticidae > Salticus > Salticus scenicus. The sequence continues at coordinate 271,764,956 of OZ005655.1, forward strand.
AAAAAAAAAAAGGCATAAAGGTTACAAAATAGGAATGTATTCGATATGAATGTGTTGAGTCTTTCTTCTTAAATATTATAAATAATTTTTCCTAGTTTTTCATCGCTAAATTTTTGTTTAACTTTGTTATCCATATTTAAATTTGAATATTGTAGCGGTTCGTATACGTATACGTCAATTAAATGTAAGAATTTAGAAGACGCAGTACGGTGGGGCTAATTGTTTGAAATACATGCATTCTATAATAGATTGACAGGTTTTTTTTTTTTTTCTTTGTTTGTTTGTTTGTTTGTTTGTTTTTTAAAGTTAATTTTACTGGGAATTTTTTGTTTTAATCTTTTTGCCCACATTCTTTTGTTTGGTTAGTGTAATGTTTGAAAGCTTGAAATTATGTAAATTTTATGGCATAAAGTAGCATACTAACCTATTTAAATTTTATCAAATCGTTTTTACATTGCAGTAAATGATGGGGATTTCGTTGTTTAAAGTTCTTCAGCGTAAAAAATCTGTTATCGGAAGAAAAGGCGCAATATTATTTATATCCGATTAACTCCAATCACGGTATAAATTTAACATTTATTATGGAAAACTACTTAAAAATCAGGTAATATAACTTAACAGATATAAAGATTTGGATGATTATCTTACATTTTGCATAGCTAGAAATTCAAACAACTTTTCAAATTAGTTGAAAATAGGCAGTCGAAAAGGGAGGTTGCCATTACGAAAAATAAAATTTATGCTAGTTTTAATATGCATACGACTACCTAAAGAAAATCTAACTGCACCATTATAAAATCTTAGATGTTATTACAAACCGATGGACACCAATCACATGTTTCTACGACAATTATGGCAAAGTTAGTCGGGGTATCTTTTTTTTTTTTTTTTTTCTGTTTGTCAAGACAAATGAATCCTTGCGAATTTTTCAGCGAAGTAGGTTACATCACAAAAAGTGATAGTTACATAGGAACTCATGTCGAAAACGATATTTTAACCTTTTAACAAGTGGTGTTTGTTATTAAATTTTAGCAGTAAATTCCACATATGGGCGTGTTTTTTGAGAGTTTATATTTATTTGAAAATTTGTAAATGCTAATGGTAACATAAAAAGAATATAAATTGTAATAATGTTGTTTCTAATCGATGTACTTAACACACCGGTTACATTAAAAAGAATGTTCCAAAATATTGTTATGTGCAAGATTTTTAAAATACGCGATAGGCGGAGTTAAAATTATCTAAAAAACTACACAGTCTTTGTATTGCAAAAGGATATTTACGAATCAAGAGGTATTATTTTACACATCATGACGAACAATATTCATAAAGGAATCTAAGGTCGCATTCCAATCTGAGTAGCATAAAAGAGAGATGCGAAAACATTGAAAAAAGTTACAGTCGACAAAAAAAAAAAAAAAAAAAAAAAACGCCCCCTACACACACATCTAATTTCGCCATAAGTTGTCGTAGAAACATGTGGTTGGTACCAGTCGATTTGTAATAACGTCTGGTTTATAATGGTATAGTTAGATTTTGCTTAAGGGGTCGTCTACATATTAAAACTGGCATCAACTTCATTTTTTTCAATGGTAACCCCTATTTTTTATAATTTATTTGAATTCTTTCGATCAAATCATCGCGGAAAATGGTATAGTTTATATATTTTGCTCAATTTTACATAGAGTTATAAGCTATCAGAATATGAGGATGATAATGTTAAATGAATGTGACAAACATTAATTAATATCTTCCAAAATAATTATGTTATTCATTTTTTTTTTTTTTTTGTTCTTTGTTTGTTTTTTAATGCGATAAAATGAAATGACCCAAACATATTCCCTGCATATTTTTGATTTAAAAATAATAATAATAATTAATTATGAAAATTATTAATAATTTCATATTTGAAAAAAATATTTTTATGACCTATGTTATTTTTTGCATGAATAGAACGGGCATCATCAAAAACATGGATTTCTAAATTTACAGCTCGTTCCTAAAATAACTTTTTGAGTTACAGTGATATTTCATTTGTTACTTCTGTTAGAGGGCCGTCACTTGTTATAATTTGTATCCTCTGTGAATAAATATCTATATATACTTTGACGAAAAACTATTTTAATTTATATTTTTGTTATTCTAATTGCGTTCTAAGCAACATTTCAACGTTTATCATACAAACTAGCTAATTTTTATAAAATTATCGCAATACAGACGAGAAATTGTGAAAAAATTCCAAAAGAAATGAAGCCCAGCCTCTATATTACGGAAACAATATTAAACAAACTAAACTTCTGAATTTAACATTAGAGTTTAATTCTATATGTAATGAAATAGGGGGTTGATTGGCGCGATAGCCTTTCCCCTCACATAGAATTATTTGTTAAATAAAGCTGTTCCGAAACAAAATTGGATTCGTTTTAAGTGAGAGAAAGTCGTGTGAGTGACACACTAGATTATTATTATTATTCAATATTACTTATTTTTGTTCAAAAAATAATAATAATAATTTTTGTTGTTATTTATTTTACGCCTCTTTCTTTTCCGAAAGACTACAAATTGTAAACAATTGTTAAGTAACTTTCTGTTAATGGAGACTTTTCTATATATTTTCGTGTGCTATTCTTAAACTTTTATTTATTATGCTATTCAAATTGTTAAAATATTGTGCTTAAGTTTGATTGTGCTTAAGTTTTCCTGCCCTGCTACATAAATAAATAAACAATGTTTAATTTCTAAATATATAGCAAATAGCTACATTTGCATAAATATAGATCAATTAATTCTACAGTACGTATCAGATTTAAGCTTTGTTTTTAGATTGTAATTAATACTTATATTGATGTTTACAGATTAACTTTACCTACTTATTCTCTTATACATCAAAAATTCACTTTTGTAAGTGCAAAAAATAAATAAATAAATAAATAAAATAAAATAATAACAATAGTAATAGTAATAATAATAATAATAATATATATATATATATCAAATGCTTGTAAAAGAATTAAAATGAAAAATCTTATGAATTAACTTGAATAATTTATATCAATTATCTTATAGACAAAAATGTCATTTACATCTTAGTTTCCTAATAAATGAGTGATATTTGAAAAAAAAAGATTCTGGACTATAAATAGAGAAATTATTTTATTTTTAGAGTCAATTCTGAAAAGTTATTTAATATTTAAGAAGAAAGACTCACCATATCCATATAGGATATGTTCCAATCTTGTTAAAACTGCCTTAACGCTTTTTTCTAAAACTTTGTAGTAAAACGCAAATGGTTTTAGACATTCGTAATTAAATCATTTAAATTTTGACTTCAGGAATCGATGTGGTAAATGCCACTAGCGTTTATTCGTACCAATGTCACATATAAAGACAAATACGCGAAATAGTTTATTATTATTATTATTGTTGTCGTTGTTGTTATTACAGCTACATAGAAGATGAGGCTTGTTTTCTTTCGCAATATCTCGCCTGCATTGCATTAATTTTGCAAAAGAAAAAAAGGTTATTTGTAATATAAACATTGAAACGTTTCTTTGAAATCTCTAAGGATAACATAAAACGAAGTTTACAAACGTTTCCGTCAGATGTTATACAGATATTTCCATACTTGCCAAACATCTCATTATGAACCGTACAATTTTTAGTACCCGCCTTTTTTTTTTTTTTTTTTTTTTTTTTTTCACTAATAATTTTTTAGAGTAATTTTAGTCTTATTTAATCGTAACAACATTTGGAGAGAATAACTCTGACAATATAGTGGTGTGAGAAAAGGGGCATTTTTTTAGGGGGCGTTAACAATTGTACGGTTATTAATGAGACGTTTGGCAAGTATGTATTTCCCTATAGATGATACAATTGATAACATGTGATGCCCCACCCCCTAAAGCCAATATGAAGAAAAATATTACTTTAACTGGAAAATCAATGATAGAAATAAGCTGTAAACCAGGAAACCCATGTTTCTCATGGTAATTTTTTTTTTTTTTTTTTTTTCGTACAAAAGTTAGAAAATGTCATAAGTCATAAACTTTTCGAATATTAAATTATTAATGCTTTCCATAATTTAAAAAAGAAAAAGAAAAGGAAAATATATGAAATATGTCTGGGTCACTTTTTCCTAACACAGAGGTGCCAAGTTATTACGGATTGTCTGTAATCTTAATGCCGGAAATTTTTTAATGTATTCTTTTATAATAATTATCTGCTATTTCATAGGACAAGTTTTCCATTTTTTTTTTAATTGTGGTATAAAATTGATTTTTCTTTAGTAGTAACTTGGCACCTATGCTAATACGTAAAGAAAAATGAACTTGAATATAAATTTTCGGGAAAATATAAATTAATGCATATCACATTCATTTAATATAAGTATCTCCATATTTTGACACTTTATACTGCAATTTTTTGTATAAAAAAAGCTTTAAAACTTAAAAGCACTCTTACTTTTTTAAAAAAAAGGCGTGGCCCTACGAACCATGAATAAGTAACGACTGCGGAAGGAAAATCTATCTATAGCTTTATAAACTAGACATTATTACAAATAAATCGGCATCAGTCGTATGTTTCTAAAGTAATTTACAATAAAATTAGTCGAGGTATATATATATATATATATATATATATATATATTTATTTATTTATTTATCGACTGTACGTTAGAATAATTTACAACATCTCACACACTATTCTTATAAATACAATCATAGCGCTAAATACATCGATTAGAAACAACATTAAAACTTTTAGTTAAAACTTAAACATTAAGAAAGCATGCCCATACGTTTGTTTTATTTCTGTCACAATTTAACGAAAAGAAAAAAAAAAAATAATAATTTTTTTAACTGTTGAAATGGCGATTTTCGTCATGGGTTCCTATGAAAATTTCAGTACTTGTGATTTACCTAACCTCGACTAACAATTTGTAAGGTTTCTTTTTAAAGTTCCTGTATAACAAGAAAAATATATATATATTATTCTGGAATATTTTAATATATTAAAACCAATAAAATTTTGATGGTTATTTAGAATGACATTTTTAATCAGAAACTTATCTGTTAGCTGTGCTGTGTGCTAATTTTCAATAGCATTGTTTTACAGAAGACGTTTGAGTTCGTGACTCTTGCGCTTGCGTGAAAAGGGAAAAAAGTACCGGATGGGGAGAAACTAAATACATTTTCACAAGCGGATAACCACAGAACGACACATGTAAAAATATAAACACAACGAAATAGGGATAAACCACTTATTTATTTCTTCACAGCTTTCCTTCTACGCATGCGCAAGACGCACTCGATCGTACTCAAAATTTTTAAGTTTTCAGGCCGATTCAGAGTACGTACGAGCGGAGAAATGGCAGTGACAACGCCCATCTCTGACGTCATTTTGACGTCAGCGTTTCCGGTGAGTGAGAAATAGCAATTCTGGGGCTCATTTTCTCTACTCCATCGTTGTGTTAAATGTCTCGTTTGTTTGCATCGCGGACTCGGCTGGTTCTATGTCGGCGAGAACCGAGAAGCAGCGATGGAGAAGTGTGTATTGACTCTTTAAAAAAGAAATTTGCGACAGATTTTGTGAAGTTATACTGCGTTTTTTAAGAAAATAATCTTTTCATATTATTTTTTTATTTATTTTAACTATATTTTAAATGTATTATTTTGTAAAATTATAATCGAAAGTTAGTTTTCAACATTATTTTTAACGAAAATGATGAAGATGAAATTTCATTTTTTAGACTGAATGGCTATTGTTTTGTGAATGTGGATATTTAAAATTTTGCCATATTCATAAGCAGTAGGAATTCAGTCCTTTATCTTCAAACTGGATACGATATTATACTGAAAGAAGTATGCCTCTTCTGGGATGAAAATTCAATTATATACCAAAGTATCACCAAGTTGTAAATAGGTAAGGAGAAGTAAATATTTTAGCATTAAGTAATAACAATGTTCATTTACTAATTCTATTTTCTATCAGTTCTATTTATGAAATACATTAGTTAAACAACTATTGACTTTTGAATTACCATAATGACTTTTTGGGAAGTTTGTTTTTTAAGCTTTTTTCAATAATAATGAAATCTAGTTGTGAATCTGTTTTATAATTGGATCTTCTCCCTTCACACATATTATATCAAATTTTATTGAACGATCATACATTAAATTTTTTGCAAAACTGATATTTACAAAATTTATTGCTTTAAAATTCAAATTTCAATAAATTAAAAGATGAAGAAAAAAAACAAAAACAAAAAAAAAACAGATGGTTTGCATGATTTATAAAACATTTTGCATCTGTACCCATTTGTTACATTTTTAAACCTCCAACTTCTCATCCTTGTTTCAATACAACAACAACAAAAAATACACTTTAAAATTTTTCTACTTATTTTTTAAAATGTACTTGGTTAATTTTATATAAACATGTAAATCAATCATTAATGCTGATTACACCTTATTCATTAGAAAACGTGGTTTTGTGCCTCTGAATTATATATAAATTTCATTATGTTTTGTGATATATAAAGATAATATATTATACTTTAAAGAAATATTTACATAGACAATTATCTAGAGAAAAACACAATTATAGCAAACTTTCAAATGGCTTAAAAATGCTAAAATGTCAATTTGGTGACTTTTGGTTACAATTTTGAAAACTTGTTAAATGATGTATTATACTGCACCTGTCCACAAATTTATACATATTTCAGATTTAAGAAATAAAAAGACTTTATCAATTTTCAATTAATCAAAGAGAAAATTGTGTTTTAAAATAGATTTTGCACACAAAACTTGAAACACACTTTTTGTTATGAAACACTATGTTGCATAACAAAATCTTGAGGTTGTTGTGAAAGGTCACATTTGGCGATAAATCGCTTGTTTTATAATGATAAGAGATTCCATGTTTTGGTTATAATGCATCTTTCGAGAATATTGAAATTTCCAAAGAAAGGCATGAATGATGTTTGATATGTTATGTATATTGAATGTTATGTTTGTTATTTATGAATGTTATGTTGGTTATGAATGTTATGTTTGTTATTTATGAATGTTATGTTTATGTTTTATGAATGATGTTTATTTGATGGATATTCTTGAAATATTCCAACAAACTATTATTTACATGACAAAAGTTGTGAAAAAACTATGAATAAACAATTTTCAACTACTGTCATCTTAAAAAAATCAACCAAGTCATAAACACCTTTTAACTTTTTTGGAAAGTTTAAATAAATAAACAGCAGTATGCTTAAACAATATTTAAGTTTACCATCATAACAAGATAATATATATATATATTTTATGATACAAGATATTAAATAAAAACATATACATACTACTTTCATACAAGCAATGACTGTAAGAGATAAACAGACATGCAAATTGTTTTGTAAATCATGCAAACCAAATTTTCAAAATTATGTTGTATCTCAATTTCATGTTAGATTATTTTGTTTTTATAGAAATTTCTCATTTTGAATGTTTAATTTGCCTTATAATGTTTTAACAACAACTCTCTAAATATCATTGTTATAGGTTTTAATAGATATTTTTCATAATAGGTCATTTATTTTGCATCCCAAATAGTTGTTTTCAGCGCTTTTCAATATTAAGTAGTTTCATCCACGTAGGTGCTAATATTTAGCAATTTATCACTTTCTGGGGAGAAAAAAATGCGATAAATATCTAAGTATTGGCACCTGTCTTAACGGTTGCTACAATAATCTTTTGACAAACTTGTACACAGCGGTAATGTTAGTACTAGAAGAAATTTCATTTTGGTCAATGGAAGTTGGAACATTTATTTATTAGTTATCTTGATACTGCATTACACGACTATTGTTTTTAGACAGTGATTTTAGCATTGTGGAAATTTGCATTACTCCCCTTGAATCAAACAATTTTTAAGTTTTGTTAAATTTCAATTCTCTATACAAAATTACACCGCTCAATTGATCACTACAAAAGTTGGTATCAAATTCTAGTAATGCTTATTTTTCAGTTCAAGCAATATTAAATAAAAAAACACAGGTTTAACTTCAAAATTATTAAAAAGTTAAAACAAGTTGATTCCTCCCACTTTCAAAATAATGCATCCAATTTTTTCTTACGTGAAAGGAAATATATATATATATATTCAGTTTAATAAAATTAATATTTCTCAACAAGATTATACTAATGCAATTGTTACAGCTATTTTAATTTATCCTCAAAATGGCAACAAAAATTTAAAAGTCACTAAGATTATCCTATACTAAAATTGTAATATAACATTTTAAGAAATGGATATAGTAACTATTTAGAAGGAGCAAAACACTGTTATGAGTTATTTCATGCTTTTGTATAGAAGAATAGGCTTTGAAAAAGTCCTTCATACTGAACTAAACTCCATCTTGTACAGAATTTCATATTTATTACTCAAAAAATAATAATAGGTTTGTTTATACATGTATATTTACTTTTTTCCCTCTTTAAGTACAGATTTTTGTTAATTTGAATTCCAAATGATTAAAATGTGTATGAGACTTAAAATTTGAAATTAAATTAATGTGTTTAGTTTCTATCAATACACAATAAGGCTGCAAAGCTAACTATTTATTTATTTTTAAATAAACTTCCATTCTATTTTAAATGCTTCCCTTGTGAAAAACATTTAATGTCGAAATGATCAAAGCCATTAATTTCATAAATAAACCTGGTAATCAATCTATTTAAATATTATTTTAATTGTTTTTTAACTTAATAGTTATTTTATGTATGTAGAATTAAATATTTTGACACACATGTAATGCATTATTCAATCATCTGAAAATAATCATTAAAATCTCATATGAATAAAAAAAAAAAACTGGATCCAAGAAAAATACTAAACTATGATTCACTTTATTAAGCTGCAAATAGGTAAGAAAAATTACTGATATATTTTTGTATTATTAATCAATACAAAAAACCCTTAATGGGTTAAAAGTTTGTGACGCAGCTACTTTATGGCTATAAGACATTCAAATACAGGTCTTAAAAATGACATATTTTGTGTGAAGCTTTGGTATTAAAAATTAAAGCACCATAGTAGAATAATAAGATATACTTTGATAAATTAGTGACTTTTATTTCTATTTTGATAACTTATACAAGATTTTGCTTAAAGGAATTTGTATAACTATGTTAAGAGAAATATAGTTTCACTCGGTGCTTTCAGCATTGCTAAATATAATATATGATACTGAATACTTTTAGTAAATAATAAAGAATTATATTTGGGATATTTGAAATAAATTCTTTTCTTTAATTTAAATAATGAAAAAACTTAATAATTTTCATCTGATTAAAGAGAAAAAATATTTTAAAACAGAATTTTTCTGTTCAGTATTTTGAACTGTAAAGATAAAGGGTTGCATTTGACGAAAAATTGTTGGCTTGTCATGTATATAGTAATATGTAGAGTTGTGTATAAAAATGTTATAAATATTGGTATAGAATGATTTCATCTAGTGTCCACACCAAGCATTATATGTATATATATATTATATGCAAGTATTATATGTATATGTATACATATAATTTTTCTTAAAAAAAGTTATACTAATGCTACCAGTTTTATAAATATCAAGTTTTCAGAAAATTAAACATGAAATATAGGAAGATGAATATATTTAAATTATTAAATTCAGGTATTTTCATTGTTGTAATTATATTTGGGAAAAAACACAGTTTAGAGGAACAGAGGAAAAAGCAACTTTTTTAATTGTTATAAAAGCTAAGCTTTAAAATGAATTGAAAAACTGATGTAAAAAAAGACACAGAATTAAAAATTTTGGTTACAATTTTGAAAAGTTGCTAAATGATGTATTATACATATTTCAGATTTAAGAAATATAAAGATTTTATCAATTTTCAATTAATCAAAGAGAAAATTGTGTTTTAAAATAGATTTTGCTTCTCTTTGCTTCATAACAAAAGTCTTGAGGTTGTTGTTAAAGGTCACATTTGGCGATAAATCGCTTGTTTAATAAGAGATCCCATGTTATAATGCAACAGTTTCGAGAACATTGAAATTTTCAAAGAAATGCTTTAGTTTATGAATGATGGATATTCTTAGAATATTCCAACAAACTATTATTTACATGACAAAAGTTATGAAAACAATTTATGTAAAGACATAAATTGTGAATAAACAATTTTCAACAACTGTCATAAAAAAAATCAAACAATTTATAAATACCTTTTAACTTTTTTGGAAAGTTTAAATACTATATAAACAAACATCAGTATGCTTGAACAATTTTTAAGTTTACCATCATAACAAGAGAATAGTTTTTTTTTTTTTTATGATAAAAGATATTAAATAAAAACATATACATACTACTTTCATATAAGCAATGAATGTAAGAGATAAACAGACATGTAAATTGTTTTGTAAATCATGCAAACCAAATTTTCAAACTTATGTTGTCTCTCAATTTCATGTTAGATTATTTTGTTTTTGTAGAAATTTCTCATTTTGAATGTTTAATTTGCATTATAATGTTTTAACAACTCTCTAAATATCATTTGTTATAGGTTTTAATAGATATTTTTTTATAATAGGTCATTTATTTTGCATCCCAAATAGTTGTTTTCAGTACTTTTCAATGTTAGGTAGTTTCATCCATTTAGATGCTAATATTTAGCAATTTATTAATTTTTGAGGAGAAAAATGTCTAAGTATTGGCACCTGTCTTACGGTTGCTACAATAATCTTTCGACAAACTTGTACACAGCAGTAATGTTAGTACTAGAAGAAATTTCATTATGGTCAATGGAAGTGGGAAAATTTATATTTTAGTTGTCTTGATACTGCATTACACGACTATTGTTTTTAGACAGTGATTTTAACATTGTGCAAATTTACATTACTCCCCTTGAATCAAACAATTTTTAAGTTTTGTTAACTTTCAATTCTCTATACAAAACTATTATTGGATTTTTTTTTTTTTTTTCTCTAGGGAATGAAGTATGAGTTTTTTAATGAAAAATAAAATTTATTATTAATTTTTAGCAAAATAAAAAAATCAACAGTAAATTGTAATATAAATAATAACTCAATTTGGCTTCCACTCTGAATTCATGAAATTATTAATTTTTATTTCAATGAAAATAAGTACTTTGTTTTTATTATTTAAAAAAGTAAAGCACCATAGTAGAATAATAAGATATACTTAGATAAATTAGGGACTTTTATTTCTATTTTGATAACTTATACAAGATTTTGCTTAAAGAAATTTTAAGATTAACACAAGATTATTGATATGTATACATTTTAGTGTATAAGTAAAAACTCTCAAAGCACATTTTTACTTGTATTTAAACAAAGATGAGGAAATGGAGGTTTAACAATGTAACAAATAAGTATAGATGTGTAAATTGTTTTATAAATCATGTAAACCAGATAATTTTTCTTCAAAAAAAAAGAAAAAAAAAGTTATACTAATGCTATCAGTTTTATAAATGTAGTTTTCAGAAAATTAAACATGAAATATAGGAAGATGAAAGTATTTAAAATTTTTAATTCAGGTGTTTTCATTGTTATTATTTTGGGGAAAAAACACAGTTAGGAGGAACAGAGGAAACAGCAATTTTTTTTAATGTTATAAAAGCTTTAAAATGTATTTAAAAACTGATGTTGAAAAAGACACAGAATTAAAAACTTTGTAAGCAAACACTGTAAATTTTAAAAGTTCATAGCAATTGTTGTGTTTTATTTAAACTTTGTATACATATACAAAGTAATGTGTATATGAATATACTTTGTATATATATGTAACATTATTTAAAACAAAAAATCTTAATATTAAGAAGATGTATAAATAAAATTTTCATCTGAAATTTAATAATCAAGCAAGAATATATAAATCATTCTCCTTACCTATTTCCAGCTTGTAATTAGATCTTGATACTTCCTAATAGTCAATTTTCTTTTAATTATTATTTAGAAGAAATGGTTTACTATTACTCACATTTGAAGATGACTGAATAATTAATGTTCATGTATGTGACAAAATATTCATTATTCACACACACAAAACAATAATATTTCAGTCTTAAATTACGAACTTACTTCATAATTACTTCGTAAATAAGCTTATTTATCAAATATTTGAAAAAGTAAACACAGAGTAAACACAGTCAGATACTTCCACAATTGAATTTCTACAACTACGCAGCATGCAGACGGTGTTTTTGATAACAAACAGTATGCCGATGAAACCTTTCCTATTGGTTATATGGCTACGTTTTCGGTAATAATCGGCTATAATCGGTAAAACTGACGTCATTTTTGGGAGGAGCTAGCGCGCCTTCTCGCTTCCTTTATCAATCAGCTGACACGACTCGTGTGCGAGTGAAAACGGGCCCCGGAATAGCAATTTCTCCTACTACCGAGAATAGCGATGGAGTAGAGATGCGCGTTTCGGCTACGTCACGTCTCACTCGCTTCTCCACTCGGCCGCGCTGTGAATTGGGCTGTACACAACACAAGAAGCCGTTCTGTGGTTATCCGCTTGTTAGTGATGGGCCTGTTGACACTCGACACATTTTCGGAAGTTTAGTTGCTTGGTTGAAAAAAAAATATGCAATTTTTTCCTCTGATCGGAATATCTATGATAATTATAAAGAAAAGTAAATAAATAATCTTTCATCGTTAGACTTAAAGGAGCTTTTTTTTTTTCTCTTTGTCACTTCCTGTTATATTGTGTAATAAAGTTTTATTTTTTCGTGCTGAATTCGCGTTTCTGTCACCGGTCTTCAGTGATATGACTAACTTAATGGCTAAAAATGATATTTATTTTAACAGTGGATTTAAGTGACCGCCTGCGACATTCCGATTTCCAAAATATTATTTGGTGCTTGATCCAAATTAATATATATTTATGGGCATGTTTAGGCAGTATTAAAAAATCTTAACAACCGTGGGATTCCTTTGTATTAATATTATTATTTTTTTTAATTATATATACATGTTTGTTAACAAATATATTGAAATACATTTATATTTCATCGTACCATTTTAAAGAATTTTATTTCGTATGTAATACGCAGGTTTTCTGTTTCTCCAGAAGGAGAAATAAATTTAGTAATTAGCCAAGTATTGTTCTCAAATTAAAAGAAAAAAAAAGTCAGTGAGAGAAAAATGAAAACTACGCTAGAAACACAGATATTGTGCAAAGATAAACATTCCATTGTTATCGATCGAGCAGTTCTGCACTCAAAGTTGGTAGATGAGAAGTGTCGGGTTCGATCCCAGGTCGCACTCCGCGTCCTAGAAGCTCATCGAGTTTTCTGTGTTTTTTTTTTTTTTCGAAACTTAACTTCGGATGAAAGTTACCTTAGTAAGTAGGGAATTTCAGTTTGCGACCTTGTTTTTTTTCTATAAAATTCATCCTTCTTATTTATTTATTTATTTATTTATTTTACTTTTTTAATTACATATTTATATAAAATAATCTAGAGGGTGCTGGAGTTATGCGTAAAATAAGAAAACGAGAAAATACGTTATTGCATATATATATACATATAAAAAAAAAAAAAAAAAAAAAAAAATCTCATAATCGATTCCCGTTTATTCATAAAATGCCTTTCATAATTATTTGAGTAAGGCATTAAATATTCTACAGAAAGTTTTGAAACCAAGAATTTAATCTCATGGAAAAACATGAAGGATAATTACATTCAATAAAGAGCAAAAAAAAAAAAGTAATTTCCGCGTACAGAACTTTTTACATTAATACCTATTCAAATTGAAAATGTCTTCTTTATAAAGAATCATAAATGAATTTTATCAATGAATGATAAATTTACTGCTTGCAATATTTTCAAAAATAAAATTTCCATCTAGCATTATTTTACGAAAAACAAGAAAGTTTTTAAATAAAAAAATAATTCTATGAGCATTCATAGTAGTAATGCAAAATGTACTATGCAGTTATAAGCAATTACATTTTATCAATAACAATTCTAATATTCAAAATAAAGTAGGTCTCTATTAATTAATATGAAGTAATTATTAAAAAAAAAATTATTTTTATGAATTAATTATTTATAAAAAGAGTATTCTGGCGCAGATATTTATAAATAAAATTTTGTTATTAAAAATACATGTTAATTTCTATCAACAATAATGGGCCTAATGCATCCGGTAGCCGAATGGTTATAGCACTCTGGCCTTTGAAAATTGCATTAAAGTGCATATCAGAATGAATAAAAAATAAATTATTTATTAACCTTCCTAAAATATGCGAGTAGTAAAAAAAAAAAAAAATGATAAAATAGTTTTGAATATAGATTATACGTATATTGATATATTAATTTTAAAAGTTAAATTTTTGAAATCCCCATAGAAAATATTAAAAAAAAAAAATTAGAAATTAGAATCAAGGCAGGCACGTAACATAGATCATAAATACTCATCTAAAAAGACTGTAACCTGTAATAAAATGCTAATTCTGGAACATTCTTAAATAGTTTGAAAGATTTCTTTTTTCTTATTTTTTAAGAAACGAAACAACGGAACGTGTCCCCTAAATTCTTTTTAATCTGTGAAAAGAACAGAGAACACACATAAAGGAAACTAACTCATCCGTTTTTCCAACTGTACAAGGCGGAAAACAGGGAAATAACACAATACAACAATCATAAAAAAATAGTTTAAACCTCTCCCACCCTAAGGCTAAAATACCAGTATCACCTACTAAACCGATAATTTCCGGTGACCTCTATTTCATCTTACGAAAAATGTGTGATAGAGAACAACACTAAATTCCCTTCCCTCCACAGCTGTCATTAAAGAAAGGCGAAAAACTACTATCCCATCTGAAGCTTGCTTCTGTTAAATTCAAAATACAACGCAAGAGATGAAGGTTCGAAAGAGTGTCGAAATTTCGGTACAAATGTCGAACTCCGACACATGTGTCGAAGTATGATACTGGTGTGCCGAACTTCGATACTGTATCGAACTCCGCACAAAGCAACGTGTCGACACATCGACACATCAGACACACTGCGCCGGCGCACCAACACGAGAGCCGGTGCACGTGACGTCACTGCGACAGATAATTCCGCACGTACTTTAGAATGTAGGCAAAAGGTGGGGTAAAGCACCAATGGAAAGGCAAATATTTTGCCTACATGCGCAAAAGTTGCAGAATAGCGTCGCTTGTTTATAAACATGCGCCTGCTCTTACTGATCAAAGACAAGGCCATCTGATGCTAGCAATGAAGAACAAGAATTACGTTGGTAGAAGTTTGCGCACGCTCGAATAGAGTTTGTTTACTCGCGTGATGCACATAAAAATATTAACAATTTCGTAACCGCTGACGTAGATTCACGTCATTTAAAAACCTGTTACTCCGCCAGTGGGCATTTCCTTTGCAATACGTATGCCATTTATTTCTTCAAAATATTCACACTATTAATACATAGCTGCCAATATCTTAATTTATTCCGGAGTACTTTTAGCCCCGCCTTTAATTCGCACCACTTTATTTATAGAAAAATTTTCTCCAATATATAACTTCGATAAAATAAGATAAAATTACCTTAAAAAGAATAAGTGGTGCGAAATAAAGGCGGGGCTAAAAATACTCCGGAATAAATTAAAATATTGGCAGCTATGTTAATATTTGTACAGTCAGCAAAAAAAAAAAAAAAAAAAAAAAAGCCACTCCCACCTAATTTCACCGTAAATTATCGTAGAAACAAGCGGCTGGTACCGATCGATCTGTGATAACGGCTAGTTTATAATGATATTGTTAGATTTTGTTTAAAGGGTCATCTACATATTAAAACAGGCATCAACTTAATTTTTTTTCAATAGCAACCCCTATTTTTGACTGTATATTCGAATTCCTAAGATCAAGGCAGACCAGAAAAAAATCCCATTTATATACTTTAAAATAATTTTTAATAGAGTTACAAGCGAAAATGTGTTAGGAGTAAACCTATACATTTAGAAAAAATAAATCATGATCTACCACATCATAGACATTATTTATTAAATATCACACCTGCAAAAAAGTGCAGAAATGTTAAAATCGAAACTCTTTCGAATTATTCAGTTATTAAATTATTCAGTTTATAAATAATAGCATTGTAATATTTAAAAAATAATGAAAAATGTAAAATATTAAGTCCAGTACTTTCTCAAAAAACTGGTATGTTGCCGTCACCACAAGTCTTTCTTCCATATTTTCCAATACAAATTCATTTAGTGCAATAATTTATGAACACTATTATTTATTAAAATTATCGTATATGATGAATGCAAATGATTTTCATTGTAAAGGAAACTAACACTAAATATCCAAAGAAAGTCAATTTTATTATATATAAAAAAATCTTATAAATACGTTTTTATAATACTTATCTTCCATATCAAGTTTCGTACAGTTATATGACGTAGAAGTTGAGATATAGCCTTACTATTGTCGAAGAAATTTGCAAAATAGAAGCTCTACCTACTGGCCGAAAAGCATCCAAATTGAATCAGCATAATATTTCATAATGGCTTTCTGAGATATGAAATATTGTTTGATTATACTTGATTATACGCAATAAAAACCTTAGATACAGCCTTCCCTTAAACTGCGGAAATCGCTACGCAGCAACGCCACCTGCAGAGTGGTTTACACCAAAAGTAGATAGGCACTAATTTTTGTCAAGGTGCATATACATAAAAATTTACGTGCAATTCTGTGCAGTTCTGTTAAATTTCAGAAATCGCTGAATAACAGCACCACCTCTTGGCCATTAAACTTTCAAATTGAATCAGCATGATGTCTTATAATGGCCTTCTCATATGCCAAGTTTTGTTTGTTTATATGCAATAGAACTTCAGGCACAGCCTTCACTTAAACTGGGGAAATCGCTCTGTAGCCAGAGCCTGATTAAGGGGGAAGCTCGCTCTTCACACATTATTTATACTTACACCGTTATTTTTTAACAAATACTTTCCTCCTATAATAAACAGAAAAAATTCATTAAAAATTATTTTAAAAGAATTCTGGTGTCTAATAACGCTGAGAAAATTGGATTGTTTTACACCGTTCATTTTTTATAAAAAATATTTCCTCGTCAAAGCGTGGAATTTCTATGACATGAAGTAAAAAATAATTGTAAAAATATTCCGGTAAGAGCGAGCTTCCCCCTTAATCAGGCCCTGTCTGTAGCAGCGCTACCTGTTGCGCGGTTGACACCAAAAGTTGATAGGCACTAATTTAGGTCAAGGTGCATCTACATGTACATATATGAATATAATTATGAGCAGTAGTACCGGAGATACGGTCCTATTTTGATACCTAGTAATTCCACGAAGATTTGAGAAATGTACAAAAACTACACACATTTCTGGCTATTATTTCAGAAGGAATTGAAGAAGTATTAAAAACTATTAACGCTTTCGAGACCGCTGGCGTAGATTCACGTCATTTGAAAATCTGTAACTCCGCCAGTGGGCATTTCATTTGCAATTTGTATGTCATTTATTTCTTTAAAATGAACACAATATTAATATTTGTACAACTAATGTACTATGGATATAAATACTTTGATTAGAAAGTGTATAATTATAATGTATGCCCATTTGTAATGTCAATCTGAATATAGAAAATTTTGTTCTGAAATATTGTAACTTGAGAGAATAACGCCCACAGGCGGACCTTTCTGTCAAAAAGACAAAAACATGCGGTCGCGAAAGTGTTAACAGAGCTGCCAACCTAATCCGGCAAATTGTAAGTACCTCCCCATTTTATACACCACTTAATTTTTAGAGTATTTTTCTTCTTAATTCATCGTAGACACATTTGAAGAGAATTGTTTTGAAAATTAAGTGGTGTAGAAAAAGGGGCGGTACTAACAATTTGCCGTATCAGGTTGGCAGATCTGTATTAAGAGAGAGAGAGAGAGAGACTATTACTATTCTTAATAAGGAAACGAAACTTATACAAAAAGATCGTTCATTTTTAGAAAGAAGACATTATTTCATGTCTTTTGTTTTATTGATATAATGCGATTTCTTTGACTTTTCGGAAACAGTTAGCGAATAAAGGCGAAAGCATCGTTTTTTAGGAACGCTTGCTAACGGGGACGGGAGATAAGAGGAAATCCTCTTTCCTTCTCCCCAAAACCCTACACACAGTGTTAAAACAAGCTGGTTTATTTGGCAAATTCTAAACCCAGGTGGCAAGCATTTAAACATTTTTCAGTCAATAACTATAATGCATTTACAGATTCTAATTTTGCATTTCTCTCCCATCTTTTTTTACTGTGTTCTATATTCAACAGAAGAAAATGTTGGATTCGTAAAAATTTTCGATTTCCGGTTTTCGATGGATTTACACATTTTGAAAGGTCCACAACATGATTTGGCCATTTTTGAAAATGTGTGTGTATGTGACAAAAAGTTTGTGGCGATTGTATCTCAAGAACTGCTGCACGAAATTGCATATAAACTTATTTATGATGCACTTTAATCCAGATTAGTGCTTATGAAATTTGGTTTCAATTGTTCAACAGGTAGCGTTGTTATACCGTGATTTCTACAATTTCAGGGAAGGCTATATCTCAGGAACTACTGCGCGAATTTCCATATAAATTTATATGCAGATGCACTTTGACATGGGTTAGTGCCTGTCTACTTTTGGTATTAGTTTCTCAACAAGTGGCGCTATTATACCGCAATTTCCAAATTTTAAGGCAACGCTGTATCTCAGGAACTACTGCATGAATTTGCATACAAATTTATATTCAGATATAGTTTAGCATAAGTTAGTATCTACTAACTTTTGGTGCCAATTTCTCAACAGGTGGCGATTTTCACAGTTTAAGGAAAGGCTATGTCTGAGGAACTACAGCACAGAATTGCATATAAATTTATATGTAGATGCACCTCGACATAAATTAGCGTCTAGCAACTTCTGGTGACAATCTCAGTAGGTGGCGCTGCTATACGTCGATTTCCATAATTCCAGGGAAGGCTATAACCCAGGTGCTATTGCGTATATTCAAACAAATTGGATGTGTAAGAAAACCATTATATGACATTGTTCATTGTATTAATTCAGTTTGAATGCATATCAGCCAAAAAGTGGCGCTACTATACTGCACTATTCTCCGAGAACGGGAAGGCTATATCTCAATTTCTATGGCATGTAACTGTATGAAACTTGATATATAAGATAACCATTATGGAAAAAAAAGGCTTTATTTATAAAGAATAAAATTTTCTTTCTTTTCTAATATTTAGTGTTAGTTTCTTCTGAGAGAAAAATCATCTGCATTCATTATGGTAGATAATTTTTATAAATAATAGTTTTAATAAAACATTTTTATTAAGTGAAATTCTGTAGGAAAATAAAGAAGAAAGTCTTGTGGTGGGCACAATATTCTGGTTTTATTTTCTTCTAGATTCAATAGCAGAAAGTACTGGATTCGTGAAAGTTTTCGACTCCGGGTTTTCGATGGATTCACACTTTTTGAGAGGTCTGGAACGCGACATGGCTATTTTCAGAAAATGTCTGTGTGTGACAAAATTTTGTGGCAACTATATCTCAAAAACTATTGCACAGAATTTCATGAATTTTTTTATGTAGTTGCACCTTGACATAAATTAGTGCCTATCAACCTTTGGTGAAAATCGTCCAAAAGATGACGTAGCCATCCGCTTTTTCGAAATTTTTAACATAGCGGTATAGACCAAAATTTCGTAGAAATTCACACAAATAGAATTAGTTTTTTATATTGACATTCAATGTAATTATTTATAATAGTGATAGTTATCGGGGGGGGGGGGGGAATTGTGACGTAGAATGTCCCCCTTCCCCCCGGGTGAGGCAAATTTTCATTATGGGTATTTTTTTTTAAAGAGCTGTCAACAGCTTTAAAACGAATGGTTGAACCATCGATCTGCGATTATTTAAAGGATTTTTTTCATTAAAAAAAAAAAAAAAAAAAAAAAAAAAAAAGCATTGTTTTCGGATGTCATATAGACAATAGAGAATAAAACTGATTTTTTTTTTTTTTTTTTTTTTTTTTTTCTACAATATAATCAGCTATTTAAATTGCTCTTGTTTTCACAAATTGTATGGAAATTTCCTTTTCTATAATGTATTAAATGCGTACCTGCACGGAGAGAGGGAATGAAATATCTATGCATTTTTTATCAATGTATTTATGCATTTTTAAAAGTTATATCAAATCACTTAACTCTTTTTTTTTTTTTTTTTTTTTTTTTAATCAATTATTTCTGGAGAAGTTTAAATTAAGCGAACTAATGAATAATCCATTAACAATAATAAAATCTATGAATTTCAATGATAATTTGTTTAAAAACGTTCTTATTTATTTATTTAGGAAATACTCATGGCAATATTGTTCATTTTTCGTTTTTCACCATTAATTATATTGTCAAATTTCAATACGTATATTCTATATAATATATTTTTAAGATATTTTTTTACTTTTGAAATATCATACGGATTTATAGCTATTAAGTGAAATATCTTGATATTTCTAGAATTTTTGTGTATTCTTAAAAATTTATATAATTTGCTTAATAAAATTTACTTGATTTTAATTATAATGAAGTTACAATTTAGCAAATGTTCAGTAACTGCATATATTTAGATTACAGTAAATAAGTCTGGCAATAAAATTAATACTTTAAGATCTAAATAATTGTGCGTACTAACTTACATATTCATTTTCAATTTGGTTAGTTTTTAATTTAAATATACATTAAAATTTAAATATCTACATTTAAAATGTTCTTAAAAAATTATGTTACTTATTTTTTCCTTACTTTACTACTAAATAATTAAATTTAAAGACTTTTATATAAAAAATATTAAAAAGTCAATATTTAAAAAAATTTGTTATTTTTTATAAGAAAAAAAACACAGATAATTTTGTGCATAATTTAAATATTTTAATTTAAAGTTAAAAAAAAAAAAAAAAAAAAAAAAAATGATTATGAAGAAATTACATATTAGTAAAAATTTATAGTATATGTTGTAATTTTTTCTTTTATAATACATTATATAACTGTGATATATTAATTATTAATTTCAACTAAGCTATTGGTATTTAAAACAGTTTTTTTACAATGAAAAAACATGTTCATAACATGTTCATAACATAAAACATATTTCAAAAAACATGTTATTTTCTTTCGAATAATAAGTTACTAATTTCTTAACATTAAAAAAATAATAATAAATAACTAAAATTATTATACTAAAATAAATTATTAAATAATTCTAAATTAAATAAAATTGCAAATTAATTTTTATAAAGTAGAAAATATATATATGTAAGTTATTAAATTTAGTTTAGTATTTAAGGCATTAGTTAGAAGAAAATTATAAATGTCGTCATATATGCATATCACTTTAAAAATACCGGGTGATTATAATTAAAGTTACAATTTCAAAGCGCTATAATTTTAAAACTGCCCATCAGAACGATTTGGTATTTTACCAGAGCAGTCGTGAGGAAATGAAATTTTGTTTAGGGGAGGAAAAAGTAGTTTCAACATGTTTCTATAGATGGCGCTGTCAGGGTAATGCCAGGGGAAACGACTAAATGGACTCATTAAACACAGAATTGTTGTTAGCAACACAATGGCATAACTGTACAATTGTTAACGCCCCTTTTCTCACACCACTATATTTTTAAAGTTATTCTCTCCAAATGTTGTTACGATTAAATAAGACAAAAAATACTCTAAAAAATTATTAAGGTGAAAAAATAGGCGGGTACTAAAAATTGTACGGTTCATAATGAGATGGTTGGCAAGTATGCAATGGAATAGCAGGAAACAATTGACTTCAAGGTCTACTAAAGGTTTTTTTTTTTTTTGCAAAAAGACAAGAACACGGATTTACAGCGAAAACAGTCATAGTGAAAAGAGAAAAAGAGGAGCTTCAAGAAACAAATACTTCATGGATAATTAACGGCACATTTTGGAACTTTTTTTTTTTTTTTTTTTTTTTTTTTCCCAAACAAAATTTTATTTCCTCACGATTGCTCTGGTAAAATATCAAATCGCTCCGATTGATAGTCAAGAATGCAAGAGTTTCAATCTCAAAATGAAGTATTCTAACCAGTATTCTTTATCAATAATTGCTATCATGTTCAATCGCAGCAAATTACTACAGAATTATGATATAAATCATTGATAAAAATATACTGGTGTAGGTGTTCCGTGTTGAGACGGAAGCGCTTCCCCCTTTGTGAACAGTTTCATACTTGTAAACCATCTCATTATGAACCGTACAATTTTTAGTACCCGCCTTTTTTTTCACACCAATAATTTTTTAGAGTAATTTCAGTCTCATTTAATCGTAACAACATTTGCAGAGAATAACTCTAAAAATATAGTGGTGTGAGAAAAGGGGCGTTTTTACAGGGGGCGTTAACAATTGTACGGTTATTAATGAGATGGTTGGCAAGTATGCAGTTTCAGTTTTAAAATTATAGCGTTTTGAAATCGTAACTTTAATTATAATCACCCTGTACAATGATAATCTCTCTAAGGTAAAAGTGGTGGCAAAATAGGCAAAATTTTTTCATCTTCTGAAAAGAAAGGCGGAGACTACGACCTCTGATTTTATATATTCGGGATTAAATCATTTAAGTTTTGTCTTCAGCAATCAATGGAGTAAATGTTATCGGCGTTTAATCATACCTGCGTCATGTATAGAAATAAATACAAATATGGAAAGCGGCCTTTTTTTTTGTAAGCATTATACTTTTAATTCTTTGACAGAGGAATTTCCATTACTACTACGTTCAGAGAAATGAAACAAAATAAAGTTTTTTTTATTAAAAAAAAATTCACTGTAAAACACGTATAAAACGATACATTTAATTAAAATCATTATAATTGTATCGTGTCAAGACCTTTCGCCCTGAACATCAGGGCATCATCAGGACAGAGCCATTTTAACTAGAACACGTGGTTTACAGTGAATTTTTTTTTTTTTTTTTTTATAAAAATTGTGGTTTCCAACAAAGACGCGTGTGATTATGATGTCTCTATATGAGATGTAATTTTATATAAAATAAAGTTATGAAGAATTACAGTGACATATTGAGTACATCATTAATTTCAGATCACAAACAGGAAATCAATGTAATGTTTTAAAATTTGAAAAATAACCAGAAATATACAATTTTTTTATTCTTTACAATACCTTTGTATATATATATATATATATCTAAGTATATGTTATGAAAAAGCGATAAAGGGCGATCTATAACATTCATATTAGATCGCTCTACATGATGGGGGTCTTGATAAAACAGGAAGTGAAAAAGTGGACGAATGCACTTTTGTTAATGAATATTCAGCCCGTAATGATAATGTTATAAAAGTTGTAGATATTTTTGCGTGTACAAAGTACATAAGCAGATTCTAATCGATGAATGCGTTATATTTAATGACTATTTAGCTCGTAGATAAAGCCCGTAATGATATTGTTATGAACGTACACGGCATTTTTGCATGTAAAAAGTAATACGCAAGTTCTAGTAGACCAATGTAATTCATTTAATGAATATACAACCCGTAGATAACGCCCGTAATGAACTTCCCTTTTCGACATTTTTGCGTGTAGAAAGTAATTCTTTACACCGTAAGTAAGTTCTTGTCGACGAATGCATTGGATTTAGTGAATATTCAGAGCATAGATATCAGTCTTTAGTGGTATTCTTATAAAAGTTATTGATATTTTTGAGTGTAGAAAGTAATTCTTAAAGACATAAGTAAGTTCTAGTCGAAGAATGGATTTTATTTAGGGAATATTGAAATCGTAGATACAGTCCGCAATGATATTGTTATGAAAGATATCTACGCTTTTGCATATAGAAAATAATTCTTAAAAGCATATTCAGATAGTTTAATTTTATTTCATTCTCAAAATTTAAAAATATTTTATTTTTCGATATCGACATATAAAAACAGAGGGGTGATTCCATGGAAGAAGATAGCATGAGTCACAAAAGGGATAATATTTTCTCTTTGTTTTGCCACCAGTATCCGGATACACATATTTTAATGGCATATTTACTGTGACTTCTATGATTGAAAAGAGCAGTGATTATTGTGGAAAAATATTGGTGACAGCAGATTTATCTCAGTTTGTGACTGATGCTACATTTTTCACGGCGTTGCCGAAACGCTAAAACTAGGGGAGCGTAGTTGTAACAGGAGTAGGAAGTAATACGCAATTTACGATATATATTTTAACATTTTTGATTAGATATTTCGATAAGCATAATTCTACTGACGCGATTTATTAAGTTAGCACAATCAGTGTTTTCCAAAAATGGTTAATGAAAGGTTCTGTACATGTGCTTCATTTTAGCTAGTTAGTGGAAAAATTGTATTTCGTAAATTTTGATTAAAGTTATGTTAATTTATATTTTAAAGAAGTGTTTATAGCTATTTATTTCATCTCTGAGTTGAGTTATAAAATGCATGTTTAATTTTTTGTATAAATCTTTATCTCTATATATTAAAAAAGTTACTGTCACTGGCGTCAAATTTTTTTGTCTGCGACAGCATCTTCTAGCGGAGGGCAGGTTCCTTCGTGTCATGTGAAGTATCAATGTGTCCGCATACTCCAAGGGAGACATTTCAGCTGATTAGAAATTTCCATCATTTTAATTTAAAAAGTTATCAACTAAAAACGACAAATTTATGAAGGTACTCTATTTGTCATTTTGAAAAATGTTTCTCCGAGTGACGTTGTTCTTCGGTCATGAAGTCATTTTACACGGGGAAATTAAATATGATCCTTGGTTGTATGTAGGTAGGTAGGTATGTAGGTAGGCAGGTAGGTTGGATTTAACGACGCACCAGTACTGCGCTATGGGTAATTGGCGACGGTCTGGGACTCACCCCTAGAGATGTTTCGGAGACTTGTCATCACAGTTTGATCCTTCACGGACGGAATGAACCCCCCCGCTTTGGTGATCCCCAGAGGCATAGTATGGATGGGAATATGGAAGACTTTGCTGCCGCGAGAGATTTTATGTGCACCAGCCACCATTAGTATACACGACGGTCTTTGGCCGGTTCAAGTATAGAATCGGCAATCTTCCAATTACGTGCTTGGCGCTTTACCGACTAGGGTACCGCGGTCCAAAACCATAGATGTAAAAACGAAAGAAAATAAATATCAACTTTTTTTCTCTACTTTTAGAAAATTAATTTTCTTACACGGGAAAATTAAAATATTGTCCCTGGTTGTAGGTAGGTAGATAATTAGGTAGGTTGTGTTTGACGACGCACCATTACTGCGCTATGGATAATTGGCAACGGTCTGGGACGCACCCCTACGGATGTTTCGGAGACATGCCACCACAGTTTTGGTCCTAAACGAATGGGATGGCTCTCCCGCTTCGGTGGTCCCCAGAGGTATAATTTTGATGGGAGCATGGAGGATATTACGGCCACAACATATTTTGCGTTCACTAGCCACCATTAGTGTACACGAAGTGTTTTGGCCGGCTCGAGAACCGAGCCCACAATCTTCCAATTATGATCCCTGCGCTCTACCGACTGGGGTACCACGGTCCGGATCTAAGCTTCCAAAAAAGAAATAAAAAGGGTCATATACTAAAGCTGCAATGCAAAATGGTCTATATATTACGAATTTCTTTCTATTAAAATATACATATATATAAATATTATATATTTCAATTTGACATTGAATATGAGGATTTCCAAAATATTTTTCTGTTTTCTCTTTTAATATGCGCTATTAATATTCCTTTTAGGTGAAAGAACGCAGCGAATAGGCGGGCAGAGCTCTGCATGTGTTAATAAGTAAAGTGAGTCGGGGGTTGGTGAGCGGAGCGAGCAGGGGGCAGAGCCCCCTAGTATTTTTAAATAAACAAAATGTCCAAAATCATACGATGGGGTAAGTTGTAACATGTTACAATTTGCCCTTTCTGCTGTGATTCATGCAATTAGACATTCTACTTTAAATGTTAACGAGCAAATTATTTATTGTATACCTTTCTTTTAAACTTGAGGAATTGTAAAAAGAATCTGAAAGAGCTTCAAATGGTCAAGATATATATGATTTGGCTACAGCTGAAATCTTCTAGAAAGGTAAAATATCAGACACCCACTAATCACCCGAAAGAAAAGTTTTGAAAAATAATTTGAAAAGATAATTAAAAAGTAACACAAGCATAAAGAGAGAGGAAAAGATTATAAGAAGAAACAAACAAATAAATAAATAAACAAAAGAATAAAAATATAAATAAAATATCCTTATTATCAGATACAGATTCTGAACTAGAGGAGTGGCTTGTGCAGATGCCAACAGCCAGAGCTTGAAATCTCCGCCCATTTTCAGGAAACTTTCAGAAATGAAAAATTTTTGGCTTTTTTGCCATTGCGATATTTATATAGAAATATTTTCCGTGTTTTTATATTATAATGCCGTGATTAATTGATCACGAATTATAATCGCGATTCAATCATGAATTAGAGAATATTCCTTAAAAATAGTGGTAGAAACAAAAGAAGACATGAGTGTCCTGAAAAAAGGGCGGAGAATTTGTGCTCTGCTAAACCCTCTCGGAGGCAGAAGATTCGACATACCGCTTAATTTGCAAAATGTGGTCACACGTTAAATGTATGAGAGGGAACAAAATATCATTTATTTGAATTAATAAGCACTCTGACTAAGATTCACTTCTATGTTAATTGTATATTTAATTTTCTCTTTATTCTGCTATAATCTATTTGATATAATTCATTGTTACTGTACGAAGAAGGTTATAATTTAATATTAGTTATTAATTGCCTATTTTATTAAACTAATAAATGATTGATAACAAAAAACATTTTGAAATATTGTCGTTTTTATTGTTACTGTTCTCTTTGTTATCTGTTACAATTTGCCCCAAATCCGGAGCAAATTGTAATAGGCAAATAATTTTGAAAAAATATTTTTTTGTGATAAAATTAGCAAAATTAACGAACCTCAAATTTATTTTATCAGATTTATTTATAGATTGACCTGGGCGATATTTTTAATTATTGCGTTGAAATATATCGAACATTTTTCGCCAAGAAGTTTAATTTAGCAACAGCTATTTTAATCTAGTTAGTGCATAAAAAAAAATATAAATACAGTAGCCGCCGCTTTATAAAATCACGTTTGTTTTCCTCAAAATGATTTTATTAAGCGGCTGATTTTTATATCCGGCGAACATGTCCGAACTCAATAAAAGAGTATTCATCACCTAAATATGGAAAGAAATTCTTCTTCGCCCTTCCATATATAAACTAGCCATCCGTAGGAATGGAGTTTTTGCTTCTTATCATTCATGTAAAATTTTCAGATTTTAAGGACAAAATTACGTAAACGATGGATATTTTCTTTGACCTGGTATTCTTGTACCTATCTAGAAGTGCTACGTTGATGACGTCTGCTCTCCTTATTCATTTTCGCTTGCGATTCACTCTTCCGTTTGGTACAATTTAGGCAGTAATATTACTTTTATCATTATGATCGTTCACATGAAGCAAACTGAGAATTTTCAAGCTTCGATGTGGCCTTCCTTTGACTATACATTTGAAGAAAACCATCATACTTTACCAACATTTTATGCTTTACCTTCAAAATAAAAACTACCTGCTTGCATATCTTGCAGCTAAGTTGCTTCAACATAAGAACTACAAACTCTATTTGAATATTTTAAAACAGAAAAGAAAATACTCATTGGCCAATCATTAGAAGAATTCTTTCCTCGAATTCATAACTGCATTATTTGGCGGGACGTATTTTTCTTTCTTCTTCTTTTCTTCCTTTTCTTTTTTTGAGGCACATAATTTTAGACAAATAGTAAAAATGTGACGGCTTGCTATATTTTTTTTTAATCAAAAATCCGGTGAGAAAATATAATTCGTTGTTTAGCTTACATACGTGATCATTTTTACTGTTGAAGAGATATTTTTTTGAATTTATTAACCGGCGATGCTGATTTTATTAAGCGGCGGTTTGTACTAATATAATTCCGGACCCAGCAATTCGATCAGAATAAGCGGCTGATTTTATTAACCAGTGATTTTATAAAGCGGCGGCTACTGTATATTATAAAATATTACAAAAAGAAAAAAAAATTAAGCTGAAATAGTAGTCACATAAATGATCTATTTTTATATGAGTAGATAATTTTACAGAAAATAATCTGGTGTATCACTTTCACGACATTCTCTTAACCTGTAATTTAATACTATAAACACAGATTGGAGATTAAGGAATAAGATAACGAGTACTGTTATGTAAACTTATGTTATAATAATTCAAATTAGGCTCCGAAACAGCTTTATTTGACAAATAATCCTGTTTGAGGGAGGCTACCGCCTTCCCGTTTCGTTATTGTACCTGCATTTATATAGAATTCAAAACTGTTATTTTAATATTGTTTCAGCTATACAGAAGGCGGGGATTGTTTTCTTTTGGAATTCTTTCACAATATCTCGCCTGCACTGCATTAACTTTCCAAAACTAATTTAATTTGTAAAATAAACATAGAAATGTTTAGAAAACAATAAGGTGCCAAGGGGACTTCAAACCGGAAATATTTCATAACTGATTTCCCTAATATTAATCGTCGAAAATATATATAACGTATTCCTTTTTAAAAATACTGGTGTCAATTCTGATTTAAAAGTGAAAAGTGTTGGCACCTATGTAAAAGTAAACTTAAAAACTTTTCTGTCAGATTATATACAGATATTTGCTTAGATGATTCAAATGGTAACATGTAATCCCCTCCCTACCCCCAAAGTCAATATGAGAAGAAATATTGTTCTAACTCAAAAATTTATTATAAAAATGAGCTGTATTTTTTATTTTTATATTTTATTTTTGGCGTTTGTACGTTCTAATTTAGACAATATCTCACACAACTTTCATATATTTATAATCAGTGCGCTAACTATATCGATTAGAAACAGCAATATATCAATTTATATTCTTTTTATGTATCTTTTTATGTATTCTTTTTATGCATATTATAAAAAACTTTTAGTTAAAACTTAAACATTCAAAAACACGCCTATTATATAAGTGGATTTCACAGTTATCTAAGTTTCACAACAACAACAACAACAACAAAGTCAGTTTTTAAAACTGCTAAAATATTGTTTGTGGTCATGGGTTCCTATAAAAATTTCAATCTTTATGAATTACTCTACCTCGCTTAACAACTTGCATACTTGCCAACTATCTCATTAATAACCGTACAATTGTTAACGCCCCCTGAAAAAACGCCCATTTTCTCACACCACAATATTTTTAGAGTAATTCTCTCCAAATGTTGTTACGATTAAATAAGATTAAAATTACTCTAAAAAATTATTGGTGTGGAAAAAAAGGCGGGTACTAAAAATTATACGGTTCATAATGAGATAGTTGGCAAGTATGAATTTGTAAGGTTTCTTTTCAAAGATCCCATACAATAAGAAATAACTATATTTTTTTATTTATAAGTATTTTAATATATTAATACCAATAAAATCTTAATGGTTATTTACAATGTTACTTTGAATAAGAATGTAGGAAATAGATATATTCTTCTGGTTAATATATATAACTCAGATCCGCCGCATGGCAGGGCCTGATGAATGGCAGGGCCTGATGAAAGGTTAATTCAAAGCTTTGCATATTAAGCTCGTTCACATAATGTTAAAAAATGTCGCAAAGTAAATTCAACGTTAACGCTTCTCCTCGTGCAGTGGCTGCGGTACCCAAATAAAAGCTGTGAAAAATCCGCCCCTATTGTGCTCTCTTTAAAAATGTTATCTCTTATGGTTTTAATATAAACAAGAATTAATTCTAGCCCTAAATGAACATTATAGATGTGACTATTTACTTGAAGTTATTAGCGTACATTTGACTTTAAATACAAAATATGTTAGATGTTAGCTAATAACATCTAACATATTTTATATTTAAAGTCAAATGTACACTGATAACTTCAAGTAAATAGTCACATCTATAGTGTTCACTTAGAGCTAGAATTAATTAGTGTAAAACATTATTTTTTAAATCGATCTTCTAATGCTGTAAATTGTATTGTAAATACGAAAAAAATCCTGTATTTGTAATTTAAGAAGAAATGTTAACGTGTGCAATTTTCAAAATTAAAATTTTGGTAGAAAAAATTTTCATTTTGGAGAAGAAATCGCTTATAAAAGTTAACTTTATCATTATCTCTTTTAT
Source organism: Salticus scenicus (assembly GCA_963930645.1). Taxonomy (NCBI): domain Eukaryota; kingdom Metazoa; phylum Arthropoda; class Arachnida; order Araneae; family Salticidae; genus Salticus; species Salticus scenicus. The sequence goes on from OZ005655.1 coordinate 271,795,261, forward strand.
TAAAAAAAGGAATATGTTATGTTCCATAAAATCAATCAGACGATCAATCAAATTTTAAATATGGAACATCACGCGAGTAAACAAATTCTATTCGAGCATGCGCAGTTTCAGCCTGAGTAGTTCAGGTACCTCCAACACGAGATGGCTTTGTCATCGATCAGTGACGTAACTATGACGCAACCATGACATAGTACGCTACCCATTGCTCCATTGCAATGAATACGCTTACTTTGTAAAGCTTTGGGTTAATTAAGGACTGCGTGTTTAGGTAGCATGTTTGCTTTAAGGTTCAATGATTAGGTCGATATAGAAATAATCTGGCTGAATAGTCGAATAGAATTTCAGGGATGGAACACAGCCACAGAATTCATACCAGTATTTGTTTATGAAATTTTTCTAGCTATAATTTTTTGACTCTATAATGATTTAAGAAGTAGCAGGTTTTGTTACTCCGATTGTGGTATGAGTTCTACACCCACGTTCCATCCCTGCAATTTTTTACTCTGCTCCGTATTTAAAATTAAAAAAGAATTTGGAGCTTGAACGAATTCGTATTATCGAAAAAATTCAAGTATTTTTTAAATGTTCACGTTTGGAATATTTTTTCTCGTTTAAAGATAAATAATATATGTTTCATTTAATTAAAAAGAAAGAAAATTGATTACTTTATAAAATTCATATAATTATTGAAATCTGTATTTCAACAATTTTTCATTCATTTCAGATATATATATATATATATATATATATATATATCCGAACTTTGAATTCGGTTGTTCTCATTTTTTATGAAGGCAGAACAATTTAGTGTATTTACGTTAAAACAAGTTAATGTATATTATATTCGTTCTTTTCTAAATGTAACTGTATTACAACTGTTTTAGTTGCAGATTTCATTTTAAAGCGATTACAAACACATTTTATTGAAATGATAAAATTTTTGCGAATTAATAATCTTGTCTGGTTTGAATAATTTTATGAAACGGGACTTTTCTTTTTAGATTCTTTAATTTCTGTTTTGTAGGGATTTTTCTTGAAAATTATAAAATTCTTTTAAAAAAGCATAAGTTTTCAACTTATCTGTAAAAAATAGTGCTTACAATACCTTGTTTCTGATACATTGTTTTATTACAGATTGATGCGCAGTGAAGCATCTCATAACTCAGAGTTGCCAATATCTACAATTTATTCCAGTGTATTATTAGTACCACCCTCTACTTCTCCTACTTCTTTATAAGAGTTGTTTTCTTCCTATTTAATCTTAGTTACATATTGGGGAAAATTAGTAAGGACGAAAAAAGGGCATTACTATGATTGCGTCGCCATAAATTATTATGTATAAAAGGTAACAAATCACTTTAAAACACGTAGATAAAATATTTTAATTAAAAACGACACAAAGCTTTTCGCTATTATACCAATAGCATCATCAGGTGTAATTGCGTTACATACAACTAGCTAAGACTCCTATAATACGAGCTGGCTCACAGCTGATCATTGTTGCTCAGCGGGAATAGAGCTTGGCGACGTTTAGTTGCAGACGTATTATTCAGCGTCTTTATCGCCTAAAATGGCGAGTTTGCCTAAACAGAAGAGCGAAGTATTCTTTGTACTTGATAAGTTTGGCGGTAATATTTGGCGAAATTTTCTCATAACCCTTGTAAAAAGTAGCCATCGCTGTTGCTGTTAAATTAGTTAATTTTAAATATTTATGCACGTTAAAAAGTAGTGTAGGTTGTAAAATACAACATTTAGATGATCAAACAGCAATAAAAACAAATAATTGATACAAAAAATGCAAGAAAACATATCATAATTACATTTCATATTTGTGATTGAAAGCGAAGCGTACAATTTTTTTTTTCGGACAATTAATAGCCCATTTCTTCAGCCTTTCTTCATCTGTTCGAAATCTAAACTTTCTAAAAGCAGTTATGGTACGATATAAACAATTTTCGGCTGCTAAACCTCCGTTTTATGTGATTTGATAACACTTGAAATTTGGACCGCGTGGGCAACACAATGCCTGATAAGCCAGCCTGTATTGAGGGAGCTCTAGGACTAGCAATATATAAACAAGAGAAGTTCAAAAGGTTTAAAGTTATGGTTACTATAAAAAAAATTTAAAAATTACGGTTACAAAAATTTTTTTTTTCATTTCAATATCATTTTCAGTATTTTTTTTTCTTTTATCTACGTGTTTTAAAGTGGTTTGTTACCTTTTATATATTATATATACACGTGAAATGTTTTCTAATTTTAAACTTTTAATAGTTTTTAATCTTAATAAATTATTATAGTTGGAAAATGTGCATATTTTTAATATGTCTTTCCTTTTGTTATTATTACTATTATTATACCGAAATGGTAAATTTATTATATAATTTTAATAAAAAATATAACATTTATTTAATATTTTGGTATAATTAACATCAAAGTTTTAAAATAAATTGGACAATAACAATACGTCATATACATGTTAAAATTAAATTTCCTCGAAATGCCAATTGTTTTCATCAGCAATTGTCAAGTTATTTGTAATTTGTATACACCCACCACTCAAATAAAATATATTGTACAGTACAAAATCTTAATCGTAAATATATTATACTGATCTAAAAGTGTATTTTATTTTGAATGCGTTGTCTTTCGTTTTCCTCTCTGTAAATTAGTCTTTTAATTTCTCTTTGATGTACTCACACAACCCATTTCGTGTAGCCACACCCCCTAAGAAGACGAAGTAAGGTACATATCAATTCGATATTCGCTGGTTTAACATTGATTATTTATTACAAAATTAAATTTATTAGGTACGTTTGATCATAGGTTTGATGCGAAAACATGTCAAAGGAGATTAGCTGTTTGATTTAATAATTTAATAGACTAAAGAGCTAACAGTATTAAATTTAAACAAATTATGGAAACATAGTCCATTTTATTTACTGTGTTTTCACGAATATAAATTTGTATACATATATTACGTACTTGTTTTTATTTGTCCGTTTGTTTCAACAATCAACTTATGTGTATATTAATACGAATGGATTTTTTTTTTTTAATGCTAGAAAAAATTAAATAAATAATAATAATATGTTTTTATATAATTTCTATTAATAGTTTTGAATCGTAGGGTATTTTGTATAGAGTAAAAATATTTTAACATAGGGGATGTAGGGATTTTTTCTCCATTAAGTAGGGATAATTTAAATTTTCATCTGGCAACACTGTGTAGCAGCAATAAATTTAGATATTACTCATTCAAGAGAGTGCCTTGAAAAAGGGGTGTAGAGTACGACCCCTGAATATGTCTTCCATAAGCATGAGTGTGGAAAGGAAAGCATTGAAGTAAAGCCAAGATAAGGCTATCATATGATTTGATTTACTATGATATTAATATGATTTGATTTACTGTGATTTACTATGATATTTTTCAAATATCAGAGTAAATATATTTCAAATATAATTATTTCGTTTTCATTTGCTGTGATATTTAGGCACACATAATGTTATTTTTTAATAACCATTTCTTCAAAAAACATTTTAAAATAGCTTTCAAAGATCTTTATTTTGACCATGTCCCAAAATAAAGTTCATTTAAAAATAAATTTTCATTTTTTTTTTTTTTTTTTTTTTTAATTTGTTAAACTCAGTTATTATAATTATTATTATTATTACTTTTATTTATTTATTTATTTTTAGTAAATTTTATTTAGTAAATTCAAAAAATATTGATAAAAAGTGTGCGATTTTTACTGACATATATAGTAAAAATGATAAAAATAACTAGAGTTTTCTGCTTTTAAACCGATGTGTAATGATGAAATGCACCATGTGTATGAGCATATCCAAGGCGGTACACTAGACTCCTCCTCTACATTACTAAATGACAGAAAAGAAAATTCTTATTTATTGAAGACCAGTCTGGCTTAGAAAGTACGGAAATGATTAATTTCCTTTTGTAAATCTCGATAACTCCCATAAGGTTTAAAAGAAAGTCGAATAATAAAATGTAGATTAAAAAATATATATATATTAATAATAATTATAATAAAGAGTAATTATTTCAGAAATAATGTTTCAGTTTCATTAAAAATACACGCATACATACATATATATAAATATATACATATATATATATATTAATTTCACTGGACAGTCATCATCTTAACTATCTTTCGAAGTCTTAATTTCCTTGACAGTAGTTAACATCATAGCGTTAACATTAAAAAAAAAAAAAAATATGACAAAAAAAAAAAATAAATAAATAAATAAATAAATAAAGTAATCATACTAAAATTAAATAATAATAATAATAATAATTTTAAAATTAATTTTGTTTTCTTGTTTCAATTCAATTCTCCAATTTAAAATCTGTTCAAACTTTGATCGTTTAAACTAAAGGATTTATATATAACTTTTTTATGTTTTGAGCATAATTCTTAAAACTCTTTTCCGCCTATGGGTGTTGCTTATATGACAAATTGTAAAATAGGCAAGGCCATAGCCAACGTAAAGATTTGGAGGTCCCTCCCCCTTTCCGAAATTTGCAAATTTGGGGAATTGTTCTGAGTTATAAGTCATTTTTAACGCTTAATATTATGTAATAAAGCTTGAAACACCCCCACCCCTCCAATTTTTTTTTCTCTCCTTGAAATTAGAGAAGTACAAAAAATTTCAATTCAAATTTATAAATAAAAAATTAATGTTTGGGATAATTTCAGAAAGAAAATATTTTAAAAATGTATTAAAAATGTTATTACCTTGTTTTAATCTAACAACAACAACAAAAAAAAAAATCTCTTTTATGCAACTTACATACTGTTTTCATCAGTATCAATAATAACTATTATGCATTATAATTTACATTATTATTTGACTTAATTTAAAACCTTTATGGGACTTTTTGAAATCAAGATTTACAAAGAGAAATTAATCTTTTGAATATTTTCAAAGACTTTTCATTATTAAATGTGGATCCAGTTTTCTGGCCTTTAGTAATGCAGGGGAGGAGTCTAGTGTACCCCATTGGTTATGCTCATACATATGGTGCATTTTATCATTATACGTCGGTTTAAATGCAGAAGACTAGTTATTTTTTTTATCATTTTAACGCTATGTGCCAGTCAGTTTTAAAAACCATACACTTTGTATAAATATTTTTTTTTTTATAAATAAAATTTACTAAAACAAAATTTGAAATATTAATAAAAGTAATAATGATAATAATAATAATAGTAATAATAATAATAATAATAATAATAATAATTTGATAAAGCTTAAAAGAAATGAAAATTTATAAATTTATTTTTAAAAAAAAACTTCGTTCTGTGACGTGATCAAAATATAGTTATTTCAAAGCTATATATTAAAATGTTGTTTTTTCAAGAAATTGGTTAAAAAAAAAAAAAAATAAGTATCATGCCTAAACATCTCTGCAAATGAAATTGAGATAACTATATTTAAAAAATCTGATAGTAAAAAGCATTATTTTGTCTTTTCTTCAAAGTCTTCCTAAACTCAAGCTTACCGAAGACGCATTTCTGGCGAAAGTGCGTTTGGCTACACAAATTTTCGCCAATGCTCTGCGCGGTTGAGTGTTCCTGAATATGCCGCATGGAAGCTTTGTTGTCGAGTTTAGTTTGAGACTTTTTTTAATAATGTGTGAAGGAGCTCTTGAAAACTTCATATGAGTTCTCTTATTTACTTTGCTTGTTAAACAATACGCAGGTCAGACATTTCGATTACACACAAGAAAGTTTTTTTCAAGGATTTGGGACATACCAATTAGAGAGAAAGCTAATTTGAAACTAGCTTTCTCTGTGAATCAAAATTACTAAGTTAACAGACCTGTGATCATACATGGAAAAATATCAGTTTTGCCAAATTTAGTGTTTTTTTCTTTTAATTCAATAATTTTTAATAACATTAAGGAGCGATATTTCACATATGTAATACACAATTAATAGTCGTATTGACTAGGTAAAAATTACATTTAAGAATTAATGGTCGCTATTGCATAAAGAAGTTTCTAAGAAACACTGAAAAATACGGTAGTGGATAGGACGAAACGTTATTTATCATTTTCATGCAAGCATTTTCTAATCGGTAAGGTGGACCATCAGTTGACGATGCGTCGTAAATGTTACTTAGATAGTATAGAAATATATTTAAAAAAAAAATGCTTTTTACCAAATGCTTTTTTTTTTTTTTTTTTTTTTTTTGAGATTTACCTAGTTATATACTGTGTTTTGAATCTGTTTCTGAAAACGTCTAATTTCTAATGTGCATAAAATCTTTCTGTTTCTAGGATTAAGGCAATACAGAGAATCAGGGCCCGACTTAGGGTACCTGGAGCAATGGGGCCCGACTTAGGGTACCTGGAGCCCTGGGGCAAGCCTATTCTGGGGGCCCCCCTTGCAGTGGCAAAAGAGCTTTTTAGGTTGCAGAATTTCTGCATACGTCTGTAGGGGGGCCCCTTCCAGAAGGGGGGCCCAGGGCATTTGCCCCGTATGCCCTGCCGTTAGTCAGGGCCTGCAGAGAATATGTCGTAAACAGTAACAATATTAAAGCTTTATATATATACTAGCAGGCAACGCCCGCTTCGCTGGTCCCTATTTTTAAATGAATCACTATAATGAATTCTCAAAATTGCATTAATTTTTATCACGTGAAAAAAAGAGAAAAAAAATCTGAATACGAAAAATGTCGCACCGGATTCTCACTGCTTTCGGAAAAAATTCCCAAAATGCTCTAAACCTTATTTCTATTATTTTCCCACTTCGCGCCCCCTTCCTGTCTATCCTAATAATTTTACAAATTTGAAAATATCCGCAATCGATTTGTAAGTATCAAAAACCTCTATGCACCAGTTTTGAACGATATATCTCTATTTTTATTTTTTTGCCGCTCTACTCCCCCCTTCCTGCCCTTCCAATAATTTTAAAAATTCGAAAATATTCACAATCGATTTGTAGGTATTGGAAACCTCTATGTACCAATTTTGAATGATCTAACTCTATTTTTTTTTTGCCCCTCTGCCCCCCCTTCCCGGCCCTCCTAATAACTTTACACTTTCGAAAATATCCCCATTCGACTTGCAGGCCTCTAAAACCTATCTGTACCAATTTTGAACGGCCTAACTGTATTTCTATTTGTTTTTGACCATACCCCCCCCTTCCCGCCCCACCTAATAATTTTAAAAATTCGAAAATATCCGCAATCGATTTGTAAGTATCGAAAACAACTATATACAAATTTTGAACGATCTAACTCTATTTTTATTTTTTTGCCCCCCTCTCCCCTCCCCCTTTCCCGGCCCTCCTAATAACTTTACACTTTCGAAAATATCCCCATTCGACTTGCAGGCATCTAAAACCTACCTGTACCAATTTTGAACGGCCTAACTGTATTTCTATTTGTTTTTGCCCCATAGCCCCCCCCCCTTTCCCGCCCCTTCTGATAATTTTACAAATTCGAAAATATCTGAAATCGATTTGTAGGTATCGAAAACCTCTATATACCAATTTTGAACGATCTAACTCTATTTTTATTTTTTGCCCCCCCCTCTCCCCTCCCCCCTTCTTGCCCCTCCTAATAACTTTACACAATCAAAAATATCCTCCTTCGACTTGCAGGCCTCTAAAACCTATCTGTATCAATTTTGAACGCCCTAACTGTATTTCTATTTGTTTTTGCCCCTTAGCCCCTCCTCCCCCCCCTGCTGCCCCACCTGGGGGCTGAATTTCTAAAATTCCAGAAATTGGTTTTTAGATATTTGCATTAGCTATATTTTAGAGCAAAAATTTCACGCATATCTATTTTTTTGTTTGAGATATATAGGATTATGCGAAATCACTTTTTACGCATGTGAAATCACGTTTTGCCCCCCCGCCCCCCTTGGGGACCGAATTTCGAAAATTCCAGAAATTGGTTTTTTGACATTTGTATTAGCTATATTTTAAAGCAAAAATTTTACGGATATCTGTTTTTTTGTTTGAGATATGAAGGATTTTGTGAAATCACGTTTTGCCCCCCCCTCCCTTGGGGGGCGAATTTTGTAAAATCGCTTCTTAGTGGATGCCTACGTCATAGAAAGAACATTGTCACAAAATTTCATGCTTCTAGGTCCAGGGGATCTAGAACAAGCTCATCGAAATGCACTCGTTATCGGAATTTCTCCGATGTGACGTCATATTCCGATAGCCTTTCTTATTTCGCTAGAACGAACTCATCGAATTTCTTTCATTATCGGAATTGTCAGGCGGAATCGTTTTCTGAAATTTCGACTGGTCTTTTCCGAGTGAAATCGTCGTGAGATAAACAATTCACGGTTCCAATGGCGTCCATCTTGGCATTAGGTGTTATTCAAGAAAATGAAATATATTTAAATCTTAAAAAATAATTAAGTTAAATGAAAATTGTAATATATATATATTGGTAACTAAACTTCTTATTTAAAAAGTATGAAGAGTAACATGTCTTAATATTTAAAGTTATTGAAAATTAATTAAATATTATAAAAAAAAATATAAATACCCATATATATATATTTTTTTGTAATTAAAATTCTTATTAATCATGTCTAATATTAATAACATATCTATTAAGAATAACAAGTATTAATATTTAAAGTTATTAAAGATTAATTGAGTTTAATGAAAACTGCAATTATAGATATATATATATATATAAACTAAAAATCTTATTTAAAGTATGTTTATGAATGATACAAGTCCCTGTACATAAAACATTAATAAAGCTTAAAGGAAATTATGATAAATATTTATTTTCCCTGGAACTAAAATTTTTCCTTTTACATTTTATTATAATTGAATTAAGTAAGTTTGAGACACAGCACGTCAATTCTACATTCACTTGCAAAACTTCATTTGTAGCTATATAATAGTATCTATCTCTCATATCTTAGAAAGGGAAAAGTAAGTGAATGTAATTTTTTAAATTTAATAATTGATTTTTACAATCTAAATTAGACATATTATGTAAATTCACTTACAAAATGAAAATTAATTTTAAGACGGTTTTACTTTTTCTTACTTTGACGAAAGATAATTTTTTACTATGCTTAAAGGTTTAAAATTACACAGCATATTTTATTGTATATTGTAAATTCTAAAAGAAATTTTAGAAACAGTACATACAAACATGCAAATTAAAAAAAAAAATAATAATAAAATACTATTAGGTTTGCTTTAACACATGTAAATACAATAAATCAATTATACTAATATATGTGTACACAAAAATTTTATTTAAGGAAATTTAAACGAAAATGTTAATATTTGTGCATATATGTAATAAAGAAACATTACCATAACTATAAAGTTAATGCAGATTAGACAGAAAAAAATATATATATTACCTATATACATCCAAAGCTCTTACATCCATAGTAAATTCGTCGTTCACTAAATAACAAATGCTAGCAGCTAACACTTCAAGGCAAAAAATCATTTACATTTATTGCCTTAAAATGCTAGCAACTGGAAAAAGGTGAAGTTCGGTAGTAACACGGGTTTGATATTTAGAAAATACATACGGTATTTACAAAAAATAAATGGGGATAAATACTCTTTTCTTATTAAATAAAGCTAAAACGCACATTCACAACCACACAAGCAGAGGCAGCCATCTTTGTTTATCTAAAATATCCAAATGAAATCTCGCGGCGAAGGTGAAATTATCCTTGTCTGTGATTGGTCAACTTAATCCGATTTCGAAAACAGCCCTTTCTCTCTGGGAGAAGTTTCGACTCACCTTTACGAGGAGTTGGTGCTAGGGTATAAAACGCATATCGGGATGATTTTAGTGAAATCTGACGTTTCCGATAATGAAAAGTTTCCGCGTCGAGTTCATTCCGATGGGTTCGTTCTAGCAGCCCTGGGGTTTTGTCTGGGCGTTGATAGATCACCCCCTCACTCAGTCAGTCAGGAAGTGTTCTTTTATATATATATATTAAAAATAAATTCTATACAAAATACAGTTTAATGTAGCACTTACAGGACTTCTTCTTCTTCTTCTTTTTTTTTTTTTTTAGTTCTAATCTTTTATATGAAGTCATGAGGTAACTGTGTTGTGTCCATTAGCAACGAATATTATATCCATTTCTTAAAAACTCTTTGTTGCAGATTCAGGTATAAATTCAGGTTAAACGTGACAACGTTACGTAGAACTGTCTGGCAAAATATAAGGAATTGCAATACGAACATCGTCGATACATACTTGCAAACATCCTAATTATGAACCGGAGGATTTTTAGTACACGCCCCTTTTTCCACACCAGTATATTTTTTTAGTCTTTTTCTTCTTCTTTAATCGTATTTAAATTTGGAGAAAATCATTATAAAAATATACTTGTGTGGAAAAAATGGGGCGTGTACAAAATCTTCCGGTTTATAATTAGTATGTCATACTTGCCAATATCCTTTTAATACTCCATAGTATTGTTAACCCCGCCTTCTTTTCTACACCAGTATATTTTTGTAGTATTTTCTTTTTTATTTAATCGTAATTATATTTGCAGAATATTACTCTAAAAATTTACTCGTGTAAAAAAAAGGGCGGGATTAATGCCACTACGGAATATCAATGAGCCTGTTGGCATGTATGGTATGGGCGCATGTATGCCGATATCGTAGGTGCCATGAAGTCTCCGTTATTTTCAACGGAGACTTCATGCTGGAAAGATTTTATAAATGACTTCAGTTTATTTAATTTTATTTATTCGTCAAAAATATATGTGACATATTTCTTTTTAAAAATACTAGTGTTTAAATATGATATAAGAGTTAGTAACGTTGGCAGCTATGCGATATTTGTAGTTACTGACTTTAGTGAAGTAAGAAAGAGCAGATTGATTTAATATTCGATATTCATTCAGATATTGTTCACTTTTAACCAGTGAGAATGCGTATACAGTTTTAAAGGAACCATGTGGATGGAGCTACTATTTATTTTTATCGCAATTTATTTCAGTTTTATTAAAAGAATTTTGTTTAATTAAAAGAATCATACATCAGATGAGCATGAAAGCTAATCCCGAAGAAATTGCATTACGCGAAATACTTTAATTGTAGCTATAAGTTTTGATTAGTTTATTATTTATATTTATATTTTTACTTTATATAAAAAAAGAAAATAAATTTAAAATGAATAAACATTACATAACCATCTGTGTGCATAATTTCTATATTTCATCTCTTTTATGATTTTACATAAAAATAAATAAATAAATAAATAAATAAAATAAAATGTGGAAAAGTATAACCATTAAAAAACCATTGGTGCAGGGACTGATTTAGACCGGGGCACACATTATTTACACTTACACCATTATTTTTTAAGCAATACTTTCCTCTTATAATAAACAAAAAATTCTCATTAAAAATTATTTTAAAAGAATTCTGGTGTCTAATAACCATAAGTAAATTCGATTGTTTTACACCGTTCATTTTTCATAAAAATAATTTCCTAGTCAAAACGTGGAATTTCTATGATATGCAGTAAAAAATAATTGTAAAAATATTCCGGTGAGAGAGTGCCCCGGCCTAAATCAGGCTCTGCATTGGTGTGTATGACTGTAATATTTTTATCGCATAAAATGATGATATTGCATATTTATAACTCAAGTTATCACGATAAACGTACCATATTTTCAAACAAAAGACTATTATTATATTTTATTTTAGTTATTCCAAATATAAATAAAATTCTTTCCTCCACTCCACCGCCTCTTTTGAGTTAAATAGGTAATGCTAAATTTTTAACCAAAATGAAATCTGCAGATTCAGCGCTGAAAATTATTTTTAATATAATGAATGCATATTTATTTATCATATTGTAAAATAATTAATCATTTTTATCCTTTCAATTTGTCAGTATGTGCATTTATTACGTTCCACGAAAAAATATTTTTAAAAAGTGAAACAAATTTGTAAGCAGGAAGATAATATTTTCAGAATTTAATTATACAATGAAACCCAGATCCATTTTTCCCGCATCCATCGTTTTCCCGTATTGATCGCTTTATTTCTATGGTCCCTGCACAAATTGTATTTAAATAATGTTAACGAAACCCGCATGTATCGTGCTTCAAAAAGTTATTTTCCCGCATTTATCGTTGTAAAATTTTTCACCTGACCTTGTAAAAATTTTCTCCTGAAGGTCAAGCGGTTCCATATGGCATATATACTGGAATTGCTTCTTTCATCTTAAAATAACTTATTTCCCCAATTTGATAGAGCACCAAATTGTGATGCCATGTCTCCAGACTATCTAGTAGTTTTGTAATTTCAGCATAGAAGGAGGTAAGGTTTTCAGTAATCCAAAAAAGTGTTATTGCAATGCGGTTTAGTGCGAAAAAATGAAGAATACCAAACAGAAGTGCAAGAAATTGATGATGCTGATGATGATGCTGATAATGCAGATGAAGAGTGGTTGCATGTACCAAAGAATGCGTCTGGTACAGAATTTAACAATAATATTTGCATTATTCCAGACGTTGCGACATGAGGTATCCTAAAGCATAGAAGAAATGTGTGATTTAAAAAAAAAAAAAAAAAAAAAAAAAAAAAGGAAAATGCTGGCGAAGAAACAGAGGATAATTTTCGCGCCGATTACGTAATTATGGCGTTCGGAAATGCACGAACTTTCATATAAGCACATGAAATGACAGAAAAGAACCAGAAAAATGTTGTAAATCTGGAAAAAATTCTTGTTTAATTCATAAAATGAATGAAAAACTCAAGATAAAATTACTGATTTATTATTATTATTATTATTATTATTATTATTTAATGTTCTTACAACATTGGTTTCTTGCTTTAACAGTTTGGAAAGTACCAACTTAGTTTTTATTATTAGTATACTATATACATTGTGTCTATATACATTCACAAACATTGTTTTCTTCGTGTTTTGTTATCAACCAGCATTCGTCGTTCTCCCGCTTTCATCGTTTTTTTTCTACGCATCCCTTGAAAAACGATCGATCTAGGTTCTACTGTATTTCATTTTGGTAATTATCTTTCATACTAAGAAGTATTGAGATTAAAAAATATTTCCTTTTGTCGATTTTATTACTATTATTATTATTATGATTATTGTGTGAATATTTTTTGCAGAACATTAAACTGAAAAAAATATTTTCGATTTTCAATATCAAATATTGTAAAGTGACAAATTCCCATTTAGGTGTATTGTAAAATATTTTTTACCGAAATATCAGTGGAGTTCTCCACATGGATATTAATAATAATAATAATAATAAAATAATAATAATAATAATAATAATAATAATAATAATAATAAGTTTGTTTGTGTATCTGTCTGTCCTGCAAAAATTCTCTGTTTGATTTGCAAATTCATACACATGTTCATGAACCACACTTAGCTGTATAGTTTTGGTTGTGTATTCTATTTGTTGGTCATACACTTGAACACACCAACGTTTTCCTTACCATTACCGCCAGTGTACACAATTTACATGTAAAAATGCCGGAAAAATCTCCCGATTGACTTATAAATTGATACGCATGTTTAGGTATTACATAGAAATAGTTGCATAATTTTTCGTTAGTTTTAAAAAACGTTTTAATCTCAAATTTTCATTATTAAAATAATAGAAAAATTGCAATGCATTACTTTTTTCAATTAAAATTACATTACCATGCTATTTAGTCCTCATCACTGGAGTCATCCAGGAACTATTTTTCAAATTTAGTGATGAAAGTTATAATTCCCTTATAATTCTGAACAGTTTTGCCTTTGATTATAAAACTCTATTATATCAAACAAATGGCATATTTGGAAACATTGTTATCCTAAATAAATTACGCATTCTATTCTTTTTCAAAAGAATTACTCGAAAATCGTGTAGTTTGAAACTGTGTCATTCGGGAATGGTATCCGTGTTCCTCTAAACTAGTGTTCTTCAGAGGTTACTGTAAACTCATTTTAACACTTTTATGATCGCTGACGTAGATTCACGTCATTTGAAATCTGTAACTTCACCAGTGGGCGATTCTTTCGCGATTTGTGTGTTGCTCATTTCTTAAGAATACACCCAATATTCAAATTTGTACAGTCAAATATAATATGGATACAAATATTTTGATTAGGAAGAATATAATTATAATGTATAACCATTTGTAATATAAATGAGAATATATATATATATATATATATATATATATTCTGAAATATAGCAACTTGGGAGAATAACGCACACAGGCGGACCTTACTGTCATAAAGACAAAAGCATATGGTCGCGAAAGTGTTAACTAACACTTTCACGATCGCTGACATAAATTGGAAACCATGTCATTTGAAAATCTGTAACTCCGCTAGTGGGCGTTTCTTTAGGTTACATAGATTCCATTACTTCTTAACAATATACCCGATATTCACATTTGTACAATCAATGCACTATGGATACAATTACTTTGATTAGAAGGAGTGAAACTGTAATGCATATTCATTTTTATTATAAATATGGATAAAGAAAACATTGATTATACATAATGTACTATACAAGAACAACACCCGCATGCTGTCTTGAAAGAGTGAACATAGTTACGCTTACGCAGAATTCAACAAAATGAAATTTACCCATTTAATCCCATTGTCCTATTTCAAGGACAGCTGAAAAATAGCATATAGAAATCAGAATTTGCTTGGTGCGAATATTTTGTCAGCTGGAATATATAGCGGTATATATAAGCTTCTGCTGCTAGCGTGTTATGTGTCGCACCTCCTCCTCCTCCTCCTCCAACTGGAATCTTTGTTTAATCATTACATTTGGGGGCGTGGTTTATCTCCTCTTTGCGGTTGAAAATTCTTTCTGGAGAACTATCATGTAAATAAAACAGTATTATACAGATAAAGCTAAACTTTTTACTCGGAAAGCGCTTTTCACTATTGAAGAGAACATATAAGTGCAAATTTCATCCTCTTTATTTCAATGTCCTGCGTACAAGGTGGATAAAATTTCTTTTACAGAATATATATATATATATTTTTTTTTTTTTTTTTTTTTTTTCAAATTTTGTTCTATTTAGTTTATTTAGGTTTAATTAACCTTAATAATATAATTTTTCTCAAATTTGAGCAAAATAAATAAATTGGGATAAAATGGGTTAACATACATTTTTGAGACGTTTAAAGATTTTTTTCTGTTGAAAATATGTGCTTAGACTTAATGTGCAGAACCTTACAAAAGGTTTTGTACGATGTCACGTAATCCTCCAAATTATCTCAAATTTCACTCAATTTGCATGAGCTAGATAAAATAAGTGCTATAGATTTTACTGGCATATACACTGTTTATGGCTCGTTTAGAAGGGCACACAAAATAATTTCATGCCATTAGAACCTATGGACAGATTTCTGTTTAAGCGGATTTTAACGCGTTTATTCCGTATTGATCATTTTAGAATTAATATATATTATTAAAATGCTCAAAATCTTGTTCGCTATTCGTAAAAAGTATGTATAGACTAAATATTTTATCTACTGGATCACACAAACGAAATCCGATGACATTCAGTAAACATATAAATAATTTCAAATTGGGTTCAAATATTGATGATATACAGTGAAATACTTGTATACTTTTTTTTTTAGTGCATATAATTACTGTAATTCATGTACAGTGATACACAAGAGAATTTCTTACTACTACTCTCTATAGTCTGTATCTAAATTTCAACATGGTTACGCTCCATTAAACATAATAAAATAGACATATGTTATAACAAATTTGAAGTTTCGGCAGTTTTCTATTTCTTTCTTAAATTAAGTATTGCCTCCGTTTGTGAACAATTGCAGTCCGCAGTTACGCAAAAAAGTCCGAACAGATAAAAATTTGACCGTGTACAGTTGGCCCTCAGAAGTATTCAGATGAAATACTGATATTCCTATTAGATCCTACCCTGGGCGGACCCGATTTTATTATTAGATCTTTACAGATTTAAAAGTGAATGAAATTAAAATTAGCTGCTGATGAAAGAAACATCTAAAATAGTCTTAAGATTTTATTGGTATCAATGTATTAAAAAAGAAAAAAGATATTTTGTGTAGTACAGGGTCCGCTAAAAGAATCCTTACAAATTTTTAGGCGCTGTAAATCACATCACAAAGGTTGACAATTACATAGGAGATCAAACGAACACGACATTTTAATTTTTTAAAAACTGGTTATAATAAATGTGAAGTTTCGGCAGTTTTCTATTTCTTTCTTAAATTAAATGTTGCCTCCGTTGGTGAACAATTGCAGTCCGCAGTTACGCAAAATTCGCATATGAAAGTCCGAACAGATAAAAATTTGACCCTGTACAGTTGGCCCTCAGAAGCATTCACATGAAATACTGATATTCCTATCAGATCCTACCGTGGGTGGACCTGATTTTATTATTAGATCTTAACAGATTTAAAAGTGAATTATATCAAAATGAACTTTGAGGGAGAGACGGAGTGCCGAGTACCCGGGGTCAAATTTAGCTGCTGATGAAAGAAACATCTAAAATACTCTTAAGATTTTATAGGTATCAATGTATTAAAAAATATATACTAGATATTTTGTGTAGTACAGGGTCTGCTAAAAGAATCTTTACAAATTTTTAGGCGCTGTAAATCACATGACAAAGGTTGACAATTGCATAGGAGATCAAACGAACACAACATTTTAATTTTTTAAAAACTGGTGTTAGTCGTTAAATTTTAGCAGTAAATTCCACATATGAACGCAGAGATGCCAACATTTTGAATTATTCCGGAGCATTTTTAGCTCCGCCTTTATTTCATACCGCTTTTTTCTTAAGAGTAATTTTTTTCTTATTTTGTGGTAGTTACATATTGGAGAAAAATATTCAATAGATAAAGTGGTGCGAATTAATGGCGGGGCTAACAATGCTCAGGAATAAATTAGAATGTTGGCAACTATGTATGAGCGTGTATTTTAAATATTTACTTTTTAATTAAAAATTTTCAATTGGTAATATTTACTATAAAAAGAATGTAAATTGTAATAATGTTGTTTCTAATCGATGTATTTAAGTATTGGATGTAGCATATCGGTTATATTAAAAAAGAATGTCGGAAAATAAAGGAACGTACAAGATTTTTAAAAATATACTGTAGGCGGAGTTAAAAATATCTAAGAAAAGCTATATAGTCTTTGTATCGCAAAAGAGTCTTTGTGAAACAGTTTATTCTACTCATCATGACGAACAATGTTCGTAATGGAATCTAAGGTTTTGTCTAAGAAATAATGGAAGAAATGTCATTGAACTTCTGACATGAAGAAAAAAAAATAATAATAATAACAAAAAATAAGAAGAAAACACATTTTTTAATATCTATTTAGTCGCAAAAGTAATTAGTAGGCTAACCACAAACTGGATAAAAGCTACAAAAGACATCTAATTTTAACGCATGACTTCTCTAAGTCCAATATTTGTACCATGTTTTTTTTTTTTTTTTTCTCTGAGCATCATGTGATTATTGCGAATTTTTTAAATATACATGTGTATATTACAAATATATATATATATATATGTGTCAACAGTCACTGTGGCTTGTCAAAACTTATATTACTTTAATGGTAAATACTTTATTTATATCACGTGCATTTATATTTTTATTAATTTTTGGAACTCTAGGGAAATTCGCATTAAATAGTTTTTTGCATAAAATTATTCAGTTCATTGTCTATATTTGTAGAACATTGTTTAACTCTAATAAAATCTGTTTATATATTAAATATTATCATTATTTTTATTAAATCTTTCGATCTTCGCGACAAATTTGGCGGAGGCGCTTCGTAATATTCCTTCAGTGTCAATCCTAGAGAATAAAATAGGCAAAGCCTACTTCGCAGGGCAAACCTCTCGAATTCGGATTAACTTTTTGTTGAAAATCGAAAATGCACTAAGACGACAGAAAGTGGCAATCTAACTTTAGTAACCCCGCCAACTTTAGTGACTTCTACTTATAAACATTTAAGGAGTCCATCCATCTACCGAAAGGAAACTAAAGAACATCCTTGCAGATGGCTTAAAGAATATGACAGAGTGGCTAAATTCAATAAATGGGACAATGTGAAGTAGGGCTGGAGTATTTATCAATATATCCTCAAGTATCAATCTTTTTTTAATATCGCAATAACGATATTAAAGAACTTGCTCTGCCGATATATCCCTCTAATGATATTTCTTAGCGTTCACTGAGCGATCGATCGATGCGCCGATAAATAGTGTTTAACCCCTTAACGCGCGGTGTCCTCGCTGCGAGGACGCAAAATTTAAGATCCAGTTGCAAAAATTCATCCCGGAAATTTTTTAGCAAAATTTCTCGTTTATAACATATCAGAAAAGGCCGGTTTTTTAAACCTTAAAATTAAAAATTTCTTTTAGTTTAATTTAGTTCATGAATTCCGGTGGCAGTATAATTTAAATGTTTCAAATTGTCTTGCGCCGCAAAGGGTTAATGCCAATCTTAAATACCTTCTTCATATCCTGCTTTCCCTACTAGCACAATCACCACGCACCGAACAAAGCGAACGCCGTATAGCATATACTAATGCAACCCTTGCGCACGCTCCATCCATGTGCCGATAAATAATAATGAACGCCAATCTGAAATACCTTCTTCTAATTCTTCTTTCCCCACTAAGCATGCATCACCACGCACTGAACAAAAAGAGAGCTGAATAGTGCAACCCTTTTTCTTTTTCCCTCCCCTTTTTCTTTTTCCTTTCTTTGCTCACTGACTAAAATAGAGAATCCCAACCCCAAACGATATCTCTCTTTCATTAAGAAAAAAACTAAGTTACCGCAGTGTATCTACTCTCTTTATCTTTATTCGTGCTATCTACCAAATCGAAAATATCACTGTCCAAAAAGTCTGAATGATATTCATCAAGAAAATTAAGTTATCACAGTATATTGACTTCCCACAGTATATTGATACATTCATGCATTTACTGACCCTAAACGATAATATGAAAGAATTTATACTACCGTTAGTATAAGTTCTTTGATAATATTGCACATCACCGCTCGTGAATCGTAGATGTAATACCACAGACAAGGCGATATAAAAACAAACGCTTATTATGACGAATGAAAACAATATCTTTTGTTTTAGCTCATTTCCTGCTATTGGTTCATTGATATTGGTTTATTTCAAAGTATCGATATCATCTGGTCAATAAGATGCGACCTTCAACATGTGTTTAACTCGCTTTGGGCTGTACATCAGTCAGATAGCTCCCTTTCTCCTTTCCCATGTTATCCAATGGGATTTTCGTTGCTTCGTTTTTTAAAATATCTCATTCAAAAATGAAGTTTTTGGAATTCTGTTTTTTGAATATTACTCTTTGAACGGGTCGCCTTTTAGCTTGGTGAACAATTTTTCGAAAAAATTTATTTAAATATTTTATTTCAATAAGTAAATTATGGACTCTAAGTGTGGATCTCTAAGTAAAATATTTGAATTTATTTTTTCGAAAAATTGCTCACTAAGCTAAAAGACAACCTGTTCAAAGAGTAATATTCAAAAAACAGAATTCGAAAAAGTTCATTTTTTAATAAAATATTTTTATAAAACGACGCGACAAAAATCCCATTGGATAACATGGGAAGGGAGAAAGGGTGCTATCTGACTGATGTAAAATAAAGTTTTATCTTCAGTAATTTTACAGTGACAGTCTCTTTATAGAATTATATAATATTGGATAGTTTATTACTTTTTTTATGTAGCATTTATTTTTTCTCTTTCTCTTTCCTTTTCTTTCTTTTTTCTTTTCTTTTTTTTTTTTTTAAGCCGTACATGCACCTGGTCAGCACCTGTTGTCCTGGTAAGGAAGAAAGACGGAAGTTGACGGTTTTGCGTAGTATATTGCCGACTGAATAAGATCACGAAAAAGGATGTATATCCCCTACCACGTATTGACAATACCCTCGTCTGTTTGTAAAGTTCGAAATTCTTTTTTTCCATGGACCTCCACACTGGTTAGTGGCAGATAGAACAGGACGAAGCGGATCGTAAAAAGACGGCATTCATTACTACTGAAGGTTTGTATGAATTTAAACTCATGCTATTCGTATTTTGCAATGATCCTGCGACATTCGAAAGGATGATGGATAATTTGCTACGCCATTTAAAATGGACTATATGCCTCTGTTATCTTGACGACATAATAGTGTTCTAGGAAACTTTCTAAAGATTTAATAAAAATGATAATAATATTTGAAATACAAATAGATTTTATTAGCGCTAAAAAACTTTCAACAAAACTAGGCAAAGAACTGAATAATTTTATACAAAAACAATTTAGTTAAAGTTGCACGAGAATTCAAAAAAAAAAAAAAAAAAAAGTATTATCAACAGTCACTGTGGTTCGTGATAATTTATATTACTTTAATCGTAATTACTTATTTTATTTATTTTACGATCATTTATATTTCGATTAATATTTTGAACTCTCGTGCAACTTTAAATTGTCTTTATATAAAATTATTCAGTTTTTTGCTTTGTTTTGTTGAACGTTGTTTGGTTTGGGGCTAATAAAATCTGTTTGTATTTTAAATATTATCATTATTATTCTTAAATACTTCGACCTTTGTGAGAATATATATATATATTTAAAAAAAATATTTACTTTTTGTCAAGTTTTTTTTACTTTTAACACAAAATTTTCAGAAAAGCAGACAAAATATCAGAAAAACATTATTCAGAAACATAAATTACAAATTATATAATTTTCGCTGAGGTATGAGCAAAGCTGGATATGAAGGGCAAACATTCAAACCATGTTTTCTCCATCGGATAGAATTTTTCAAAACACACACACATACGAAAAAAAAAAAAAAACCTAATAAATTAAAGAATAACTAAATGAGATGTAAACATACTATATTATGTTCAGTTCAAAGAAAAATGACCAATTATTATTATTTATTTATTTTTTCCTTTTGAGAAAACATGGTTTGAATGTTTGCTCTTCATTTATTGGGCAACATACATGCGCTGATTAACACACAAGCCAGTAAAACCCGGGCGTAACAATATATATATATATATATATATATATACACTGATGGGGAAAAAAATCCCAACACCAAGAAAAAATTATTGTACAGTAATGAAATTTCAGCAATACATTTGTCTAGGTAACATATTTAATTGATTAAAGTTTCAAGATCACAGGTAGAGCCATCGGCGAGAAGAGCCATTTCAAATGTGAAATGTTGGTACTACATTAGTAACCGGTGTAACCGCCAGAATTTTGAATGCAAGCATGCAAACGTGCATGCATTGTGTCGTACAGGTGTCGGATATCAGTTTGCGGGATGGAGTTCCATGCCTGTTGCACTTGGGCGGTCAATGCAAGGACGGTTAATGCTGGTTGTGGATGACGCTGGAGTTGTCGTCCAATGATGTCCCATACGTGCTCGATTGGAGAAAGATCTGGTGATCTAGCAGGCCAAGGCAACATGTCGACACTCTGTAGAGCATGTTGGATTACAACAGCGGTATGAGGGCGAGCGTTATCCTGTTGGAATACACCCCCTTGAATGCTGTTCATGAATGGCAGCACAATAGGTTGTATCACTAGACTGACGTACAAATTTGCAGTCAGGGTGCGTGGGATAACCACGAGAGTGCTCCTGCTGTTATACGAAATTGCTCCCCAAACCATAACTCCAGGAGTAGGCCCTGTGTGTCTAGGCCGCAGACAGGTCGCTAGCAGGCGTTCACCTGGCCTCCTTCTAACCAACACACGGCTATCACTGCGACCAAGGCCGAACCGGCTTTCATCAGAAAACACAACAGATCTCCACTCGGTCCTCCAATGAGCTCTAGCTTGACACCACTCATGTCGCAAACGGCAGTGGTTTGGAGTCAGTGGAATGCACGCTACAGGGCGTCTGGCTCGGAGCTGTCTTTGAAGTAACCGATTTGTAACAGTTCGTTGTGTCACTGTGGTGCCAACTGCAGCTCGAATTTCAGCTGCAGACGCAGTACGATTAGCCACAGCCATACGCCGAACAGGGCGGTCTTCCCCCTCAGTAGTGCCATGTGGCCGCCTGGAACCCGGTCTTCTTGAGGCAGTACCTTCCCTTGACCACTGCTGCCAACACTCATGCACAGTGGATACATTCCTGCCAAGTCTTTCTGCAATATCGCGGAAGGAAAACCCACCTTCTCATAGCCCTACTACACGACCTCGTTCAAACTCAGTGAGCTGTTGATAATGGCTTCTTCGTTTTCTTAGAGGCATCCTTGACTAACATTAACCCACTACATCAAATCTCAACTGTAAATAACGATCACGAACCGTACAGCGCTTATTTAAAGCAAACCTCATTTGCATGTTCATAGTGTCGCTACGAGCGCCACACTTATGCGCGTAGCTCGAAATTTGAATCGACGTCATCTTTCAGATGTATAAACACGCCTACCAAATTTCGTTTATCTAGCACAGCGCCTTCCTGGTGTTGGTATTTTTTTTTCCATCAGTGTATATGTATATATATATATATATAGTCCAGTCAAAATAGGAAAAATAGAAGAAAAAAATCGTGTAGTTTTGAAATTTTGCATACTCATAGCCAAGGGGGTCCTGAACAACATACTAAAAGTCCCCACCCGTGGGGGGTGAGCGGGGGGCAGGGGGGGCATTTAAGGGAGCCAATTTTCAGTTTTTATTAAATATCTTAAAAACTATCGCATTTAGAGAAAAAATATCAATTACAAAATTAATCTACGCAAAATTTCCTAGAAAAATGTATGTTACATTTTGTTTGTACGATCATTAGTTTAGAAGATATAGGGAGATGAAATAACACCTTTTCTTGAAAAATTCTTTTTTGCAATAGTAAAATCAACTAAAGTGTGCAATTAAAAGGGTTCTTGTCAAATATTTTCTAATGTAAAAAACAAATATATACATAGGGGATATTCAAGGATAATACAGCACGTTTTGTAAGTTTTAAATAATTTTAAGGCTAGTAGGCGCAAGTGGCGGTTTGAGTAAAAATCTGGATAAGTCCAGTCAAAATAGGAAAAATAGAAAAAAAAAATCGTGTAGTTTTGAAGTTTTGCACACTCATAGCCGAGATGGTCCTGAACAACATACTAAAAGTCCCCGCCCTTGGGGGGTGATCGGGGGGCAGGGAAGGGCATTTAAGGGGGGCAATTTTCAGTTTTTATTAAATATCTTAAAAACTATCGCATTTAGAGAAAACATGTCACTTACAAAATTAATCTACGTACAATTTCCTACAAAAATGTATAGTATATTTTGTTTGTACGATCATTAGTTTAGAAGATATAGGGAGATAAAATAACAGATTTTCTTGAAAAATTCTTTTTCGCAATAGTAAAATCAACTAAAGTGTGCAATTAAAAGGGTTCTTGTCAAATATTTTCTAATGTAAAAAACAAATATATACATAGGAAATATGCAAGGATAATACAGCATGTTTTGTAAGTTTTAAATAATTTTAAGGCTAGTAGGCGCAAGTGGCGGTTTCAGTAAAAGTCTGGATAAGTCCAGTTAAAACAGGAAAAATAGAAAAAAAAATCGTGTAGTTTTGAAGTTTTGCACACTCATAGCCGAGAGAGTCCTGAACAACATACTAAATGTCCTCGCCCGTGGGGTGTGAGCGGGGGGCATTTAAGGGGGGCAATTTTCAGTTTTTATTACATATCTTAAAAACTATCGCATTTAGAGAAAAAAATGTCAATTACAAAATTAATCTATGCAAAACTTCCTACAAAAATGTATATTACATTTTGTTTGTACGATCATTAGTTTAGAAGATATAGGGAGATGAAATAACACATTTTATTGAAAAATTCTTTTTTGCAATAATAAAATCAACTAAAGTGTGCAATTAAAAGGGTTCTTGTCAAATATTTTCTAATGTAAAAAACAAATATATACATAGGGAATATGCAAGGATAATACAGCATGTTTTGTAAGTTTTAAATAATTTTAAGGCTAGCAGGCGCAAGTGGCGGTTTGAGTAAAAATCTAGATAACGAAGACCCAAAACCGATCAACATTAAAAAAAAAAAAAAAAAAAAAAAAAAAAAAAAAAAAATCGTGTAGCTTAGAAACTAAGCATAAAGTTAAGTGCCCTGAATAACATACTAAAAGTCCCTAACAATGGGGGGGGGGGCATTTAAAGGGGGCACATTTCCGTTTTTATTAAGTATCTTGAAAACTATCGCATTTAGAGGAAAAAATCTCAATTGCAAAATTAATCTACGTGAAATTTCCTAAAAAATTGTATATTCTATTTTGTTTGTATGATCAATAGTTTAGTAGATACATGGGAACGAAATAACACATTTTCTTAAAAAATTAATATATATATATATATATATATTTTTGCAATAGTAAAATCAACTAAATTGTGGAATTAAAAGGGTTCTCATAAAATATTTTCTAATGTACAAAACAAATATATGCATAGGGAATATTTAAGGATAATACAGCATGTTTAGTACGTTTTAAATAATTTTAAGGTTAGTTGGCGCAAGTGGTGTTTAGGTAAAAATCCAGATAACGAAGACCCAAAACCGATCAACATTTAAAAAAATCTTATAGCTTTGAGATTTTTTTTCTCTAAATGCGATAGTTTTCAAGATACTTAATAAAAACTGAAATGTGCCCCCTTTAAATGCCCCCCCATGGTTAGGGACTTTTAGTATGTTATTCAGGGCACTTAACTTTATAACTGTGCTCAATTTCTAAACTACACATTTTTTTTTTTTAATGTTGATCGGTTTTGGGTCTTCGTTATCTAGATTTTTACTCAAACCGCCACTTGCGCCTGCTAGCCTTAAAATTATTTAAAACTTACAAAACAGCTGTATTATCCTTGCATATTCCCTATGTATATATTTGTTTTTTACATTAGAAAATATTTGACAAGAACCCTTTTAATTGCACACTTTAATTGATTTTACTATTGCAAAAAATAATTTTTCAAGAAAATGTGTTATTTCATCTCCCTATATCTTCTAAACTAATGATCGTACAAACAAAATGTAATATACATTTTTGTAGGAAATTTTGCGTAGATTAATTTTGTAATTGATATTTTTTCTCTAAATGCGATAGTTTTTAAGATATTTAATAAAAACTGAAAATTGCCCCCCTTAAATGACCCCTGCCCCCCCGCTCACCCCCCACTGACGGGGACTTTTAGTATGTTGTTCAGGACCCTCCTGGCTATAAGTATGTAAAATTTCAAAACTACACGATTTTTTTCCTCTATTCGTCAAATTTTGGCCTTCGTTGCCTGGACTAATATATATATATATATATCTGAGGCCTGAAAATTGCAATACTTGATATTTAAAAAATATATGTTATTTTAATGTAAAAATTCAAATAAAACAGTGAAAAGAAATAATAAATCATAATTTTTAAATACTTTTGAGTACCAACATTCTCCTTTCTATTAGACATGTGGACCACCCCTTGGAGTGAATCTTAGATCGTCACCTATTACTCATTGCGTAAATATCACTGTTCGGTATGAAAATTACCCCCAACACCATTTTTGCAAATTCTTATGTAAAATGACCTCCTGATTCCGAATAGGACGCCCATTTTGCCCTATCACCCACCGTTTTTTAGATACGGCCCCATAATTTAATCACTTTTTGTTGATTTTGTGGCTATAAGTTTGATTTTTAGGAGGGGAGAGGATAATTTAAACGTTAAATATCTTCTGAGGGTCTACTGAGTTGGAAAATTCTAAAACATAAGCATATACGGTAAGGGTAAAATTTGCAGGCGGAGGGGGGGGGGATTTGCCACTCAAATTACGTATTACATTTCTTACACCTTTTTAATCTGTTATTAATGTTATTTATTAAACATTATACTTTTCTATGTTTAGGAGTCAAATTAATTCTTTTTCATTCTCCAAATCAAATTCATGGTCATAAAATTACCGAACAGTGATAAGCATTGAGGGAGGGGACGGTGTCTCTAGAAAACGGTGGGTGACTGGGCAAAATGGGAGTCATAGTCGGATTAAGGAAGTCATTTTACATAAAAATCAACAAGTATGGTATCAGAGATCTAAAAAATTTTTTTTTTTTCTTTCTTTTTTTTTTTTTTTTTTTGTGCTGCGCAGTGTATTTCATTGTACTTACAAAAGTAAACGCATCAATATGAGAGCATAGATGTTAACATTTTAATTTATTCCGGAGTATTTTTAGCCCCGCCTTTTCTTCAAACCACTTATTTTTTAAGAAAAAATTTTTCTTATTTTTATCTACGCCATTACAAATTTCTATAAATAAAGTGGGGCAAAATAAAAGCTGGGCTAAAGGTACTCTGGAATAAATTAAAGTATTGGCATTTATGTGATAGCATTAATTTTGTACAGATAAAAATGTATGATACCTATCAGCATTTTTAGTTCCGCCTTTATTTTAACACCATTTTATTTATAGAAAAATTTTCTCCAGTACTTCCCTACAGTGAAATAAGAAAAAATTACACTTAAAAAAAAGTATTAAAAGAAGGCGGAGCTAATTTTGTCCGATATAAATTATAAAAGTCAGAAACTCTGCTAAATTTAGAGTAGGTGCTAGGGGCTTATTAGCACATATTCCTTATTCAATTGTGCCTTAGTGTATTTTTCTGGGTTTACTAATTTTTAATTTAAAAAAATAAAAAGGAAAGGAAAAGAAAAGGAAAAGAAAAGAAGAAGAAGAAGAAAGAAAGAAATTCGTCTCATCGTTTCCGAACAAAGGTATTTGGGCTACCTAAAGTATTTGGCTATCACCATAATTTAAAAGCAAATAGCTGCAGGAAATTTAAATTTGCAATTTTGAAGTCCGTATTAGGTGTCCACTTATGTTTAAAAAGTACTGGTATTGTAATTCCTTTTGTGTTATTTTTCAAGTGACTAAACTTAATAGCACAATATTGTTTATAGTGCTTATTGATTATAGTAAAATACACAGGGCTACTCAAAATTAAGCTAAAGGTTCTTTTTTATTGAATGTAATTGATGGAAGCGCTTTCCTACATTTTATTATGTCGACGAACGCTGCTCGGGAAGCAAAATTATTTTTTCATACGTATACTGTAAAAAAAAGTTTTTTTTATCTTTTCAAATTCGATTTTTCGTATAAAATCACGGTTTTTGTTACCCTTATTACGATAGTCCAATTTTAAGCTGTCAATCTGTTTTGACCATAATTTAAAAGCAAATAGCTGCAGCAAATTTAAATTTGTAATTTTGAAGTCTGTTTTAGGTGTACACTTAAGTTTAAAAACAACTTAACAACACTTTGATTTTTTTTTTTTTTTTTTTTTTTTAAATAATTGTATGCACTATAAGTGAATGAGGGGTTGATGGCGGCGTTAGCCCCCCCTCCCACAGAATTGTTAAATAAAACTCTACTTAAACCTATTTTAGATTATTTAAAAAATTTATTTCATTTTATTTTCTTACGCTGTTGTTCTTAGGACTTAATATGCAATCTATCTTTGCAGTACTGAAACGCAGGATACGAGAAAAATGTGCGAGGGACACATCAGAGAATTTTTAACATAAACATAAGCAGAGAAAAAATAGTATTAAGATTTAGATTAAACAACAGTTCTAGCAATTTAGTTTTATGATTAAAAAAAAAAAGTAATAATAATAATAAATAAATAAAATTATTTCATATATCAACATGAGTCTGCTTATTATAATAGTGCTTTACTATTTTTAGAGATTTCTATTACGCAAAAATTTGTATACAAGGTATTACAAAAACATTTTTACAAAATTTTTAGGGAGTTAGTGCACATCTCAAGGATTGGAAAATGAAGAGGAAACCATGATTGTAAACATCATTTTAATCTTTAAAAATAGATATTTTTTGTTAATTTTAAATAGTAAATTAAATAGTAAATATATGGTCTTTTTTTCTTTTTTTTTTTTATGTTGAAGTTTTAACTACAAATATTTACGCAATAACAGATAAATAAAATAACATAAAATGCAATACATTTTTTTCTAATCGATGTACGTAGTGCACTGATTGTATTAATAAGAATGTTGTGCATGACGTCTAAAAATATTGGAACATACAAAAATTTAAAAAGGACACAGAAGGCGAAGGGGGAGTTGCTAAAAACCAAATAACTGTACAGGCTTTGTATTACAAAATGGTCTTTACAAAATGAGAGGGATGATTATATTCATGAAAAGAAGCAGTATTTACTATGAAACCTAGGGTCGCATTATACACTGAGGTGGGATGGCGAAATTGATCAGTAAACTATAAAAAGACAGAGACATAGCTGCCAATATTTTAATTTATTCCGGAGTAATTTTAGCCCCGCCTTTATTTCGTACCACTTATTTTTTTAAAGTAATTTTTTCTTATTTTATCGAAGTAATATATTGAAGCAATTTTTTCTATAGATAAAGTGGAGCGGAATAAAGGCGGGGCTAAAAGTACTCCGGAATAAATTAAAATATTGGAGCAGAGATCGAAGTTTCCGTCTTTTTTTTTCCCAGGAAATTATCACGGATGAGAATATTATGTCTTTTTTGCTACCACTATTTTTATACAGTTTTCTCTATGCTATTTATTAGGACACGTTACTGTAAGATTATGGTAACGATATATGCATCAGAATCATGATTGCAAAGACGAAAATCTCTCATCTATCTCTGTAAGTGTCCTGAAAAAAGGGCGGTGACAAAAAGCAAAGAAATACTGAAACTTATATGTGGCATAAAATAATTTACTTCCATCAGATTAAGAGTCATAGTGAATGTTCAAAGTGCTGGCTAAATGTGGCGCTACACAAGTCACTCAGGTGAATGAATGACTCTCTTAACACTTTCGCGACGGCATGTTTTTTTTTTTTTTTTTTTTTTTTTTCTTTTTTTTTTTTTTGATAGTACGTTCCGCGTGTGGGCGTTATTCTTTTAATCGAAATTATCTGAGAACAACATTTGTTGTATTCATATTTATATGTTACATTATGAATATTGATAATAATTATACTCTTTCTAGTGAAAGTATTTATATCTACAGTATTTTGATTATACAAATATGAATATAGGGAGTATTATAAAGAAATATATCAATATACAAATGGCAAAGGAGAAAACGCCAGTTATGGCAAAGGAAACGCCACTTTACACATTCGCGACTGTATGTTGGGACTTTTACGGTGAAGTCCACCTGTAGGCGTTATTCTCCCAAGTTACGATGTTTCAGAACAATATTTGCTGTATTGACATTCATATTACAAATGGACATACGTTATAAATATATTCTTTCTAATCAAAGTACCTGTATCCATAGTATATTTGATTGTAAAAATATAAATATAGTGTATATGCTTAAGAAAGAAATAACTAACAAATTGTGGAAGAAACGCCATCTGGCGGAGTTACAGATTTTCAAATGACGTGAATCTACGTCAGCGGTTGCAAAAGTGTTAATATTTTTTTAGCGATATAGAAGGCGGGACTTGTTTTCTTTTGGTATTCTTTACCAATATCTTGCCTCCGATGCCTTAATTTTGCAAAAAAAAAAAAAAAAAAAAAAAAAAAAGGTAATTTATAAAATAAACACCAAAATATTGTTTAGAAAATAATAAGACTAACTTAAAAGTAAAGGTAAAGCTTTTCCGTCAGATTATATAAAGATATTATAGATGATACAAATGACAACATGTGATATCCTCTAAAGTCATGTGATAAGAAGTATTACTATTGGTCGAAAATTAATGATAGGAATGTATAATTGGAAGCCCCTGTTTGTAATGGTGCTTATTCCAATCTTGCAAAAATTAATATTGATCATAATTGATATTTTTTTCGAATATTAATTTAATAATAATTTTCATAATTAAAAAAAAAAAAAAAAAAAAAAAAAATCCAGAAATATGCATAATCTACGTTTGGGTTACTTCATCTTAAAGCATAAAAATATTTGAACATAATAATTGTTTGAAAAGATATAGTACTGTCAAACTAGGAAAAATAAGGGAAAAAAATTAAAAAGTTTTGAAACTTTGGGATTATACTTATGAAGGGTCCAATAATTCAAAACAATAAAGTTCACCACTCTGAGGGGTGACCTCTCCCCCCCCCCAAAACCGTATAATTCGTTGAAATGAAGAAAAAAATTAAGGAATTAATTTATCGAGTATTAGAATTATGGCATAACGTTCCTGAGGTGTCTAATAATGCAAATCGAAAAAGTTCTCCACCTTGGGGTGGGAGCCCCCCCCCCACCAAAAAAAAAAAACAAAAACAAAAACTGTATAATTCGTTTAAATAAAGAAAAGAAGAAAAAATTAGAAAATTAATTTATAGAGCATTGAAATTTTAGTACAACATTCCTGAGTAATTTAATAATTGAAAACAAAAAAATTTCCCACCCTGGGGTAAGAGCTTCATTCTCCCCCCCCCCCCCGCCTCAAAAAAAAAATTATATAACTTATAGAAAATAAGAAAAATGGTTAATTTTGGTATAACATATTCTTGAGGTGCTTAATAATGGGATACAAAATTTTAAAAAATTCCACCATGCAGTGGGAACTCTCCCCCTTCACCCAACCGCACCCCCACCTAAAAAAAAATAGTTCAATTTTGCTAAAATTAAGAAAAGTACGAAAATAAGTTGTATAAGAGTTTTTAGGTTTGGGGAAAGTTCTCTTGAAGGGTCTAATAATATAAAACACAAAAGTTCCCTTCTCTGGGTAACTCCCCCCCCCCCCCCCTAGACAGAAAAAATCGTATAATTTGATGAAATTAAAACAAATGGGGAAATAATTTGTAGAATTTTATAGTTTGTGGACAAAATTTAGAGCGGTCAATAACAATAATAATAATTCACCGTCTTCTGGAGCAAGAGCTTCCCCTCCCGTCCCTTCCCCCCATAATTGTATAATCCATTGAAAGGTAAGACAGTAGAAATTATTTATATAATTTTGAAAATTTTTAGATAGTATGCTTGAAAAGGTTTCAATGAGCCTTCTCCCCCCCCCCCCCCCCCCCCGCCAAAAAAAAAAAAAAAAAAAAAACTGCAGTTCCTTCAATTAAAAAAAACAGTTAGAAAGAAGCATACAGATTTAAAACTTTCGGACATTAATCATATGGGGTATCTCAATGGGAAACAAAAATGTCCCCTCTTCTGTGAGTTTTTCTTTTTCTTTTTCTTTTCCTTTTTTTTTTTTTTTTAATTAACATAAAATTATTTGGTTTTCAAAGACAACTACTATTATAATAAAAAAGAAAAAAAGAAAAAAAAAATATGCCTTGAAAAATTCTGCACAAAATGTCCTCTTCATTAATGCATAAACGAAAAATTATTTTTACTTTAAGTTTTTAAAAATTACTAAATTGTAAAAAAAAAAAAAAAAAAAAATAATAATAATAATAATAAATTGAAATGATAATATTGAAATTCAAGTAATAACTAAAGTAAAATAAATATAGCAATAATTAAGTAAAATGTACATAAAATAATTTTAATGTAAGTCAAATTTTTTTACTTACAAAATCGTCTGAACATCAAATAAAAATTAATCAAGTTCATCATGAAAGTCATCTTCAAACTCCTCTGGCATGTCAATGGGTTCTTTATTGGTGCAGGTTTGCCCATGACAATTTTTATACATTCCTGTACACAATAAATTTGCTTTTACACATTTGCACTTCCTTCCACAACCTTGCATACAGCTACATGAAATCAAATTTAGTATTTTTTTCTGAAGCAGGCGCTTGTCTTGGATATACAGGAGACGAGTTTGAATTAGATACTTTCCAGCCCCAGGTCTTTGGACCCAAGCGATTCCCCAACCACATGTGTACTTGCAGGTAAACCCGATGAAAATGTAGCATCAGTGGTAGATGGCAAGGGCGATAGGATAACAGTATTGCTTGCCTGTCCTACTAATTCATTAAAACATTGAATTCTGAGATCGTTAAATTTTTTCATTTCAGAAGTTATAGATGCGTTTTTTTAACCTTTTCAGTCGCAGTGTTCCCGCTAATGGAACAATTAATTTTAATTCTCAAGTGCAAAAACTCATCCCGGAAATTTTTTAGCAAAAATTTACATTTATAACACAGCAAAAAAGGCCCTTTTTTTTAACGTAAAAATTTAAAATTTCTTGTACTTTAATTATGTTTGTAAATTCCGGTGGCAGTATAATTTAAATGATCCGAAGTACCTTGCGCCGCAAAGGGTTAAAATACTCCGGAATAAATCGAAATGTTGAGATCTATGCATTTTTTACGAGTTTTTGTTGTCGATAATGTTTATTTATAAAGTGATTTATTTATTAAATTTAATATTATTTGAATTTAATAAGGTTTACTTACAGATGTTTCAAACCGAAAATTTCTCGAAAAGGAACAATGCTAATTTTTTATTTTTTAAATATTTATGATCAGCTATGTGTTTAAAAGTCATTTTTAAAATTAGTTTAGTAATTTTAAAATAAATTAAGTAGTGAACGTTAAAGGGTTAAACTTTACTGTACATCTCACTAATAAAATTTTCACCAGCTTTCTCTATTGAGTCACGAGTCGATCTTGGATCGTTGAACACTTTGGGTACATCATAGAGATGGTGAGATCAGTTAAACGATTGAGCTACTTGCGCTTTCCCTTTTCCAAACATGGCCGAGTGGTGTCGCAACCACTCATTGTGTGAAGAAATAGAATATAATCCTCCACATTTTTAATAACAGATGAACTTTGCAAATCCTTGGAACTATAAAATCTTGCTTTGATATTTCCCTTTCCTTCTTTCATGAATAGAATGCCCTTATCTTCTGGGGCAAGTGCTATCAGTAAAACAAATATGGACCATATCTTGTCCAACAATAACGACTTGCTTATTTAAATCAGATGCATCAATTGCTTTCCTAATTATCAAAGCATCTGCATCATCTTTTACTAGGCTTGCTTCGATACCATAAATTTGTAAGCGTTGAGCAAATTCAAAATATTTAAAACCCGTTCTTTGTATCTGACCAAGTTGAAAGAAGAGCGTACATTATTCTCATCTGTAAAAAATATATAAAACATATCAAAATCAGGAACTCAATTTTTTTTC
Organism: Salticus scenicus; assembly: GCA_963930645.1. Lineage (NCBI taxonomy): Eukaryota > Metazoa > Arthropoda > Arachnida > Araneae > Salticidae > Salticus > Salticus scenicus. Next base: position 271,828,402 of record OZ005655.1, read on the forward strand.
TCCGTTGCCAATTACTCCGAGAAGATTGGTCGTATTTATATATATGATATGTATGCAGAGCTGCCAACCAAATCCGGCAAATTGTTAGTACCGCCCCTTTTCCTACACCACTTAATTTTTAGAGTAATTCTCTTCAAATATATTTACGATGAATGAAGATAACAAATACTCTAAAAATTAAGTGGTGTAAAAAAGGGGCGGTACTAACAATTTTACGGATTAGGTTGGCAGCTCTGTATATGATATATATATATATCATATATGAGGTCTTAAAAAATAATTATTTTTTGTAATAGTAAACTTAACGATTTTGTCTAAAAAGTGAAAAATTGAAAAGTCACAATCACGGTTGGATTTCCTTAGATCGAAAACAGGAATATGTGATTTTGAGGAAAAGGGGGGAGCTCCCCCCCAAAGTAGGGATTGCTAGTCAATTCATAAGTGCTATCCTAAAATTTTAAAACATTGTAGATTATTTTCTCGGTTTCTCTTAATCTGAAAAAGTTGTACAAATTCGGGAGGAAAAGAGGTATCCTCCGCCCACGGATGAAGAGGGTGGAATTTTGGTTTTTCCATTGCTAGAGCTCTCGAGAGCACTATTTCAAAATTTCAGAACATTGTAAATATATACCTCTGTGATAAATTCCTTTAATCCTTTAGAGTCTCCTATTTTTCATAATTTAAAGGAACTGTATGTTTTGGGGGAGAGGGGGGGGGGTGCTTATTCAGGGAAGGGGGATGTCTTCTTTTTTAATAATAGTCTATTCATGAGTATTATCTCAATGTTTCAAAGTTTCAAATGTTTATAAATTATTTCCTCTGTTTTTTTTTTTTTTTTTTTTTTTTTTTTTTTTTTTTTAAATCTGAAAGAGCTTACACTGTTTTTTTTTTGGGGGGGGGGAAGCGGGGGAGGGAGGAACCCTCAAGAGTATTAATTCAAAACTTTATAACTTAATAAATATTTATTCCTATAATATAATCCTTTTATAGTCCCTCATTAAAAAAAAAAAAAATGAAGGAGATAAACAATTTTGGAGGGAAAGGGGGTAGCATACCCACAGGGAGAATTTTTTTTTTCTTGGTCATTACTAGACTTTTCATGAATGTTATCCTAAAATTTCAAGGGTTTATAAATTATTGCATCTGTTTTTCCTAATATGAAAGAGCTATATGGTCTAGAGGGGAAAAGGGGGGTGGGAATGGGGGGAAGCTCCCCCCCAGGAAGGGGGAACTTTTTTGTTTTGCATTACTAGAGTCCAAAGGAATGTTGTTCCAATGTTTCAAAACTTTATAAATTTTTTTCCCTTATTTGGTGTTTTTTGGTCTAATTTGACTGTAATATAAAGTAATGCATGTCACATTCATTTAATATTAGCATCCCCATATTTGGATAGCTTATAACTCTAGGAAAAAAATTCAGAGAAATGTATAAACTATATCATTTTCCAGGATGATTTGATCCAAATAATTATAATCATTTATCAAAAAGGGGGAGTTACCATTGAAAAAATGGAGTTGATTCCAGTTTTAACATGTAACGACTTCCTTAAGCAAAATCTAACTATACTGTTATAAACTAGATGTTAATGCAAACCGATTTGCATCAGCCGTATGTTTTAAAATAATTTACGGTAAAATTACTTGGAGTTTTTTTTTTTTTTTTTTTTTCCGGCTGTAGGCTTGAATATTTTACAACATCTCACACAACGTTCTTATAAATACAATCAGCGCGCATACCTCGATTAGAAACAAAATTATTAGCATTTATATTCTGTCTATATATCCATTAGCACGTACAACTTTTAGTTAAAAATTAAACATTCAAAAAGATCGGTTATATGTGGATTTTACGGCTGTAAAAATTTACCCCCCCCCCCCCCGCAAAAAAAAAAAAAAAAAAAAAAAAAAATCAACTTTTTTAATTTTCTAAAATGTTTTTTGTGGTCATAGGTTCCTATGAAATTTTCAATCCCATTGATTTAACCTACCTCGCCTAACAATTTATAAGGTTTCTTTTCAAAATTTTCTTTTCTCTTCAAAATATTCAAGCTCTTTAGAACTAGAATATTTTGTTATCTAGTATTTTAATATATTACAACCAATAAATTCGCAATGATTATTTTCTATGTTATTTTGAATAACAAAATAAATAGTTATACTTTCTATTATTCTTTTTCTCATATCAAGTGAAATCAGACTCGTTCCGTAACTGGAGCAGGGTTTAATGTGTGGGTAGCGTTCCCCCTAGTGTTAGAGCTCCTTCAGTACAGGCTGGCCCATCAGGCATTTTGTTTCGCACTTAGCGATTGTTGCCCATGCGGTCCGAATTTCAAGTGTTATCAAATCACATAAAATGGAGGTTTTGCAGCCGAAAATTGCTCAAATCATACTAGAGCTGCTTTTAGCACGTTTAGATTTCCAACAGATGAAGAAAAGCGAAAGAAATGGGCTATTAATTGTCCAAAAGAATCCGGACAATTCATTGTAGGCTTAGCTTTCTATCACAAATATGAAGTGTAATTATGATATGTTTTCTTGCATTTTTTGTATCAATTATTTGTTTTTATTGCTGTTTGATTATCTAAATGTTGTATTTTACAACCTACACTACTTTTCAACGTGTATAAATGTTTAAAATTAACTAATTTAACAGCAACAGTGATGGCTACTTTTTACAAGGGTTATAAGGAAATTTCGCCAAACCTATCAAGTACAAACAATAATTCGCTCTTCTGTTTAGGCAAACTCGCTAATTTAGGCGATAAAAACGCTGAGTAATACGTCTGCAACTAAACGTCGCCAAACTATATTTCCGCTGGGCAACAATGATCAATTGTGAGTGAGCTCGTATTATTGGAGTCTTAGGTTGTATGGTTACGTCACTGTACAATGTCTTCAACTTGTGCATGCGATGAAGTTTTGAAGTTGACGCATGGTTAACTAGAATTCGTTCACGTGCGTAATGCTTCTTTAATAAAAAGGAAAGCGCAGGTGACGTCGTCACGCACAAACAAACTTGTTTATTTGCTCAAGGCAAAACATTGGTATTTCCACCAATACAGGTTGTGCTTTTGCCACTCGTGAGTGGAAAAGATTGATTAACGAAGCATTTGTTTGAAAACATACCCTTTCCTTATTCAAAATTAAAATATAATAGAATTGGAGCTTGAACGAAATCGTATTATGGAAGAAATTCATGTATTTTTAAAATATTCATGTTTAGAAATTTTTTCCTTATTTTAAGATAAGTAATACCTGTTTAAATTAATTTTTTTAAAAGTATTTTTTGATTAATTCTTAAAGTTTACATAATTTCACTACGCTGCAAAGAAACTTTTTTTTTTTGAGCTCCGATAACATTCCTGCTGATTCTTATGTAAAATGAACTCATGAATCCAAATATGACTACCTTTTGGTCCAATCATCCACCGTTTTCTCGGGTTGCCGCTCTCTCCCTCAATTTTTATCAGTGTTCGGTAATTTTATGCCATGAATTTGATTTGGAGAATGGAAAAAAAAAAAAAAAATAATAATATTTAAAAACAACAACAACAATAATAATATAATGTATAATAAATATTAATAATAATCGATTAACAAAATATAATAAATGTAATTTATAATTCCAACGCAAATTCCTTCCCGCTTTTTTAAAAATTTTCTCATGTTGCAAATGTTCCTGTTTTAGAATTTTTCACTTCTGTAGCCCTTGAGAAAATAATTAACAGTTAATATAATCCCCCCTCCCCTCTACAAATTAAATTTGTTTCCATAAAATTATGGAAAAACGATAAAAATAGCGGGCATCCCCAAAAAAGGAGGGGTGATAGGGCAAAATGGGCATCATATTCGGCTTCAGGAGGTCATTTTACGTAAGAATTTGCAAAAATGGTCTTGGGGGCCGATTTTCATACAGAGCAGTGATTATTGAAATCTCTATTTAAACAATTTTACATTCATTACGGATCGAGAGAAAAAATGTATGGAATTTTGAATTCAGTTGTTTTGATTTATTATGAAGGCATAACAATTTAGGGTAAAACAAGTTAGTATATATTATATTAATTCATTTCTAAATGTTATCTTATTATTAGCATTTTTGTTATAGATTTCATCTTAAAACAATTGCAAACATATTTTATTTAAATGATAAAATTTTTGCCGCCTGTAAAAGTTTGGAATGCATTATCAGTAGTATGCATTTTTATTTGCGTTTAACGAAAGTATTGCAATTTTTTCAATGAACTGATAGTTTCCTTGAAAGATAATACCACTGATTTATATAACAGTTCAGTAATATCTCCATCCATTGACGAAAAAACAATGATCACAATAGCAAAATTAATTTTACAGAATAAAACTTAAAATAAATAAATAAAATAATAATAATAATAATTATAATAATAATAATAATAATAAAATAATCTTTTATGAGCGACTTTATTTATTTATTTTTTTTTTTTCCCTCTCAAAACTTCAGAATTTTAGTTTCGAAAATTACTCACATTAACATTTAAATCTTGAATTTATAATACGAAAATTTTCTTACAAGATAATTTACAACATTAAAAAAAAATCGATTTAAAAAATTATATTTTGCATTAATTAATTCTGGCTCTAAGTGAATACTGCAGGTCAAGGGTCGTACTCTCCGCCCTTTTTTTTTCGGGACTCTATCAAGAATGAGAAATTTTCAAATTTACAACTACCACTATTTTTCTACAATAATGTTTATCCTGTACAATCACGGACCTTTATTGTACATATATCATTTTAGTTATAGATTTTATCTTAACACGATTGCAAACATATATTATTTAAATGGTAAAATTTTTGCGAATGATCTCATCTGGTTTGAATAATTTTATAGAATGAAACTTCTTTTTTTTTTTTTTTTTTTTTTTTTTTATAAAATAAAATATTAATAAATTAATCTTTTATGAGCGACTTTATTTATTTATTTATTTTTCCTCTCAAAATTTCAAAATTTTAGTTTCGAATATTACTCACATTAACATTTTAATCTTGAATTTATAATACAAGAATTTTCTTACAAGACAACAACATTAAAAAATCGATTTAAAAAATTATATTTTGCGTTACATTATTTTGGCTCTAAGTGGTCAAGGGTTGTACTCTCCGCCCTTTTTTTCGGGACACTATTAGAAAATTTGAAATTCACAACTACCACTATTTTTCTACAATAATGTTTATCTTGAACAATTACGGCCCATTATTATACATATACTAGAAATAATTCCACATAAAATTAGTGATGGAAAAAATGAAATAAGACGGTGATTTCTTCTAATTAGAGTGACCTGAAACAAGGACGGAGAGTACGACCCAAACTGTAAATGTGCTTATTTACTTGAAATTATAAACGAACTTCTAATATACATTATGTTTAATGTCAAATGTTCGCTAATAATTTCAAATGAATAATAAAATCTAAAATATTCTGAGGCATTATTAATTCTTGTTTAGATAAAAAACGTAGGATATAACATTTTAAAGAAGGAACAATGTGGGCGGGGTTTTTCACAGCTTTTATTGGGTGTCACACCCACTACATGCCGGAAAGCGTTGCCGTCGAGTTTAATTTGCGGCAATTTTTAACACTGCGCGAAGAATCTTCCTCAGGAAACTTTTGGATGATAGATAATTCTTGATTTTCCTTGCTTTTTACAGAGGCGGGACAAGGCGTGAGTGACGTGGGCCATTGCCCGAGGCACGCATCTAAAATGGGCCTCGCACTGCACCAGATTCGAAGTTATATAATACCAGGTGACCTACACATATGTAGCCTTTTTTTAATTCCATAAAAAATTGAAATAATTGGTAGAAATAACGTAAAGTTATTCTCATAAAGGAGGATTTTATTTATTTGTTTAATTATTTTTGGAAAAAGGAAAAAAATTGCCGATAGAGTGCGCTGCACGGATGCGTAACAAGAAATATGCAAATCAGAATCCTAAAAATTTCTCGGTTTCACGATTGACACAGTTTCCTTCTTATTCTGCCTCCTACTTGTGCATACGTGGAGTTATAATTGAGGTGCCAACTTAATGGACAAAGCTTTATGGATTACAGGGGTCGTACTCTCCGCCCTTTTTTCAGGACACTTTAATAAATGATAAATTTTTAAATTTATTACTTCCACTACTTTTATAAAATAATCTCTATCCTGTATAATCATGACCCATTATTAAAAATATACCAGAAGTATTTCCGTGTAAAGTTAGTGGTGGAGAAAAACGCGGAGATTTCTTATTTCTAAGGGTGTCCTGAAAAAAAGGCGGAGAGTACGACCCCTGTTTACCCTCATCCAAAAACCGCCGACTGAAACCACCATTAGCGATGTTGTAACTTGTTTGCAAATTGCAAACTATAATTTGTGTTGATGGCGCACACAGAGCATAGGAGTTATATGCCTGTAAACATTTGCATGCAAATATAATTTGTCATAGAAATGTGTGATTTGTTCATGTGCAGTAACCCTCTAACAAAGAAAATATTAACTATTATTTTTTTCTTTACTTAAAAAATCCCCGTTCATGAGAATAAATTTTTCGCAAACTATGTTTGATTGCAATTCTCCGAGTTTCTCAGATTTTTATGAATTTTAAGAACGTCTACAGACTTATAGGACCCCCGGTACATATGAATAATGAAATTTTTTATATCTGTGTATTGAGGAAATGGATAATTTCAGAAAAACATTTTATTACTAAAGTATCGATGTATCAAAAGATATGTTTCCGATAAAAAGCTGCATGATGTCTAAATAAAAATCTGCCTGAAATAAAAATTTCTACCTTAATGTCTGTAAAACAAAAATTTTTACTACTGTTCTATACAGATAATCCCCCCACCTAACTCAATCAGCCGAATGAAAATTAAACCATACGTTTCCAGACAGTAAATTTCAGCTTCAGAGAGATGGTTCATTCGAAAAAGAAAAGAAATAAGGTAGAAGGCAATAAAATAATCTGGTATGTCACTCACACGACTTTCTCTTACCCTGAAATTTAATACTATAAATACAGGTCGCAGATTAAGAGGTAAGATAACGAGAACTGTCATGTAAACCTATGCTAAACAATTCAAATTAGGCTTCAGAAGAGTTTTATACGATAATTAGTTCTGTGTGAGGTGGGGCTGCCGCCCCCTAAACCCCCGTTTCATTAATGCACCTACATTTATATAGAATTTAATTCGGTTATTAAAAATAATTCTGTTTTTAAAAAATAATTTATTAAAATTATTATTAAAAAAAAAAAAAAAAAAAACTTTTTATGATAATGCAGACGATTTTCATATTAGAGAAGTAGTGTAACATTAAATATCCAAAAAAATTCCATCTTACTCTCAATATTAAAAAAAATAATAATTAAATAAATAAAGAAAATACGATTTTTTTTTTTTTTTGTTAAAAGTAAAAAAAAAAAAAAAAAAAAAAAAAAAAAAACGATAACTTTGTTTTAAATTATCAAAGATTTATAGTTCAACCATTCGTTTTAAAGTTATTGGCGAGCTCTTTTGAATGATACCCATCATGAAAATTTACTCCCACCGATGTGGGACTTCCTCCCAGAAGGGGAAACGAGGCTCCTGCATACATATTTTTTTTTTCCCAGTTGACTATCTCTATTACAAAAAATATATATTCGTTTCATTTAGTTTAGTGCAGTCTATAGATGTTAAACTCTACTTACCTGCAATTTTCTCCATAGACGTAATTTGAATAGTTTTGAGTGTCCCTGTACACAAACCATTTGCCTCATCTCAACGAAAAGCTTACTGTAGCATCTCTATATGATACACATTTAGAATACCGAGTTTGGAATTTCTGCTACTATTTGTTCTTGAGATATGCTGATAACAGACACACAGACCATTCGCTAAGAACATGATTTTCGTGTTTAGGGCACCTCAGAACATGTAAATATAACAGAAACTCACGTTCGAAAATTTGACCCTAAAACAATACTTTCTCGACCCTATGGCAGGGATGGAGCACGGGCGCAGAATTCATACCGGAATCCGTTTAAGAAATTTCTCTACTTATAATATCGTTGATTTAAGAAGTAGAAAATTTTCTTACATCGATAGTGGTATGAATTCTGCGCCCGTGTTCCATCCCTGCTATATGTAAGAGAAAGTAAAAAGACGAAATTTATAAGTATTGGCTCTATTTAAAAAAGCACTTGTAGAAGATCAGTGATATACAATCTTACAAATTGTATGAAGAATTGAAAATCATGACTTCGATTGTAGTAAATTACAATAAAAATGCTAAGCAGCTGCTCCAATATCTTATTCAAATTAATCTAAAAGAAATACAGTGAAACTTTCTTGATAGGGCGAACCACCATGCCCTAGAAAGTTGGCCCTTTAGAAATGAAAGTTTTTTAATAGAGGGTTGGTTAGAAAATTATAATTCAAGTATAAAAGTCTATGAATTCGTGATTTTAAGTACTCAAATTTATATTATTTGTTTTTACAACTTCACAATAAATCTACGCTGTAACAATCCTTAATCCTGTAGTATGACAAAAGCAGTTTTAATTCATCTGATTTCGCAGTTTTGAAGGTTGCCCCCAAATGCAAAGCTGCTTACAACATTAAAGTTTTCACGTTACACTCTGCGTTTTTAATATATACTTGCCAACATACTAATTAATATTCCGTAGTAGTGTTAGCCCCGTCTTCTTTTTCACAGCAGTATCTTTTTAGAATATTTTTTTTCTTATTTAATCATAATTGCATTTGGAGAATATTACTCTAAAAATTTCCTGGTGGGGAAAAAAATGGCGGGACTAACAACATTACGTAATATTAATTAGAATGTTGGCAAGTATGTCAATATCACTTAAACAAAATTAAAAACTTGATCCGTCTGTGTCCTAGTACGCTAAATGTATATAGATACATATATAGAAACAAAAAAGGACTATCATTTGCGATATAACCATTATGAGCCACAACCTATTTTCATTTGTCGATTAGCATTTAAACATACCTGTCAACCATCTCATTATGAAGCGTAAAATTTTTAGCACCCGCCTTTTTTTCACTCCAGTCATATTTTAGATTAATTTTATTCTTATTGAATCTTAACAACACTTGGAGATACTTACTTTAAAAATAAAGCGGTGTGAAAAAAATGGGCGTTAACAATTTTACGTTTATTAATGAGATGTTGGCAGGTATGATTTAAAACAAATCAGGGGTAACGATAAACCGTTCGGAAACGTGAGAGGTACTGTGGAGATTTTAGACAATTACCACCATTTCCAGATGTTTCAATTTACAAATTTCCAAAATCGAACGGCTAAAATCAACTAGTAAGTAATGTTCTTTGGAATTTGCTTCAATTGTATGAATTAAAAGAAATCATGCAAAAGGATGACTTGACATTTGAACAGTGTTGAATTTGACTGGTAGAAAAATGGCTCCAGAAGACATCCAATTCTTAAGAAGTCCATCAACCATTCGCATGTGGGAGAACCATGAGGGGGATCGATAAAGGCAAAGAAAATTGCCGAGTATGACATGCAGAATTGCGTCGTGCAAGCCTACGATGCAATATCGAGATCTGGTTCTGAACTTGCTAAAAGAAACATATTGCAACGAGTAAAAAATGTAGAAAGATCAGACACAAATAACTTAGCAGTCAAAACAACTTTGAAACTGAATGCTAAATACATGTTCGTGTACATTATAAACACGCTCGAAGTACTCGTAAACGGAACCATGTGTTGTCTTCAAAAAAAAATAAACACGGTCAAATCAAAGGCTTCCAAATAAAAGTTGTTCATCGAATATGGATGGAATTCGAAGGATCACAATTTGCAAAAAAATTAAGAAAAGAATAAGCTCAATATATGGTACGTGGCATCGATACTAGATAGCATTGGACACCTATTGGATTAATAAAATGTTTATAAAACAAGAATTTTAGCTTTGAATGTACGTAGAAACCAATTTCCGATTGTGATAGCTGAGCCATCACCATTCATAAATCAACTGGCGCCAAGTACAAGGAAGTGCTCTATATCGTAAAAAGACAATGAAACGAAAACGTAGGATAATCGCGAGTAACAAAAGCAAACTAATTGCATATCGAAGACGTATTGGCTGATCCATGTTTCGTTAAGAGTAATATAATTATACTGGTAGAAATGAGAACGTTACTTATAAACTATTTTTAAATTACCGGATTTGTAATGGCTGCTATAATTCATAGCAAGGACAACCAAGAAAATCGTGGAAAATAGGTGGTATAATTTGCATCTGAGGGAGATTATAGGATTTACCTAAGAATATGCGAAGTATAAACCTCAACGAAGTCCAAATTTTAGTTTTTACGTGTTAAATAATATAAAATTTATCTCTATATATGCAAATCCACCTGTGCTGAACAAAAAATGTATGTCATAGTCCAAGATTTGATGCAAGACGAACATAAAACCGTACTTGCCAACCTAACCCGGAAGATTGTTAGTCCCGCCCCTTTCTACAGATTTTTTCACAACAGTTTTTTAGAGTACTTTTCGTCTTATTTAATTGTAAACTAGCAGGCTACGCCCGCTTCGCTGGATACTATATTTAAATGAATCTCCAAAAGAATTGGATCATTATTTATTTTTCACATCACATTATAAATAAAAACTAAAATAATTACATTAGAATCGCTCTAGACCTCGCATCGGGTACTCGCTGACTACGGCAGCTCTTTCTCTGCCCGCACTGTATCGGCAGCAGGTTCCCACTGCCTGCAAAAATCTCTTTCCTATGTATTTCAATATGGGTATTTATTGACGATAGGTGGGTCTGCCATTATTTAAGAACTACGATTTTAAAGATAACTGTATCTCAGCGTCTACTAAATATTTTAGTTTTTGAACCAAGTACTTTATTGCTCATGCTATTTACACTGTATTACAATTTGATTCCGACCAATGTAATGAAATAAAATAAAAAGTAGATTTTCTTTTAGAAGGAATTAAATACATAAAAAACAAATAAATTCCAATCAGTTTAATCCTTTCTACTATATACTACCATTATTTCCTGACAAATACTATAAATTAGAAAAAAAAAAAAAAAAAACTTCTAAAGAAATTAAATTAACAAATGAAAAATAATTGTTGTTATACTACAAAAATTATACATAAACATAACTGTTATAAATACGTTTTTAAATTTTAAATTTAATATATTTAATTTTTTCTACTGCATTACCATTTTATTTTCAATAAATATAATAAATTAAAAAGAGAAAAAAGATTCGCCCTCAAATAAATGTATTAAATAAAAAATAAATTGCATAATATAGCCGTTGCTAAGATACGCAGACGATTACAATCGAAGAATAAATTCATGAAAAAGGAAACATAAAAGCCAATGTTTAAAATCGAAAAAACATTAATTTAAAAAATTCAAATTCGAAATTCGAAAAACTCTCGATGAGGTGCACACCTGCAGGGTCCCAGGTACCTATATGCCAAATTTGGAAGCTCTGCGATCAGTAGTGTGTAGTATTGTTCATGTTTAGATTAGCCCATATTGGACCACTCATTAAACGAATCATTGGAAAAATGTAATTTTTTAAAAACATGGTCAGTATAAGATACTTACACACATAAAAAAGAAAAAATTAAAAAATTATAACAATTTTACAAAAAATTTTATTTTGTTTGTTAGTCCGAAAAACAGTCTCTACACAGTCCAAAAGTGAGCATTTTGCAATTTGTAAAGATTTTTATGAATGGAATCTCTACATAGTCCAACATTGCACATGGTGCAAATTGTAACAGGTTTTCTATTGCATGATTTCAGTTGACATCGTCTTTGACGACCATTTGGATTTTTCACTAGCACATGTTCACTATTTAGCAGAAGAAGTTCTTTATTATTCTGCAGCATTAACATTTTTTTCAAATTCCATTTTTCACAGTAATTTAATTAATTTAGTCTATTTCTAAAAATTTATGTCAAGTTTTTTGCAGATTTTAAATGTTTCTTTTACATTATTGACATTTAATTCAACTGTCCTATAAATAGGACGGCGGTCCAATATGGGTTAAATAAATGTATTTATTTTCCTGTTGGGAAAAAAAAAAAAAATTAACTCGTATTTTTTTTTTTTTTTTTTTTTTTTTTGGCAACAATTAAATTATGGATTCAATTTAAATGGCTAATTTCTTTCTATTATTAGCTTATTATTTTCATATTTTTATTAATTAAAAGAAAACTAAACAGAAATTCGAAATTCTGACTTCGATGTGCACAATGATCCTTCGGGGGGCACCTTTGTGTTAAATCTCGTGACTGTCCGAGCTACCGTTTTCGAGAACAGTGAAATATACATACAAATATTGCTCACTTAATAGTATAAGATATATTTGAAGACAATTACTCTAAAAATTAAGTGGTGTACAAAAAAGAGGGGGAACTATCAATCTTCCAGGTTAGGTTGGCAAGTATGTAAAACAGTTTGGCGATGAATCTGTACAGCATGAATTTTTGACAGCAAGGTCCGCCTGTGGGCATTATTCCCCCAAGTTACAATATTTCAGAACATCACAGTTCACCAAGCGGTAGCAGCACAATCAAGCTCAACACAGAACCAAAATAGAAACAATAAATCAGCACATCCACAGAACAGGCAATTCCAACAAGCCCTACAGGCACTCTATATTTTCAAGAAAACAGTATACATTACTTCTGCCAAACCCACAGACAGAGGAACAGAAATCATGGCACTTTTGAAATGTAAAAATTTCATCACTCATGCAAAAATAGTAAAAACTAACATACACAGGAAATCCATAGATGTCACATGTGATTCAAAGACTGATGCCCAACAATTACTATACTCCTTGTAAAATAAATAGGCCGATGAGTTTCTTTCCCGCAGAGCACCGTAACTATGGGGACGGATCATGTGACCGACTGATGGAATTCTTTTTTTGCACTTCGTTGAGGTAGTTCTAGCTCTGACTCTCTGAGATCTGGTTAGATTTTTCAACGCTCGTCGTGCTTGTTACTTTTACCTTTTTCTGCATCTTTTCATTTACTTTAGGATGTCAGCTGACATTAGAAAACAATCTAAAACGATTATTTTATAATGTGTATAACTTTTTTAGGCATCTTGTTGCTTCGCAACCCGAAGCAACAATCAAGGATGTGTTTAGGCAAACACAAAAGGTCACTGCGGATGCATGCGGAGTGTCACTCAGGACAATTGGTAGAATTTGTGCCGAAGCTCATCGAAATAAGAATGCAGATGCCGCCGGCTTAAGTAAGACGTTATTCGCATCGGCTCAAAAGAAGATTCCTCATGCAAAAAGAGTAACGGAATTGGATGATTTCAATAAAAATATTGTACGCCGCACAGTGCAAGAGTTTTATGATCGAAAAGAATTTCCGACTTTTCATAAATTGGGAGAGATTTTACAGGCAAAAATAGCTTTTTCTGGAAGTATAAAGTCACTGTGGACAATCTTAAAGAGTCTCGGTTTTACTTATAGAAAGTGTAACGACGGCCGCAGATTCTTGATGGAAAGATCCGATATTGTAGCTGCACGCATTACCTTCTTAAGGAAAATGCATAATATTCGAAAAGAATCGCCTCTTCGGCAAATTGTGTATTTGGATGAAACATGGGTGAATCAAAACCATTCAAGAAATTATATATGGCAAGATTCCAAGAAGCAAGGGGGTTTTAAAGTTCTTACAGGGAAAGGATCACGAATTATTATTTGCCATGCTGGTTCAGCTAAAAATGGCTTTATCAGAGGAGCAGAATTGATTTTTCAGTCGAACGCAAATAAAGATTACCACCAAGAAATGAACAGCGAAGTCTTTAAAGAATGGTTTATGAGTTTGTTAAGTGGATTGGAAGAACCAAATGTCATTGCCATGGATAATGCAAGCTACCATTCTAACCATTTTGAAAAGATCCCTTCAACAAAATCAAGAAAATCAGAAATTATCGCATGGCTCCAAAGTAAAAACATCAACCACAACCCAAATAATACTGTTTCTGAGTTACTTAATATTGTCAGAGAACATAAAGAAAAATATAAAATGTATGAGTTAGATGTCCTTGCATATGAAATGGGACACGAAGTAATTAGGCTGCCCCCCTATCATTGTCATACAATCCAATTGAGTTGATATGGGCTCAGGTAAAGGGGGAAGTTGCCGATCGAAACACCACATTTAAAATTAAAGATGTAAGGCGGCTGCTCGAGGAATCTCTCCGTAGAGTAACCCCAGAGGACTGGGAAAAATTTGTTAATCACTCTGAAAAGCTGCAAGAAGACGATTTTGTCAAAGAAGGAGTGAGAGATGAAAGCATCCAAAAAATTGTAATTAATTTACAAGATAGCAATAGCAGTGCTAGCGAAAATGAGGTTGAAGAGAATAACTCTGATTTTTCTCTTAGTTCTTGATGTCAAGTCTGAAACAGTGCTTCAAAGCGACTTTTGTGTTTGCCTAAAGTCCTTCTAAGAACGAAAGAAAAAGTTCTTTTAAGAACTAAAAAAGGTGAGGAAAGGTACAGGCGTAGGGGAGGAGGAGCCTGGAAAAAAAGAAAAATAATAAAATATTTTAAGTTAATAGTTAAAAAAATAAAATAAAATAAGAAAAGATTTCATATTTAATTTTCTTGTAGACATCTAAAGGTAAGTGCATACTAAAATAATAATAGAAATAAAAAGTGAAATAAAACAAAATTTTATCCTAAACCAAATTTAAATTTAGACGAGAAGACTATACATACACGCATACATATATATTTAAATTATGTTGCGGGACTTCTTGCTTTATCAAGGTGATCTACCGTAAAATGGTGATGACAGTGTTTTACTGTATAAAAAAGACAAACTTCTTTTTCTAATAAATCTATTTTATACAGATTTTTATTTAATACCAAAAGCCTCCTAAATTTATAAAAATGCTTCAAATATCTTATAAAATACAGACAAAACATGCAAAATATTATGTTGGCAAATACCTAAAATAATTTCACATGGCTACGAAATCGAATTACCTACATTACTCCAATGGTTAAGTTTCTTTGAGATTGTTTCAAATAACGTAGTTTTCACTCATTTGATACAATTATTCTGTATGATTTAATACAATAGCTATGTTTCGGTTTATAGATACAAAACGCGTGATTATATGTATATCGGATTCTGACAGCATTTTAGTCATTAAATTATAACACAATTAAAGATTATAAAAAATGTTAGCAAAAAAAAAATCTGACATTGACAAATTTTAATTTAGTGCCCGAGGCCTACTGCTAAACTTGTTAATATCGACAAATTCTTCTTTAGTTAATTCGTGACGATCTAAATTCCATGATAAAGTTTTCATTAAATCAAACTAATGTGTTTCAGCTGCAGATACTGTAACAAATAACGTTGGAAGTCCAAACTGTCTTATAGCCGCAAAACAACGTTTTTTCTCTTTTTCCCAATGAGGGGGAGGTGTGCCTTGGGGGGGAATCATGTCAAAGGTGTGCCTTGGGGGGGGGACTCATGTCAAAGTTGTACCTTGGGGGGACTCATGTCAAAGTTGGGCCTTGGGGGGACTCATGTAAAAGTTGGGCCTGGGGGGGGACTCATGTCAAAGTTGTGCCTTGGGGGGGGGACTTCATTCAATAAATCCCCATTCAATAAACCGACTGAAATAGGCCCTTAGCACTATTAAGAGTGACGTATAAAAATTCGACAAGGCTGTACCGACTGAAATAGGGGTACCTTGGGGGGGACCCATGTCAAAGTTGTGCCTTGGGGGGACTTCATTCAATAAATCCCCATTCAATAAACCGACTGAAATAGGCCCTTAGCACTATTAAGAGTGACGTATAAAAATTCGACAACGCTGTACCGACTGAAAGAGGGGTACCTTGGGGGGGACTCATGTCAAAGTTGGGCCTGGGGGGGACTCATGTCAAATTTGTGCCTTGGGGGGACTTCATTCGATAAATCCCCATTCAATAAACCGACTGAAATAGGCCCTTAGCACTATTAAGAGTGACGTATAAAAATTCGACAACGTTGTACCGACTGAAATAGGGGTACCTTGGGGGGGACTCATGTCAAAGTTGGGCCTGGGGGGGACTCATGTCAAATTTGTGCCTTGTGGGACTTCATTCAATAAATCCCCATTCAATAAACCGACTGAAATAGGCACTTAGCACTATTAAGAGTGACGTATAAAAATTCGACAACTGTACCGACTGAAATAGGCCTCTAGCACTAAAAAAAAAAAAAAACTGCGACAACATACTATAAAACATCTTCGTAATCCCCCCCCCCCCCCCCTAAAGAAAAGGGTTTCATTTGGGTCTAGTGTCATGGGGTGAAATTAAAGTAAAGGGAATACTTTCGATCGTTATAAATATCTTTAAGAATACAACAATAAATTGGATTTTATAAGCTTTTTAATCTAATGAGACTTTCAAGTTTCTTCGATAATAAAGAGTTTTAAAAAATCTTTGTTACAAAAATGTGTTTCATATTTAAACTCCCAAATATATATATATAGATTTCAAATATGTAATAACACATGTACAGTTTTTTGAGAAATTTTGTGAAATAATAATAATATTAATAAAGAAGAGTCAGATGGTTATAAATCCAAAATTATAATTGTGTTACAAGAGAGTTGCATTTAACTTGTGATTTTATATATAGAGAAAATACCCTTTCTTTCCATAAATGAGTGAATAATTTCGATTTCAGACGTTTTGTTAAATATCTCAAAAAGAACTTGACCAAACATCTATCAAAGAGATTTTATACCTCACGTATTTCAAAGAAAGTTTTGACTCGGAAGCTAAAAGGGGACCAGTAAACGAAAAAAAAAAAAAAAAAAAAAAATTTTTTTTTTTTTTTTTGCCTATCTAACCCTTTAAAGGCCACTACAAATTTCCTTTTGAAAATTGCTAAACTAATTTTTTAAAATCTGGTGTGAAACAAGCACACGACTTCTATTACCTACTATTGCACGTATTATGTCCATTCTTTGTAGAGAATGTGATCTGAAGACATAAAATTGCCCTAACAAAGTAGAAACCTAAACTTTTTTCGGTAAGAGAAAGTTGATACACGTGTAAAAAGATATAAAACAAAGTTTACACAACGAGTTAAAAGAAAAAGAAAAAAAAAAATGGTAGGGTTATTTTTTGAAACACCAATTTTCGATATCTAAAACTGACCTACCTAAGCAGGATGACTGTTGATTTTGCTGTAATAACAACATAATACATGAGAAAGGATATCTAAAATGTATTTATGTGACAATTTTCAAGAAAATCGTTAGAGCCATTTCTGAGATACCAACTTTTACAAAAACTTGGCATACGCAATTATTGACCGGAAAACAATAATTACACTCAAACGCATATTTAAAAGGGAGTTAATATGGCGAGTTTGAAAAAAAATTGTACAGCCGTTTTTAAATGAACGCTCTTGCGATACCTGAAATTGAGCTATTTATACAGGACGTCTTTTAATTTTCCTGAATTAACTAGCTATATCATTCGAAAGGACATCTAATAGAGTGTTTATATAGCGACTTAGAAGAAAATCGTTTGAGCCGTTTTTGAGATACTGATTTCCACTTCCTGCTTCCGATGTCCCACTTCTGGTTTTCCAATTTTCACCAAAATTTGGAAAATTCATCTGTGCACCAGACCTGTCCCAAATCTGAAGTTTTGTAGTTCTATCTTTATTAGTTTCGGCGATATGATAGCCAGATGATTCCACACTTACACACACACATAGACCAATTGTCAAAAACTACTTTTTTTGGACTCAGGAGACCTTAAAACGTGTAAATCAGGTGAAAACTCGATATCGAATTTTTTGGACCGAATACAATTCTTCCATTACCTACGGAAGTCGGGTAATCGAAGTACAGTCGGTAACAAAAGTGTAAGAACACTAGCAAAAATTCCTATGTAAAAAAAGTACACTTCGTACGGTTTTATTAAATAAATCCTTATCGAATCCTATTCTTAGTGAGTGTAAGAACATGATTCGATAAGGATTTATTTAACAAAACCGTATGAAGTGTACTTTTTTTGCATAGGAATTTTTGCTAGTGTTCGGACACTTTTGTTACCGACTGTAACCTACGGTAGTAGGGTAATGGAAGTAAAAATGTCTATTACATACATAACTGATCATAAACATGAAAAAAAAAATCTTTTTAATTTGAAATATCTGCAAGATAATCTCATTAAACAGAAATTATAAATTAATTTATTTAATAATTAATTTTGTTACTAATCGCTATAAATTGCAAAAAACTTGCAATAGTTGTTTTAAATCAAAAGAATAGCATTGTTCTTTCATCAGGAGAAAAAAACTAGGCACGAGTTCATCATCAAAAGAGCAAAGGTGCGTGCACTCACTTACTATAAGAAACTTAAAGTGACTTCTACATATGGCTTCCTCTAAAAAATAATTGTTCAATTTCAGAGTATATACCGATACTGCTATATACTGAACATGAACTGAGAAGTATTAAAAGTTTAAAAATCTATTAAAATAAGGAAGAAAAATCAATTAAAATACTGCTGCAGAAAAAATGTTAGAAGTTCTGTTTCAGTACGAAACCAATGAACATTAAAGATTTAACAAAAATAAATCGTCCTTCATGTATTATCTCGTGGGAAAAAAAAAATATATATATATGTATATATGTATATATACACATAATGTTCACCTGCATATTTCGTTTAAATATTTTAGATTCGAATACCTATGGATTATTCTGAAATAGTCAGTATGACAAAAGTTTAAACTTTTCACGACTGATTTTTTTCTACGAGCTATATTTACCCATTTTTCTTTAAAATTGGAAAAATAAAATAAAAATAATAATATATATATACACATAGCTATTATTTATTATTTTAATTACTCTGCTTTTCTTTCTTTCATTTTTTTTTTTTTTTTTTTTTTGTAACTGCTGCAGGCGTTAGACAGAAACCTTAAAAAATTATGCCTATGGAAATTTGATAATATTGTTTCACAAGACGGAATTAGAAGCAATTTTATATCGAAATAAAAATAAATCAAAAACTTATTTATTTAATCATCTTGTTAACATTTCCCCCTTTCAAACTACTTAAACAAACGCAAACGTAGTGGAAAAAAAAAAGAATGAGTGTTCACGCCTCCCGTATCCATAGCAACGAAGAATTGGGGAACCTGTTTCTCGTTCCTTCACAAGCCTATTGATATTACAAGGACTATAGAGGACTTCGCCTCCCAAAGTGACATTCCACAATACCTGAAAATGAAAAGAAAACCTTGCCCAATGCAACGCTTCCTAGTTCTAGGTTTGCCTGAGGAAGCTAAAAGCAACCAGCTACTAAAATGCCTCATCGAACTAAGTGGTCTACCTAAAGAACTAGAACAAGCCATACAAATCATCCGACCGCAACTATTCAGAATCGCCGACCTGAAGAACTGGGTTGTTCAAGCGCCCTCCCCTCTGGCAGAAGCCTTCTTAAACCTCCAATCAATACAACTGGGCCTGCAAATATATCCAATAAGACGACTAACACAAGTCATCAGGTGCTTTAACTGTCAAAGTCTGGAACACATAACGACTACCTGCTCAAGCAAACAATACTGCTCTCATTGTTCAGGTACACACAAAAACTAGCAGCGCAATTTCAGGTCCAACTGTATAAACTACCAGAGGGAAAACGTGAATAGACTGAAAAGTGGATTATCTCCAATAAAATCAGACCAACCGGCCTACTCCAACAAATGCCCTATCCATGAAGAAAGATATAAATTCTGCCGTGAAACATTGGACAAAAAATATCCTATGGCAGCCCTAGGCGCAACAAGAATTTCGAGAAGAGATGCTGCTACCAGCAACCGTCTAACCCATCAGTCTAACTCTCGCCAACGAAGTAATCAAAACAACCAACAGAATGAATCTAGGATCCGCAACAATCCAGCTCCCGCCCAAGGAGCAACAGGAGATAACAGGAAACAAGATCAAGAAGTCGCCAGACACGCCAAAACTCCAGACCAAGCCTCAATCCACGGTCCGAAAGAGTCACTTCACAAGAGAAAGACCACCGTTCATCAGGCAGCAGAGAGCACCCATCCACTTGGCCAATATATTCATACCAATTCTTCCCAATCCCACCTTCATTATCAGCAGATTCAAATCATCTTCCACAACTCTTCATGGACTACCTCAGAAAATACTCTGCGACAACCTACCAACACATTCCTCTCGGAGCCAGTAGGTAAGGCCAATCTCTTTAACTATTTCCCTCGAGCTCTCCTCTAGCATTAATAGCAAAATGTTCTCTAAAATGGAAAGAGCATTCCTTCCTCGTCCTCCCAAGCTGCAGCATCCCCAAAATCACAGCCAAAAACCTCATTCAATAACCTTAGTTTCCTGCAGATCAACCTCAATAGGTGCAGGGCGGCTAACTCGGCAGCGCGGGACTTCATGGAGAAGAACTCCATAGACATCGGGCTGCTGCAGGATGCGTACTGCACTAAAGAGGGTGATCTATATGGATTCCCCTCCTCATGGCCCAAGTTTGGCTCAAAACAACATACAGCCAGTGCTGCCAGACTGAGGGAAATTTTTATCTAACAGCCACCACTAAATTTTAATTGAAACTGTTTCTTAATTGTTTCAAAACATCTTTTAAAGAAATTTTCGATGTGATTAGATAACCGTTACAAATAAAATTTAACGGTGGCTGTTGAATAAAAATTTCCATCAAATCTGGCAGCACTGCATACAGCGCATATCATTTTCAACACCAGAAACCTAAACTTCACTCATCTCTACAGTGGGGAGAATTGAGTCTTCCTAACGCTGACCACTAATGAAGGGTTCGGCAGTGCTTACGCTGCCCCGTTTGCGGACTTTGATGACTGCATGGAAGAATGACAGCATTTAATCAGCCAAAGAACAAACACTGTTTCTGTGTGGCTGCGAACTCAATACAAACTCCCCGCTGTGGTGTTCCCCACGTGGGGATGCAAAAGGAAGCAGCCTGAAAGAATATGTAACCACTAACAACTTATGTTTAGCAAACATAGAAAATTCCCAACCAACTGTCCAGAAAAATAATGCCAAAGGCTGGCCAGATTTCACAATAGTCAATCCTAAAACCTTTGCTAGAATTAACAACTAGTCAGTCCTAGATATCTTCAACAACACAGACCATAATTACATAACTTATTCCATAACACAATTCTCTCAATCACCTTCTTGAAAAGATTCGCTACTAAAAACTGAAATTTTCGTAAATTCAGTAAGAACCTCACAGTAAACTCGGCCACATTAGAAGAAAGCTTAACAACAATAACAAACATGCACCAACTAGAAATTTTCACCATTAAATTAATAAACGCAATACACTTGGCTGCCTCATCGTTGTTCAGACTGAAAAAATCGGGACGGCAGTTCACGTTTAACTTCTGGTCCGCCCAACTCAGATCCATGCGTAATAAACTAACAGCATTAAAAAGACAACAAAAATACCAGAAGCTCTCCCCCTCCACAAACAAAATCTAAAACAACTATCAGCCAACTTCAAGAAACAAATAAACACAGCTAAAAACGACGCATGGAGAAAACTCTGCTCTACGCAAACAAACATCTTTGGCACAGCTCAAAAATACAACAGCAAAAAGTTCTTTACACCCACTGAGCTAAAACTTGAACGTCCTCCGCATCATTTCCCAAAAAGAAATAAGCTTGAGTATCTCACTGAATTCTTGTTTCCTCCAACCAAATTCCCAAACTCTCAAGCACCAACATTCTCGTCTCCTTTGGATGATCCCTTCACGGAAACCGAAGTCAGAGCAATTGTATATAGCTTGTATGGCAACAAAGCTCCTGATTCAGACCACATATGTTTTAAAATTCTAAGACATATCTATTACACAATCCCACACATAATTCACAAATGGACCAACATGTGCCTGAAACTTGAATATTTTCCAGAGACCCTACGAAAGGGGTAAGTGGTGTATTTTCTGAAGCAAGGGAAGCTTCCCTCTGAACCATCTTCATACAAACCGATCTGCCTCCTACCAACATTAGGCAAACTCCTGGAAAAACTTATTGTTGCCAGGCTTAATTATCACTTAGAATCAAAAAATCTTCTACATTCCAATGAGTAGAGAGGGCAAATCCTGCGAATTAGCAGTGCACCACATTAAAAGCTACTGCGCCCTTAACTTTTTGGCAGGAAAACCACTCTAGTGTCTCTGGATATCAAAGGAGCCTTCGACAATGTAGAATGGTCACACATACTACAATCGTTACAGCAACTAAACTGCCAAAGGTATCTCGCGGGAGTCATCAGTTGATATCTATCAAATAGAAAAATCTATGTTAACTGTAGCAATGGATCAACTGAAATGCCCCAAACGAAAGGCTGCCCTCAGAGTTCCTGTCTGGGACCAATCCTATGGAATTTCATAGCCGATAACATTCTGATCAAAATGAACTCTGATGGCTATGAAACCTGTGCCTACGCTAATGACTTGTCCGTTATTCTCTCTGGGAAACGGAGGAAAGATATGGAGGACCAGGCCAAGGGGGGCTTCTCACTTTTTAGCAATATTTTAACAGCACTAGACCTTTCCTTATCTTCATCCAAAACCCAAGACTTAACTTTCGCATATCCCAAAGCTCTCCAAAGGTCTCCAGTGATGAGGATCAATGGCGTCAGTGTCAAACACGTACACCACCTAAAACTTCTTGGTGTGACAGTCGACAGTCGGCTCAACTGGATTGCCCACATCAATGACCTAAAACTAAAAACAATATCCCATTACCACAATGCAGCAAAAATGGTAGGGAAGAGGTGGGGCATCTCAACCTCTTTCCTGAAAATATGGTATAATAACATAATTGACAAAATTATTACATATGGTGCGGGCATCTGGGCGATCACCTGACAACGACTGCCAAAACTAAGCTTAAATCTGTACAGAGGCAGATGTCCAGAGGCTACAAACAATTTCAACTGACGCATTGACCGTCATCACGGGAATCCCACATGCAGACTTGCAACTTCAATACAATTTTCAAAATACTAATATCCTTCAATTCGATAACTCAAACTTAACAAGCTCCCTTTTCCCAAATATTCCAATTCAAACCTTTTCAAAAACTTGGGAAATCCATCCAGCAAAGGATGCTGCATCAGAATTAATTAATTGCAAAATTAATAGTTATTCTCCCTCTGATCCTGTGGCAATCTACACAGACGGCTCCAAAACTGATCATGGTGTAGCGGCCGTATTCTGCGTGCTAATAAACAATGAATCTATCCACCAGTGGTCTTACAGAATCGAAGACTTCAATTCTGTATTCCAGGCAGAGCTTTTTGGAATTCTAAAGGCTATCGAATCGGCAGAGGGAAACCTCCACATACATTCCTTCATTAACATCTACAGTGACAGTCTCTGGGGCCTACAGACCATTGCCTGCCATAGGAGTAGGCTTCCAATCATACTTGAAATTAAAACTAAACTGTACAACTTAAAATCTATTATAACCCTGGCACACGTTTCTGCCCTCAAGGGTGTCGTCGGAAATGAACTGGCTGATATTCTGGCAAAAAATGCCACTGAAAATAGCCTTATACAAAATTCCTTGCCCTCCTCCCCCCTCATTCGTCAAACAAAAATTAAATTTCCAACTAATTCAAAATTGGCAATCTCTGTGGGATGTCTCAGAAAAAGGTAGACCCACGCACAACCTGATCCCCATAGCCACAATCAATGACTGGAAACTTACCCCTCCTATACCAGCCTTCCAGACGGGTCATGGCCCATTCCCAAGCTACTTCCACAGATTTAATCGCCGACGCTCACTCCTGTGCCCTTGTGGCGAGGAGGGGCATTGCATTATTACTTTAACTGATAGAATTTTTATTCATTCTTGTTTATTGTTATTACTGTTATTGTTAATATTATTATTTATTTATCACCGTTCCTCAACAGAATTTTGCTCAATATTGATGAATGGGAACATCTTGGAAATTATTATTATTATTATTATTATTATTTTTTGCATAGATTTACATTTATTTTATTTTATTTTATTTTTTTTAATTGATCCTATTGTTCAGAATTAAAAGCAGACAATCAATGTTTTCAACTGGCAACTTTGATATAAACTATTAAATTACTTTTAAATAAATCAATAAAAAATAAATAAAAAAGTGCATTGAATTATAAAGGATGTATATATATGGCTGAAATAAATTATTTTAATAATTTAATAGAACATTTGTTTTACAGATAGCTGTTGTACTTTTTCTTCGTACGGGGAATGCTATTAGAAATGGAGGGGAGATTTCAGATTAAAATCAGTGCACATAAATGAGTGTAATTTAAAATCCTTATATATAACCCCCCGAAGTAGACTTCATCTCACTTCACGATTCGATTCAGTCATTAACTCCTGTGGGACTCTACTCGCCTATTCGCAACTTTGCCTTTGAATGAATACGATTGTGAGTAATACATACCACAAGCAGCGTTGCCAGACATCGTGACTTTTTTATTCAAAAGTCACCAATAATTCTGAGAAGTGATATTTAATATACATAATCGACGATTCTTCGATTGCCGACTTCAAGTAGGATGGCTGAGTGCTGAGTTCCCGGGGTCCAATGGTGACCCCACACTTCAGCGAACCAGATGTTGGTAGCAGAGTTTGATCGTGATCGTGATGGCTTAGAAAAAAAAATAGGGGGACAGGTCGGGACTGAAGAACAAAAAAAAAATTCTGAGCTCAAAGAGAAAGATGAAAATCGAAAGTGATAAAAACACTTAAAACTACATAAAAATTAAAGATAACTTAAATAAAATAGTGAAAAGAAAATTAAAAGAAAGTTTGAGTATAGCATTACATATACGATAATACAATACGATTCTTCGATTCTATTCGCCTTTTATGCATATCAAATACCACTTCTAATAATTTTTATTGGCTATTGAATAAAAATTTCGCGCGATCTGGCAACACTGACCACAAGACGAAAGCATAATAATGTTATAGAAATCCTTATATTTAATATCACAATGAAATAAATGATGTTTAATACTACATAAATCTTCAAATGCAGGAAAGGAACACTGTCACATAACTCATATCACTGTTAATGAAACAAAATTTTCTTTTCTTAAATCAATGATACTGTAGGTAAAGAAATTTCTAATGCTGCTGTTACACACAGAAAAATTTGCCACATCTTTCATTTGAGCCAGTTTTTGCTTCGATTTCTGGAGGCCGAAATCCGAATGAGGATCGCAAAAGTTGAGTCAAAGATCGTCCAAAATAAATAAATACATAAATAAAATAAATAAATAAATAAATAAAATAAAAATAAAATCAGGTTTTCAAAGTGTTCAGTACGAAATGTCAAGGCGGACTTATTTATCGCTCTTTTTCCGGAGCCTACGGCAAGTCTGCGCTTAGAATGCAGAGAACAAAGAATGACTTCACGCATTGCCCTCTGAAAAGTGAGGGCAATGAATGAACACATCTGGATCATGGTCTTCACCAGGGTGGTGGTTGGGTTTTACGTCGCACTAGTGCTGCGCAGATGGGCAATTGGCGACGGTCTGAGACACACCCCTAGAGGTGGTTCGGAGACATGCCATCACAATTTTGATCCTCCACGGAAGGGACGGCTCTCCCGCTTCGGTGACCCCCAGAGGTATAATTTTTGATGGGAACATGGAGGATATTGCGGCCACGACAGATTTTACGTGCACCAGCCACCATTAGTGTACACGACGGTCTTTGGCCGGCTTGAGTACCGAACCCGCAATCTTCCAATTACGAAGCCGGCGCTCTACCGACTGGGCTACCGCGGCCCTCTTCACCAGGGTCTTTCCATTAACATGTGAGCTGGTATAATTCGTGATCAACTGCTTGGTTCTAGTTGTTGCCAGATTGTTTGACAGAAAAAAAATTAACTTGGTATTCTAGTGGCCTGTGGAAAATTTTCTAGCTTTCGCGCATGAGTAATAAAAAATATGAACTACTGTATCTCAAATAAACTGCACGCGTATCTCAACTGTTTCTCAAATAAACTGTATCTCAAATAAAATTACACGCGTGTTATTTATGTTTCAGAGTAATGTTCCTCTGATGATTTGTCAATTTTTCTGCAAGTTTTCAAAAACTATATTGAAATCGATTCTTGTTATAAGAAAAAAATTTGTCAAAAAATAATATATTCATACTTGTCTAAATAATCGTGCATAGCTACCAACTTGTAAGTTTTTTTTTTTTTTTCTACCTGAAATTTTTAATCGAAATTTTTAATAGGTATTTTGGCAATTTTCTGTGATCAACCAAGATAAAATTTTGTGCAAAGAAATATTGGTGTTACAAAATCAGTTGGCACCTATGATCGTGCTATTCTCATAAAACAACATACAAATTTAAAACATAATAAGAGAATTGTGTGTTTCAGTTATAAGTCATTTGTAGATTTTTATGATAGAGGGTGATTCAAAGTATTTGCGCTTTTCTTCAATTTGAGATTGATCCCCAAAGTCGTAAAATATGAGTTGAAAAATGTTCTTTGCTTGTCTGAAATTCAAGGCTAATTTGTCCAGTTATATATATATATATATATAAATGTCAGAAGAAACAATAATGTAATAATATGATCACCCATCGTATTTCAGGAAAATTAATAGCAATTCGGTGTAAGTAGGTTAATGGGCTCTTCCCACCTGACGTCAGAGGTCACATGATAGAGGAAAAACAAATAGCAGACGAAATCTTGCTTATCTAGAGCGATTGCTGAAATAACATATTTTCTATTCTTATTTTTGATCAATAGTATTTAATCTGCGTTATTTTTTTATACATCATCATTTTTAATCCATTTTATATCATTATTCATCATCTTTTGTTTGCTGTATACATTTACAATCATCATTTAGTTTATATTTGCTATTGATGTTCATGAAGAACATGTTAAATACTCTGATTTTTGGTACTTAAATCAGTGGCAGTGCAATATCGTACTAAGTAAATCCATTTAGACCAGTAACTAAGTTAATTAACTTGTTGTAACACCTTTATGCAATTAAATTAAATGAAAACATTTTAAAATTTCAAATTATAATCCATAAACATTCCACAAGAACAAGCTATTATTTATTGTTAGATCAGTTAGTGTAACAGTTACACTGAACATACGAAATTCGATTCTTACAGTTGAAAATAAATAAACACATAAAGTGTTTTTTAAAAATTATTAAATTTACAAATACAATTATTCTACAGTTTACAAATACACAATATTACTTTTATTTTATTTTATATTAAATATTAACATTTTTGTTCTTAAAAACAATATTTAATTGAATTCGATTCTCAGAATTCGATTATTCGTTTTCCTCTATCACGTGATTGAGCAGACGACGGTGAGAAGAGCCCATTTTAGGTGTCAAATGTGGGTTAAAAAAAAAAAAAAAAAAAAAAAAAGACTATACAAATTTCTTTATATTTGCCCTATTCATCCTCTTTTAAATGTCCTTTTGTATGTATTTGTTGGTTTCCGGTGAATAGATGAATTTAGTTCCTAATTTTTTAGCTAATTAAATTTTCGTTGCATGTTTAGAAACTTTCTGAACAATACTTGTACAAATATATGATATTGAGTATCTTGTTATTGATGTTGCACGTGTGTTAAATAATAAACAAACTAATACACGTTTTTGTCTTGTAATTTTTAGATTAAATTTTATTTTTTCCGTAAATGTGAAATAATCAAAAGCACCTATTCTGGGAAGAACAGTACTTCAACTCTAAAATACATGAAGTAGTTCTTCGCTTTTTTATTACTAAAATTTAAGGAATTAAAAATGAAAAAAAAAACTGTAATTATAGATGACAGCAAGTTTTATAATAAATTTGATACATTTGAATAAATAAGTAAAAAAAAAAAAAAGATTAGAAAGAAAAGAAAAGAATAGAGAAAGAGAAAGAGAAACGCATATCATTTTAAACATAATGCATTAAGAAAATATATAGAAGGTTAAAAGGAATTTTAACTAAAAAGGTATTTTAGTTGCTAACATGTTCAGTGTGATAACATTTTTGTTGAATTATCATATTATACTTTGAGTTCTAAGTATTGATTATTAAAAACTTTAGAAAATAATGTATCTTAAGTACAGATGAATTTATTAATAAGTTCGGAAAAGAATTTTAAATTACATTTTCTTCTGATAGCGTCCAGAAAGGTAAAAAGTTCTGAAAGTTCCGAACTACTCCTAGTGGGTGCGGTCTGTGAAAGGGCAGGGATGTAATTTATACTAAAAGGTAATGGAGTTTTCCGGAGGCTGACAGGATTTAGTGAAGATACTTATGCTAAACCTTTTAAACGTGTGGTAGTTTTTTAGAGCACCTGTTTAATAATGCATATAATCTACTAAGTAATGTAAGAATAAAATAATAATAATTATTATTATTTTAAATCTATGGACATTTAGTAATTTTATTTTCCAGAAAAATATATCATACTTTTTTGAAAATTTGTCCCCTTAGTTTTCCATTTGAATTACTGAGTGACGCAAAAAGCCGTTTTTAACGGTTAACCCTTTCAGTCGCAGTGTTCCCGCTGATGGAACACATAATTTTAATTCTCAAGTGCAAAAACGCATCCCGGAAATTTTTTAGCAAAAATTTACATTTATAACATACCAAAAAGACCCCCTTTTTAAACGTAAAAATTTAAAATTTCTTCTATTTTAATTATGTTCGTAAATTCCGGTGGCAGTGTAATTTAAATGATCCTAATTACTTTGCGCCGCAAAGGGTTAAAATACTCCGGAATAAATTGAAATGTTGGGATCTATGCAACTTTTACGAGTTTTTGTTGTCGATAATGTTTACTTATAAAGTGATATATTTATTAAATTAAATATTATTTTAATTTAATAAGGTTTACTTACAAATGTTTCAAACCGAAAATTTCTCGAAAAGGAACAATGCTATTTTTTTACTTTTTAAATATTTATGATCAGCTATGTGTCTAAAAGCCATTTTTAAAATTAGTTTAGTAATTTTTAAAATAAATTAAGTAGTGAACGTTAAAGGGTTAAAAGATTAAAAGTTATAGATCTATTTTTTTTTTTTTAATTTTCAGGAGATATAAAGCAGTCACAATAAATCGCTATCTGTGTGTCCTTGTAATTGCGCTTTGAACTTGAAATATTTTATTGATACCAAAGTTGCAGTTAGCTGCTTCATGAAAACTTTGGCGAAGCATCAGCGGAGTTGACAATCTTTCAATTTATTCCAAAACATTGATGGTCACTGCCTTTCCTTAATGCTACTTTTTCAGACGAATATTATTCACTCTGTGCAACCGTAAATGAATAATTGGGAAAATTACTGTTAAAAGAAAGTAATGTGCATAAAAGTTGAATACTAATAATACTACGAATAGATTAAAATGTTGATAGATTTGCATCAGATTGTTCATTCTACAATTTTGCATAATATGAGGAAAGTTTTCAAGTTGGTAATTGTTCATTCAAAGCAGTATTACCAGACTTTCGACGTTATTATTTAATAGTAACCAATAATTTTGAGAAGTGATTTTTTATATGCATAGCAGACGAAACGGATCGAAGAATTGTTAATTATTTTTATCAAATATCACATGTCAATATTATTGATGAGATTAAAAAATTCGCAAATTCTGGCAACATTGATTCAAAGCAGAGTCACCAACATTTTAATGCCAGAACATTTTTAGCCCCACTTTTATTCATACCATTTTTTTTTTAAGGGTCTTATCGTAGTTATATATCAAAGAAAAATATTCTATAAATAAACTGGTGGGAAATAAAAGCGGGCTAAAAATACTCCAGAATAAATTAAAATGTTGGCAATTCTATTAAACTACAACCGAGCATCAAAGTATTTTCCACGTAATCTCCATGAAGTATGGGAAATTGAAGTTGTGAACATCTGTGGCTTTTTATCTATCCATAGTCTCCATAGAGTTCTTGTCAAGACTACTTCTGCTGTCATCAAGATTAAATGCGGTGCAGGTGCTACGCGCTAATTGACATTTATTGCTAATTTTATAGAACTTCAATGCACTTGTTTATTTTTACTAATTTTCACTCAAACATTTTCAACTCAATTTTCGTAAACGAAGATAAAATTAAATTTACACTTTAGAATAAGAAATAAAAGAAAAAGTGTATGCATTTTTCAAAAATTCTAAAAATAGTGAAAAAATATTCCTAATAAGTACAACGTTAGTTGGGTATCTTTGTTTTCAATAACAGGGATGGAACCCAACATTTCCTACTTCTTAAATCAATGATATTATATTTACAGAAATTTCATAAACAAATACCGGTATGAATTCTGCACCCGTGTTCCATCCCTGCAATAATGTTAAATATGGTTAAATATGGCCTATTACAATTTAATATTCTGTATTAACAAAATTAGTTGGAGACATAATTTTGAGATTTTAATATAATCGTCACACTGAAAATTCACATACATTCAATACTTGACTAAGACTACTATATAATAGGCTTAATCATTCTCCGCCATTTGTCCGTCAATGCTAAACCTAAGACTATTATATGAGACTATATATGACTATTATATAGTAGTCTTAGGTTTAGCAATGACGGACTACTATATAACGCTATTATATGAGACTATATAAAACTATCATACAGTAAGAAGTCTTAGGTTTAACAATGACGGACTTGACGGACAAATGACGGCGAATGATTCAGCCTGTTATATAGTAGTATTATACTTGTCGATGTAGTTCTGGAGATGTGATGTTTCTCCGCCATGAGCAAAATCACGTTGGTACGTATCACACAACGGCGTGACATGTCTATATGAGGAAAGCATGCAGGTCTTCAATTTCAAACAGTTAAACTTTTGATTGTAAATGATTATCAAGGACGTCTCTAGATTTTGTGAGGGGAATACTGTTCGTGTTTTGACGGCATTATTTTCCGCTACTCAGAGTGAAATGTGACCTTATATTCCATTACAATTATTGTTCGTCATGATGAGTAGAATAACTCCTGTTATTTTATAAAAATACTTTTTCCATACAAAGACATTGTAGTATATGGTATTTTAATTCCGCTTATCAGGTACTTTTTAAAATGTTGTAAGTTCCATATTTTAAAACAACTCGCACAATCTTATTAATATAATCAGTGTCTAAATTCAACGATTAGGAACAACCTTATTACAGTTTAAATTCTTTTTATATAACCATTAGCACATAATATTTTTTTGTTAAAAATTAAACATTTAGAAATCACGTCCTATAAGTTGATTTTATTGTGAAAATGTAATAAAAAACATCAAAATTTTAAAGGGTTAATATGTCGTTTGTGGTCATAAGTTCCTATGCAATTATTAATCCTTGTGATGTGACCTAACTCGCCTTAAATTTTGTAAGGATTCTTTTGTAAGCAGAGCCTGATTAAGGGGGAAGCACACATTATCTCCGCTCTCACCGGAATATTTTTACAATTATTTTTTACTTCATGTCATAGAAATTCCACGCTTTGACGAGGAAATATTTTTTATAAAAAATGAACGGTGTAAAACAATTCAATTTACTCACCGTTATTAGACACCAGAATTCTTCTAAAATAATTTTTAATGAGAATTTTGTGTTTATTATAGGAGGAAAGTATTTGTTAAAAAATAACGGTGTAAGTATAAATAATGTGTGCTTCCCCTTTAATCAGGCTCTGTTTGTAAGACCCTGTTCAACGAGAAAGACATAGCATTTTTCTTAAAAAATATTTTAATATTGTTTAACCAATAAAATATTAAGCATTACTTCCAGTATTAATTTCATCTGGAATAAGTGCGAATGTTGTTCATTTACATGGTATCAAAGGTTCAATAAACTCAGGTTGCCGCATGGCAGGATCTGAAGAGAGTTAAATACAGCTTTTTTCCTGCGTACAGTCCGCAAATCATAGAATTAATTTTAAAATTTTATTTAAGGATAAGTGTACACTTGCTCGTGACAAATGCTCGTTTAAAAATAACCTTGTCTGTTAATCGAAATTTTTGAAGTAAAACAGAGTTAACAGGCATGCGGATTATAGGCAGAAAAATACGGTAATTTTGATTGGGTAAAACATCATTAACCGTTTTGATGCAAACGGTTTCTAGTCGGTAACGTAGTGTTACATGTAATGATTCATAAGAAAAGCAAAGTTTCTAGAATGGAAACATTCTTTAATGTAAAAACATTTCACAAGACTTTTATTTTTTTAACTAGAGATTTACTTGGCTCTAAAAAAATACACCGCATATTTTAATTGCTCTTTGATTCCCAATAAGAATTCATATTCAATCAAATAATATAAATATTGAAATTACTCATATACGGAACATGCGGGCCTCAGTAGACTCTGCTCTCAAAACTGGTAGCCGCAAAGTGTCGTGTTCGAACCGAAATCATGCTCATCGTCCTAATCCATCGGACATGCACGTAATTTTCTCCGAATTTACCCTGAGTACGGGCTAGGATTTTTTACAATGAACCGGACGGAAATA
Source organism: Salticus scenicus (assembly GCA_963930645.1). Classification (NCBI taxonomy): domain Eukaryota; kingdom Metazoa; phylum Arthropoda; class Arachnida; order Araneae; family Salticidae; genus Salticus; species Salticus scenicus. Next base: position 271,861,060 of record OZ005655.1, read on the forward strand.
GGATTTAATTAAAATAAATAAATAAATAAAAAATAATCTAGTGTGTCACTCACACTACTTTCTCTTACCCTGATATTTAATACTATAAATACAGGTTGGATATTAAGAGGTAAGATAACGAGTACTGTTATGTAAACCTATGTTAAACAATTCAAATTAGGCTTAGGAAAAGTTTTATATGATAATTAGTTCTGTGTGATGGGAGGTTCCTCAAATCCCCGTTTCATTAATGTACAAAAAATAAGCGATGGATATTTAGCTTAAAACATACATTATTTACCATATCTCTATGAGGAATTTATTTCAGTTCTCGAACAGCTTTTCTGGAAATGGTAAAATATTATTAGTAAAGCACATCCACTAATAACAAATAACTAGTGTGCTGTGGTCACCACACGACTTTCTTCTATATTTTCCTATACAAATTCACTCAGTAAAAATAATTTATTAAAATTATTATTAAAAAAAATTATATTCCATGATAATGCACACGGTTTCCATATTAGAGAAGTAGTATAACACTAAATATCTCCCCAAAAAAAGTTGAATTTATTCTCAATATTACATAAAAAAAAAAAAAAAAAAAAAATGTTAAAAATGAAAAAAATCGATAACTTTATTTTGAATTATTGCAGATCGATGGTTCAACCATTCGTTTTAGAGGTATCCGAGAGCTCTTTTAAGAGATACCCATCATAAAAATTTACTCCCCTCGAGGGGGGACTTTCCCCCCAGGGGGGAGGCGAGGCTCCTACATACACATTTTTTTTTTTTTTTCCCAGTTGACTATCTCTATTTCACAAAATATATATTCGTTTCATTTAGTTTGGTGCAGTCTATAGACGTTAAACTCTACTTACCTGCAATTTCCTATTATTTACCCACAATTTCCCCTTTAATGGTAAAACACATTAAAAGCAGAAATTGTACTCTCGACCAAATAATCACTTATTTTGCGAATCAGCTTTGAAAAACAAACTTGAATTTTAGCGTTAAAAGAATCTCATATTTCAGAAATTACCAATAAAAAGAATACCACATACTTCAGCAATAACTTGTAATTAAACACAACTTTTTAATCAGTAGCAAACTATTTCCATATTTCAGCGATTGGCTATAAAAATATCGCATTTTGTTAAAACAATTTCAAAAGGAAAACAATATCTGTCGACACTTTTAGAAATATCGTGGAATATTTCAAACGCAATATTTTTGGCTACATAATATAAGTTACAATCTGTATAATATTTCTCTAACGTGGTCCAGTTACGATTACATTTTGTCGAAACGATACGATAGTGATGTAATTAATAAAATACGTGAGGGAAAAAAGTAATATTAATAAATGGGCAATATTTAAGCACGCGGACTCATCTCAATGATCTAATAAGAAAAAATGACGACTTCTGTCTGGTGAGATTATTTTATAGAAAAATGTATTTTTAAAAGTTGCTTCTTCAATACCTATGTAAGCATCATTTTAAACATAGCAATACTTTAAAAGAATATACAGAATGTGAATTATTATCATAAATTGACTGAGCAATGGTAAAAATGACTAAAGCAATAGTAGAAAGTGTAATCAAAATAGGAATTAGTTTTTTTTTTTAAACAAAAATTTACTTCAAAATAATTAAATAAAAAGTCATCGCCAACATAGCGGCAAAAATTTAAATGGCGCCATGGTGGTCTTATACTAAATCTGTACTACCTGCGGTAGTATAAAAACTGGGTCGTCAACCACTAATTTTATTTTGATAACTTTCTTTGAATGATTTTGGTTTTACTGTTGTACAATATTAATTTGATTCTAATAATAATTTGGCTTCTAATAAATTAAATTTTAATCAGAAAGTGAAATACATATAATATTTATGAATTTCAAGTTTTAAAGGTAAACTAACAATGAAGTACGAAAATTTCGCACGGGCTTGCTAGTAAATCAAGTTTCAAAATAAAATAAATTAAAGACGTAACTTTTGAATGGGTAAATTTAGACATAAACTTCTCCCATATTCCCAAACTTTTGCACATAATATCTTTTATTTAAGATTTTAATTTAAACTCACGTATAGACTAAAATAATTTCATCTTATTATTCAGGATACTATTCACATAACATATTATTGTGAATTTTACGATTCAGGTATTTAATAAGATTTCATTCTTTAGTGAGGAAACTCTTTTCTTTAAAATCTTTTCGCGAGAACTTTTACTTTCAATGGTTCTTTAATTCAAAGATTTCTGTGGCATTTAAATATCGTTGATTCTCTGTTCCTATCAAATGTATTTTATTATTCGAATTTTAAACTTTTTAATGAAAAAAAAAAAACATTTTTTTTCTTTCAAGTCATGTGGATATCATTTTACGAGTTTCATATAAAAAGTCTTTAATTTTTAATACGTACAAAGTATGAACTTGTAAGAGAAAGCTTGTGCGATTATTGATTAGAATGGATGGATGGTTGGGTTTTACGTCTCACTAGTCCTGGGCAGAGGGGCAATTGACGACGGTCTGGGACACACCTCTAGAGGTGGTCCGAAGTAGTGCTGGACGATATCAGAAATTAAATATCGCGATATATCACCAAGTTAATATCGATATTAGTGATATATTGCGATATTTCTTTCAAGATAGGAAAAAATAGACATTTGTTATTTTTTAAAGACTTATGCACACGAATTTTAAAGTATAGAAGTATAGAGTGTTTTCGATGTATTTTCTGGTATATTACTACCATAACTTTATCAGTAAAAAAAAAAAAAAAAATGCATAAAAAGTGAATCAATATTTTGTGTTTCTTATAACTTATACTATTGCTTTTTAGTATACCTCTGTATAGTTTATCCTCTATTCTTCCCATTTTAAGCTTTAATTATTTTAAAATCATATTTTAACACAGCTAATATGTGATCTGGGTTTTATTTGTACCAAGTATATCAAAATTCATAATTCTACTAAAAATAAAGCTTAAGAAAAATTGTCTTAAGATGTAGGTATTGAATAAAAAGGAAAATCATTTTAAATAGTTAAGAAATGCCATTGGATACACCTTTTTTGGTCGTAAAGAGTAATATTTTTTACTTAAAACTCTTATATGCATTCTAAATGTCAGTTATTTGTCATTTTTATTTTTGTATCTGCTTAACAAATCATTACAATATTTTTTAAATGTATATGTGTTCAATTCACATTCGTAATAGTTTCACAATAATTGAAAATTGAATTATATATATATATTATATATATATATATATATATATATATATATATATATATATATATATATATATATATATATATATATATATGTATACATTGTCAGTATAAAAATTATATTATTTAAACAAAATTATGTTAAAGTTTCATTTTGTTACTTAAAGTAACTCATTTTGCATTTAAACCAATTTTATTTAACATGTACGGCTTAAAAAAAAAAAAAAAAAAAAAATAGAAAGAAAGAAAAGGAAAGAGAAAAAATAAATGCTACATAAAAAAAGTAATAAACTATCCAATATTATATAATTCTATAAAGAAACTGTCACTGTAAAATTACTGAAGATAAAATTTTATTTTACATTAGTCAGATAGCACCCTTTCTCCCTTCCCCTGTTATTCAATGGGATTTTTGTCGCGTCGTTTTATAAAAATATTTTATTAAAAAATGAACTTTTTCGATTTCTGTTTTTTTTTTAATATTACTCTTTGAACAGGTCGTCATTTAGCTTAAATTCTTTTTTTTGAATATTACTCTTTGAACAGGTCGTCTTTTAGCTTAGTGAGCAATTTTTCGAAAAAATAAATTTAAATATTTAACTTAGAGATCCACACTTAGAGTCCATAATTTACTTATTGAAATAAAATATTTAAATTAATTTTTTCGAAAAATTTTTCACCAAGCTAAAAGGCGACCCGTTCAAAGAGTAATATTCAAAAAACAGAATTCGAAAAACTTCATTTTTGAATGAGATATTTTTATAAAACTAAGCAACAAAAATCCCATTGGATAACATGAGAAAGGAGAAAGGGAGCTCTATCTGACTGATGTACAGCCCAAAGCGAGTTAAACACATGTTGAAGGTCGTATCTTATTGGCCAGAAGTTATCGATACTTTGAAATAAACCAATATCAAAGAACCAATAGCAGGAAATGAGCTAAAACAAAAGATATTGTTTTCATTCGTCATAATAAGCGTTTGTTTTTATATCGCCTTGTCTGTGGTTACTGTGGTATTACACCTGCGATCCACGAGCGGTGATGTGCAATATTATCAAATACTAACGGTAGTATAAATTCTTTCATATTATCGTTTAGGGTCAGTAAATGCATGAATGTATCAATATACTGTGGGAAGTCAATATACTGTGGGAAGTCAATATACTGTGATAACTTAATTTCTTGATGAATATCATCCAGACTTTTGGACAGTATTTTCGATTAGGTAGATAGCACGAATAAAGATAAAGAGAGGAGATACACTGCGGTAACTTAGTTTTTTTCTTAATGAAAGAGAGATATCGTTTGGGTTGGGAGTTGGAAAAAAAGAAAAAGGGGAGGGAAAAAGAAAAAGGGTTGCACTATTCAGCTGTCTTTTTGTTCGGTGCGTGGTGATGCATGCTTAGTGGGGAAAGCAGAATTATAGAAGAAGGTATTTAAGATTAGATTGACGTTCATTATTATTTATCGGCGCATGGATGAAGCGTGCAGTGCACAAGGGGTTGCATTAGTATAAGCTATACGGCGTTCGCTTTGTTCGGTGCGTGGTGATGGCGCTAGTAGGGAAAGCAGGATTTGAAGAAGGTATTTAAGATTGGCATTAAACATTATTTATCGGCGCATCGATCGATCGCTCAGTGTGCGCTAAAAAATATCGTTAGAGGGATATATCGCCAGAGCAAGATCTTTAATATCGTTATTGCGATATTAAAAAAATATTGATACTTGGGGATATATTGATAAATACTCCAGCCCTAGTCCGAAGACATGCCATCACAATTTTGATCCTTCACGGAAGGGATGGCTCTCCCGGTATAATTGATTAGAAAGCCAAAAGTATTTTTTATTTATTTTTAAATTAAATTCTTTATAACTTCATAGCATTTGGATATGCATTACAGAAGTTTAAAAATTATATATATGTATAGACGTACGTCGGAACAGAAATTAAGCTACTGATACCAATTAAAAAATAAGAATGAAAACAATTATGATTAGATGCTGTATAAACCTCGTAGTTTTAGATTATACACAGGGTGTTTCAAAATTCATGGGCAAAAATTTAAGGGGTGGTATAAAGCATCTAAACAAGCCATTTTCACCATACAATGCATGGATGGAGAGCAAGCGCTCACCGCTAGAAGGCGCTGTAATGGAAAGTATAAAGTATGTATATATATATATATATATATATATACATACTTGCCAACATCCCAATTATGAACCGGACTTTTCTCCATATTTAATTGCGATTAAATACGAAGAAAAATACTCTAAAAATATATTGGTGTGGAAAAAAGGGTGTTTATTAAAAATTTTTCGGATCATAATTAGGATGTTGGCAAGTATGTATATATATATATATATATATATATATATATATATAAATAAATACAAGTTTCAAAAGAGATATAAAGATTACGTCGAAATTAATAAGTTGTGCTGTTGATTGATTAAATAAATAAATAAATTAATTAATAAATAAATCAAGTGACAACGAAAATTTGCAGTTGTTCGACTGCTTGGAATGAGAGTATCTCCCCAAAACCGCAAATCGTGTTTTGTATTCTCGAGCTACCGTTTTTAGCATCTACAAAAGGCAGATAAATGAAAATAAAATCTCTTGAAAATTTAAAGGTATTGGATATTCACCTTTCAACAGGAAATCTGTGTTGGAGAATTTCCCGACTAGGGAAGAAATAATAAGAATTCAGTTTAGATTTCTTAAGAGCTGAATAAAATTTAAATGAAAAACTTTTTTTTTTTAGCATAACAGTCTTGCAACTTTGCTAGATATCAGACTCCACTGTAGATGATCCTTACAAAAGCTTCTGTTCATCAAACATTGCATTTTTTTATTACATTAGGAAACAGTTGAACTTTTTTTTTTTCTTTCTTTCTTTTTATTTATTTATTTATTTATTTATTTTTTGATCAGACGAGGCACAGATTCGTATAAATCATATCGATAGCCATGTAAAGCTATATCAACTTCCATTTGAAAAAAAAAAAATCCAAACGAACATTAATTGAAAGAGCATTTTTTTTTCAGTGACTTGCGACTTGATCACTTGCCAGATCACTTGCGACTAAACATTGGCCAGGGGGCGGGGAGGTCGACGAATTGATGACCATTTGTGAAGAGGATCAATGGGCGGTCATCGCTACTCCTAACAGAGACAACACATCCATGCCTTCTCCGGGATTCGAACCCAGGCCCCACCGTGTAGGAGTCAGGGACGCTAACCACTACACCGTCTGGGCGGCTCGAAAGAGCATATATAATTTTTTTTTTTTTTTTTTTTTTTTTTTTTTTGACGCAAAACAATAGACCTCGTCAGCTCGTTTTCGAGTTATAAATTTAGAAAGTTCGCTAATAATCGGTGCAACCACGTCTGAATCGATAACACCACGCCTTACTGAAATAAAGAACAGGGTGCCGCTGACTTGCTGTGCATGAATATCACTACCATGCATGTATATACATTTCGAACATATGAAAATCAAAAAAAAAAAAAAAAAAAGAATAACTGACTACCGCTACCTTGTTGTACAGTCGGTAACAAAAGTGTCCGAACACTAGCAAAAATTCCTATGTAAAAAAAGTACACTTCATACGGTTTTGTTAAATAAATCCTTATCGAATCGTGTTCTTAGACTGACTAAGAACAGGATTCGACAAGGATTTATTTAACAAAACCGTATGAAGTGTATTTCTTTTATATAGGAATTTTTGCTAGTGTTCGGATACTTCTGTTGCCCGTATGTGCATGAATCTAAAAAATGCATGAACAAATGCATGTACATATTATCAGTAAGTACAATTAATCTTGTTTAATTATAACTAGTTATAAATATCTAATGTAAATATTATAAAAATAAAAAAGAATATATTACATATAATAATTAATTATAAATTTACCGTATCATTTTTACTTATATAAGCATAAAATTTAATCTAATAAAATTACTATCTTTGGCGATTATTTACTGGTATGCGGATAATACATAAACAACCATAAAAATGCATTTATTTATTACATTACAGTCGGCAGCAAAATTATTAAAGCACATAGCCACATTTTTCATTTTTCTTTTTCTTTTTCTTTTCATTTTTTTAAAAGTTTGATCGCTAATTTTTACCATCAACTTACGTTTTTATAAACAGCATAAAGTCTAAGGTCATGACTCGGCAAATATTTACTTAGCAAAACAGTATTAGGTGCATATCTTTTAAACACGAATTAAATACGAATATTACTAGTGTTTCAATAATTTTGCTGTCGACTGTACTTTAAGAGGAAGGATCTAAAATCATAACGGGGATTTCAGGTAGCACGAGGCGTTTGCATGTTCGAGCGCAGTTGGTAGTTTTTAAAATGGGGGAAAATTAAACGAGGACAGTTGGATAACACCCTTAAAATAGCATATAACAAAATATTTATTTCTTATACTTATCGGGCCACGGTAGCCCAGTCGCTAGAGCGCCGGGCTCGTAATTGGAAGAATGCAGGTTTGGTACTCGAGCCGGCCAAAGACCTTTGTGTACATTAATGGTGGCTGGTGCACTAAAAACCTGTCGTGGCCGCAATGTCCTCCGTGTTCCTATCAAAATTATACCTCTGATAGTCACCGAAGCGGGAGAGCCATCTTTTCCGTGGAAAATCAAAATTGTGATGGCATGTCTCCGAACCACCTCTAGGGGTGAGTACCAGACCGTCGCCAATTGTCTACCGCACAGCACTAGTGCGACGTAAAAAAACCTAACCAACCAACAAACCTTATATCATGTTTGCCGAAATCATAAATAAATAAAGTTAACATATTTTTCTGTGGCATAATTTATTTAAAATTTACAGAACATGTGTTTTAGCAGTGAATTATCGGTGATACATTATATATATTTTTTCATTTATTAGCCAATGAATCGCTTATTTAATTAACAAAGCTATTCAAGAAAATTTCTCATAGCGAAGCAGGACACTTTGGTCCCGCCGTTTTGGTCCCGCCACTTTGGTCCCGCCATTTTGGTCCTGCCGCTTTGGTCCCGAGGAACTTTTGGTCCCTGGCCATTTTGGTCCCGAGACATTTTGGTCCCACCAATTTTTTGCAATTTTTTAAATATGTATCAGTTTTTTAATATGATAACATATTTATTGATACGGGAAAATTGAAGTGCTCTTAGAGTATCTTTAATTAAGGAATATCTTACATACAAATATATAAATTTTCGACATTACGATTCCTGCCTAGCTATTGAGATTCGGAGAATTTTGTACTAATTTTTTTACGAACATTTTATTTATTTATTTTATGAAATTGCACTTTTTTTTAATTGATATTTTTTTTTATTTGATTTCGATTTAACTTACTTCAATTGCAATTTGAATTTTAATTTGCTATCAGTGACAACATTTTATGATTTTAAAAGTATTGTTAACAATAACAACAGTAGATAAAATTTGAATTATTTTAAAAATAATAAAATACAGAAATTTTTTTTTTTAAAAAAGGGAAAAAGAAAGAAAGAAAACCTTACGATATTAAATATAATTTGCTTTTTGTGGCAGAATGCTATTTTTTTTTTCAAAGAATTAATTATTGACCTGCTCCCATCATAGACTCTTTTTCATAAGCATAAGCTTGGGATCATTTATGAAGTTCTTGAATTTATATATGAATTTATTCATAAATATATATATGTGTGTGTGTGTGTGAGAGAGAGAGAGAGAGAGAAAGAGAGAGAGAGAGATACGTTTCATTCGATTTGATTGTGATTTAATTTTTATCATTAATCTAAGAGGAATTTATTTCAAAATCTGTGTTCTGTTATATTTATAATAATAACAATAAAATGCATGTTTGTTTGTCCGTAATACTTAATTACGTTAACCGTGTATATATGTGTATAAATTACTTTTCTTTCAATTACAATGGTTTTATTTTAAAAATGAAAAAATATAAGTAGTCCAACATTTAATTAACTGTGCGCATTGCAAGCATAAATGTTCAGAAAATGTTGATGTACAATTTTTTATCTTTTTAGTTTAATATGTTTAAAAATATATATATATAAATAAATAAATCTGTCTGATATGTCTGAAAGCAATGCCCGCATTGAAATCTCTGTAGCACATTGAGATTCATTTCGCAGACAATAAAAAGGCATTTCACTCTTTTGTTTCAGCGCATTTGAAAAAAAAAAAAAAAAAAAAAAAAAAGGAGGGGTGGGAGGGGCTTTTAATGGACATTTTCTTAAACAATATTGTAAGGGGTTATAATGGAATAAAAATGCTTTTCCAATTCTATGTGATATGTAACTATTTCCTGTGTTTGACAAATATATCCGGATTGACAGAGAAGAAAATGAGATAAGTTTAGCAGATCTGTACAAATTATTCCTGAGATCATTATTTAGGTTCCTCGTATCTTCTTTTATTATTAAACTCTAACATTTAGGAGATGCTTCGATAAAGCATTGATTTCCTACAAATTTTGTATTCGAGCACTCTAAATATGAATGTGATAATTAAGAGCCGCATTACAGTGTTTTATATTAAAAACCTTGTATTTTATTTAAACTAAAATTTTGCAGATTTAGATAAATTAACAATGCTTAGATCTGCGCTAATAACTAATACCTTTATCATTCAAAATTCGATCCGAAATAATAAATTTTCTGTTCCATGTGGCCTACAGTTAGATTATTTTTAACAAAGGTTGTAGATATTCAACTCTCCAATTGAAAATATTCGTCTAAGTTCTCTTTTGCCCGAAGTTCCCTCATGTACGAGTATTTGCTGTCCTTTTTCCTCTATCGTACAAAGAAAAAAATCTAAATCTCAAAATTTTAGACATTTTTTCAGTTTTATTTGTTACTACAACTTTCTGTTGCAAAATAATAATAACAATAATAATAATAATAATTTTCCTACCCCCATGTTTTCAAGTCAAATGACAAATATTCGAAATATGAAGAAGAATTTCGCTTTTTTTCTGTAATGCTTTGATTATTCCTGATATCGGGACCAAAACGGCGGGACCAAAGTGGCGGGACCAAAACGGCAGGACCAAAACGGCGGGACCAAAATTTCCACGGGACCAAAGTGGCGGGACCAATTCGGCGGGACCAAAGTGGCGGGACCAAAACGGCGGGACCAAAGTGTCATGTACCCTCTCATAGTTCCTCTGCACTTGAAAGCTTCAGCAATATCGCTTCTAACTACACGTTAATCTTTTCTAAACAAGGGATATCTTAGGCTGTTTTAGACATTTGAATAGGTTTGTATTTTTCATTCTAAGTAATAACATCCATTTCGATCTTAAATATAGTGCAAATGCCAAAAAATTGTAATAGTTTGTACTTTCGCCTTTTAAAATTTATATTGTTAGCTGAAAGAAATTGATCTTTTACTAATGATAAAAATGTGTTTAAATTCATACGTTAAAACTATTCATGATTGTTATAAGAAATTGATTTATTTTAAGAAATAATAATAATAACTTGTACTGTAAATTTAAAAAGGCTTTCTATTAACTTAAGAAAATTATTTTGATCCAGAAGTTCTCAAATCCATTATAAATACTTTTTTAAAGTGAGATTAAACTAGTATGTTGTGGCCACCACAACAATTTCTTCTATATTTCTATATTTTCCTATACAAATTCACTCAGTAACAATATAAAAAAATAAAAAATAAAATAAAAATACGATTTTATTTACTTTTTTTTTGTTAAAAGTAAAAAAAAAAATCCATAGCTTTGTTTTAAATTAGCACAGATTTATAGTTCAACCATTCGTTTTAGTGACGAGACCTTTCGAAAGGTACCCATCTTGAAAATTTATCCCTTCTGGGGGGGGGGTACTTCCGAACCAGGGAGGGGGGGGGGGTAACCGATGACCTCACATGCACAAAATTTTTTTCCTAATTAACTGCTACTACTATCAATAATTCATATTAATTTTACAATCACGAGTTTAAAATAACTCTCATTATGTACATTTATACGAAATTTTGTCCTATACTGCCATGTTAAAATTTAGAAAAAAATGCGATCACAGCGCCACCTTTTGAGCGATATATCCCCAAATCTAATCAGCACCAGTTTATGTCAGGGTGCAACTAAATACCAAGTTTGGTTAAATTTCATTCATTGGTTCGTGAGCTACGGTGTCCACAAAAATCGTGATACAGACAGACAGACAGACATTTTCTAAAAACTATCAATTCGTGTTCTGTACATCCCAAAACGTGTAAATCCATCAAAAAACGGAGGTCGAAAATTTTCGCGAATCCAATACTTTCTCTATATTACATATAGAAGAAAGTAAAAATAAGCTTCTGAAAAATTTTAAATACTATTTATTAAGATACAATAAATATATTTTATTAATGGGTGTATACTTAAGGAAATATTTTACATCCATATTACATTCTAAAAGAGGGTTTGAATCTTAATTAAGGTTCTTTTTTTTTTTTTATACCCAAATTGACGTAAGATTTTAAGCAGTGAGAATTTTAGATGTTACGTGGGAAAGCTGATTTTATATTAACTGTGTTATTATTATTATTTTAAATTCAATTGCAATACAACTGCAGCATACATACGCATAATACCTGTAAGACATTTTACAACACATGATGATGTTGATATAATTACAGCTATAAACTTCGCGTTTTTTATGTAATTTTACCCTTTCAACTTTCTTCTATATGTATATATAGAGAAAGTATTGGATTCGTGAAAATTTTCGAACTCCAGTTATCGATGGATTTGCATGTTTTGGATGCCCTGAACACTATTCGACTGTTTTTAGAATATGTCTGTCTGTCTCTGTGTGTGTATCACGAATTTTGTGGACTCTGTATCTCACGAACCAATGAACGAAATTAACCAAACTTAGTATTTAGTTGGACACTGACATAGACTGGTTCTGATTAGATTTGGGGATCATTCGTTCAACAGGTGGCACTGTGATCGCATTTTTTTTTTCTAAATTTTTAACATGGCAGTATAGGACAAAATTTCGTATAAATGTACATAATGAGAGTTATTTTAATCGTGTGATTATAAAATTAATATGAATTGTTGATAACAGCAGTAGTTAACTAGGAAAAAAATGTGCATGTGGGCGCGGGGAGAGTAAATTTTTAATATGGGTAACTTTCGAAAGATCTCGTCAGAACCTTTAAAACGAATGGTTGAACTATAGATCTGTGATAATTTAAAACAAAGTTATCGACTTTTTTTTTAGCTTTTAACGAAAAAAATTAGAAAAAAAAATCGCATTTCTTCTGATAATTGAAAAAAAAAAAAGAGTTTCTTTCGGCATTTAGTGATATAATTCTGTCAGATAAAAATCGTCTGCACTTATAATGAAAAATAATTTGATAATTTAATAAACAATTTGTGTTGAATAAATTTTGTGTAAAATTATATAGAAGATGGTGGCCACATCATACTAGTTAATTTTATATAAATGCCTCTTTTAACTGATATTTTTTGAAACGATTTTATTCCCATTCATGAATAATAATAATAATAAATAAATAAATAAATAAATATATATATATATCCAAATGATTCTGTAAAATAGGATATCAATTTAAAGATTTTAAATGAGTATGATAATAAAAGATTCTTTCTCTCTCTCTGATTATAAATTTCCCTGAACAGAAAAAAAATCTTTTTCTTGAAAAAAAAAAAAACTGTATTCCTGTATTGAGATTTTCATTAAAATTGGAAAGAAGTTTTTCCGGCAACGCTAGTACAGGCCTAACAATTATGCTCATTTAATAACATAAAATAATTAAATGTATTTATTTAATATATAACAATGATATTTCAAAGAAATAACTTTTCATATACTTGCAATTTAACTACTGAAAATTTCAAACTAAATCTTTTAAATAATTTAAAATAGTTATAAAAAAATAAGTTAAATGCAGTCGGCAGCAGCTTTATTCGAGCTCTAGCAATAATTCCTATGTAAAAAAAAGTATACTTATTACTGCTTTGTTAAATATATCCATGTCGAGCCATGTTCTTAATCAGTTTAAGAACATGATTCGACAAGGATTTATTTAACAAAATAGCATTAAATGTACTTTTTTTTACATAGCAATTATTGCTAGCGCTCGAATAATTTTGCTACCGATTGTAAATATTGGGTTGAACAAAAAAATCATTGCTTTTTTTCTAATAGGTGGCGATAACTGTTTAAAAATGCAACTAACTTCTTTTAAAACTGCAATGTCATTATGTAACTTCAAAGCAGACTTTTCAAACTTGATGTAGGAAAAAAAAAAGTGCACAATTTCGTTTGCAATTGTTTGTTTAGCGTCGATTTTAAAATGGAAAATCAAAAGAAACATTTTCGCCTTATTTTGTTGTATTACTTCGAGAAAGAGAAGAACGCTGTTCAAACTCACAAAAAATTATATGTTGTATATAGGGAAGGTGCCTTAAGAGTACGACAGTGTCTTATTGGTTTATTGATAACACATATACATCAGGTTTGTATGCTTGACACGAAGTCCGCTTGTAAATCTTCGTCAGATAAAGACAGATAGCACATGACAGAATTACAATATGAAGAATTGGAAAAACACCCAGGTCTAGTACGGGAATCGAACCCACTCTCCTACGCACGAAGGCGATTAGCAGTGTAATGACATAACCACTCGGACATGGAGGGTCCACGGCAGTGTCAGAATTGATATGCTAAATTTCAGTCTGGCGATTCTGATGTTAAAGATGCGTCACGCTGAGGATGGCCAATTGAAGTTGATGACGACCGGATAAAGGCATTGATCGAATCCAATCTACATTAACCGACACGAGAGATTACCGAGAGTCTTAAAATATCGAAGTCGAGTGTTGAAAATCATTAAAAACAACTTGGATATGTTATGAAGCTCGATATTTGGATACCACATGTGCTCAAAGAAATCCATCTCACTAAGCGTGTTGACATCTGCGATTCACTCTTGGAACGTGAAGAAAACGACCCTTTTTTGAAACGTATGGTAACAGGTGATGAAAAACGTAATGTCTATAAGAACATCGAACGAAAAAGATCGTGGTGCAATCGTGATGAACCTGCTCAAAGCCCGTCCAAAGCAGATATTCATCAAACAAAAGTTATGCTGTCAGTGTGGTGGGATTTCAAAGTTATTGTGTATTTTAAATTGTTTCCAAGGGACCAAACCGTTAATTCTGACGTGTACTGTAATCAACTGAGTAAATTAAATAATGCAATCAAGCAGAAGCATACAGAATTGATGAATCGCAAAGGTATTGTATTTCACCATGATAACACTAGACCACATACAAGTTTGGTCACTCGTCAAAAATTGTTGCAGCTTGGATGGGATGTGTTACGACATCCACCATATTTGTCAGAAATGGCATTTATTTCGTTTTTTGCAAAACACTTTGAATGTTAGAACCTTCACTGTTGATGAGGATATCAAATTGTTCTTGGAACATTTTTTTGGCAAAAAAGGTAAGACCTTTTTTAGTCTGAATCCTTGAAGTTCCCTGAAAGGTGGCAAAAGGGGATCGAACAAAACGGACAATATATTGTTTAATAAGTATTTTGTTTCCTATGAAAATTTTGTATTTCGTTAACACGGGAAAAACGCAATTACTTTTTGGCCAACCCCATACATACAGGGTGAGTTTGACATGATCTGCCGAACGAAAGGAGGTGATAGAACAACCCATGGGGGAGCATAAACACCACAGAAACCCTGTCCTATCTCTAACCGTTTCCGAGTTATGGTAGATAGAAGAAAAATCTGTTTTTTTTTCATCCCGTCTGAAAAAACCCAAATTTGTGAGCTTTCTG
The DNA here is from genome assembly GCA_963930645.1 of Salticus scenicus. Taxonomy (NCBI): domain Eukaryota; kingdom Metazoa; phylum Arthropoda; class Arachnida; order Araneae; family Salticidae; genus Salticus; species Salticus scenicus. The sequence continues at coordinate 271,876,132 of OZ005655.1, forward strand.
AAAGACTTACACGCAAAATAAGCACATATTTGGAAAGAGCAAAAAAAAATCCTATCGGGTGACACCATTTACATCAGGATACCTTAATTTGACGACGAGCTACAAGCGCTAAAACATTGGCGAAGTTTAAAATCACCAAATTCTTTAACCGGCAATTCTGCAAACACCGTTCAAGCTACAATCGGTCAAATTTACCAAAAACGTCTTTATTCCACAAGCTTTAGAATGAGCCCACAATAAACAATATCGGTGTTCTGGTTCAGGAGAAATTTAGCCTTTTGTTTGAAATACATCACTGAAAACGGCGTTCGTTGAGCTTCGGCAAACGAAACGATGGTGAGTAAAAGGAACATATGCAAATTCGTAACTATCTGCATATGGACTCTTAGTGATATGCAGATGTATTTCAACCTTCCTGTGCGCGCATCCCACTCGCGGGACAAAAGGCGAGTCAATCTGTAACAGCTCATTAGCTCGACAGCTTCTTTTACGTTTTATGCTGCTTATTGCTTTAGCCTTTTCTGGACTTTGCCTGAGCTCGGACGATTCTTTTCACGCTACTCTCACGTCTACTTGCTCGATCTCAGTTCATACTTAGTATGTTTTCCTACATTGGTATGAATTAACCAAGTTGGTTCTTATTCCGTAGCACTTTTTTCTTCTACTTTTGTAAATTACTATTGAAATTTTATCCCTTTTTGTTTACCCTTATGAATTTTATTTTCAATTGAAGTCATCACAGGGATCAAATTGTCATACTTTCCAACCTGTAAAGAGATATGCCTAGTTTTACAAATGAAGAGTACGCGGATATGCATTTTGTGTATGGATTTTGCGGTGGTACAGTCGGTAACAAAAGTGTCCGAACACTAGCAAAAATTCCTATGTGAAAAAGGTACACTTCATACGATTTTGTTAAATAAATCCTTATCGAATCATGTTCTTACACTGACTAAGAACAGGATTCGACAAGGATTTATTTAACAAAACCGGATGAATTGTACTTTTTTTACATAGGAATTTTTGCTAGTGTTCGGACACTTTTGTTACCGACTGTAACTCTCGGAGAGCTGAAGAAGAGTACCATCTACGTTATCCACATCGTCGTGCGCCGAGCCGTGCTGTACTTGCCGCAATTCATCGAAGGCTTAAGAAGAGTGGGTCGTTCGGTAGGGTGTACGAATGGGGCCATGGTCGCCGCCCCGCTACCGCTGAGGAGTCCGTACTCGACCGAGTGGGGTAAAATCCAAATATGAGACCACCCATACTTGCGAGAGAAAGTGGAATCTCCCAAAGTAAAGTGATGAATGTTTTGCGTAAAAACCAGTATCATCCATACCACTTCACATCGGTAAAAGAATTACGTTGCTCAGATTTCCAAAAGCGGGCAACATTGTGCCGTTGGCTTTTTAGAGCGAGATATTGAGGAACACCATTTCCTTAGAACGATACTGTGGACAGATGAGTAACTTTTCACTCGGGATGGCATGTTAAATTTACATAACTGGCATCATTACGCTCAACAAAATCCATTTGTAACACGTAACGTATCGTTCCAGACGCGATTGAGCTTAAATGTTTGGCTTGGAGTGGTTAGCGATCGCTTGATAGGTCCACATGTGTTCCAAGGTCATCTGACAAGCAATACATATTTGGAGTTTCTAGAACATCATCTTACAGGATTACTTGTCATTCCTGTACCCCAACGAGCGGAAATCATTTTCCAACACGATGGGGCCCCTGTACATTCTTCCAATGCCGTTCGGGACATCTTGACTCAGCAGTGTCCGCGATGGATTGGTCATAATAGACCAATTTCTTGGCCACCTAGATCACCAGATCTCACTCCATTGGACTTCTATGTTTGGGGTTTCCTGAAGCAAGAAGTTTACCGCACAGAAGTTCCCTGTTTGCAAGATTTAAGCAGCCGGCTAGATGATGCAATAATAAAACTGAGGGATGAGCTTTCGCTGAGAGCTACTGTGGTTTCCGTTCGTAAGCGGGCAAGGGCTTGTATCAGGTGTGGGGGTGACCAATTTCAGAAGCGGCACTAAATTTCACGCATCATTTCGAATGCATATGTGCTTTAATCATAAACGTGTGATACGTCATTTTTTTTTTGCATATTCCTTTGTGAAAGACGTGAGATGTGTCATACTTCTTTTGTTTCCATTCCATTCTGTTTGTAAACTTAATACAACTGCTACTTTTCTTGTTTGTCTTTAAAACTTTCTTTTTTGCACCTGACAAAACAGCGGTCTGAATGCGGATATGAAATCAGGAACGACCATGGCACCCCGTGAATCTCCTTCTCGATGAACGTCGAGTTCAGTGATGAATGTATTTCAAACAAAAGGCTAAATTTCTCTTGAACTAGAATACCGATATGGTTCATTGTGAGCTCATTCTAAAGCTTGTGGAATGGAAAAGTTTTTGCTAAATTTGACCGATTGTAGCTTGAACAGTGTTTGCTTAATTACCGGTTAAAGAATTTGGTGACAACTCGATTTTAAACTTCGCCAATGTTTTAGCGCTTGTAGCTCGCCGTCAAATTAAGGTATCCTGATGTAAATGGTGTCACCCGATAGGATTTTTTTTGTTATTTCCAAATATGTGCTTATTTTACGTGTCAGTCAAAATTACGTGTTCATTCATTCATTTCATTTTACGTGTCAGTCTTTTTCTTTTACGCGTCGTCTTGTGAAAACTCACAAATTTGAGTTTTTTCAGACGGTATGGAAAAAAAACAGATTTTTCTTCTATCTACATTAACTCGGAAACGGTTAGAGATAGGACAAGGTTTCTATGGTGTTTTATGCTCCCCATGAGTTGTTCTGTCACCTCCTTTCGTTTGGCAGATTTTATCAGACTCACCCTGTATATATATATATATATATATATTAAGTGATGACAGAAGAATTTAGGAGAATAAAATCTTATAAAAACTATTATTTTACTTGTCAAATAACTTTAGCAATTCAAAAATTTTATTCACATAAAACAATTGTTAACTTTTGTGCCACTGAAAAATAAGTACTGTATGTTATGAAATAAATATTTAATAAAAATTACAACATTATTTTATTTATTTATTTATTTATTATATGTGTGTGTGTGTTTTAGATAACTTTATTTTATCGTTTCTTTTAAATGTAATTTTTAATGTTGCATTTAAATAAAAAATAATAATACTATTTTATATGTATTTCTTTTTACAATTGTAATTTTGAAATCAGATTTAAAATTTTTCTCATTACATATAACCTCTAACTTTGAAATAATTTTAAAAAGTTAGTATTCATCTTCTCTCAGAACAAAAATATTAAAAAACTTTGAATGACTGATTGAAGTTATTGGATTAATTTTACTGACGATAAACATATTGGACGATTACATTTAGTAGAGTAACTACCAGAAAAACTGGTTAATATTTTATGAAATACTTTGCTAAATGTTTATTGACCCAATGATTATCAAGTTCATTAAACGAAAAGTGAATTGATGGCAAAGTTCTGTAATAAGACGTCGACTCAATGAGGCGTGGCAAAGTACGTTTCACGCTCGAAAAAGTGGGTAATCAAGAAAATCTTTTACTTCTTTAAGACAAAATGTTTTTTAAACCTCGAGATTCCGATTTTGTTCATAAAGGATATCCAAGCCACTCAAATCGTAATTTTCTTAATGATGTTGGGAGTAACTGAACTGATAGTTTAGGATCAAACAGTATTTAAAAGATGAAAATGTCTAATTTCAATGGAAAATCCTATCCTTTTTTAAAATGGTTTAGAAATACTCTAATGCATCTGTCAAAGATACATATTTAAAATCATATTTTCGATGAAGAATAAGCATTATAGTTTTTTCTTTCTTCTTTATTCAATACAAGAAAGTATTAGATTCGAAAAAATTTTCGACTTCTTATTTTTTATGGATTTACATGTTTTGAGAGATCCAGAGCATAATTTAACCATTTTCAAAAAATGCCTGTCTCTCTTCTGTACAGTCGGTAACAAAAGTATCCGAACACTAGCAAAAATTCCTATACAAAAAAAGTACGCTTAATACAGATTTGCTAAATAAATCCTTGTCGAATCTTGTCTTAGACTGACTAAGTACATGATTCGACAAGGATTTATTTAACAAAACAGTATTAAGTGTACCTTTTTAATATAGAAATTTTTGCTAGTGTTCGGACACTTTTGTTACCGACTGTATATCTCTGTGTAGGGGGGGGAAGGGAGGGACAAAATTTTCTGTATCTTAGGAACTACTGCTCAGAATTTCATATAAATTTATATGTAGTTGCCCCTTGGGTTAAATTAGTGCTTATAAACTTTTGGTGCAACTCATTCAACAGGTGGTCCTGCTATACTATAAGTTCTCTCCTTTAAGGGAAGACCCTAGCACAGCTTCTGTTATGTATAATCAAACAAAATCTGATATGTGAAAGGAAAATTAAGCATTACGCTGTACCAATTTCGGTGTACATCGGCTGAAAGGTGAAGCTGTTATGCTGCAATTTTCTCCTTGAACGGAAAGACTATATCTCAGATTGTATTGTTTATAAATGTATTGTTATTATTGTAAGTTATAATTGTATTGTTTACATTATGAATTACTGTGTTGATTAAATCTGAGTGCATATTGGCCAAGAGGTGTCGTTGTTGTGCTGCAATTTTCTCCGTGTATAGGAAGAATAAATCCCAATTTCTATGCCATATAAATGAATCTAACTTGATATTTGGAATAATCATCATGAAAACGACTACTGACTCACAAGGAAACATTCAAAAGGTGTTGAAAAAAATATATGTGATTTTACTCTTCATAAAACACCAGAAAATGAAAAAATTATCGGCTGAAATTAATTACAGCGACCACAAAAAATTATCAAAATTAAGCATATTTGGCGATTTAGCGCTGTTAGGCGATACGTTTGCTAGCACCGAGACTGCCGTGTACGAACAGAACCGTGTTTTGCTTTTCCGCCAAGTACTCAAAATCAGTGTAAAATCGCCAAATATGCTTAATTTTGATAATTTTTTGTGGTCGCTGTAATTAATCTCAGCCGATAATTTTTTCATTTTCTGGTGTTTTATGAAGAGTAGAATCAAATATATTTTTTTTCAATACTTTTTGAAGATGACACCTTTTGAATGTTTCCTTGTCAGTTTGGTTGTACATCGGTCAACAGATGGCACTGTTATTATTCACCTTCTGCGATTTATGTAAAATATTAATTGTAAGAGGTTATGATTAATGTTTTGTGTATGTGACGCTATTATATAGAATGATATAGAAGGAAATTTTATAATATCTACAACGTACTAGTTTTTATTTATTTATTTATTTATTTTTTAAAGAGGAAAATAATAGATAAATGTATAATGCACGTAAGAACTCTCTTAATAGGCAATAAGTGAAGAACTCTGTAAGCAAATGCAGTAAATTACAAATAATAGTAAACTGCTACAAAAAACTGGTGTCAAAAGATAAAGAATAAATATTATTATAGTTTTAAAAAATAAAGAACGCGCTTTTATAGACTTGTGAATTAAGAAGCACAAAATATCTATCTTAGTATTAAAATGCAGAGTAAGAGAAAATCGTGTGAGTGACACGCCATAATATTTACATGAATTTAAATCTTTAATTAAAATAATTTACAATTAAACAAAAAACATTTAAAAAAAATCTCACCTGACTGAGCTCGAACGCTAGACCTTTAGATTCATAGCGCGGAGCTTTACCTCACAGCTATAGCGTTCACGTAGGGGCCGTCTTTTTTTTTACAATATAGATTTTTTGTTTGCTACCAGAGCGGTTACAAACATACAAGCATACATACAGGTGAAGCTAATAAAAGCGTGTTAAAAAGGGTCAAAAGTAAATAGGTAAATTCCACTCGGAAATCATTTATTAATTTTCTGTTCAAATTAATAAATATATATGAAGAAATCTAGATTAGTAATAAAAAATATAAGCCTGAATAAATAAAATAATGTGGGGTGAGAATCACACGACTTTCTTTTAACCTGCATTTGAATAATACAGATGAAACAGAAAGGTAAAATGTATTATATATAAATGCACTGTAGAAAACAGCTTTAGGAACACTTTTATGTGTCATTTTGAGAAAGACTACCTCACATCCTCATCCATTCTGCTAAACATAGTACATATATTCCTAAAATGTTAAGGCTGTTATTAATTTTAAGAGTTTATTCCGAATTATACAAAAAACTTTCACACAAACTATATTTTGAAACCTATACTCTCTTCGTCAAACTAGTCAACAAGTGATAACCTCATATGATGTTCAAAATACTATTTTTTTTTTTTTTTTTTTTTTTTTTTTTTGGGGGGGGGGATTATTTTTTTAAAAGAAGAAATACATACAAATTAATCACTAAAAGTTTGATTTTCGTATTAAGAGACCTCAAACCAATTAATTATTATAAAAATCCTCGTTAGCATTTGGACATAACATGACTACGAAAATGTAATCATCATTCATAAGCAGTTTTCCTGGCATGATAGGTCCGCGGTAGCCCAGTCGGTAGAGCGCCGGCCTCGTAATTGGAAGATTGCGGATTCGGTACTCGAGCCGGCCAAAGACCGTCGTGTACACTAATGGTGGCTGGTGCACGTAAAATCTGTCGTGGCCGCAATGTCCTCCATGTTCCCATCAAAAACTATACATCTGGGCGTCACCGAAGCGGGAGAGCCATCCTTTCCGTGGAGGATCAAAAATGTGATGGCATGTCTCCGGACCACCTCTAGGGGTGCGTCCCAGACCGTCGCCAATTGCCCGTCTGCGCAGCAGTAGTGCGACGTAAAACCCAACCATCCATCCATCCTGGGCATGATAAAATTTAGTAAAGCAAATTTCTTAATTACTTTAAATAGAAAAGAGTGTATTCGCTCAAGTAGTATGGGTATATATATATATTATATAAATTATATACGCTACACATAGTGTACTTATAGTTATCACCATATGAAAAACACATAAAACAGCTTGAAATCACTTCCATCAATTTCTATGTATATGTCATAATATATCCAAACACTTTTGTGTGTTCCTATGAACGAATAATGAAGAAATTTCATACCATATTCTTTGGAAACTACGATTGCTATTTTTTTGTAAGTTTAAAAAAAAAAAAAAAAAAACATAGGTTATTTTCATTTAGTTTAGTGCAGAGTCAGTACAAAGATATTAAATTGTATCCATCAGAAATTTCGCCCGTAGTCGTAATATACTTAAATTCTATTAGGAGCCCCCGTATTATACAGATTTATTTTGCCGAGTTGGAATTTCTTACTAATATTTGTTCTTGGATTATGCTGATAACATGGTTCACATACAGATACAAATACCAATCCATAAAAAACAGATTATTGAATCCAGGGGACCTTAAAACGTGTAAATATAGCTAAATCCTAATTTAAAAAAATTCTCCCATGAACAATATTTTCTCTACATTACATATACAGGTAAGATAAAGTCAAAAAATGCAGATGGGCCTCCAAAAAACGTTATAATCCCAAACTTCAACTTCTTCAGAAATAATATATCATTTACTCAAGATCTTTTAATTTTGAATAAAAGCTTTTTTCAATAATTAAATTTAAGAATAATTAAATTTCAAAAGTAGCTCATTAAATTTAACTAAAATTAAATAAAAGTTCGTACACACATGCAGGATTGTTTCTAGAAATCAATTTATATTTGGGCTTATAAAAAGGTGTCTACTATGTTACCATAGAAACAGAGTAGACATTTCTCCCTTTTTTAATAAACACTTTCAGTTATTATTGTACACAAATAATAAATAAATAAATAAATAAATAAATAAATAAAAACAGTTTCCCCATATATTAAAAAAAAGTTGCTGACGCTGGCGTCAATTTTTTTTTGTGTGCAACCGTACCTTTTCGAGAACGAGATTGCTCTCCGCGTCATAAACGATATCAATGATTATCGAATACCCAAAAGAAGGCATATCTCTTGATTAGAAATTTCTATCGCTTTAATTAAGGAAGTTATCAATTAAAAATTTCGCTTTAACAAAGGTACTCTATTTGCCAACTTGCAAATAGTTTCTCTTATTACGTTGTTTTTACTGTCAAGGACGTCATTTTCTACAGGAAAATTAAAACGTAATCAATAGTGCAAAAAACAAAATAAAGTAAAATAAATGTCAATGTTCTTATTGGTAACAGAGATATTTATCATTTGCAAATAAATAAAAAGCGTTATCTTAGATATTTTCAATTAAAAAAGGAATTTAGAATTGCAATTTCTCGTCTACAGATATTTTTTTTTCCTACTTTTAGAAAATTAAATGTAAAAAGCAAAATGAAATAGGGGAAAGAAAGAAAAAAGAAGTAAAGGAAATTGAAAAATTGGCATTCTCCAGATGCCCGAGAAAAGAAAAAAAAAATTTAGAATAGGAAAAACGTTTAAAAATAATCGATATATTTTTAAAATATGAAGCAAAAATTTAATCCAGATGAAATGAAAATTAGTTTGCATTTTATAAATTATATTTTAACGTCAGATGAAAAAAAAAAAAAAAAAGTTATGAAAATATCATGATTATGCTAAACAAATTATTGCTATAGAGTTTTAAGTTAAGCCCAAAATTTTTTTTAATGAACACCAGCTTAGATTAGTTTATATAAAGAATTAGTTTTTCAACTCAAAACATATTTAAATGACTGGCTAAATGGGAACATAGCCAATTTAGCGATTTTTAAAGTTTAGATATGAAGAAGCTGGGGTGTTTTTCACCAGGGAATTTACTTCCTCAACCACAATAGCATTTTTAACTCTACCCACGCCTTAAATATATAAATTATTAAACCGACAACGTAAATAAATAATAATAAAAATCATAATAATGAAATATTTAAAATATTTACAATAACCACATAAGTGTTTTGTAACAACACCACATTTTCAATGTGTCTGATTAAATCTTAGTCTAGAAAAAATACACTTAAAAAACTTGCATTTTTACTGCTGCAAGCACCATTTAAACCTAGCTGTAGATTAGAAATAAATATAAAGTATTACACATTGTCCTAAATTAAATAAACTAATCTGGTGTGTCACTCACACGACTTTCTCTTACCCTGAAATTTAATACTATGAATACAGGTTGGAGATTAAGAGGTAAGATAGCGAGTACTGTTATGTAAACCTAAGTTAAACAATTCAAATTAGGTTTCGGAAGAGTTTTATATCATAATTAGTTCTGTGTGAGGGGGGCTGCCGCCCCCCTCAACCCCCAGTTTCGTTAATGCAGCTACATTTATATACAATTTAATTCGGTTATTAAAAAATAATTCTGTTTTTTTAAAAATAATTTATTAAAATTATCATTTAAACAAATTATCATTTATGATAATGCAGACGATTTCCATACTAGAGAAGTAGTATAACACTAAATATATATATATATAAAAAAAAAAAAAAAAAAAAAAAAAAAACGATAACTTTATTTTAAATTATCGTAGATCGATGGTTCAACTATTCGTTTTAAAGGTATTTGCGAGATCTTTCGAAAGATACCCATCATGAAAATTTACTCCCCTCCAGTGGGAGCTTCCCCCCAGGGGAGAGAGGCGAGGCTACTACATACACGAAATTTTTTCCCAATTGACTATCTCTATTACAAAACATATATATTCGTTTCATTTGATTTAGTGCAGTCTATAGATGTTAAACTCTACGTACCTGCAATTTGCCCCATAGACGCAATGTATTTGAATACTTTTGAGAGTCTCTGTACACGAACCATTTCGTTCATCTCAACAAAAAAGCTTACTGTAGCATCCCTATATGATACACATTTAGAATACCGAGTTCTGAATTTCTGAAACTATTTGTCTTTGAGATATGCTGATAACAGACACACAGACCATTTGCTAAAAACATGATTTTTGTATTCAGGGGACTTCAGAACATGTAAATATAACAAAAACTCACGTTCGAAAATTTGACCTTAAAACAATACTTTTGCGATCCTATGGGTAAGAGAAAGTAAAATTGCAATAGTTAAAAACATAGGCATTAAAAAAAAAGTTCATAATTTCTTTAAATGAGCAATTATACCGAAAATAGTGACAAATATTTGTAAGTCTCCAAAGGGGGCCATATATTAAGCTTGCTGCTGTGTTCATTTTGAATAGACAAAATGAACAGACATTTTTGACTGTACCAAATAGAGTCTAAACTGACCCAATGATTTTAATTTCAATACATAACCATACTTTCATTTTCTATTTTTGAACTAAATTTATGTAACAATTCATATTGTTTTTTATGGAGCGTAATCTACATAAAATACAAATTTTAATACGTGTTGATTTTGGGTCAAAATGGACCCGAACACAGCAGCAGGGTTAAAGTTGTAACGCCAAGTGGTTTGTATATTACGAATTTCTCTCTGTTCTAAAAATAAAAAATAAAAAAATAAAAAGTTGCACTCTGGGAGTGCCGACAGAAGTGAAAACTTGAACAATTACGTATGCATTTCTTGAATCGTCAGAAAATATTTTATTGTGCAGGAAATACTTTTAAATGAAGTGTTTTTTCATTCATTAATATAAACTACTACTACAAAAATTATATTACAATTTTTATTTAATGCGCTATTGTACATGAAAAATAGTGCATATTATTTTACATACAAAAATTGCAATCTATTGCTTAAAACGTAAATTTACAAATACATGAAATATTAAATTTAATTAATTGGTACACTTTTAAATGAATATCAATGAAACTTATGAATTTTCATCCACAATTTCAACAACTCTTCCATCATCATCATTATTATCATTAAATTCCAAAACTGATACTATAGGTTTATGGCATGGTACATGGTTTATGGTAACTAAAATAGGAAACAAACAATTTTGATTCGAATCTATTTAAATATAAGTAAAGACTTTGTAAAGACTGCATTAATTGTAGTTTTATATCTCGTTCTGTTAAAATTGCGATCATTGGTCATCGTTAAATCAAATTCTCTATTTAAAAATTCAATTAATGGTAGATTTTTATCATCTTCATGATGTTGAAATGATGTTGATGTTGAAATTCCCACTCAAAATCATTGGCAAATCAGCAAATCTCTTCCCAATTTTATCTTGAAGTAATACAGAAGCGTCTTTAGAATAAATAAATAAATTTTCATACAAAAATTCTCGTATTGCACTTAGACTTATCCGGTGAAATATAAACGGCAACCATTACAATTAGCTGTCCATGAATATATATCTATGTTGTACGTATATACCCAATACATGTTTATATTATATAGAGTTATATTATCAATGTATTTCAACCCAAACTCAACTCTCGTGTAAACGGGGCCAATATATGTACATACTTATATACAGAGGTGTCGGTTACGGTAACAGTGTCGCGAGTTGAATGGTTTTTTCCCATCTCAAAAATGACCAACGCGCCTAAAGAAGTTTTCACTTAAAAATCTGCCATATTTGTTTATTCTGTGTGTATAGCTAGCATATGCTTCCGCACAAAATAGTGACAATTTTTTATTAAGTTGTCGAATGTTAAAACAGACTTTTAACATATTATTTCATTTTAAAAAACGATATAGTATAATAAATATTGTGTATTTCAATGTGATATGAAATATGAGCATTTCTATGATATTGTTCTGCTTTTGTTTTATGTTAGGTATTATTAATATTCCTAATCAATGAAAAGCAAAACTGAAAAAGGGCGGGTAGAGTCCCACAGGGGTTAATGAGTGAAGCGAATTGGAGGGGAGGAGGAAGGAAAAGTGTACCTAGAGGGTTGCTGAGCGTTGTGAGCAGGGGGTAGCACCCGTTAGTTTATTAAAAAAAATCTTGAGTGACTCCACTCGACATTCCGAACATTGCGTAATTAACAGTTTTGTAGATAAAGTAAAGAAAGAGAAGTTGTTAAACAAACAAAAGAGAGAAAACCAGAATAGGGTGTTTGACTATTTTTCTCCATGTATTACACGATGTTTTACTTAACGCTGTTTTGCTTTACTTGAGCCCATAGATCATAATGATAAAGAATTTTTCGTCGTGTCCCTGTCAAAACCTATAAATGCTAGATTCACCAAAATACTCATAGTTAGTGCAACAGGGATTTATAATATTCATATAAATTTTCAGCTCAATTGAATAAGGCGTTTAGATGCTATCGCACTTTTAAAAATTTGGTCCCATAGGCCATAATGATAAATAATTTTTTTTGTGTCCCTGTAAAAAAAAACTGTTAGTGCTAAATTCACCAAAATCTATACAGTTGGTGCAACTGTGACCTATAACATGTATACTATTTTTTTGCTCAGATTAATAAGGCGTTTAAACGCTATCACATTTTTAAAAATTTGGCCCCATAGGCCATAATGATAAAGAATTTTTCTTTGTGCTCCTGTAAAAAAACTGTAAGTGCTAAATTCATCAAAATCTATACAGTTCGTGCAACTGTGACCTATAACATGTGTAAAAATGTTTTGCTCAGATTAATAAAGCATTTAGACGCTATCGCACTTTTAAAAATTTGGCCTCATAGGAAATAATGATAAAGAATTTTTCCTGGTGTCCCTGTAAAAAACTATAAGTGCTAGATTTACCAAAAGTCAATAGGGTTCGTACTATAGTGACTAACAATATACGTACCAACTTCCAGCTTATTCGAACAAAGCGTTTAGACGCTAGCGTGTTCACTCAAAGACATACACACACAGACATACACACACAGACATACACACATACATGCACACATGCATACACACATACGTACATCATCGTAAAAATAGTGAAAACGGACTCAGGGGACCTCGAAACGTATAGAAACTTCAAAATCTCAAATTCAGATTTTTGACATGATTACAATACTTTTCTCACTATAGTGTTCGGAAAGTAATAATAAATAGTATTTAAAAAAAAATTAATTTTTCTGAACTGCTGACATTTGGAATGAAATAAAATGAGAATAAAAAATAGAAAAAGAAAAAAAAAAAGAAAAAGAAAAAGAAATATATTGTAAGAAGTCATATTGAAAAACTAGAGAATTACATTAATTACAAAAATAATTTTTTCTCTAATTATTGCAATAATTATACATGCTCTTATTCTTTTAGACAGAAAAAATGAGATACATACACCATATCATTTAAAAGTAAGGAATTTATGCTTTAAATTTTTACAATTTCATGCCCTGAAGTAGCTATAATGAAAGCTGACTTTTATGTAATCGATTTAAAAATTTGTGATTTTTTAAATTATGTGTATATACACATATATTTTTTTCTTTTGAGATTACTTTTGGATTTTTACTTAAAAAGCCTTTAGTGAGACTCTTGATTTCAGTTTGTGATAACGCAAAATCAGTCATAGTTTTTTTCCCCCTTGTGTATGTGTGTGTGAAGGTTGGTTTTCCTCCTTAATTTCAAAAGATTACTTTTAGCTTTTTACTTAAAAAGCCTTTAGTGAAACTTTTGATTTTATTTTGTGGTGAGGCAAAATAAGTTACGAGTTCTTTGCGTTAAAAGGAAACAAATGCAATTTGAAAACTAAAATATGAATGTATGGAATTTAAAAAGTCCATGTATAAGTAATAGCTATGTAGTTTAAAACGAAAGAGATGTTTTTTTTTTCTTTAACGAAGTGATTGCCTAAAGACATTTTTTAACTCGTTTTAACTTTTATTCGTACATTTAGAGAAATATTTTATATTTTATAAACGTTCACCTTAAAAAATGAATATCATAAAATATTCTTTATTTTCTTCCTGAAATTTTTACTTTAAATTGAATCACTGAAAGAAATAAATTCAATATTAAAAATGTGCTTTGATCTTAAAAATAGTTTTAATTTATTTCCATAAAATGGTCAATTTTGTATTATTTTAGAATAGATTTTTAATAACATTTTAACACTTTGGCATTTTTAATTATTTATAAATAAAATCTATGAATTAATTTTTATATTGGGTAATTTTTGGTTTTATACGTTGATTTTTTTAGAAATTGACCTATTGCAATCACCTAGTTTATCATTTTACTCTCTCTCCTCGCGCTTTATGTATATGTACGAGGGTGGTTCAGAAAGGAATGCCTTCAAGGTATACCTTTATTTGTGTTTGACAGATAGCACAGACACAGGTATCAATAGAAAACTTGCAATGTCAACTACAAATAACGGTAGCATTTTTCAACTTAGTATCCATACAGGTAACATACTTGCGCCAACGAGAAACAAGATTTTTCATGCCGACGACGAAAAATTGTGGTGGTGGCTGTTGGCGATACCACTGCCGAACTAGCTACCCCCTGTACATCACAACTGTAGCGTTGGTGCTGAAGGTAATCCTTAAGTTTATGGAAGAGCCAAAAGTCGCAGGCAGCAAGATCCAGACTAAGGCAGGATGAGGCTGAACGTCATTGAACATTAAGCGCTACAGTGCTTACTGGAGATCTTGTGTTTTTCAGCTTCCTATCCCTAACAGCACACTTATCCTTAGTACATCCCGAGGATGTCCATAATATGTACTTTCATCCAGAGGATATCCTGTGGAGGCGCTTTGGAGAAAATGTGCTGTTAGGGATGTTGTTGCGATCTTGTGTTGCTTGATCCTGCGATTCCCTCGAATCATCTTGTGCATCTGATGTTGATGATCCTCATGAAAAGCCGTTGCGAGCGGTCCACTTTGGTGTTGATCTTAGAGATCTGATGGTACTGAGGTTTAGTCTTTCACAGTCCTATCTCACGTCTTATCTCACAGTCCTATCTCACAGTCCTATCTCACAGTACTGACATCAACACAGGGATCCCCGTAAACTGTAGTCAAACGGCGAGGAATGTTCATGGGTGCACACTTCTGCAGTCAGAAATTCAGTTACAGCCCGTTGTTTCAAACGGACGTCAGCACTGGATTCGATGGATTGCTCGTGTACTCTGGAACGAGAAGAAAGAGGAAGTTGAAACTAGTGACATTTTGAAGCTTAAACATCAGTGCATTAATGATAAATAGTTCAAAATGTTTGCAGCATTATTGGCAAAATATTGGGCTTGCAGGAATTACTTTCTGAATCGCTCTCGTATATAATATATACTGGGTAATTATAGTTAACGTTATCACGAACTTGCACTGTTGCAACTTTATATATACATTATATGGACTATGGGGGAAAAATGTCTGCAACAAAATTTAATAGTTAAAATTTCGACCGACAGATGTCAACAACTTCTATAATATATATAAAAGATGCTATGCAAATTTAGAGCGTTTTAAACAACCGGTTGTTAGTATCATAAAATTATTCTCCACTGTGCCTTAAAAAAAGAAAAAAATCGATCCTTATTCATCAAGTTGTTTTATTAGAACGGGTCTAATGCTTCAACTGCATGGTAAGAATATCGATGCTTTTGAAAAAGGCCCCTTTACAAAGACAGGGTTTGAGAAAGATGATTACTAAATTTGAAGAGACTGTAGAATTGGGTATGTTGCAAGAAAGATAACAGAAAGTGATATCAATTGAAACTGTGGAAGGAGTTATATTGCCGCGGTAGATAGAATCCCTGGTGTACGATAATTTTCGACATGTGTGGTGTCACACTCTCAGAAATGGATACTCAAATTTCACGAAAATTTCTTCATTTTTGACGAAAGTGTTTCTAGGGATATGCTCCGAGCGAACATTTCGTCAAATTGACGAAATTTCTTTCGTTACCTATTTGAGAATACGAATTTCGTCAAAAATAAAAAAAATATTTTCTCTTTCTTATTTCGTCAAATTGAGAAAATTTCTTTCGTCACTTGTTTGAACATACGAATTTCGTGAAAGGTAAAGATACATTTATTCATCTTAGTTTCACGATACAGAATAAAATACAAATTATAGAAGTATAAAATTACTTGCAAGTTCGTTGCTTTAGGCATTAAATCCTAATTATATTTAATGAAAATATAAATAAAACAGAGTAAACAAATAAGTATCATTTGGACATTTATTTGACATCTATAGTTACAATGATTTTTGTCTCAATAATTGATAGTTTTACAAAAATTCACAGAAACAAGCGCACACAATATTTTGTAGACATAGGACATCACAAACATCCATGCCCGCATCGCGATTCAAACCCGGGACGTGGGAATCCAGAAGGCAGCGCCCTACCGACTGAATCACCAGGCCGGCAAATAAAAGTCATTGTAACCTAAAGTCGAAATAAAATAGGAAAAAAAACCAATATGTCGGTAATGAAAGCTAGCACATGCTATTGTGAGTAAATAGTTTCGTCAAATATTTGAGAGTTCACGTTTCCTCAAAAATCACGTGATCGCTTGACGAAATGGTTGTCAAAAACAACGGAATTAAGCCCGAGAATGTCTGAATCGTCAAAATTGAGTATATTATTTCTGAGAGTGCACATTGCTTACAAGATTTGTCTTTCGCTTCATCTACAGTACATAAGTTTCTGTGGATTAGTGTTATCTTCCTCGCATTATGCCTAACTCCCCGTCTGTTCAAATATAATATTCATTTTTAACTCGAATCCCTGTCTCGGTAGAAGATTTTTTGTTAGACTTTAAGGTATCGATAATATTTCAGTGCTGTTAAAAATTGCTACCGTTATAATGAAAGACCTCGATGAATAAAAATCGATCTTTAAAAGGCATGGTAAGGAATTATTGTACCACATTAAGTATGGTTGCCAACATTTTAATTTTTTTCCAAAGCATTTTTAGCCACGCATTTATTTCATACCACTTTCATTTTAAAAGTTTTTTTTTCTTATTTTATCGTAGTAATATATTGGAGAAATTGTTGCATAAATAAAGTGATGCGAATTAAAGGCGGGGCTAAAAATGTTCCAGAATAAATTAAAATGTTGGAAACTATGCACTAACGATCCTTTTTATGCTCTAAATTTGCATAACGTCTTTTCTAAATTGAATACTCTATATACAAGTCGAAATAAGAGCTATCATATTTATTGTAGATATGTTTTTCTCATGGTCCTTATTACGCATACACTGAGAAACAAATCTGTAACTGACATCTAGAATCTAAATTGTGGCTCTAGAAAAAATAGTTCCATGTTATCCTTATAAATTCTAGTCTCCTTGTAAAGCGAGTTCTAAAGCCTCTATTAGAATTCTAGAGCGATTGCCTATATCCTCGAGGGAAAAATTATTTAAAAATCTCTGCAAATAAATGAGACTACAAGAGGCGGGTTTCTGCAACAATAATCTTGGTTTATGACCAAATTCTAGAAAATCAAGAGATATTTTCTCGCAATATAAATGATTCAGAGTATTTAGAGTATTCAGAACATTGTTTAACAATCTAGAAGTGTGTACACTAGAAATTCTCGATCATTTCGTCTATTCAGTTTATTGGCGTGCCTTATGTGCATAGCTCGAAATCTATATTTCTAGTAAAAGGATTTAGAAAATGGCCATTTATTCATTCTAGAGAAAGGAGGTATATTTTTTTTCTCAGTGTATACTAAGTTTTAACGATGTACGTCTACTAGAGCGGGATCTACCTAGATCTAAACAGGGTAACATTCATTATAACCACCCAGTATACGTGATGCGTTCAAAAAGTATCGAACCTTTAGTTGGCAAAAATACTTTTATTGATTTGGAAATCCAAAACATTAATCCCCTTCAAAGTAGTCACATTGGTAATACACACACTTCGTCCATCGTTCCTGTCATTGTTGAAAACACCTGGGGAGTGCAGTTTTTGGAATGGCGAGCAACCGTGTCGTCGCATTCCGCATGGTGTCTTCTCTTGACTCAAATCTGAACCCTTTTAGCGGAATTTTACAGCTTGAGAAAAAGCTAAAAGTCACAGGGAGCCATGTCCGGTGAGAAGGGAGCCTGACGAATCACAAGAATGTTGTGTTTGGCGATAAAAGTCTGAATCAAAAGTGCAGAATGTACAGCCGCATTGTCATGATGGAACTTACAAGATTTCACTGCCCACAGAATCCGATCGTTTGCGCCGCACAGCATCACGAAGGCAACGAAAAACCTCCTGGTAGTACCTCTTTGTGATAGTTTAGCCTTGTGATGCGTACTCATAATGTACCACACCGCAGAAGTTAAGGAAAACGGTCAACATACCCACTGGTGTGCAGCCATCTTTGACACGTTTGAACCATTTTTTTATGCGTAAGGTGTTATCTATCTGAAAGTCTGTTGAATCTTACGAATGGTTTCCTCTCAGATAACGCCAAGCTTTTAGTAAAATCTGATGCAATATTGATATTTAAGTTTTTCTCTCATTTTACAAAAACTGAACTCCGATGACCACTCACTATACGTTTTCATTATTTCAGCCGGCTGCCAGCTACTGTCGCTTTCTGCTGGCAGGAAAATATTTACGATTGCGTATGAGTGTCCCATTTGCATCTACACTGTAGAAAATCTCTCTTACATCATTGGTTTACGCGAGAAAAAAGGTTCGATACTTTTTTAACACCCCTCGTATAAAGTGCAAAATTCATTTTTTCATGATGACTTCTGTAATGCTGAATCAGTTTAAAACAAAAGTGGATAGTTGATTTATCTTAGGTTGTGCTTAGTTGACAAATGAATCCTCTACCTCCTCTAACTGGATAATAAAAAAATTCTGCAAATAGCAGCAACCAATGAAAAATTATAGTGAAATCATCTATATCAGTATTAAAGAAACATGGAAGATAGAATGATTTATATTAAAAAGAAAATATTAGTTTTTTCATATTTTTTCACAACCTTATGTATCATTATAAAATGCTGATGTACGTTTATAAGTATTAAGTATAAATCCCACAGTTCGAAATGATTTAATTAAGTCTTTTATGTAAATTAATAAGATACAGAATTTCACAGTATTTCGTTGCTTTTGTCACATGTAGGGGATTTATGTGTCCGTTTACATTTATAATACAGTCGAACCTCGTAAACGTGAATCTCACGAGGGATAAAAAGGGTGTTAATATTATCAGTAGTTCATGCTATCAGTAACTACTCTTCATATAACTAAACTAATCCTCATTTTGTCGGGGATTGTGGAAATAGTTCATGTTAAAAGTAAATCACGTTAACAGTGTTCACGATAACGAGGTTCGACTGTATATACTATTAATTTCTTTAAATAATTGAGATGAAATTAAATACAAAACGGTGGTACTTGTGTAAAATTAAACGCAAACTGTCCGCTCTAGGGACTTAGATATGCTAGGGTAGCCCTTCATGGGAGCCTCTCTAAAGTGTCCTTCCCAGTATTTACAGAGTTTCGGAACGGAAATATTAGAGCCGTTAGGCCAACGAGAGAGATATGAATTCGAACCCTTCACCTCCCTTCTACTAACTTTGAAAGCTGAACACCTCAGCTACTGGTGGAGATTCTATTCAAAATGGATACAAATTTTATGACGATGTACTAATTTATTTCAAATGTATAATTATATAAAAAAAATTAAAACATCAATGTAAACCTTAAACCTTTTTTTAAAATGCCATTTAAATGCTAAAAAAATCACCCAAGTTTAGAAAAACTGCATCTTTTTTCTTAAGACGCAATAAAACGTATCTTGCCACTGGTACAGCGGAAGGCTATTTGAAGGAGAAAGAAAAAAAGTTTTACAGGAAGGAGCAACATTTATAAAACACAAAGAAAAAATACAGATAAAAATACAGGGTGATTATAATTAAAGTTACGATTTTAAAACTACAGTCGGTAACAAAAGTGCCCGAACAGTAGCAAAAATTCCTGTGTAAAAAAAGTACACTCATACGGTTTTGTTAAATAAATCCTTGTCGAATCCTGTTATTAGTCAGTGTAAGAACACGATTTGATAAGGATTTACTTAATAAAACCGTATTAGTGTACTTTTTTTACATAGAAAGTTTTGCTAGTGATCGGACACTTTTGTTACCGACTGTACCGAATCAGAGCGATTTGATATTTTACCAGAGCAATCGTGAGGCAATGAAATTTTGTTTGGGAAAGAAGAAAAAAATTATTCCAACATGTTCCCATAGATAGCGCTGTCAGGGTAATGTCAGAGGAAACGCCTAAATGGACTCATTAAACACAGCTATGTTGTTATCGACACAGTGGAATAGCAGGAAACAATAGACTTCAAGGCTTTGCTACCATGTTTTAGCAAAAAGACAAGAATACATGTTTACAGCGGAAGCAGTCATAGTGGAAAGAGAAAAAGAGGAGCTTCATGAAACAAATGCTTTACGGATAATTAACGGCACATTTTGGAACTTTTTTTAAATTAAAAAACACTTTAAACACGTATTAAAATTTATTAAAATCGTTTACAGAGCTTTTCGACACAACCTTATGGCATCGTCAGGTAGTTTACACAAAAGCAGATGACACAGCATCATAAATATACCAGGAATTTTGATACGGTTACAATATAAGGATAACTTGAATAAAATACAATGAATCCATTTGTTACTTGAGCAGGTAATGATTGGCCTTAACCGTATCAAAATTAATGGTACATATAAGATGCTATTTCATCTGTTTTTGTGTAAATTACCTGATGATGTCAAAAAGTTCTGGTGAAAAGCTTTTAGCGATTTTAATAAATTTTAATACATGTTTAAAGTGTTTTTTAACATAGTTTAATTACAATGTTAACGTGTGCTTCGTACAAATTCTGAACCTTCAGAAGATTTATATTTTATTTATTTATTTTTTCTTTTGCCAAACAAAATTCCATTACCTCACGATTGCTCTGGTAAAATATCAAATTGCTCTGATGGGTAGTTTTAAGATTATAGCGTTTTGAAATCGTAACTTTAATTATAATCACCCTGTATCTTAAAAAGCAGGAAATTCCCCCAAGTTTTCAAATGCTGCATCTTTTTTCTTAAGACGCATAAAAACATACCGTACCACTGGTACAGCAGAAGGCAATTTGATTGCGAAAGAAAAAAGTTCTATAGGAAGAAGCAACATTTAACAAACACGGATAAAAAAAAATAAAAAAAAATAAAAAATAAAATAAAAATAAAATAAAAATAAAAAACACAGATAAAAATATTTTAAAAATCAGAAAATACATTTTTTAATAATTTTTTTTAAATATTTATTTAATTTTATATTTAACTAAAATTATTGTTCCGTATTAAATAT